>CM052710.1:28851147-28922569 GCA_028551405.1 Uromys caudimaculatus | reverse complement strand
GGGGGTATGTATGTGTGTGTGTAAGAGGTATGTATGTGTGTGTGTAAGGGGTATGTATGTGTATGTAAGGGGTATGTGTGTGTGTGTAAGGGGTATGTATGTGTGTGTGTAAGGGGTATGTGTGTGTGTGTAAGGGGTATGTATGTGTGTGTAAGAGGTATGTATGTGTGTGTAAGGGGTATGTATGTGTGTGTGTGTAATGGGGGTATGTATGTGTGTGTGTAAGAGGTATGTATGTGTGTGTGTAAGGGGTATGTATGTGTGTGTGTAAGGGGTATGTGTGTGTGTGTGTAATGGGGGTATGTATGTGTGTGTGCACTGGCCACAGGGCAACACTGGACACCCTTCCTGGGGCCCCTCCATGATGCTTGTTGAAGCAGGGTCTTCCACTGTCCTGAACCACACTACGTGGACCCCAGAGATATCCCTCTCCCTCCCACCAGGGCTGGGATTAGAAGTGCATTGCCACCACAGGAGGTTTTTATATAGATGCTTGGACATTGAACACTGGTCCTTATGCTTGCAAGGCGAGCACTCCGTCGGCTGAACTGTATTGCCAGCCATGGAAGCTGCATAAAAGACATGTGATCACTGCTTGAAGGTATATTTATATAGAGATCCGACTGGGGGCAGGGCCAAGCTCAGGGTCATCTGCCTGGGTTCTGGGCTCTGGGCGGATCTGTTTGTAGAAGGGATGTTTTCTCCTGTTTCAACTGTTCTTCCTTGCCCACCCCTGAAGGAATGAAAACTCCCAGGGTAGACTGAGATGCTTGTTTCCCCCCCTTTGCCCATCAGTTCTTATCCTCCCCTGAAGGTTAGCTGTGCTTGTTATCAGTACCTCCCACATTCTCCACTATGTCTCCAGCTTGGGTTTCTGTTTACCTGCTGGGGCTTAGTCCTGACCTTTCAGCCCTCCTTCCTTATTCTGTTCTGAACACACCCAAACACAAAAGGTTCCCATCCAAACCAGACCTGCAGCTGTGTTTGTAGCCTTGGGCCTCCAGTGGCTGACCAGTCGGCACTGACGTAGTTACAGAGGTCCAATGACTAGTAATCTCGGTATCTCATACCTCTGCCTAATCATCTTGGGTATTTTGTTAAGAAAATGGCAGGCAGCCTGTGAAATGTATATTTTTATTTCAAAAACACCTTGCAGCACTGAGCTACGTGAGGTCCGTACTCAGTTGCTCTTTTCCAGTCCTTGTTAAACTTGATTGTTCCAAAGTTCAGAGAAATACTACAGAGTGAGGATCTTTGGGTCTACTGCCTAAAGAGTCTATTTTGATCTGGCATAGGGTGTATGTGCTTTTTAAAAATATACGGTCATTCCAGATTTATTTTAAGTGAATGAGTGTTTTGCGTTCCTCTGTCTGGGTAATATATATATATATATATATATATATATATATATATGTGTGTGTGTGTGTGTGTGTGTGTGTGTGTGTATGTATATATATACACACACACATATATACATATGTATATATATGTGTGTGTGTGTGTGTGTGTGTGTGTGTATATATATATATATATATATATATATATATATATATATATATATATATGGTCAGAAGAGGCCATCACATTCCCTGGAACTGTTTGGAAGCTGCCACGTGAGTTCCGGGAATCAAACTTGATTTCTCAACCTGTGGGTCTCGACTCCTCCAGGGGTCACATATCAGATAGCCTACATATCAGAAGTTTACATTACAATTCAGAACAGTAGCATCGTTACAGGTATGGCATAGCAACAAACATTTTATGGTTGGGGGTCATCACATTAAAGGGTCGCAGCATTAGAAAGGTTGTGAACAACTGCTCTACAAGAACAAGTGGCCTTAATCTCCGAGCCATCTCTCCAGCCTTGCATCTGCCTCCTGAAGATGTGTCTTGTTTCCTTGAGCCGCCTAATGGGGCCCCACTAAGTTGATGTCTGAAAGCCGTAGAAGGCTCTCTTTTACAGTTTCGGGAGCAAGAAGTCTAAAATGAACATGTCAGCAAAGATCCCCCCCCCCCCCCCCCCGCTGAGGTGTAAGGGAGACTCTTGTTTTCCCTCTTCTGGATCCTGAGCACTGGGTATTTTCTTTCTTAGTTGCTGGCATCGGCAAAGTTTTAGGGGAGGTAACGTCTTCCAGCCAAAGACATCAGGCCTACGACTCGAAATAGACATAGCAGATCTCTGAATGAATAAACAAAGGCAAAGCCACGGGTGTGATCGTCTCTTCTTTTAGTTCATTCAGGATTTTGTGTATTAGAAGGTGAAAAAAGATCCCACTCCTAACACACACACACACACACACACACACACACACACACACACACACACACACACACACACCATCCCCACCCCCCATCCCCCCAGTGTCTTTCCAATCTACTTTAACAATGAGATTGTGATTCTCCTTTCTCTTCCAGTGCCTTGGTTGCCTTTCTCATCCTGATTCAACCCAAAAGTTTTAACCAAGGACCTGCACTAATACGGGTTCTTCCTGCAAAAGTATAGGCAGCTCGGTTTCAAGTCAGCTATCTGCCTTGTCCACAAAAACCCTTTCTCTCTTGTCAGATGTTCATTTCCTGCGTCCCTAATCCTCCGACTATCAGTTACAAATCCTTTCCTTGGTGTCTCTCCTGGGACAAGACACAGTTTACCTTTTGTAAATCCCCCACTTCCTCCTGGAAGGCAAGTCCAGGCTCTAGGATGTTCTCCAGAAGCTATGACCCCCAGATGACCTCCGAGGCAGGGGTTCTGGCCCAAAGCTCCCTTCCCTCAGTTAACTCCATGCTCAGGCCTGCCCTTGGAAGCAAAGCTCTAGCCAAAGCTACCTCTGAGCCACTGTTCCTCTCTCCTGCCCTTGCTCCCTGCAATTCATTCTTCTCTTATAGATTCCAGGCTGTGTTAACAACAGGGATGAATCTCACATGGTGTGGATGGAACCAGAGAAGTGAAACCCAGACTATGGAGTGTAAACAACATCTCCCTCCAGCCAGTCATGGTGTGTGTGTGTGTGTGTGTGTGAGAGAGAGAGAGAGAGAGAGAGAGAGAGAGAGAGAGAGAGAGAGAGAGAGAGCTCATGCACACACTTGTGGGTCCAGACCGAATGTTGATGATGTTGGATTGTCAACCACGCCCTTCCACCATACCTAGGTATCACAGGCAAGCCGGGGATCTGAACACAGGTCCTTACACTTCCACAGGAAGCATTTTACCCACTGAGCCAGATCCCCAGCCCTGAACCATAAACAGTTTTATGAATTTAGAAACTATCATACTCTTGTCGCATCTGTATGATGTCTGCTCAACAGCCAACTCTTCGGGCAAGTAAACTCTGATTGATATTACAGTATTGGCTGGTTCTGGGAGCATCAAAGCTCTTACCCTGGCTGATTTAAATGACTGATGTGACATCCTTAACGTGGGCGTTGGATAAAGAAGGTCACCACACAGAAGTATGAGGCTTTTCCTCTGGCCGGTGTCCTGAGAAAAAACAACCTCAAAAACATAAACAATAGTGGACCGTTCTCCACTGACCCTGAAGCAACTGCACTGCTGCTGCTGTTGTTGTTGCTGCTGTTGATGCTGATGTTTTGGTTTTGGTTTTTTGTTTTTTTTTTTCTCTGTGTTTATGTGACTAAAGATCTTCCCAGCAACTCCCTTCGACTCTTCGGTGAATGCTTCAACTCCTGTCACATGAGATGACAGGATTAAGCTGGCTCTCATTGCTCAGACACACCTTAATTTCCACCTTCCTTGTCTATCCCCAAGTCTAAAGCACACTTACTCGGCTGTTTAACAAATACATGGGTTGGTTACTTTTTCCTTTCTTGATAGTTTACTAACTTCTAGTTGGCATATAATAAACCATACATGCAATTTGATTAGTTTTGACATCTGCATACACGGATGAAGCCATCACTATAATCAAAATACAAAAGGTCCCCTGCCCCTGAAGTTCCCCATGCTCCTTTCTAGTTCCTCCCCTCCCTGTGCCCCAGGCCATACTGGTCTTCTTTCAGTCACTATACAGTAATTTTCATTTTCCGTATATTTCTCACCTCTGCATGTAGCATGCTTTGAGTATCCAGAAGTGTATATGGACTTATTTTTAATAGGGTTGTGTGTAAGTATCAAGTTCTAAACTGAAAATGTGAACAGTAATTCTCAGGAGTTTACATAACAGCTAGGGTGTAAACATGAATGGAGCAGACTCTGAAAGAAGATTCGTAAGAGTCATTACTTGGGGAATGTTCTGGTGTGTGTGTGTGTGTGTGTGTGTGTGTAGGATGTATGTTGTGTTCACGCATGTGCATGGGGTACATACATATATGTACAGTATGTAGAGGCTAGAGGTCAACCTTAGACGTTGTTCCTTACACGTTTTCCACCTCATTCTTTGAGATGGTCCCTCACCGACCTGGGACTTGCTATTTTGTTAGGCTGGCTGGAGAACAAACTCCAGAAATCTGCCTGTCTCCTCTTTCCCACGGGCTGGGTCTGCAGCCAGACACGATCACGTTCACCTTTTCATGGAAGTTCTGAGAGTAGAACTCGGCTTATGTTTACACAGCAAACGTCACCCGCTGAACTATCTGCCTCACCTTTCTTCTCTCTCCCTCTCTTTCTCTCCACCTGCCTTCTGTTTTTTATTTATTCATTTATTCATACTTTTAAAAATATTCAGTTGTTTTTTGAGTGGCCTGAGGTACCATGAGGGAAGAAATCAGGTGAATTCTGTTTATCAGCATGGTCCAAGCACAATGCTTGCTATCTAGGAATTGCTTAATAAATACCAAATGCTTGAAGCACTTAATTCTTGGTTTTCTTGAACAACACAGGAACGCTGTGCTGGGAGGGTGTGTGTGGACATGAAGAAGGAAGAGGGAAAACCTAAGAACAGGAAGAAGTTGTTCTAGAATGCTTAAGGTGGGGCTCTTTTACTCCTGTGCCAGAGAAGGGTCCACATCCCTCTTCCCTATAGAGGCTAAATGTGGGCTTTAGAGATTATCTACCTCAACTCTAGGACCCCATGTATTCAGACAAAGCACCTGGAGCCCAGCATGCTCAAAGTCATGAACAGAGGTAACAGAAATGACAGCCTCCAGACTCCTACCCACAGCTGTCCCTTCTCTCTCCTATTGACAGAGGCAGCAATTGTGCAGAGTGGGGGCAGGGCTGGAGCTGCGGTGGAGGGGCGAGCACAGACATTGGCTAGACACAGGTGCGAAGGTGAATCTAGCTTTGCAAGGATCTTGCTCCCTATTCCTAATCAAATAGTCAATGCTTCCAAACCCATTTTCCCATCAATGAAACTAGGACCAAAATGGTTCGGAGAATTTTGAGAGTAAAGGGAATATTGCATGCAAGGCAACTCTCTCATTTTGCTATTCCGCTGAAAGTCCATTGGTTTCCCTTTTCTCCTGCAGTTTCAACAGCTGATGGGAACTAGGTACACTTGAGCCTGTCTTCCGGGTCCCATGAACATCCTAACTAGAACTCTGATCGTCCTGCCGTTTAATTGATGTGCTAGCAGCAGGTTTGACATTTACAAGCGTTAGCTTTCTAAGCAAAGCACCCATGCCACACTTTGCTAACACATCAAGCCTCTGCCACAGGGCGCCTCGTGTACTCATTCCTGTTGGCGCTCTGAGAGGAAGGGGGAATCAGCTGCAGATCGGACAGAAAGCTCTCCATGACAGCTGTAATGCACATAATCTGTATCCACTTTCCCAAGGAGCTGGAGCCTCTTAAAAGTCAGATTATAACATGACACATCCTGACACGCGTGTCTAGTGAGGCTATGCTTTAAGAATATTTTTTCTAATGTATTAGGGCCTCATTAAAACTTAGCTACACTGAGAGTCCCAGGCACTAAAATCGAGTGCTGGATGAACAGGGGGTGGAGAAGGGGACTAATCACTTTTTCATTTTGTTCCAGGCACTGTATTGTCCTCCTGTGAAAGACACACAATCTTCCAATTAAGGACCTTGAGATTCACTGAAGTATAACCAGAAATACATCATTTACACAGAATCCAAGATGCTGTGGCCAAGAGATTCTGGATGTCTCCAAGTTCCAATATATGGCAAATTTACTTCTTTCTCATGTAATTATCCAGAAATACACAGCCTAGAACCCTATAATAATGCTAATATCCTCGAGGTGGTGCTTTCATTTCTGAGTCCAACATGGCTACCATTTTGTTCCCATTGTGCAGAGGCAGAGAAAGGCAAGGCCCTCTTCTTCTTTTTCCTTTTTCCTCCTCCTCCTCTTCTTCATCCTCCTCCTCCTCTTCCTTCTTCTCCTCTTCCTTCTTCTTCTCCTCCTCTTCCTCCTCCTCCTCTTCCTCTTCCTCCTCCTCCTCTTCCTCCTCCTTTTCCTTCTTCCCCTTCCTCCTCCTCCTCTTCCCCCTTCTCCTCCTTTTTGTTCTTCTTGTTGCTCTCTTCCTCCTCCTCTATTTAACACAATCCAGAAATACCACACATGATCACCACTCACATTCCTAGAGGACAGGGATTTGAAGAACACAGAAATGTTTTCTCCGTGTAATAATGGTTCAACACCTCCACAGTGCCAGGGGCTCTGCTTCTTCTCCGTTCACCATCCACAGGCATTGCCATTATACGCATGGCAGACAGCAGTATCCTCTCTTGCGGGTCCTCACTGCAGCCAACACCTGAGGGAAAAGAGGGGAACAGTCTTTTTCTTTTTGCAAGTAGAACTTCACAACTTCACACCCTTCTGTTTCTGAGCCACTCATTAGCCAGTCGTTAGTGACACAGCTAAAACTCACTGTAAAGGTAGGTGAGAAATGTGTCCAGCCCAAACTGGATGATTCCATTACTAAAGAAAGAAGAAATGTGGGAAAATAACTCTCTGTCATAGAAACCCATTGTTGGGCTAGGGACATAATGTGACGTACCTTTCAGAAGTCACTGGGGATACTGGGTGGGGAGGGTTCAAGTGGAAACAATGGTTGCATGCGTGACAGCTAACACAGTGAGAAGTGGTCTGACTCAAGATCCATTTTGAAGTCACTTTTTGAAATTCCTCAGCTGGACTTTTAAGAGGCTGGACCCAGACTGTAACAAAGAAAGACTATCTAGGTGAATGGCTCCTTCAAGTCCCTCACAGTTCAGCGGAAGCTGTGACATCCCTTGACCCCCTGCTTTATGGCAGTCACACCATTGTACCCCCTGAAATCTCTTCCTGGGACTTACCTCTATCCAACATGATCTTGTTTAATTTCTATTTACTTAATTATTTTCTGCCTCTCTCACTCAGAGGCATGCTCCATGGAGTGGAAACTTCCTGTCCTGTTCATTATTCTAGTCTTGGCTTGTTGAACAGTGTTTGACACCTGGGGATATGAGGAGCGGAAGCCAACTTTATTTAATATTTGTTGAATCGATGAAAATGTTGAGTGAGTTGAGCTGCCAGGCATGGTGGTGCATATCTGTAACCCTAGCATTCTGAAGTCGAGGCAGGAGGATCAAGAGTACAAATCTAGTCTCCGCTATACGAAGAGTTTGAGGCCAGCCTGGGTTACATGAACAAACAATCCAACGAACAAACCAAACAAAATAGTGTTGCTAAAGATGATAACAGAACAAAATTAAATTAAATAGCAAAATAAAAAAACAGGATTGTCAGGATTCTACACATTACAGGGTCTTAGACATCCTTAAAAAATGGTTAACTATGTGACCGATATGGTCACATATAATTGAGACACTTTTCTTCTAAAGATCTACAAGCATACTAGTAGAAGAGGAGAAAAAAATACAGAGACTGTTTCCAGAGATTTAAAGAAAAATAAGTGTGAGTCCAGAGTCAGTCAAATTATCATTCAACCACAGAGGAATTCTGAAGTGCCTCACTCCTGTGTTCTGCATTCATAGGGCCTCTGAGCACGGTTAGGGTGTGTGATGCTGAAGTCTGTATCAGTGTTACCAGTGAGCACTAGAATGTATCAAACCTAAAATAAAATCTGAACATTTTAACTAATGGTGATCACAAAGTGTACTGTAAATGCTGAAAGTCTCAGAAGGGAGGTTATACAATGTAAAAACATAAGAGAATATAAATTTGGCAGCTTTTCCTGTGCGTGGTTTGGCTACAAAATATCTCCCAAAGACTTCTGTGCTAAAGACTCAATCTTCAATGAAACAACCCTCAGAAGTCTGGCTTTAGAGAAATTTGGCTCATGTTCTTTGGTTTTATTTTTTAATTTTTTTCTCTAACAGTTAATCATTTTATTAAAATTAACTCTTAAAAACAGTGTCAAATAATGCCAGACCAGTCTACTTAAATAGGCCAAACTAATTTAAAACTCTAACAAATAACATTTCTTTTACATAGGTATTTCACAGCTAAAACCCTACCTTGTATGGTATGAAGGGAAGCTATTCTTTACGTCATGTAACAAACCTGATTCAGAAACACTTGAGGTTAGCTAACGGTAAGTTACATTAATGAACAGGGCCTCTATACCAAATCGAGGAAGAAATCATTGCTGATTCAGGTTTTTCTTCCTGTTCTCATCATGGACGGAGCATGCTGCTGTCTCTTGCTGAATGAAGGATAGTCCGGGGGTGTGACGCTCTAGACCACCAGAAACACTTCCTATCTGTGGGGCAGGCCGGGTCACTCTCATTCTTCCCTGCTGAGTATGTGTTCCTGTTAGTGTTTATACTGAGCTAGTACTGTAACTTGCAAATGAGTGCAAACATTTTCCTCACAGTTTACACATTGACATTTTTTGGACTGCTAGTTTTTCTATTAAAGTATTTGCCTTTATGTCAGGAATGTAATATGTTAGACATGGCATATTTGTAGTTAAGCAAAACATACCTTCTTAGTTCTTTGGTTTTATTCTTAGTGTTTTCAGCTTGATCAAAGCTAGAATCACCTGGGAGACTGGCCTCTAGGCATGCCTGTGGGGGAGTTTCTTGATTACTGAATTGATATGGAAATTATCCATCTTAATTGTGGGCAAGGCTATTCTCTGAGCAGAGGATTCATCTTTCCCTGTTTTTCGAGTACAGATTTGATGTGACCAGCTGCTTCAGTCTCAAACTGTGAACTAAAACAAACCCTTTCTCCTTTAAGTTTACACACACACACACACACACACACACACACACACACACACACACACACACACCCCTCATATAGAAGACGATGTAGTAGAAGAAGATGATCAAGGAGGCATGCCGTGAAAGCGGTATCTTGTCCCAGCCCTGCCATCCCTCTTTCTTGCTGTCAGGTGAGCAGCTTCGCTGCACCATATATTTCCGACCATAATGACTTATCTCAGCATCACACTGATGAAGCCAAGTGTCATTCCCACTCTGCCACACCCGCCCCCCCCCCCTTTAATGGTGTGATCAACCAGTGGGCCAGGAAAGGGAGAAGAGAGCTGAGAACAGCTGGGATGATGGAGATCTCAGGCAGCCAGTGAGCAACGAGAAACAGACTTCTTGGAAGACACACTTCCGGGAGCTGGGAGCAGCTCATTTAATTAGGGGAAACAAAGGCTTTTTAAACCTTTAGGGATGAGTACGGGCTATAGGGGCGAGTATATAGCATCGGTAAGTGCCAGGATGCTGGGGATACCTCATTTGCATAAGTAGGAATTCCAAGTGTTTGTTGGACATGGCTGAAATTTAACATGGCTGCCACTATGTGACTTCCTCTGGTAATGGGAAAAGGTGGGAGGCTCAGGACTACTTGCTCAGGGATATGCAGGCTTTAGGCAGGATAGGGAGTGGCCCCACTTCATTTCCAGGATTGAACACATTGAATCCCACTCCTGCTCTGGGACGCTCCTCCTGGTTCCATGCTTCCACGGCCCCACAGTCCCACAGCCAGGGAGCTTGGGCTGAAATCTTTGAAATCATAACCAAACCAGGGGCATTTGAAATCATAACCAAACCATGGGCATTTGAAATAGTTTATTTAGGGTTTTCTGGTACAGTGCTGAGATGTTGACTAATGCATGCAGATGTCAAATTCACAGTAATGTGAACAGATAGAAGTTGATTGCTTGTTTCATGATAGTCCGAAGACAATAATTTGCTGCACAGCTGTTACCTCTGCCCTGAAACATCCCCTCCTGGAGGGATGGAGAGAGGTTTGGAAGGCTCATGAAACTCACAAGAAGCTTAAAATAATTTGGGAACCCCAGCCCCCCAACCTCCAAGGACATGTAAAGAAAGAGAGAAAACTGTGGTAGAATTGCCTGAAAGTGCCAGGCACGCCAGTGGTGCTGCTTTTGTGTGTTATCACCGTGACTGGGGTGAAAATTTCACTGATGCAGCCCCTGGAATCACCTTCTTTTCTCAGTAACCCAAATTCCCCGAGATTAACTCCAACAAACTTATTGAATCACTAAGTTAGATTTGGGTGGAATTGGTTTTTTTGGTTTTCCATGGGTGCCCCATCTGTGATAAAATAGACTTACTCATGCCTTCCCAAGAAAAATCATACCCCAGGACCCTATAGCAGATCTAGGGTTTCTTGAGAGGAGACACAGGCTTCTCTGTGACTCATTCCTTAATAGATAGACTTCTTCAGCTCGGTTGAAGTTGACTCATCACCGTGTCCACTGAACCCCTGTTCTTCTTAAGATCTATTTGTGAGTGAGTGAGTGTGTGTGTGTGTGTGTGTGTGTGTGTGTGTGTGTGTGTGTGTATTGATGAATTTGCACAGGTGCACATGGAGGCCAGTGGTTGACACCCATGCCATCCACTCTCCATCTTATAGATTGAGACTCGATTTCTTACTTGACACTAGAGCTTGCTAACTTGCCTAGTCTAGCTAGCCAACTTGCTCTGGGGTTTACAGAAGCTGGGATTACAAGTGAGTCACTATCCTCGCCCAGTGTTTATATGTGGCTGGTGGTCTAGGCTCCAGTTCTCATGGCTTGCGTAGCCTCTATTTCCCCTCAGATCCACTTCTCCAGTCCATAGACCCATATTTTAAACATGAGGAAGGGTGGGAAGGAGAAGTTGTACCTGTCATCTCTCCCACTTATATCTGGCTCCCATGTGGGTCTCCAGTAATTATTATTCTTTTTTAATGGAAACAACTTTATAGACAGGATAAATGTTGGATATAATGTTATCAAATGGCATAAAAGACTCCCATGCCCTCTCCAAAAACTGCTTGAAAAACCATCTTCAAGGTCAATTATCACAAACTCTCTGTCCACAGCTGATCATTTTTAAAATGTTCCCTTAAGTCTAAGATATAATAGCCTCTGTAAAGTATCAATACTTTTAAAAGGTAATTTTTTGTTTATTTGCAAGATAAAAACTTCATGCAGGTCAATTATTTCAACCAACCAGCTATGTACAAGTTCAAGGCCTAAATATGTTAATTCTTTACAGATCTGAACATTTTTCTACCCTTCACTTACGACTAAGTACAGTTTAGAGCCACTTGCCTTAAATTTATCATTAAGTTCTGTAAGAACCGGTGGTCTTTTAAGTGTTTATTGTATTGGAAGGCCTTTTTCCCATAATAAAAAGTTTTCCAAATCAAAGCAGTGACTCATCTCCACTGAGCTGATTTTGTGCTGGTCTTTCTAGGTAGCCTAAACTTGCCCCAAGCTCAGGATTCCCCTGTCTCAGCCTTCCCTGTGCTTGGATCACAGGCATGCATCACGTTACTCAATGGTTTTGAGCCTTCAGTGATTTCAAACGAATCCAAGGACATTCTAAAGCCTTTCGTTTGATCCCAGTGTAAATGTCATCTGCATGCTAGCATTTTGTACTTTATCTATGGAGAGGCATAGACATCAGAGTTGGTCCTTATGTACAAAAAGGCAATGAAGAACTTTCCAAATTTCATTGGATTCCTTCGAAATTCATCTCATTAGGATGAAACTGTGAAGCAAAAGCAAACAGGGCTTCTTTGTACCTGCCTGATTTTTGTAAGAATGTACTGATACTGCTTTGAGTCATTTGAGACTATCTAGTATGTGTTGGGCATTTTATCTACAGCGTCCTTCCTATGAGCCTCGTAGCAACCCTGCCATGGATAACCAATCAGGTAAGCTCAATGAAACTCAGACATCAAAACAAAAGAGGAGCAATGGATGTTAACTAGACATGGCCAGAGAGAGCTGGATATCAACTCTGTTGCATCTGACACCAAAATGTCTGCTTGCTCTATTGCACTCCAATAACTGGGTTTCTGGAGGAAACAAGTAATAGTTTCTCAGTATTTTAAAAAGTGTTTTCTCTTCTTCAGTGTTATTTTTTGGATTCCTTATATAGCAACCAAGATGTGATTCTGAAGGAATTGAAAGGGAGAACCTGTTCGATTTATAGTTCAGTGAACAAATATGATTTCCTTAAGTACACTCTCCAGGAGGGTTGAAGGCATTGAGCCTCCTGTTGTTTCAGTGTTGTAATTCTAGAATGTACTGTGGTGAATCAACAAGGAGCATTGATTTCAGACACTGTTCCCTGTCTATTGTGAAGGACAAACGTTTGCTGTTGCTTAGAATATGTAAACTCTATAGGTGAGCATCTCACGGGGTTTCAGAGATGCTGGCTGGGTTTGTGGTGACAGAATAACATTTTCTGAATTGCTTCAGCTTGTTTTACAACCAGCTAAACTCCTACTGTGTGCCTTAGGACAAAAGGTGTGTTGTGCCTCTCTTGTTGGCAGTACTGGCGTTTGAACCTAGGACCTCACATATGTGAAGTAAATGCTCTTTACCCGAGCCATAGTTCCAGCCTTAAGTTGTTTGGCCCTCTTGATTAAAGATACATCTTTCTGCTAGTGTGAATTGTACTGGGCAAGAGATGATGTTTTAGAATCACGGAGTGAAAGAACATTGGAATGATCTAATGAAAATGGAGAAATGATGTTTTAGACACAAACTCACAGCTCTGGGGTGGTGGTGGGCAGCATTGTATTTGTAGATCTATCTATTCACAAACGCAGCCCCTTCGCCAGATTTATAGACTCTCAACCCTTTTTTTTTTTTTTTTTTTTTTTTTTTACTTTAGGAGTAGAGTCATGGGCAAGTGTATCTGGCAAATCTCACAAGTGATTTTGATGGACCTCCTTGGTTAATGTCCTCTGAGACTGAGCATTCCTTTCATGTATCCATGGTACACTGGTTAGCAATAATAAATTACTTTCCTTGACTGTCTGGCTTCCATTACAAGTAATTTTTCTCCCTTTTCTCATTTCAGTAAAATAGAGAATTATACAATGAAATAAAGACCATTACATAGTGAAAATTTTGGTTTCTTTAAAAACTCAGAAATAGTATAAGAATATGTTTTCGTTTTAATCCCAGTTGTGGGATATGGGGCTGCTTCAGATTGTCCACAGCAGCTGACCATGATTTGCTTCATATTCTAGCAGGGGTCTGGTTTTGTCAGCTGCAGATGGTTTCTGCGACAGTGTGTCATTTGGAATTCTGGGGACTATTCAGAGGGTATATAATGCTAGGGTCCCAAGAGGCGGGATGGGTTGTTGGTGGGTTGTTGTTTGTGGTTTGTTAAGTAGCTGTGTGCAAAGAGGAAACAAGAAGAACAAATTAGATATCCTGACATCCTGACAGGGAAAGATCGAACTTGCTCCAAGGACCTGGGTGCCTCTAATCAGCAGGAAGCAGTCGAACGATAATGCCATCGCCCCCTTTCTGACCCCTGACTTTATTTGGGGTGTTCTTTCCTTTCCTCTCTATCCATCTTTTTCTCTTATCTAGGGTTAGGGGGTTGAAAGGGTGGTAGAGAAAAGGTAGAGAAGGGTGAAAGAAAGAAGAATCCATAACATCTCAAAGCCAGCTACACCATCAGATCCACAAAGATAAGAGATCTGGACCATTTCATTTTTGGAGACAACACACAATCTGCGTGAATGTGGAACATGGGGAGGCTTCTTGGCCACTTGCATGCTGGGAGAGGGCTTGGGGAATAATACAAGAGGCGTTTATTAATGAAGCTCAACAGAGAAAACAAAACGCTTTCTTCTTATTCAAGAATATGATGAACAGGTCAACACTGGAAACCATGAATTCCCATGGCTTCATTTCCTGTGAGGAGAGACTGAGACTGAAGTGGGAGTGATTTCTGTGTCACACAGGATGTCCTTACAGTATAACCTACTCAGTTCAGTAGCCAATCTCAAAATGCAAACCAAGCTCTTACTCCTTTTGGAAATGCTACCTTACCGAACTTAGAAAGTGCACACAGAAGAGCTGTCTAACCGTGCTCAGAATGGAGATCCCTCCGCTCCATAAAACACTAGCAGTCTGACCAACAAGTGCTAAGGGAGCAGGGACACAAAGGAGTCATCTGGAGACAGAGACAGGTTCTATAGTAGCCATACAGCAACAATCAAGGAGTAGGAAGACACCAGGGTGTCTTTTCCATTTGCTCTTCTGACACCAACAGGAATTGCTCTTTGGGGAAATATTTAATGTTTGTAGGCTGGCCAAAACTTCATGTGCTGTTTGTTTTTCTTTCTGGATCTATTCTTAGATGAGGCCTTTCTAAGCTCAATCTCTCTTCTGTCTCCAAACCCTAAACAAAACATAGAGAAGGTAGTTAAGATATAGAATATGTCTGACAACAAACAACACATCTTATATTCTTAATATCTTGCTAGATGTTATAGGCTGACCTGTGTCGTTTGATGTATATGGTCAAGTCTTTGCAACATTGCATGACACTATTCCCAGGGAGATATGAACAAATGTCTACTGAACCCCAGACAAGGAATTAATGGCAGACCAATTTAAGAATGCTACGAAAGTCCATTTTGATGAATTGAGTTTTATGGGGGGTAAATACAGAAATGATTCAAAAACAGCTAGATCACCAAAGCCTACCCTAGCATAGGTGACACTTCATGAAAGCTGGACAACTTGCAGGCAGGTCAATAGGTTGGAGAGTGTTTGTCCAGAAAGCTCAGTTGGCCTGAGCTTTTTCCAGGTGGCTTGGCTGATCTGTTTCTTCTAGGTAGTTCTTCCACACAGCTTGGCTGCTCTGGAAGTGTCTCTTAGCAGTCCTTCTGTGGTTGAGGAAGGAGGGACCTCGTAAATCTGGTGAGTTTCAATGACTTCACAGCCCTTTGTTCTAACACAGCCCCCAGGAAATATGGGTACACTGTACCCTGCCTTCATCCACATGGAGGTGAGATTTCATTCACTCTGTCATGTTCATGCTCAGAAAGAAAAAGCCAGTATCCTTATTCAGTTAAAACCAGGGCATGGCATCCAGGTGACTTTGTGGGCAATTTAACAACAGCAACAATAAGAATCCTACAGATGGAAACAATAAATAGCATGTGTTTGGCTCAACTAACAGAAACGTGCGTGAGTGCAGTCTGATGGAGTCTACCCCTGCTTATTAGCTCAGTGGCTGGGTTGTTCTCCCTTCAGAGTAGGAAAATGACATAAAGAACTATCCATGTTTCTTTGCCCTCACTCAAGGAGAAAGTATAGCGCTAAAGGAGTCCCAGAATGCTGCTGCCTGAGCCAGCTGTCGTAAATGAGGCAGCAGCAGCAGCAGCAGTACAAGCCATGGCTTTTCAGTGAACACACTGTGTGTGCCAGTTCAGCCTTTTCTAAGAGCTGCTGCTGTATTCGTTCTACATCCTCACGAAGAGCAACAATGTGTGAGGAGAGATGGGAATTTTGGAAACAACTTAATGGTCCACCGACAGGTAAAGGAAAGATGTGGTCTGAACATCTGTAACGTTTAACAAGAAGGAAGTTTTTCTATATGAGAGGATACAGAGGAACTTTGAGGACATTATACTCAATGAAATAATTTACTCACAGAAAGACACGTACTTCCCTGCTCCACATCTACAAAGCACCTACCACTATATAAAAATCTAACACGGGATGGAGGTTGCTTGGAGTTAGAGGAGGGAAATGAGGAGCTGGTAATTAATGAACATGAAATTTTAGGTAAGTGAGATATGTAATCACCAAAGAGCTGTCTTAGAACCCTATGCAATGGTAGTACATTGTAAAATTCAAAATTTTGTATAACTGGTGAATTTTAGGTCAATTTTATTTTATTTTTTATTTTTATTTATTTATTTGCTTATTTTAGATTTATTTCTTTGTTTTATGTGAGTGCAGTGTTGCTCTCTTCAGACACACTGGAAGAAGACCTCAGATTCCATTACAGATGATTGTGAGCCACCATGTGGTTGCTGGGAATTGAACTCAGGACCTCTGGAAGAGCAGCCAGTGCTCTTAACCGCTGAGCCATCTCTCCAGCCCCAATTTTATTTTTATAAAAATAAAAAAAGAAAAACAATAAAAGAAAAAATCTAGAAAGGAATAAAGAGCAATAGGTACTACCCTGACATACTGGCTTAGTCTAAGGCAACCCCTGAATCTGAGGGGAGGTAGATTTTCCCACCCCCTCTGGAAGCACACGATGGATGGATATACAAGATGTAAAACTGATGTTAGGAAAGTAACCATAATGTGGACCACAGCCTGATGCTGCTCCCGTTTTCCTTAATGGTATGCAATGGTGAAGGCATAAAGCACACGTTCAAAGGCACACTGCTCCTTCAGTGGCTTGTTATCTTCTGTTACAAAGGTCTCTATGTAGGTAGCACTGGCTGTCCTGAAACTCACTCTGTAGACCAGGCTGGCCTTGAACTCATCAAGGTCTGCTTGCCTCTGCCTCCTCTACTGGGATTAAAGGTGTGTGCTCCAAATGTTCTTTGAATGTCCTCATATTATCTCTTTGTACAGGTACCAATGTAGATTAACATGCCTGGGTTTGGAGATTACCAAATGCTTACCCAGTCGTCTTCTTGTACATGACAGTCACTTCTTTGGTCAAATTGTCTAGATGCCTATGGGTCTGCTGTAGCATCCCTGACATTTGTAGTTAAGAGTTAAAACAAGTCTGGAGTGTCCTCCATGTGTTCCTATGGGAAAGGCTTGATTGACAGCCTGAGGTGCTATTAGCAAGTTCTGGAAAGCAGTCAGGTCTTGGGAGTGTGTCCTTGCAGGGCTCTGGGAAACCTTATTCTTCCTTTTGCTTTCCACACTTAAGTCCTAACCCTAACCAACTGTGTGAGGCGAGCAGTATCCCCCTCTGGCACCCCTAACCTTGAGGTACTGTCTTGCCACATGCCAGCAGGTCCAAGCGACCATGCACCTGAAACTTTTGAGATGGCAAGCCTCAAATAAAAATGTTTCCTTTTCAGTTGTTGATTCTCTTCAAACATTTGTACAGCAATAGAGTGCTGACACATCTTGTCACTTGTTCTGGCTTTGGGGGATCTGTCATCTCTGTTACTCTTGATTCACAGCAAGGAGTTCATTCTAATTGCACCCCCTTTGCAGCCCCCCAGTTGTGATTCCCAATATGGATTCAATGAACTGATCAGACATTTTTCAATGTCCAAACTTAAGCCTGACTAGACTTGTGGTGGCTCACAGAACTCAGAAACGCATGTATTGTGGATTCTTAGAGATCTCCCTAACTCTCATGGATTTTAAGTGAATAACTGGCAATTTACCACTTGCACGCTGTCTTATATCTTAGAATAATCTAATGCTAATGTGTAATAGTTAACAGTAATACTCAATGTTTGCTATCTTGGTACTACTTAAGAAAATATTTGACAGTATCTTTACAAAATTAAAAATTAGGGCTAAGGAGGTGGCTTAATAGCATACTCCTTCTTTAGTGTGTATAAGCCCCAGTTCCATCCTCGGTACTGAAAGGGTCACAAGGCATTTGTACCTTTCGTATCACTCTGACCCCTAGGCGTTACCTAAAACCAAGGAGAGAAACACCATGACCACTGACATTCTTTTATTGCCAGCTTAGAACCACATACACAAAAAGAATATACATCTCAGCCACGCACAGCTAAGACAATTCTAGTAAAAACTTCCCAGTGAAATATTATGCAACCATTAGTAGTTCTCTTTGTTTGGAACACTTTCCCACCCCCTCTGCCTAGCGTCTCTGCCAGCTCACTCCCACTTAGCCTTCAAAGCTCAGGGTACCCACCCCTGCATTTGGACGCCCCTCTTCCCCTACTTACATAACGCCTGGGCACACCTCAGTCAAGGGATGTGTAGCCTGCTGCATGGTAACCCATTGATTTGGCCTGTCAGTCTCCCTTCTGGATTGCTCTCACTGAGCCGGAGGTATCATGCGACAAGTTCAAAATCAGACAGAGAAGGGGAGATAGAAGGGGGTTGAACGGGAGGAGGGCAGTGAGCAGGATGCAAACTGAATACATAAAATAATAATAATAATAATAATAATAATAATAATAATAATAATAATAATAAAGTCAGAGAGAGGGCACGGGAAACAATTATTTCGAATGCCTACAGGTTTGGCTTCAGCTGTCTAAGAGCTGGGTTCACATGCCCACGCCCACCCCTGTCACAATCCCTTCTGTCCATCCCCCCCCTTCTCCGTGACCTCCTATAGAAAAGGGGAAGTGTGCTTTGGAATGGGTGTTTTCTGGGGTTAGTGGGTGGAAGATTAGAAAGGGGGGGACTGTGAGAAATTCCTGCAAAACTCCAGGAACCATTAACCTCCTTTGCATTTTCTTTCAAACTTTGTTTACCGGAAAGTCGGAGTTGCCCCAGGTACTGGGCAAAGGATTGCAAAGGGTTCTTGAAACTGTTTTCACTTCAAGGTGACCCAGGTTCCCTCTTTCCTTGCAGAGGATCTTGTAGGTGGAGAACAGTGGAGTCAGCCTGCCTGTGACAAGGCCACTTTCCTCCCCGACTCCACTTTCAAGCTCTGCTCCTATCCACATCGCAGGGCGTTCGCTTCTGCCCGCCCGACTCCCGACCAAGAGCTCTGAAGGGAGGATAACCTACAAATCCTCGCGCGGCTGGCCCGCCCCTGCCGGCGCCCGCCCGCTCCCGGCCCCATCACGTTGACTGCCGAGCGCACCTCGGCTGCGCTCCGGCGGGGAGGCGCCGAGGGTAGCTAAGGGGAGCGCGTCACGTGAGAGGAGGAGCCTGACCTACTTTCAGTGGCGGGAAGCGCATGCGTACTGGGCTCCTGCGCTCGGGGCGGGAGGCTCACGTGGAATCGCACGTGCCCGGCGTCCGGGACTGGGCTGCACAGCCCAGGGGCTGTACTGCAGGCAGAGAGAGTGCAGATCGCGGGGTGAGCGGATGCTGCTGTGGTCAACGTGGATCAGTGGCGGATTCAGCTCTCCAGACTTCAAGGACTTTTAGGAGTTTCAATAGCCCTTTGAAATCTGTAACTCAGAATTTATCCTGGGAATTGAGGGCCCCAGAAGAAGGATCATAACGCCGCTGCCAAGGCAAGGGGGTGAAATAACCTAAATGCCTGAGACAGCGTCCCATCAACGAGCTCAGTTCATGGAAACGAGGAAGATGGTTGGACCACACTTGGAAAGAGCAGTAACTGTGAAATAGCTATGTAGACATCCAGGCAGAAAAATCCTCAAGACACATTTATGTGCTTTTAATCCTTTTTAGGGAGTAGGTGGGTGGCAGTTTGACACTGTAGCACAACACAGCCTGGCCTCAAATTAGCGACAGTTCACCTGCCTCAACTTCCTGAGTGCTCAGATTATAGACCACCACTCCTGGCTCCATTATGCGACTGCTTTTCATTATGCGACTTAAAAAACAACAACTATAAACAGTGTATAAAAATGTTAGCACTTGTGTGAAAAATTACACCCACCCGAACCCCAAAACACCCCTCCATGAACCCACTAACTCTAGAAAGGTAAAGATTTGGGAGTCTGAGGACAGATGCTTTATAACTCTATCGGTGCTGGAGTAACTTAAATTTTGTACCTTATAGGACTAACTTGTTTTTAGCATTTAAAGAATCAGAACAATTTAACAGTGTATTGGGCACGCAGTTTGGGGTTTTATGTAAATCATTTCCTTCTCCTTTACAGTATCTGCTCATTGCCAGCTCCACTCAGTTTGGGTCTGAATGTCTAAAGCGTTCTGAGAATCTGCATGGGAAGTTTTGAGCTCCTGAGTTAAACCACCGGAATCTCTCAACACCTTTAAGAGCCTCCCAAGTCTGGCCTATTGAGGAAAGGGGTATTACCCAGGGATTCCCAGAGATAAATGTTTGCATAATGAAGCTGTTTTGCATCTGCTATTAGCTTTCACTCCCCCAATGACTCTGCCACATTGTTAGTGAAGATGTTATTAGTTTTGTAGTGACTCTGTCTAGACTGGCTGGGGTTGGCTGCAAAGAACAGAAAATAGGCCAAACAAGACCTCTGATGAGGAAGCTGCATAACTAAAACACATAGAAACACAGCCATCCTGGGTAGTTTGAGTTACCAGCAAAACAGTGCACAGTAGTTAGGGTCCCTTTCACCCATCAGTCAGAGCTTTCTGTAGCTCCAGCCATGACACATGAGGCATCAAGCCTTCCTGGTACTCACTGGCTTGAGCTAAGGCCAATGTGCACATCTGAACCCCCTGTACGACACATAAATAGGACCTGTGCTGATTCATTGGGATTAATGTCCTGGCCCCTGAACTTTGGAAGATGGAGAGAAAACAGACCAAAGATAGGAGAGGTGGGCAGACGGCCACTGTGTCCCTCACACCACTACTGCTATTCCAGGCAAGGTGGGATGACCTGAAGGACAGCCAGCGTGTTTGCATTCTTCTCGAGCTGTACACGTCTCCAGTTTAGCCTAAGAACAGAAGAACTCCTCTGCTACTGAAAACACTGCCGGAGACATGAGAAATCAGCATTGCTGATTTGACAGAATTCTATAAAAGGAAGTCTGCAGACACCACGGTGGAGATGCCGTTTCTTTTTCTACCCGTACGGTAAGCAGCCAGTGCCTACTATATGTAGAGGGACAAATACTTTTGGAAAAGAAAAGATGGGGACAAAACAAAGAGCTAAACAAGAAGCCCTAAAGACATCCATGACCAAGTCCCTGCACTCAAAGGGGATATGGTGAAGTGGACAGCGGTTGGCGAACATTAAAGGAGTATAGACAGTGAGCAGCTAAGAGCCACTGCAGAAGCTAATGCGGTGTGGCAGGTGTTCACAGCACAGGCAGAGACTGGCTGAAGAAGAGAGCGAGTGGGAGGGGTCCTCAGGATTGCTCAGAGCAAACAATCGTGTGTGCAAAGGGCTGTGTGATGGCTGGGCACTGTGAACACAAGAGCCAGATAGATTCTCAGAACTAGGAGGCAGGAGTTGATGACGTGGGGAGACTGTGTGAGAGGTGATGAGAGAAAGGTGAGGATGAGGGGTACCCAGGTCCTACTCCCCTGTGGCCTCCTTTCTGTCTGCTCACGCAGTTACACCATGGACTAGGCACCAGCTCTCACACATGCTCAGGAGTCACCACCAAGAATATCTGTCCCTCTTGCTCGCCGAGGTCCTGGTCCAAGTCGTAGATCCTCCTGTCCCTACCCCACCATTGATGCCTTAAATGTTGGACTCATGGCTACACTTGACTTTTTAAAAAATTGAGATTGATTTATCTTTAATTTTGTGTATGGATATTTTGCCTGCACATATAGCTGTGTGCCTATTACATGCAGTGCCTTCAAAAGCCAGAAGAGGGTATCAGATCTGGAACTGGAATTATAGATGATTGCTAGCTGTCATGTGGGTGCTGGGCATCAAAACTAGGTCCTCTGCAAGAGCGGTCAGTCTTTTAACCAATGAGTCATCTCTCCAACCCCAAGACTTGATTTTTATGTGGGTGATAGGGATCCAAACCTAGGTTCTTACGATTACGCTTGTGCAGCAAAAGCTCTTGCCCAATGGGGAAATTCTTTTTGCGTTCCCTGTAAGCTGTGGCTTCCCTCTTTGGTGACACATTAGCTATGCTGTCATTGTTCTCAGATGTCAGTTACTGATGTGCGCCAGTCAGGATGGATCAGGGTAAGTCACAGTAATAGGGAACTCGAATCTTAGTGTTTGACAGAGTAAAGTCATATCTCTTGTTCATTACAGGGTGGCACTCGGCTCATCTTTGTTCTTGGTTGGGGACTGAGACAGAAGGCTCAGCCATTATTTGTTCTTCTTGTGAAACAGTGGAAACAGAGTTTGAAGGACCAGCGGAAGCAATGAAGTCCTTCAGCTTCGAGGTGACTCTTGTTGCTTCTATGATTCTTTGGCTAGAACTAGTCACATGGTCCCACTCAAAGAGAGAGGGAAGTGTAATTGTATCTGATACCTGGAAAAGGTTCTGGGATTCTGGTAAGGATCTTTAACTGTGTGTACTTTGCCACAGAGTAGCTCAGGACGTCCACGGGCCAAGTTGAAATGCTAGAAGACATATTGATGGTAGAAATAACAACAACAACATATTGTATTCACTCAGCACGTGCCAGAGTAGGGCTAGACACGTCTACGCACTCTCTCTATGACCTCTGAGACTGAATTGATAACAGGCTGTTATTGGATAGAGAGGAGTGCAGTGGCTCAACCAGGAAGGAGGACTTAGAGCCATGTAGGTTTATCATTAGCAGAAACATTAAGTTATTTTATAAACCAGGTTTGAAAGTGGTATGTATTGATTTTAGATATGCAAGTGCATGCACTGTCTAAAGTCTTGGTTTGGTGTAGAAGAAAACAACGAAGGTATTCATTTAAGAACGTGAATAAATCTGCAGGACCTTGTTTTGTGTCCTGTGCTGTCCATAGTGATATTAGTTACTCTGTCAATTCATGCACAGCATGTTTTCCCCGGTTTTCTTCATCCCAAGCAGCCAGAAATCTCAAGGGAAATATCAATGATGACGTCTGCATCTACATTGATTCAGGAGTGATTCCCAGGGAACAATACCGCAGTGTGATGTACTATGTAGAATTCCGTCAAAGGGACAGGTGGAAAAGCTGTGCGTGCGTGCGTGTGTGTGTGTGCGTGTTACACACGCGCACACACACACACACATACACACACACACAGAGAGAGAGAGAGAGAGAGAGAGAGAGAGAGAGAGAGAGAGAGAGAGAGAGAATGCCCTATCTGTTTTTCTCTTGATGTCTCTATACCTGACCCAGATACTCCTTTGAGAATCTCTCTTCTAGAGCCATTTCACAGCCTCTTCCAGGAATCACTTACCAAATATATTTGAGCAACTAATGGTGATTTGGGAAAATGTCTCATGAATTGAACATAAAAATGAGACACCATCAGCTCCCATTTCTGAGTGTATGGTGTGACAGACACCACGTTAACTATTCTACATACCTTATGTTATGCACCCTCCACAGAACCCAGCATCAGCAAACATAACGGTCCTGCAGCTGGACTGTGCTTAGCCTTTGGGAAACAAGAGGGCCATAGCGGCTGATGCTCACATAACAGAGGAGAGAGGCAGTAAAGTGTAGTGTGTGGTGGGGCTGATACAGAGAAGGTCGGGCTTGCTAATGTGTTGAAGGATAGGGTTTTAATGATGGTGGGTGTTGGGAGGATGGTGAGCAGAGGAGTATCAGGATGTAGGATCCAGACTGGATAATCTCTGCTAATATAATAGACTGGAGAGGGAGGTCAGGGCTGTTTAAGGGAGATGACATAGGTGAGTGTTGGAGCCATCCATGGGAAAGCTGACAGAGCTCACTCTGGAGCAGTGGTTATCAACCAAACGATTCTTTTCCTTTGTGAAACAGTTGGCAATGTCTAGGGATGGTTTGGCTTTTCAGAACTTAGAGGAAAGGGGTGTCTTAGTTGGGGTTTTACTGCTGTGAAGAGACACCATGGCCACGACATCTCCTATAAAGGAAAACATTGGGACCGGCTTACATTTTCAGAGGTTTAGTCTGTTCTCGTCATGGCGGGAAGCATGACAGCATGTGGGTAGACATGGTGCTGGAGAAGGAGCGGAGAGTTCTGCATCTTGTATCTGCAGGCAGCAGAAGCAGACTGTGTGACACTGTAGCCATAGCTTGAGCATAAGAGAACTCAAAGCCTGTCCCCATGGTGGCACATGACCTCCAATAAGGCCACACCTGCTAGTAGCGCCACTCCCTGTGGGCCAAGCATTCAAACCCATGAGTCTATTAAGGGGGCATTTTTATTCAAACCACCACAGAGAGATCAGTAAGTGTTCCTTGTGAGTGGATACAAGTGAGAGATGCTGCCTCAGAGTCCATGGCTGCCTCCCTTTACAAAGAATTATCCAGCCTGAATGTCTAGAGCTGAGGCAGAAAAACTAGTACAGAGTGGTAACTAGTAGCAGTAGGGAGGGATGACCAGTCTCTAACCAAGTTTTAAAGGTAGAACCCATGGGATCCCTCCATCAGCTGCAGATGGGCTTGAGACACAGAAAGGGGCAGGGTGACTGGGTGGATGGCTCTCAGTCTGTAATAGGAACTTGAAGAGAGAAGCTTCTGTGATAGGGAGAAACAGGACACAGGAGCAAAGCCAGGACCTCAGCTTTGAACACATTAACCCTCATCAGGGCTTTGCTCCCACCCCTAGGGGTCTCCCTTCCATCTTGCCAGTGAAAAAATGCAGAGCTAATCCAAAGCAGGGAGCCCCAGGTCCAGATGTTTATGGTTAACTCTGCACTGCATGGTCTGCACCTCCTGCTGCTTCACTGCCCTGCCTATACTTTGAGTTAATACTGTTACCTAATAGGTCTCACAATGACATCTCCACACATGTGTATTGTTCTTTGCTCATACTCCACCGTCCCTTAGCTTTCTTCTATTAGTTCCCGTCTTGACTCCAACTGTCCCTCTTTTGGTGTATATGTCATCTTGGAAAGGGGACTGGAATGGGATTTCCATCCTGAATCACCATGGAAACCCTTTGCACAGCTCTCAGGTCTGCTGAGAAGCCAGTTCCTCTGCTGAGGTCCTTATCACCAGGTGACCTGCCCTTTGAGAAAGGAGGAGAGCCCAGGACTGGGCAGGTTATGTTACTTGTGTGTTGTTATGGAATGATGCTACAGTAGATCACGCTAGTCGATGTTATGTCTTGTTATGTCTTATGTGCCTATGGAGGTCAGAAGAAGGACTTAAATCCCATGGGACTGGAGTGACAGATGGTTATGAGCCACAAGTGTGGGTGCTGAGTGACAAACCCTGGTCCTCTGCAAGAGCAGCAAGTGCTCCTAACCACCAAGCTGATTCGAGTTGTTGGTATAGAGAAGGAAGAAGGAGGAAATGATGATAGCTTGAATCTGTGATAAAAGAGAAGAAACGAACACTCAAAGAGCTCCTCATACCTGAAAGAAGAGACAGGAAATTCAGTGAAGAACAAAGACTTCGGTGGGCTGGAGTGACTCTTGACAGGGTTTCAGCAAAGTCCAGCTGCCGTAGACTGCAAAGTAGGAGACTGTCTGGTAAGTCATGGGAAAGTCATGTGCTTCATTCATATTTCTCTGGTGAAGACAGCAACACCCAGAGCCTGAACATCCTCAGTCATTCACTCCTAGTCACTGAGTGCTCACCATGGACTACTGAGTGCTCACCATGACACCATTACTACATCAGCCGCCTGCAATGCAGAGAAGGGGTACTGCCCTGTCCGGGTGCCTGACAGCACAGTGATGATGTACATACACGAACCACTAATTTAGTGCAAAGCGAAATGGAATTTAATCCTTTGAGAGAAAAAGGATGGAGAGCAGCTCATACCTCCTGAGCACCACCAACTACAAAAAAGAGATGATAACTTTGATCTAGCTGCCTCTGCCTCCGTGCTGGGAAGTGAGAATGCAGAGATTAATAAAACCCAGTCCCTGCCTGTAAGCAGCTCTGCAACCCAAAAGCTCTGAGAATGTCTGGGTGTGGCAGATCTCCTATGTACAAAGACAACTGTGTCCCTAGGTAGACGTCTGGTCTTTCCCAGGATGCTTTGCTTCCTTCAGTACATCTCCTTTTAGGGACATCACTGATATATACCTTGGGAAATCAGAAACTCTGGTTAGAACTTCTTAGCGGCTCTCCATTCGATGGACTTCAACTTTGTCCCAGAGGTTCCCAGGGACTCTGGAGGCAGCTGCAGATGAGGAGACAGGAAGACAGGATGGTTTACATCATCCTGAGCTTCAGCTAGAGCAGCAGGTGTTCACTTATTTTATTGGTCTTCACTTTCATACAAGATTTCACTAAATGGTGGCTTATAAAGCTGGAAATAGCTTAGAATGCCAAAGTATTATCGTTGTAGACAAGAATTCTGAGAGAGGAACAGTTTTTCAGGCTACCACACCCAGAAAGCTAAGACAGAGCCTGGGCTTTATACCTCTGGTCATGTCATTTCCTGCTGTGCCGATCCACTTTACTGTAATGGCGGCCATTTACTTAGAAGCTCTAGTGCCTCTTGAAGCAAAGGGTCACGGTCACGAGATGGGTTTACTGAGCAGGGAAAGGAAGAGCTGGGAGGATCCATTGTTTATTCGTGAGGCTTAGAACCACTCCCTGTCTGCAGGTCAAGGTGGTGTAAGTGGAGCATGAAGAACAAGGGTGTGTGCTGGCTAAGAATCTAGCATTCGCTCAGGAGTACCCAGAAGCCCAAGAGCTGGAAGGTAGTAAAATGGATAAATTGCTTATGAAGTGCCCTAGATAGAATAAATAGAAATAAGTGCTTCTTCTCGGGAACTGTGCATTCATGTAGCTTTTTAGATAGAGATTCATTTCTAAATGCTCTAAGGGGGAAATCAGACACTGTGACATAAAGAAACTTACAGTTCAGCAGGGGAGTGTGAGCTGCATGTTTATAACTAGGATACAGAATGAGCAATGAGATTGAGAGCAGAGGCCATACCATAGATACTTGTGAAGAGGCATTCACTGGCACTTCCACCATGGGAGGCTCTGAGCTGCCACCTAATGCCAGGTAGAAGGCACATCAAGAGGTGGGGTTAGGGAGGTCCTCAGTAGCTCTGAAGGGGGAGTGAGAATACTTATGTATGGTTTTCAAATATACACTCCAGAGGGTTATTTGAGATTACATTCCACTCCTTCTAGAAGATGAGGTAGACTTATCAGGCATCCGTACACTTTGAAAACCAAATGAGCCATAGCTCCATAGCCCCAATGGGTATCTATGAGATTTGAATGGAAATGGCCCTTAGGCTCATATATTTAAATGCTTAGTCACCAGGGAATTGAACTGTTTGGGAAGGATTAGGAGGTGTGGCCTATTGGAAAGAGATGTGTCACTGGAGGTGGGCTTTGAGGTTTAAAAAAAGCCTTTGCAAGGTCCACTCTCAGTCTGTTGTCTGTGGATCGGGATGTAGCTCTCAGCTCTTTCTCCAGCGACATGCCTGCCTGCTGTCATGCTCCCCCCCCCCCATGATGAGAATGGACTTACTGTCTAAAGCTGTAAGCAAGCTCCCAATGAAATGTTTTCTTCTATAAGTTGCCTTAGTTATGGGGTCTCTTCACAGCAATAGAACAGTGACAAAGACAGTATAGCTCTGGAGCGTTTGGATGTGCTGTCTAAGGAGAAGAACCGTTGTAAATAGAGACAGTGGAAGACTTCTGAATAATAGAACACCTCATTTCTTCCTCTCTCTCCCAAGAGAAGAAGCTGAGGACTGACACTAAGGGAAGGGGCCACAACATACCTGGGAAAGTGCTATAGGGACGGTTCTCACTCCTCTATCTTCTTCTCCAGAGTTGCTTGGAAAATAGCCTGAGGTCATAGGAATGACCATCCTTCCAGATGAGACTGAAGGCGATATTTATTATCCTTTTGACCCTTCTCAAGTTAGTCACATGTCATTACGCAAAGAATGTCGAGAAGATGAAGCACTGTTGTGGCAGTTTGAATATGCTTGGCCCAGAGAGTGGTACTATTTGGAGGTGTGGCCTTGTTGGAGTGGGTGTGGCCTTGTTGGAGTAGGTGTGTCACTGTGGGTGTGGGTTTTAAGACCCTCATCCTAATGCCAGGCAGTGGTGGCACACACCTTTAATCCCAGAACTTGGGAGACAGAAGCAGGTGGATTTCTGAGTTTGAGGCCATCCTAGTCTACAGAGTGAGTTCCAGGACAGCCAGGGCTACACAGAGAAACCCTGTCTCGAAAACACCAAAAAAAAACAAAACAAAACAAAAAACAAACAAACAAACAAAAAAAACAAAACAAAACCCATCCTAGCTGCCTAGAAGCTAGTCTTCTGGAAGCCTTCAGATGAAGATGTAGAACTCTCCGCTCTGCATGCTACCATGCTCCCACCTTGATGATAATGGACTGAACCTCTGAACCTGTAAGCCAGCCCCAATTAAATGTTGTCCTTTATAAGACTTGTCTTGGTCATGGTGTTTGTTCATAGCAGTAAACCACTAACTAAGACTATTGTCAACCTTAAGCACCTCCACAAGCCTCTCTGGAGAGAATGTGAAGAGATTCCAAATGGAGTCGTGGGAAGGAGGCATTTGGAGCTGTCCTCGACTGATATTCTAGATTCTGATACAATCAGTGCTTAGAAAATTAAATCACAATTAAGGAAAACTTGGAGATATTGAAACCTTATTCTCCAGACTACCTGCCTTGGCAAAGTACAGGTTGAAGTGCCCTGAAATTCAGAGATGAGTAGACATTGGCTCTGGCTAATTTTACTGTGTTTTTTTTTTTTTTTTTTTTTTTTAACTAAGTTCTTTATAATAAAGTTCCAATTATTAAAAAAAATTCTACTCTACATTCTTCCATGTTCTTGAAGAAGAGTACTTATTTCATGGTTAAAATATCTTAATATAAAGCACAAAATTGACAACAGAGCACTCCATTTCCTGTCATTGTGACACGGCATCTGAGAGAAACAACTTACAAAAGAGAAAAGCTGGCTGTGATAATGCCTGCCTGTAATGAAAATCAGGAGGCAGGAGGGCCATCATGGTTTTGGGTCAGCCTGGGCTACAGAATGAGACTTGGTCTCAAAAAAAGGAAAGTTATATGTTGTTTTGTGGCTTCAGAGATTTGAGTGCCTGGCAATGTGATCTGGTGCCTCTGGGCCTACAGAGACTGTCATGGCTAAGAGCACACAGCAGAGGAAACTGCCTACTTGGTAGGGATCAGGAAGCATGTGTGTGGTGGGAGTGTCAGGAGGGGTGGGTGGGGTCCCGCACCTACCTTTCTCCCGCTAGACTCCACCTGTCAAAGGTTCCACTCTCTTCAAATATTGCCACACTTTAGTAAACCAGCCTTTAGCACAAGGGCCTTTGGAGGAAGATAGCTTTGATCGCAATCTTGAATGGACATGTATTCTATAAAGACATATGCATATGTGGAGAGAATGAAAATACATTTCATATGCCTTTGAACTTAGCTGTCTTCTCCAATTTTATGTATTGAACATGTTTTTGTAATTATATATATTATATGTTATGTGATATATATTTGCATGTATATAATCCATAATTATGTATGTATAATAATGTATATATGTTTTAAAGATAAGAGGGTTCCTTTCTTCTGCTTTCCTGGTAGTAAGAAAGAAAGCCATTCATAGGACAGACTTAGGTTCTCTCATCTTCATTTCTTGGGGATACACTTGTAGTTACTTGCACAGAAGCAAGTCCTATTTTGAGACGTGGGGTCTGGTCCCCAGAGAGTAGATAGAGAAAGCCACCAGAGTCAACAGCTGCTGGTGGTGGCAGGAAAATAATTAAGGCCTGCTTCTTAAAAATTTCACATCCTCAGTGGTGCCCCACTGACAACAAAGCCTTCAGCATCAGGGCCTTTGGAAAGTATTTCCCTTCTAAACCATTACATGAAGGTTTGGATCTGAACATAGTCCAGGCAGCAATGCTGTAGTTTTGTGCTTAGATCCCATTTCAACTTACTTCTAGCAAAGCAAGAGCTTGCATTTTTGTGTTTGAAAATATTGAGTAGGGCTTTACATCTTATGTCCTGGAGCTCTCTGTGGTCAGAGCCTGTGTGGGCTAGGCTCAGAGATGAAGGTGTAAAAACCAAGAGAAGTCAAAATGAGGGCAAGAGAGGTACTGTCAGAGGGGTGCCTATCAGAGCCAAAGACAACCAATACTGTTAAGGCAGGCACCAAGATACCGCATTGTGCAAAGCACAAGTTATCTGGTTCCCTTGTCCACTAACGGCTTGAGATTTGGGCCAAGAAAGGTGTCAGGCACTAAACTTGCCATATCGTTGCTTATGAAGCTTGGTTTGATTATTTAGAAGAATCCTGATGGGTCACAGGTGTAGCTGATCTGTGGAACCCAAGCTTGTGCCTTGATATATATCTCTATTAAATTCTGTCTTGCTATATTTGGTCCATTGCTACAGCTCAAAAAGATATTTATGGGGAATGATTCTGATACCCGTGTGTTCAAGTTCCTGTCTCTGTGGTCTAGATTTGATCAGCGTGTTTTCTAGTCATTCAAATTATCCACTGAAGTCCACCACCAAAGACCCCTGCTGTATCCTCCACGATGGCTCTCCAATCCTATGTCAGTTTAATCACCTTTTCCTTTTATATTTGTGAGAAAACCCTTTACTGTAGATCAGTCCTGGGCTCCATCAGTTAATAACCTTGACCTAGCATGAGGTGAATTTGACAAGCCTCATTTAATAACCCTAAACCCTAGAATGTGAGGTGAATTTGAGAAGACTTATTTCTTATAGTATTTCACCTCAGCATTTTCTCCTGTGTTAGGCAATTCCAAGAGCTCTGCAGGGTTATTTCCTGACACCAGCAATGAGTCTAATGAATTGCAATATGTAGCATAAGCTAAATCCATCTTCACAGACATGTCCAGAATTTGATTTGCAAATTTCTGTTCATTCCCCAATATTTCTATGGCCGTGCAGTCACATTGCTTACTGTATACAGCTGTCTGGGTCCCCAGTCATTGAACTTTGGCACCATACTTGGTTAAAAACCCATCAGTTAGCTTTGTTGGCTTAGAAATTCTTTGATTAGTCTCAGAAAACTCCAAAACTGCAGGAAAACCTATGTATGGAAATCATCCACTCATCCGCAAAATTCATTGGCATATCTTGAAAAGAGTGCTTCTTGAGCTTTTGCCTATTGACCAGCAATGCCCCGGCTGCTGAGGTACAGTGGCAAACAAGAGAAGACCTACATCCCACAGATCTTTCATCAGTGAACACGATCATCCAACAGGAACACAAGTAAACAGAAACATCAGGGTTGGGGGATACCTCAGTTTGTAAAGTGCTCGCCTTGCGAATGCAAGAACTGCAGTTTCATCCCTGAAGCCCTGCTGGATATGGGGTATGTGTGCATACTTGTAGTCCTAGTGCTGCAGAGACAGAGTGATCCCTGGGAATCACTGGTTAGCTAGCCTGCCCCACCTGAGGGAAGACCCAATCAATCAATCAATCTTTCAATCAATCAAACAAACAGTATATGGTATTTGTGGAATGACACCTAAAGTTGACCTGGATTCTGTTATCACATACACACACGGGGGGGGGGGGGAGTAACATGTCTACAAATGGTAATACAATTTCATATAGCCGAAAATACCATGCAGAATAATTTTGGGTGGGACATAGATGTAACTAGCATAATGTCGTATATAAGAACTGGATGGATAATTAATCATGTCACTATATTTATTTCTAATATGGATTTTGTTATCTGTAAGGGGATTAGTTTTTATTCTAGAACATGTTTTTCCTCTACAGAGGGTAGAAAATCAAATAAGAGAAGTTAGTAACCTGAATGATGATAAAAAAAAAAAAAATGCAATAGTCTATGGTCTGTCCTATTGCATTTGATGCTGCTAAATAAATATGGCAGAATGGCAAGAAATGAAATAAGGAAGGCAAAACATTATATAAGTGGTCCAGGAAGAAAAAAGTCTATCCAAACCGAGATTATATTTTAGATATGAGATTATCCAGCCTCTCTCTCTCTTACCTCCCAATCCCAAATTGTAGGGAGACAAGATGAGTGGACAGGGCTGGGCTGTTCTGACTTGCCAGCCTCCTCCTCTGTATGGCTGTTAAGCCACCCTATCTTTGGAGTGTCATTTAAGAACACAGAGTCTGATGACCTGCTCACTCACACTACCACATATTCCAGTCCCCCATAGCTCGTGCACTGCTTGATGCCAATATGGTATTTTTAAAGTCAGTGAATGTAGTAACAGCTGAGTTGGATTTATTAATTTCACTTTTCTCACATATACACCAGGCTCAAAGAACACTGGTCTAGTACAGAATAAGAACAATTGGTACAAAATATAAGGACTTTGGAACTGTTCTACATATTTTTACATGAGTGCATGTCTTTCAAGTCTTACAATGACAAAAGGAAAACTTTAGATAAGGTGATTAAATGCAGTGTCAAATTACTTTGCAAATGGGAGGTGGTCCTGAGTTGGTGACGGGATTTTGTACCATGCGATCATTCAAATACTCAGGATGTTGGAGGCCCTGTCACATCCCTCCATAGACAGATAAAGAAGATGGAAGATTGTGTAGAGCAAGACTTTATGTGCCAGCCTTGGAAGAGTCATGGAGTATTTCTGCTCATGCTTCTTTGCACGGAAATGATCTCATGGCCAAAAATTCCCAGAGAAGATGGGGAAATGTAGTCTGTACACAATGTGTTCAGGTCAAAGAGGCAAAACAAACAAACAATTACTACTGTCTTGGTTTTCAGATGAAGAAACAAAATCATGGAATTTAACCACTTAAGATAATAGCTAATTATTAAGTGAGACATGTTCTGGCCTTCAAGTTGAGTTGGTAGGAGCATCCTAGAGACAGTCCTGGCCAAGGGCTGTGTGCTCTGGTGAAGGATGTCGCATGAGGCTCTAGATAGTATCCCTTGGGAGGTACTCAATGCATGGTGCCAAATCTGGCCTTTCTGATGCCCATTTTTCTTTACTCTATGTAAACAACTATCTTCCGTCATGATGCCTGGCTTTAGTTTTCATATGCTTTATTCAGGAACATTTTCCATACTGTACTCCTTCAGTAACTGTGTCCACCCTCTCAGAACCCTTGGGTTCATTCCACTCGTTGCTTCCCTCCTATGGACTGGTCCCCATTTTCACATTTAAGCTGAAAATTCCAGTCTCCTAATCCCAGAAAACGATGACCAGAATGCACAATGAATCAAGCTTCCAACCATGACTAGGAGTAAAGCACAGCCTCAACTACCCACTACAGCACTCCTTAGGACAAAAGGAACCTTGACTGTCTCTACCACACAGGCTTTTAGGGCAGAATAAAAATCTATCCTCAAGAGCTTGGAATGACGACATAAACCTTTAATCCTAGCACTTGAAAGGCTGAGGTAGGAGGATTGCAAACTGTAACCCAGCCTGGTCTATATAACATGATCTTGTCTCGAGCTGGGGGAAAAATCTATCCTGAAGAAAAAGGGTGAGGAACTGAGTTAGGTATCTGCCCTCCTTAAGCTTGACCACCTTTAGGGGTTCGCTAGAGTTTAGGACAGTGCTGGTTAAGTTCTCCTACTTTCAAAGCTCACTGAATAATCAATAGATTTTGCAGGATCAGCAACAAGGTGATCTTGTCAGTCCTTTATAAAATCGTTAATGGCTTCTTCGCTATTCAGCCCCGAGAAGTAAGCAAAGCATATAAAACATACCCTCCGTTTGTTATTCTAACAATTCCTTGCCTGTGATGTTTTAAATGCTATGAATATTTAGGTGTTGGATTTATATATTCTTCCTTTCTTATCTTCTCACATGTAATCAACAGAACTCTGTCCTACCAGAGCGTGTACAATTCTATTTTCAATTACATATAGAAGTCTAGCCCTCTTGGGGAAAGCAGGGAGGTGTGGATAAAATACTACTGGCTTTTGTGAAATGGTGATAAAAAATTCTTTGAGAAAGGTGCAGAAAAAGGGAAGTGCCTCAGTGAGCAAGAATTTCACCTCAGTGTGGAGAGGTGAGAAGGCCCAGAAATACTAAGCATGGAGACAGGCACGACTGCCGGCTCTGGGAGTGCCACCCCATGGATTTCTGTCCTCGAGCAGCTTGTCTGAATGCTGCTCATCAGAAAAGGGTGATAGTACCAATAACAGATACTTCACTCCACCATGTCTACTGTTACCACCAGTGTCTTACTCTCACTCGTGTCCCAGATGGAAGCCTAGTACCTGGCATGTGGTCCTTGATAGCAGAGTTCATTCTGGGTACCTGCTGCATGTCCAGATGAACATAACAACAGCTGGGTGGCTCTTGTGGCTACTTGCCAAAATGTAGTAACATCATTAGGGAGAAAAATGTCCCCCTTCTTGTTAACAATGTGAAAATCAACCAAGAACTAGTAGCAAGGGACATAGGAATGTATCAGCAAGACAAAAGGTTCTGATGGTAGTGGCCATCACAGGGTGGACTGAAGTCACAAGAGGATGGAATGACAGCCCAGCAGCAAGAAACCAGTCACTACAGGACTTTCTGCTTTCTTAGGATCTGTCAGGGAGGGGGAAGGGCAGGAGGGCTTAAAAGCCAGTAATTACACTGGAAATAGAATATCAAACCTCTGCAATCATTACCTGTACCTGAATGGTAGCAGGGCAATCTCCCACCTCAGTCTCTCCTGCTTTCCAGGCTAATGAGACTTGGGAGAAGCGAGGATGAGTTTGTGATTTTAAAGAGAAACTTTCAGACAAGAAGTGTTGCTCATTAGGATAACTCTTGTCTGGCATGTCTTCCATCTTGAACTTACGCCTGATTCTGCCCCTTGGAGCAAGAAGCCCAGACAAGTCTAATTTCTTTCCTATCAGTTGTTTCTTCAAATGGGGGCAGACATGAGTTCCATTTTAAGATTGATCAGAGACTATGTCCCTCTACTTATAATTGTCCTGTGAGACCTTTAAGTCATATGCTAAAGTGTTCCTCATCTTCTGGAGGCTCATCGAGGGTTTTAATTACATAATTCAAAATGATCAAAGAATGGAGGTGGGACCTTATACTTCCCAGTTAACTTTCTAGACAATTCCAAAGTCGTTTCAAGCTGGAGCCATACTAATCTGTGTTTGTTATAAAGTTAAAATATGCTCATCATCCGATACATAGGAGCCATGGGATAGAATTACTCCATTGTTCATTTCTTACCACCAGATTTGTAAAATTAAAACACGATTCAAATGGGCGATTCCTTTTGGGTTTGACTGCCCTTATGTCTACTCTTCATTTCTGGAGATCCTTCAGGTGTAGGAGGGCAAACATCTGGAGGAAGCACCTTTTAGCTGACCTCCATCACTCCATTCTTCCCCTAAGGGCATTTTGACAACTGATGCAGTTGTGTGTCTGGTGTAGATGGTCTCTTTCCCTGGCTATAGGCTCAGGAAACTAGAACTTCCGGCTTCCTTCTTACATGTTCTGAGGAGGGAAGTGGGCATACACGTGGTGACTTCTGTCAGATGAAGGGAAATCTGACCTGTACCCATTACAGACAAGCAATGAGAAGGACGAGAGCTTGCCTGCTGCTTTCACACTATGTATGGCCAGTGTATGAACTTCGGGATGTTAAAGAGATCTCAGAAAGCATTCATTGAAAGGGGGTTGGCTTAGAAAGAGCAGAGGCAAATGTTCTCTCCCTCCTCCTCTTGTTTTCCTCTTTCTAAATGGACAGTTTAGACTCAGAGCATTCATCTTGAACTCTGGTTTCTGTAGGGGACACAATAGATGATGCTGTTGCTTGACAGAATGTTTCCATTTTTAAAGGTTAAATGTGTAAGGAACCCAGATATAGAGCTCTCTCCAAAGGCAGGTGAGTGCATGAGTGTGTGTGTGTGTGTGTGTGTGTGTGTGTGTGTGTGTGTGTGTGTGTAAGACAGGGTCATTCAGCAGTCAGTGAATGCTAGCGGTGGTTCTAACCCTGTGTCCTTACCTCAGTAAGGCTGGACAAGATGATAGCAGAACAGAGCCCAGAGACACATGGGGTCTGAAAACAGATGCCCACCTTGCTTTCCAGGTAAAGCCTGAAAGTGTAGTAATGTCTTACAGTTCTCTTTAGAGAGAATATATCATGTCTATATGGATGTGGCACCTGTCCGTAAACACCCGATGGCCTATGGCTTAGGCAGGAAATAGGAGGTGGAACATCCGGGAGGCCGAAAGGATTCTGGGATGGTGCCAGGCATAGGAGATTTGCACGGGGAAGATGTGATGATATGGACATATGGTACCCGGGCACAGGTAACCAGCCACACAGCAGAAAGTAGATTAGAATAAATGGGTTCCTTTAAGTTATGATTTAGTCAGAGAAGAGCCTAGCTATATGGTCATGGTATTTTTAAATATATTTTGAGTTTGAGTCTTATATCTGGGAGCATGGGGCTGGGAGGTAGAACCAGACCTGACTTCTACAATCTTCATCACAAGCTCTGGTGAGAGTCCGCACAGCAAAATACGGAGCGGGCATGGCATACCACATCCTACCCAGAATCCTCCTCAGACATCCAAGCGGCAAGGAGCAACATCCCAAAGTCCTGCCTGCCTCTTAGAGGGAATGTGAATGTGGCCTAAGGAACAGTTATCAGAGGGAGAAGCATGGGGCCTGTGCTTGCTGTTAGAAAGCCAGTCAGAGCAGAGAATGAGCTAGCAGGGTTAGAAAAATCCAAGGTAACACTGGCAGTTCATGCAGTATAAATTACATCCTGGGAGACTGTATTCTTTACAAGAAATAAGCTGCAAGCAAGGTGCCCTCTCTTAACAAGACATCACCAAGTAGATCTTCTTTTGAGTATGCAGAACAGTAGATCTTAGCCTGAAGTACCTGGAAGGAAAAATCAACTAGGTGACTAATTTTTTTTCTACATTGAGTAAACATTTTTTCTATATTAGGAAGACTAAAGACTCCAGAGAGTTATTAAATTGAGCTACAGAAAGTTTGCAAAATTATACTCTTTTACGTCCATGAGTTTTACGGCCTCATAATTACTGCCTATCATTTGCGTTATAGTTTCTCAGTGTCAAAGAAACTACTCACCAACCCCTGGTTTTACTTAAGCTCCTTTCTTAACAAAGGCTATTTGCTTTGTCTGTGTTTGTGGTGTTAGGGATTGAATTCAGGAGGAACTCCTGCATGGTAGGCAAGCAAGCACTCCACCACTGAATTAGCCCACAGCCTACAGTGACGCTTCCAGATGACGTCCATAGTGTGATTATAACTTACAGAGAAGAAGTTGATAGCTTTCAGGAGCCATTCCTGGGCTGACTGGCTTGATATCTGCTGCTATCTGTGTTCTCTGATTAATTAGTTGAATTTCAGTGCTCCAATAGATTTAACTCTCTTCATGACTTATTTATTATTTTACAGACATTATAATTTAAGGAAATCTTAACTGGGATACTGAACATCAGTATCTGAAGAGGGCAGAAAACAACTTACCCTGTTCCTGTTTATTCATTTATTTGGAAACACTCTTCCCTGCCTTGCCGGGTCAATTCTGAGGTGAACCCTGAGATGCTTCACACTTCTCTGAGAGCATTAAAAAGTCTTCGGGTCACATTAGATATCTAAACATTCTCAGGTTCTTTGAAGTCCGAACCTTGTCTGAACTGAAGGTACCATCATCTGGCTGGTGTTGCTGTCCCTCTGCCTTTTAGAGCCAAAATAGTCAGGGGACATGGCAGAGAGGAAGGCAGACATGGAACATCTTAATTTGTTGGTAACTGTTATCACCACTCTGGTTCAGATGTTTAAGGGAGCTACTAGTTGGGGTTCTCCGAGGAGCTCCTAATTCTGAAGATAGGATGAACTCTTTAAAGTTAGTCATGCTCTTCCCTCAGTGCCTGAGAATCATGTCACCCATGTCCAGCATCCTTCTTGTCAAATCTTCTTGTATCGCTAGATGGTCCACTTAATCAGTCAGAGAATTCTCACTTGGCCCCAGGAGAAACCGCTTTCAGAGATCAGCTGTTGGTGAGACAGTTTCTTTTTAATCACAGCCAGGAGCTCCCACTTTCTGTTCTTCATTCTTAACTGCATGAAACATGAGTCAGGGTCTGTATAACTGGATCCCCACCTCCAGGGTACACATAGGAAGTCCTCTGAGTGTCCAAGTAGTGCCACTTCTTAAATAGAGAAGACAACATCCTCTACCTTTCTCTGTGCCACAGGTAGACGGTGAGGGAACCGGAGTGGGATGCAGTGTGAGTACCAATATATCTTCTAAAAGCCCTGTGATGTCCAAACTCCCTTCCACCCAGCTTGCTGGGAGCCACAGTGACAAGCTCCATGGATGTGGGGAGCATTTCAAAATAAGAGCTCTAAAGGCTTCAATACGAATGTCACTCTAAAAACCCCACTGCTAAAAGCTTAAAGAGATACCTGCTGTCAAAATTATCTCTGAGCAGTAGTTCCTTCTCACAAAATGGTAAAAATGGGCATCATCTCGGCAGACAGTGAGAAGGAACTCTTAAGTCAGTGCTGATTTGTGACTAGCCTAGGATAGGACATATTTGGACTCAGAAAGCAGGCTTTACATGGAATATATTCAGTGGTGAAAAGCAATAGAACTATAAGATTGGGTGGAAAAGAGCAAATGGAAATCTATGCATTAAATATGTTATCAATTTCATAACGTGCATATGTATTTGTGGGTTTCTATGTTTATGTCTTTATAAAATTATTAGGAAGACATCTACCTAGTATATGCCTTTGCATGTTTTCAGTGGGGAAAGTCTGCTCATCAGAAATCAATGTCTTCACATTTCTAACCTTACCATCTGAGAAGAAGATTATGAGTTGGCAGTGAGTGGGACAACAATCTCGTCTGAGGGTTTGTTTTTTTCTCTTTTGAGCTATATCAAGAGCAACATTCCTGGCCTTTCAAATGGTAACTTGCCAGCGCAGCAGCTCAGGATTTTAATGAATTCCCTCCTTCTGAGGCCTAATTTAAGCCCAATTTAGAGTGAACAAAATAAACATATTACCCCATAAAGAGGAATGAGAGCTCCTTTGTTGTCCTGGATCTCTTTAGAACAAGAAAAATAAAGCAAAAAAAAAAAAAAAAAAAGAACTTAATAAGGTTGACTCCTCTTCTGTTCAATGCTTTTCTCATTAAGGTTTAATGCCATAAAATGACATTTAAAAATGTAGGTTTCTGTAGTATGTCTTTGATTCAGTCTCTTCACCTGACAGTTGAGAAAGGAGAATATTCTAGAAACAAGAGGTAGGCATGCTTGGGAGATATTCTGGACACTTGGTATCCTTAATCATTCTTATCTTGCCACTTTCCCCCAACTAAAGACACAGACAGACAGACAGACAGACAGACAGACACACACACACACACACACACACACACTTTCTTCCCCACCAGCCTGCCTTCAAGGTGCTCTGAATCCCACAGAAGAATGAAATTTTGATTGACCCCCAAAGAGGAAACCCATCAGAGGGGGTGAGTGGATGGTAAGACGGGAAGTCATGTCATCTGGAGGCTACAACTATCTTTCAACAGAATGTGGCCCATAGAACCACAGTGACAAGAGGTCCAGAGTGCTAACATCAGACACGAAACAATAGCAACTGCTTGATCCTGGGACGGAGGTCCTTATCTCTCCACTTAGGACGGATGAAATGTTGTTCAAGACCAGTGATCATACTCTGAACACGTGTAGCTTCCACATAGTTTCCCAGTGTTTCACAATGGAGGTAGTTATCCTCATCTGGAATGGATAGATGAGGAAAGGTGGGAACCACTTGCCCACCTTTTTTTGATCAAGTTTGCTCCAGTCTTGAATCTGACTTCCCAGCATGGTAAGTCCCTTTCCATTACCTCTCAGTGGTGAAGGCAGGATGAGGTGAGCCTCAGCTTAGCTGAGCTGTATATGCAGTTCCTGCTGCCTTCCCAGCAGCCTTTGGCACAACCCTCCTGCCAAGGGTCTGATCTCTCTGCTCTCTTTTCTTCCCAGACAAATGATTACACTGTGTTCCAAAGCCATTCCTTCTCCCATCTTCAGTCTCCTTACACAATGTTTGCCTGTATTAGGTAAAAACAAATGGGATCATTTCCTTCAAAACCTCAGATTCTTGTTTCCATCTTCTTTTCCTTATCTACGGGGCCATGGAAACAGGTGGACCAAGGGAGCTTACCTGGAGCAAGAGTGCAGTTGAGGCATGTTCAACCCCAGGGATCTCAGGATGAGGTCAGCAGGAGTAGAATCACTCTCTGCCTGCCCCAGGCCTGCATGGGCACACACAGCCTTGCACCCTCCCCTTTGTCCACCAAAGGAGGTCACATAGCCAGGTAGCGAGGTTAAAGGTCCTCTCGCCTTATGAGGTGTGTCCAGCAGCATCTGGAATGCCTCCTTATGCTAATGAGTCATCCCCAGCACCCTGGTCCCAGCCAATGATGTACATTCACCTTGAAAACCCTTACCCACTCCCAAATGGTTTAAATAGGCTTAGATCCCCCTACCCCCAGTAAACAGTATCTCACTGAAGTGGTCTCTCAAGAGTCTGTTCTCACTGTGCCCACTGCTGCCTGGGTCTCTTCTGCCCCCTACCAGTCTGCCCTCCTTCCTCTCTTGGAATCTGCCAGGTTGCAATCCTATCATATCATGGCTGATCACGTTGCTATGGGCAGGGAGGCAGAGCCTGAATAGCAGCTCTCTATCCCTCTCCTTTCATAAGACTTGAAATTTCTAACTTTCGTTAATAGCACTCATCTATTCAAATATTCTCTCTCTCTCAGGCCTCTTTTATTCCCAGGATTCTTATCCTCAATTGTGGAAGAATTTATTGATTATTCAAAGATCTGCATATAGAACATATAGATATGTTCTACTTCTGCTCTTCCTTTCTTCCTCCACCCATCCTTTCTGCGTCCAACCCTTCTTCCCTGCGTGAACCATAAAATCATCTTTGACACCAACAGTCGTGATGCTCCTGTGGAGCTTCCTCTTTTACATTCAGAAGGGTCCCAGTTCAGCTGATAAGCTGTGTAGTCAGTAGATGCAGCAGTACATGGAGTGTCTTGTAGATATCTTCCTAGGACTCTGAAGGATGTTCCAGAAGCAGTGGGGCAGCTCACAGTCTGCAATCAAACCAGCAGCCCTGAGTGGTCATTGCCCAGCTACGTGGTGCAAAAGATGAGAAATGCTGGGGAATTGTTATAGATTCTTGAGAGGCAGATGACACTAGCTCCTAAGCTCAACACAGGTTAAAACACTGGCCAAACTGGGCAGAAGAGCTGTCTATGAGCACCATCAAAATGTATAGTATTATTAAAACAGGTAGCTTGGTGTTTTGAAACTTATAAATGGCTGGTGTTATTGATGTAGCCAAAACTCAGTTCACAGGTATTCCTTTAAAATCTCTTTTTGCATAATGGAATGTGTTATAGTCACCAGCCAGGATCGCACGAATGGAAAGATGAATGAAAGAAAGAATACTCCTTCTCTATTGCCCCTAGTGCTGGTTCCTAAACTATGATTAGACTTGTGCTGGGACGAGGGGAGAGATTTTAAATTAAATGTGAAATTAAAGTTTAATTTAGACTAGCTAGTTCTTACTAATAAAAACAAGAATCTATCTATGTGAGAAAGTATAAGAGTATGAAGAGATGACTTGGAACTACATGCAACTTGGCCACTGAGCTCAGCCGATCCAGCAACACACACGTGCACAGACATGAAATTTACAAGCATAGGTGTTTTCAAGATAACATACTATAACTTTTCTTTATGTGCACATTTGGACAGGAATACACATGTGGTGTTTGTATGTAGTATGTGCACATGTATGCATGTGTACTGAGGCCAGAAGAAGAACTTGGCTGCTCTGCTCTATTACATGCCACCTAATTTGAGACAGGTTCTTTCATTGGACCTGGAGCTAGGCTGGTGGCCAGCAAGCCCTAGGGATCTGCCCTCTTATCTCTGCTCTCTGGTGTTCATGTTGCCAGTGTGTGCAGCCATAGCAGGCTTTGTGCGCAGACGTGAGTATTTAAACTCAGGTTCTATGCTTGCACAGAGACCACTGTTGTCTTCAGAACCACCTACCCTAAAATGTCTTATTGCTTGCTCATTTAAAAACAAACAAAAATACTAGAAAGTAATACTTATAGATTCGTCTTGTATTATAATAGATACCTAATGTACAAACCACTAATCATTCTTTTCCTTAGGGACTTTAAGGTCATTTATAATTTTATACATATAGAAATGATATTTCAGTATATTTCTTTTTATTCTGGCATTTTAGGAGAAACTCCTATAAGATAAAATACTTATTTTAAAGTTTTTCAAATTTATTTCTGTAAATCTTTGTCTTGCCATTAAATGTGTATGAGAGCTTCTATGTCTCTTCCTACCCTTGTCCAGAACTTAAATATTAAATAAAAAAAATAAATGGTACATCAAAAAAAAAGAACTTAAATATTTGTTCTTCTTGAAAGTTAAAGAAAAATCCATTTGGGCTAGAGAGATGGCTCAGGTTTAGAGCACTGGCTGCTCTTTCAGAGGACCCAGGTTTGATTCCTGGCATCCACATGGTGGATTACAACCATCTGAATGACCTCTTTGACCTCTGCACATACCAGGCATGCATGTGGCAGGCAGACAGACAGACATACAGGCAAAACTCCCATTCACATAATAATAATAATAATAATAATAATAATAATAATAATAATAATAATAATAAAGCAAGGGGAGAAAGTATTAACTAGCTTAAAAACCAGATTATTATTTTCTTCTTCAGATCGTTAAGTCATGAAGTTGAGTGGTTTAGTAGGTTTGTTGCTGATTCCCCTTTTATACAAGCTGTTCACCTATTCCATGTTTTGATTGGCTAATGTGCTTTGTCTTTGGCTCTCTCTCCATAGCTGGTAAATGTGTGCATTAATGTTTATCTTTCCAGTCTGTCGCTTGCTTATTATTTAGTCATGCCCACAGTGCGCACTTAGAAGTTTTCTTTTCTTGTCGTTAGTTTACAAACTCGCAGCTCCATCACTACACTTCACACCCTGTGTCATTGTCCTTTGCCCAGGCCCCTAGCATCCTCCATTTCCTTTGCCTGCCTTTCCTGACCGACTTCCTTGCTCCAAACAGGCCTCGCTCATGTCATGCACACTTAAATCTAGGTTCTGACTATGAGAGAGAATACAATTGTCTTTTTTCTCTCTCATTAGCCTGTCCTGCTTTCTCCTTCCTCCCTCCTTAGTGCCCTTGCTTCCCTACCACAGACCCCTTTTTTTCTTCATACTATATAAGTATTGTGTGTATATATATATATATATATATATATATATATATATATATGTATATATGGTATAAAATACACACATATGTGTATATATACTATATATACTATATACAAATATATAATATAAATATATAATATATAAAAATATGTACAAAAATATGTAATATAAATATATATAAATTTATTTTCACACATGAGAAAAGGCATACTATATTTATCTTTTTAATATTCATTTTGTTAGTATTTCTTTTTCTTAGCATAAAAGGTAATAATAAGCTTCTGGTGACATTTTCATTGATATATGTAACTGTACTGTGCTCATACGGGCTCCTCCACCTCTTTCTCTTTCTCTCCTGTCTCCTCTCATTAGTGCCTTTCCATCTCCAAATGGTGCCCCCCTACCTCTATGTCATATATCTATATAGATATATATTATACATGTCATACGTATACACACATATATTAGATACACACCTATATATAGTTAAATCCTATGAGAGGGAATGTGTGATATTTTTCTTCCCTTCATTACTCTCAATTATTATTCATTCTTTTTCTTTTAGACTCCATCTTCCCTCTCAAAGGCCCTTTCTGTTTCTCTCTCTCTCTCTCTCTCTCTCTCTCTCTCTCTCTCTCTCTCTCACACACACACACACACACACACACACACTATGTAGATTCTATGTGTGAAGGTAAGCATGGAAATACTTGTCTTTCTGAAGCTGCTTTCTTATGCAAATGACATGATTTGACATACATTGTCTTAGGTATCCGTTTCTCTGTAGGCTGGCTTTATATCTTGGTGCTTGTACTGCTCATGGCATCTTTTGGTCTATAAAGGTTTCCTTTAATGTAGATGAATTTGTTATTTGGTTTTCTTGTGTGCTTTGCAAGGCTGGAGATAACTTTGCCCATGCTAGTCAAGTCTCTATCAGTGAGCTCATCCCCAGCCCTTGTCCTTTGTTTCCACTAGTGTGCAGACCTAGACGAGCTTGTTACCTTATTAGAGCTGAAGGTTTGGGTCTTTAATTCATCTGACATTCATTTTGTCTCCTGTGTACTATTTCCTTCAGATATAATATGTAACAAGAATACAATATCAGACTTACTTGATTTTTTTCTCATTACATGGATCTATTTTTTATTCCTTCATAATTTTTTAAAGCTTTGACTTAATAAATGAGTAAGCTTGGATGCAATTTGCAATTTTAATGGCACATAACATTTAATTATAGGAGGATATTAGTATTTATATATCTAGCCCACCAACTTGATGGACTTTTGAATTTAAATCATCCTGAAATAAAATGTTGTAGTGGGTCAGTACAAATTGCTCACTCACTTTATTTTCCTTTTAAACACAAATGTAAATTATTTTAGTTATTAGGATCTTTACAGTCTTCTTAATGCTGTTATGCAGATTCGGAATGAATTCAAAGTGTTTACTTGGTTGAATTGGCTATAAAATGTTTTTAAACCTATAGAGAACAATCTGGAGATACACTTCTGTCTTTAATATTCATCTCTCACAGAACATGACGTATGTTTTGGATGCTTGCCTTCTCTGCTTGTCTAGTATCCACTGTCCTGAATCAGGCCACTTCTACTTTCAGTACAAACCATTTCAATAGCTTCCTTTATTGTCCTGGTCTTCTTTTTCATCCTTGTATTTCACAGGAACTTGAGGGCAGAGAGGCTGAGCTGCTAGGTTCCTGGCAGTAGGCGTGTGAAGTCATTTGTTCACATCTTGGTGGGTAAGAAAGATGGGAAGGGATTCAGGCTGGAACTGGGGTGAGATAGCCTACATCAGGCCTACCCCAGGAAGGCCTCATCTCCTAAAGATTCTACACTCTCCCAAAAACAGTGCCATTGGCTCCAGCTGGGAACTATTTTTTTAAGAGAAAGATTTTAATGGTGAGTAAAATACAATTCTATAAGTGTTCTACAAAACTTATAAGGAGCTTTCCAGACACAGAGGGGAGATAAATTCTGGTCTTTGACTCTTTTCTCTTAAGTATAGAACAACTGGGATTTCACCCTTCACTATAGCTTGGATAGTATGGGATAGAAAAAAGAAACAGAGTAAAATTTCTGAAACAATATAGCATAGGGATGCAAATGAAGATGAAAGTAACCGAGTCAAATTACATGTGAAAATGAGATACAAATGAGTTTCAGCACTTAATTATTTCAATGAAAACATCAGTTCCAGTAGGTTACGTGGAGGTAATTTGAATTTCAGTTTGATGGATATAAAGAACAGAATAATGATTGGTTGTGGCAGTGTAATATTATGAAAATATCTCTTAGATTCTAAGTGATGGGAACAAATTTTTAAACACATGATATAAGGAGGAATTTCTCATTCAAACTATAACAAGATCCCAGGGTGTTAGAAATGCCAGAGATGTAGTCCATGAGTCAAGGACGGCCATGGGTAATGAATGAAGTCAATGCACATACCTAGCCAAAAGGTACAAGCTACCTAAGCCCTTTGGGCTAGATATCTAGATACTTAGCCTTTGGATTACCATCATGCCGTTGATACCCTGGATTCCAGATCTGTACCTTCGGGACTAGACACTTAATCTGCTGGGTTTCTTCATACCTGGTCCAATTCTTCCTTGATAATCTCCTATTCTAACTTTCTGGAATTAGAATGTCTGCTTCATGCCATTGGATTTTGATGGTTTCAGAGTAAGGCTCTCCGAAGAGACTTTGGACTTTACCTTTTGAGCGATCTTGGAACAGTAAAGACTTTGAAGACTCTTGAAGATACACTGTATTCACTTTTCATTGTGGTATTGAGGTGTGCAGAAGCAGAGTGCTGTGGTTCAATACACTGATGCTATACTTAAAAACAGAGCCTTGCTATATAGCCCAGGTTAGTCTCAAACTTAGAATCTTGTTGCCAGAGTCATTCACATGCTGGGATTACAGTTGTATGTCACCATCCTTGACTTTGTATATGGTTTGTATATGAATTGTTCCATGGTATTTTAAAGATAAATCTCTCCCTCTCCTACCCCCCCCCCCATCTCTCTCTGAGTGTATGTGTGTGTGTAACTGTAAAGGCATTAAGAGCTACCAAAGAAGCAAGTTCTTGAGAAAGATCTATAGAAAATTCAGAGTTGAGCATGGTTGCTGGCACTTGGTTGCTTGAAAAAAAAAATAGAATTTTCTATTCGTTGCTATGGAGGAGATGATATCAGAGCTTAATGTTCAAGCCCACTGGACAACTGGCCCTGGTAAGTAAATAACCATGGCTTTCAGATCCTCCCCTCAAAAAATGAGTACTCATCACTCCTGGAAAACCTGAAGACAGTGCCAAAGGCTGAAGGAGATCAGGGTATCATTCACCAGCAGAGCTGTCGTCACAAGCAAACTCAACTTCATAGTACCAAGTTAGATGCAATTTTTCAAACACAGTATATAGAATTCAAAAATACAAACAAAAACAGGTAGGTAGAATGAATAGGCTTAGCTGAACCCCACATAAATATACACACTCATATGTGTGTATGTTTGTATGTAAGTATGTATGTATGTATGTATGTATGTATGTATTATGTATATCAGACCACAGATGTAAACTCCAAGGTGACTGGAGTTTGTAAGATTTGAATTTTATAATTAGTGTGTTCAGAACATTAGATGAGAAAATGGAGAATTTCAGTAGGAGATTGGAGTATATGAAAAGGAATAAAAAGCAAAAACAAAGAACTATTGAACTAACCAAATACAGAAACTGAAATTGTGCTAAGTTGTTTTATAGCAAATTAGTCATAAACAAAGAGGAAATCATTAGACTGAAAGATCAGAAGAAAATATTTAGAACAAACAAGAACAACATTAAAATGAAGAGCACAAGCAGGCGTGGGAGCAATGGCCGGTGTTTACATAGCCAGATTCTTGAAAGGAAGGGGAGGAAAGGCGGGGCTAAGAGGTGTGCTGAAGAGGCTGTGGCTGAGGTTTCCCAGACATGATTTTTGAAAATGAAGTTGTATTTTGGAGTAGTGCTACAGATTCCAATAATATGTATCAAACTCCTACATCTAGACAGAGCAGAGCAAAACTACTAAAGACACACACACACAGGGGTGGGGGGGGAGAGAGAGAGAGAGCGAGAGCGAGAGAGAGAGAGAGAGAGAGAGAGAGAGAGAGAGAGAGAGAGGAAGGAGGAGGAGGGGAGAGGGAGAGGGAGACAGAGACAGAGAGAGACAGTGAGAGAGACAGAGAATTTCAAAACAGAGAAAGAAGACATAAAGGAGGTTCCTTCCAAATGCACCCTAAGGCTGCTGGCATATCACAAGTAGAAACAGGAGAGGCAGGACAGGGGCAGGAGGTCCTCGAGGCTCACATGTCCACTCCAGAGGACAGGGACAGGAGATCCTCAAGAAGCTCTCATGTCCAGGAGAGGCAGGACAGGGACAGGAGATCCTCGAGGCTCACATGTCCCCTCCAGAGGACAGGGGCAGGAGATCCTTGAGGCTCATATGTCCACTCCAGAATCTTTTCCCTGAACAGCAGTCATCAGGTATGAGAAAGGCAGTTCCATTTGGACCTGTGCATAATTGACAGAAAGAAATTCTTATTATATATTCCATAATTGTAAATTAAGATGTGGCAGGTTTTAATATCTACTAGTTCCACTATTTTTTTTTTTAATCAAATGAGAACCTCATAGGAAATGCAGCCAATTTCATGTGTGTGGAAGGTCATTTTCAATGTTTTTAGAGTTTGAAAACACCACTTAAAGTTGACTTCAGGTCTCAATGACCCACCTGTTCTTGAAACACTCAATGGCTATTATGTACTGCTGACTTTCCTAAACATGTGAATAGAGTAACTGTGACATATTCATTTTCTGTGACCAGCTCTTCCTGAAAAGGGCAAGAAAGGCGGTGCTGGTGACTTATGCTGTGTGCTGATGTGAGTTATGGAACATACGACACTTGTTCCATGGTAGTAAGGTCATCCGACTCAACCAGCAAGAGGACCAAGATCTTAAAGGACTGACAAGTGGGATCAGTCCAAGAATCAACTGTGTTTTCTTTCTTTTTAAAAATATAAATAAATATTTAAAATAATATTATTACTTATGTGTGAGTAAATTATGGGGGTATTTTGCCTGCATGTATGTATGTGCACCATATGTATGCAGTGCCTGTGGAGGCCAGAACTCTCCTGCACCTGGAGGTGCAGTTATAAGAGCAGTGCTCTTAATGGCTGAGCCATCTCTCCAGCTCTATGTTTTCTTTCTGTGGAAGGAAAAGCAGAACAAGTATTGTAAGCCTTAGAACAAACTTCTTGTGGAAGAACAGAAAGAATGGAAGCATGAGTCATCTGGTCTACCTTATTCTCAACTACAGTAGCTGGACTTCTTCCTGCAGCCAGCAATACAGCTTCCAGAGCTTGGAGGAGGACAGTGCTCCAGCTCACATAACAGTAAGGAGATGGAGCTTTCTCCTTACCTCCTTCCAGAGATGAGTATTGGATGGCCTTGCTTGCCTGTGTGCCCATTTCTCTTTAGATGTAGAATCTAGAAGAATCTAGCCCGCCCCCCACTAAACACCTTGGAAGTCTGTACATACTCATGAGTGCATTATGGTTAAAAAGGATCAGTAATTTCTGCCTTGGATGGAATCACATATGGTCGTGAGGTAACAGCACCATGATAGGTAAAGTGTTCATTAGAAATAAATGAGGTCTGTTACCCCCTTGCTGTCCATTTCTAATCAGCACTATTTGCAATTCTATTCTCAAACATGTTTTTATTTTACTGTAGTGAGAACATGTGATTTGGTATGTCTATTTCTGACTGGTCAAGTCGCTTCAATTTCTGTGTCTACAAAATGATGTCATATTGGCTAAATTCTTGAGAAATTAAACGAGATCATCCATATATAATCTTTTAGTGCAAGGCACAGTACCTGTGTAGATTTCCCTTGTTCTCCTTAGACACTCTGGCATATAAGTTACTAGACCTGTGGATGATATATATATATATATATATAATATAAGAATATATGATATATAGTGTATTATATATACACACATATACATATGTGTGTATAGATAACTGAATATATATGTATATAATATATATGATTGAAAAATATGTATTTCCTAAGATCAGGAAATTCTGGAGGTGCTTAGAAAGGGCTAAGTTGGCAAAGAAGAAAGGAAATCTCAGTCATGATAAAGAAGAGTATAGTTAGCGTAGAGGGAGCTTTATTGCTTATTTTGAATTTCAGTTGATTCTGGCGCCATTTCATATGTGTGTGTGTGTGTGTGTGTGTGTGTGTGTGTGTGTGTGTGTGTGTGTGTGTCCAGATATGTTTCTCTTAATCATATCGGGCAAGTTAAAAGTAAAATATTGTTGCTACTATGAACAATGCTAAAGAATGAAGGATATGAAGAGAATGTCATGATACAATTGCAACCCCATCTTTTACCTACATCAATGTCCTTTTACACTACAACATAATAAGAGCGTCAGACATCATTATGAAATATGGCTCCAGCTGAGTTTCCTGAAAGTTGCATTGCTAGCAACAGTTATCTGGGTTTGCACATGCTCGGCTTTGCTGGGTTGTTGCTCTTCCATCCTGCCTCTCCGTTTGAACACTTGACTGTGAGAGAAAAGTGCTGAGGAGGCAGATGCAGACAGAGCAGATGTCCTAGGGAGATGTATCTTGCTCTTCCCTGTCTTTGCTGTGAACACTCCCTCCTGTGTGACCTTGGCAGTCACATCTTGATTGGATTTCTTCCCTGGAATATGCTCAAATTTCCTAGGCATGCTGAGAGGAGAACTGAAAGCTGATGGGGATGAGAAATGCTGTAATTATCAAGTATCTTAATATTGAGAAAGGAATTAGATCTTTAAATTTATTTTCATTAATAACAAAAGGCAATAAGTCGGCCTCTCTTTCATGCCCCTTCCTCTCCTCGTCAGGATTCTTGCCTCCTCTTCCTTTCTCTCTGATCTTATTCCTCCTTTTTTCCTCTTTCTTAATTTTAACCTTTATTGAGTAAAAAAAGAAACAGTCAAACAGTAATTTAAAATAGGAGTTTATTATTTATATAGGATGAAAATTCACCATGCCAAAACCCAACCCAAACCAAACCAACCAAACAACAAAACAAATGAACAACAACAACAACAACAAAATACCAAAGAAGCTGAAGAGATTTGAAAACTCACCTTGGACTTATCACTTTAAATACCAGTGTGGCCGGGGAAGGATGGGAGGTTCTGCAGCTCTTGCTAACTCGCTGCCATGGAAACATCTGGGCTGCAGTGTTAACAGTGAAGCTTGTCAGAAAAAATCAACTCTGGCACGGGGATGTGACAGTGAATGGGAAATAATTTTGACCATGGGGGAACTTCCATTAAGCAAGGCATATGTAAAACCGTCTCTGGAGACAGAAGCAAATACAGATGTGTCCCATTCCTGCAACTGTCCTTATTAAGATGGATAGCACAGTACTCCAGAGAGAGAGAGCGAGAGAGGGGAGCGAGCTTTGTTGACTTCTCTTCACGGTCCCTTTTTAAATAATCATTTCATTTTTAATATATGCATCACATTTGTTAATTGTTAAAAAACGAACTCTGAAAACACATTTCCTCTTGCAAGCCGACTTAGTTACACAGTCAATCAATTTGAAAGCAGACTTGTATTGTTTCTCCTTTAGGATAGATTCCTCCAAAAATCACCTCCAGACTTTGGCAGGAGGTAGTTGACTTTTGAGACAGGGAGCATGATGGGAACAAGGGGGGGGGTGGTAAGAAGGACCAGGACATTGGGACCTACACCAGAGTCCTTCTGCTCCTTAGTAACTGGGGTCTTAGGCCACCAAGAAGAGACAACAACTCTGCCTTTCATTTTCATTTTTGCCTTTAAAATGGGAACGCCTGTAGGAAGTGCTTTTCCAGTTCCAGTGCAGCTGCTACCGGCTGCCGTTCTTGCCTCTTTGAAAGTGTTCACTCATTTTTCCCAAGGAAGAGAGAACAAGGCCACCTGTCCCACTGCCAAAGCACAGTGTGGCCACACCCTGTAGTGAGGTAGCCTTTCCTAAGTTGGTTGTTCTCATAGATGCCTTAGGGAAGGTGCGGGGCCAGGAATGAGCCTGTGATGAAATGGAATGAGCTGTCATTGCCTTTAATGGTGGACAGAATCAAGAGTATGGTGGACAGAAGTCTACACCCTGCAAAGGGAAATAGAGGAAAGGAAAAAGGGAAGGTAGGTGTTCCAGCAGGAAGAGAAAGGGGAGGGACAGGTAAACTTGGCTGAAGGACAGGGAGAATAGTCAAAAGACACAGTGTGTGTCAAGGCCGGGGGTGGACAGGATGTCGGCTCACTGAAACAGAAGATTGAAATAGGTTAGTGTGTCTGGGTGTGGGAGCCAAGGGAAGGGAGGTGTGGGTTGAGATGAGGGCCATGTTATTCTGAGTGAAACAGGAAACCTTTGCGAGGGTTTGAAACAGTCGAGGCACACCCATCCCTTTCTTGAGCTAAGCTACGGTCTTTTTTTTTTTTTTTTTTTTTTTTTGAGTTCAAATCCTAGTTATTTTTGGAGCACCTTAAAGTACCCTTTCAAATCGATTCACAGTAGATGGTGAGCTTAGGAGGCTGGTGGCTCTTCAGAATTGAGGAATAAGAAAGAACAGACCAAAGCTTTTTATCAAGAAGGCAAGCATGTAATGAATAGACAATCTCTGAGCTTCACTGCCTGCAGAGAAATGACATTGCTGGAGGATTTCGATAACACTCTATAATTTTTCCCCTAAAACAGTCAAGAATTTACAGAATACTGTTTCCAGCAAGAAAATGCACAAAACTCGGTTCTATTATGCTTTCTGTTTCAAACTTTTCTTTTGGGCAGAGTCCTGTCAGAGAGAGGGAAGAAAAAGCTAATTGGACATTTGATTCATCTGGACAGCTGTGAATGGAATTTTTGCTAACCAGCAGCAGATGCCGACCCAAAACAGCACAGCGAATGGCCATTGGCACGGTCAGGATGTTAGCTGCACACGCACTGTACTCAATCCACAAACGTCTCCATGTCTTGAAAATTTTAAGTTCAATATTTTTTAAATTAATCTTAGTTGTTGTAAAGGAATGTGCTCAGTCCTCTGTCATAGAGAGACCATGCGTTGGCTTTTACAATACTCCACAGAGGGAATCCATAGACCCGGGAAGGGGAAATGCCTGTTTTCCAGTTGGAAACACAGGGCAGATGCTGGCAGTAGAAACCCCGCCTCTGTGCATTTTATGTTCTGGATGGATCATGGTCCACATTGGTCTCTAAATAATACCCTTTCATTTATTTAGGAATAAATCCCTTTGGAGATGAGCCACCTCAAAGCAGGAACTCTGGATGCTGGGAAGATGGGCCTTCCAGTTTGCTTTTATGTTAAAGGAATTAGCGAGCAAATCAATTTGTGTCATCGGCTGGTTTTAAGGAGTTGCAGCAAATCATGAGTGAACCCTGGAAATTATTTGTGGAGTTATAATACATAGCAAAAACTCACAGGATGCATCTCTGGTGATATTTTTCCTGTTTCAAAGTCTTGATGATTTTGAAGCCCTAGTTAAGTCTGTCTTGTCAAAATAAGACTGTGGTATGTTTCTAAATGCTACCATTACTTCAACATGGCATGTATGAACAGCCATGACCCACTCAAATCATCAGGTGTTCCTGTGGTTTGGCATCTTAAATCTTGCTCGACTTTTCCCATAATGCTCTTCCCTGTCTAAGCTTGGAATCTGGAAAGCAATCAAGATGGCTTCCCTATTGTACCTAGTGAAAGCTATAAGCTTGTATCCCATTGTGGAGGCCATCTTCTTATTCCTCCTGGGCTTTGGGAAGCCAAAAACTGTGAGCTGCAGTTCTTCTGAGGGAAGCCACATTTTCCTATGTCCACTTCAATTTCTACAGTGGTTCCCTGGAGGCCGAGTTTCTGAAGAAGAACCCCAAAGCAGTTCCCAACCTTGTCTGCTATTCAGGTTCCATAGTGTTCACTTTTGAAAAACCTCATCTTCCTTCCCCACTCCTGAAGAGACTCTCATTTAATTGGTTGGGTTGGGGTATCTAATTGTTTTAACATTTTAATAGTTTCCTAGGTGGCTTAACAGCCAAACATAAGACCCCACAGTTTCTTGCTCCACAAGTCGGGAGGATCTGGATTATTATATTAAGGATTCCATAAAGAGAATTTGATTTTCATTCAAGTGCTGGCTGGGTTTGTCAGAAACACACTGGAATGTATGCATGTTCCTCATCATAACATTATAATGGCTTGACTGTTTATGTTATTCTCAACCAGTTGATTCATTTAACATCTGTGGGTTTGACTTCAGGCCTCAGAGAACGGTTGTCAAATCTAGTGTAGCACCAGGGAGAGCTATTCTGTTTTGGAGTTAGGGGAGACTATTCTTGTAATATCCATCCATCCACCCACCCATCTATCCTTTATCCATTCATTCATCAACGACTGGGTCTTTTCTATGTGCTAAAACTGGTGACAGATGCTAGGAAGGTATGTATTTTCAAAGGAGCTTACAGTCTAGTTGTGGGAAGATGGCTAAACAAATAGCCCTGGCATATCATACAAATTCTATCCATGAGGGCTGGCAGCCATGTCACACGAGGTTCTTGCTAACCCTGGGACCCACATGGTAGTTGGAGAGAATCAACTCCTTCAAGTTGTCCTCTGACTTCCACTTGCATGATATGTTCATGTCATTCATGAGCAAGTTCATGTATGTACACAAAGAAAGACACAGAAAGACATACACACAGAGAGAGACAGACACAGACAGACAGACAGACAGACACGGGGAGAGACAAAGAGTGAGAGAGAGAGAGAGAGAGAGAGAGAGACAGACAGACAGACACAGACAGACAGACACAGACAGACACGGGGAGAGACAAAGAGTGAGAGAGAGAGACAGAGGCAGACACACACACACACAGAAAGAGGGGGCTTTTAGCAAAGCTATGATAGTTACAACACTATGAGAATTCTCAATTGTACTCTCTATAAACTGAATTTAATCTTGAGGAGCCTAGAGCATGAGATGTGTAGGTGGGTGATTGTAATACTAGGTATGATTAGGTAAAGGAAGGATTTATCTATATAAATAAATATGCTTAATAAGTTTTATGTGGGCCAGGAGCCTTCATAAGGAAACAAAGACCCCAGGAAGATGCTCCTAAGTGTATTTTATAATAGATTTGGTGAAGAGTGTATCATTTGAGGGAAATATAAAAGAAGAAAGACATGATCTAATGGGGACAGATTGAGGAAAACTTAGATCTGTTTATTCCAATTCTCCTTTGTATCATTTCATTCCTCTGGCTTCATAAACAAGGATGCTTCTTCCCTCTGAGTGAAGGAAGGGTACTTCCCTCATGAGGGTCAGGATGTCCCCTGAGGAAGGTTGTCCACATCCTTCTTATGTTTTAAGATGGATTCCAAGAAGATGGGAGGGGTGAAAGTCAGGGAGACTTCCTGCACTGCTGTCTTTTAACATGCCAAGGTAGTTAAATTATTTGGGGGGGGGGGGTCACATGTCCTGAGTTCCACCCAAATCCTATTGTTTTAGTCCTTGATGTCATGGTCTTGGCCCAAACCAACTTGAGTCTCATATCTGGAAAGGTGATCCTGCAATGCTAAGCTCGTAGGGCACCCAGGAGCACCTAATGAGTAGGTGTTGACTGGCTGGCAACCTGCGAAGGTGACTCTTTTTTTGTTTGTATCATAGAAAGGCAGCACTGTGCTTCAGTTTTTGCTCAAGAAGGCAAAGCATAACAAAGAAAGCAAAATGTTAAAAAAAAAAAAAAAAAAAAAAAGTATCCTGTGGTAGCACACATGAAATATCCATTTCTTTGTCCCTGGATCCTGACACTTAACTTCTAAAACTCTCAGATCTCCAGAGTGCCAGGAATGTCTCCCATATGCTAATAAGACAAGTAGCTGGGGGGTTCCTAGCCATGAATGGGGAGCCAGGCTGATGGTTAAGTTCTATGGTGATGGTTAATGGTTTACCCATTCATGCCTGACTGTGAAACACTCCCTTAAACTCTAAACTATAGGGTCTGGGGAACTGCTTGATTGGCAAGCACATCAAGACTGATAGGGTGAAGTGTCCTCAGAAGGCATGGGAACTCTTTGCACTATTATCTCAGTATTCACTTACATTTAGCCATGACTAGGATGGGTCCTTTATAATTACCTAGTAATAATCAATAATAGTTAATAAGCACTGTTTTATGAAGTTTTCTCGTAAAAACTTGAATCTGAGGAGATCATGAGAACCCATACCTGGTAACCAGTTAGTTACATTCATAAGAAGCCCAGGGCTTCTGACTGGTACATAGTCTATGTGTCTATTCTAACTCCGGGTAATTGGCATCAGAATTATACTGAGCTGTCCAGTGTATACTCATTGTCCAGAGAAGCAAAGACTCAGTGGCTGTGCTGGAGAAGTCTTCAACTTGTCATCGTAAATTCCAAGACAGAGTTTGCTGGTCAAGCAGTGGTAATGACAGAGAATGAGAGACTGAGACTCAGAAAGAGAAGACAAGAAGTCGGAGTTCAGGGAAAGAACAGTGACGGATGCTCTGTGACAGGGAATGTCCGGGCTCCAGAAACATCAAAGGCAGACAGATCGGCGCTGCTGGCGGAAAAGCCGTTGACGACATGATTTGGTATTCTGAAAGATGTGAAGGGTTGTCCACTGTCATAATCACTTGAAATAATTTATCCCAGGAAGTAGACTGAGATCGCCTCTTACCGTGAAGGCTGTCCTTTTCCTGGTAACACTGACACCCCAGAACCACCTGGAAAAGCAGAATGTCTTGTCGCAGCCTATCAATCCTAGTCTCATATGGCCCATATAGTTTGAGAACTACTGCTGCCCCTGTACATTGGGAGATCGATAGGCTGAAAAATGGACCACAAGTTCCAACACACCTCTGTGACTCGAAAATAACCTCCTGCCCCTGATCCGCCATCTTCCTCACCCGAGTAGTGTGTAGTGAGGGATGAAGGAGTGCCACCCTTGGTTTTAGGACTTGCTGGGAAGAAACAATGCAATTTATGTAAAGATACTTTGAAGGGGGCTGGAGGGTTGGCTCAGTGGGTAAGAGCACTTGTGGGCAAGCGTGAAGACTTGAGTTCAAATCCTCTGCAACTATTTTTTTTTTTTGAATAAAGGCAAGTATGGCTATGTGTTCCTATGATCCCAGCATGGCAGGTAGAGACAGTAGAATCCCAAGAGCTTGTTGTCAACCAGTCTAGTCAAAACATTGAGTTTCACGTGCAGTGAAAGACCAAGGCAGGGAGTAACAGAGTAGGACAGCTGCATTCCTCCTTTGGCCTCTGTGGGCACACACATACATATACATACATATACCTGACCCTCATACTTCCCCACTCAAAACCCCGTGGCATGTAAAAGCTACTTGAAAGACTGACCTAAGCCCCAGACTTGCATGAGCTCCCTTTGCTTAGCTCGTGGTGTTTCAGTGGAGACATGCACCCTTCCTTCCCTGGGTTGTCGTTTATGGCCTTAAATTGACTGCTGTTGTCTCTCTTTCCAGCTCAAGCTCTGAGCAAATCTCACCATGTGCAAAGATGCGAGCATGTCAGCAGACGAAGCCTTTATTTTTGAACACGTTAATTTCTTCATCAGCTCTATTTCTTTTCCGAGGGCGTCGCTGTATTACATTAATGCTTCGAGTTGCTAACAATACCAGCTGGTACTGTGAGTATCACTTATGTTCACAGTGTAGAGCCTCGGGGGCTAAGCATGAAAATTGTCACCTCAACTGCAATGCTGGACTACCTCCTGGATGTGCATGCTGGCTCCCTTCAGGGTCAGAACCACAATTTCCTCATCATCTGATGAGGAAAATGTCTATGATGTCTATGGTCTTTTATTTATAGTATGATTTGGCATCATTATAATTTATTTCATTCTTTTTCTGTGGATTTTGAGGCCTTGGCCAGATGTTTTCTTCTTTCTTCCTTTCTTTCTTCCTTCCTTCCTTCCTTCCTTCCTTCCTTCCTTCCTTCCTTCCTTCCTTCCTTCCTTCCTTTCTTTCTTTCTCTCTTAAATCTATTTTTGAGAGTTTTGTGTATAAGAATATAAGAATCACCTGAAAAAGAAATAGAAAATCTACATTTTCATTCTTATGTATTCATCCGTTCTCACTGTCAATGGACATTTTGCCCAATAGGGCCACCCTTACAGGGCAGAGAAGACCCTATGTACCCACAGACTCCCCTGGAGTTCTTTCAAAACATTACCCATTGCACGTGCAATTTTTAAAAAATGTTTTGAGTTTGTAGTCCAGGCTGCTCTCCAACTCACTACATAGCTGGGGATGACCTAGAACTTCTGATCTTCTTGCTTCTATTTCCAGAGTGCTGGGATTACTAACATGTGCCAACATGCCTTGTTTTATGTGGGGCTGATGCTGAATTGAGAACTTTGTGAAGGCTGGGCGAGTATTAGACCACATCGACTGAGCCCCATCCCTAGCCCCTGTATCTGCACATCTCGACTAAGCCTCTGTATCTGAACGTCTTGACTAAGTAGCTTGTGAGACTTCTGAGGGCATAGAGACTATCCCATTTTCCTTTATGTCCCCAGGGCTCAGGACAGCACTTAAAATAGATGCTCAATAACTACTTGTGGAATGAAAACCAGTGACTTGATGGAGATCTCTGCCTTTGAGGAGTCTTACCCCCATGGTGCCGTTCTAAAACCTGTTCATCTCCACATGAAGACTTCTCCAGTTTGATTGAAAACTGGCCAAATTCTCCCAATTTTAGTAAGTTTCTCTCATTTAGTTGGTTTTCTGTCACGGTAACAAAATACATGAGGCAATCAAATTACTTTGGCTCATGTTCTCCGAGATTTCAGTGCAGGATTGGCTGGCTCTGGTGATTCTGGACATATGTGTCGGTGGTATGCTGTGTCAGTAGGAACAGCTGGTTGAGAAGGATGCTCACTTACAGTGGCCAGGAAACAAGAATGGAAAGATGAGGAGGTTGGGAGCTCCAGGATTACTTTCAAGGTCATGCCCCGGTGACTTAACTCCCTCATATTTGGTCCCATCTACTAACTGTCTCTCCCTTTCCTGAAGCATCACCCCAGATGACCAAGAATTTAGTACATGAGCTTTGGGAGTGGAGATCATTTACTATACAAATCATAGCACTGTCAAGTTTTTATTTCCTGTTGGCCTATTGCCTCGGGGGACAGAGATTAGCAACAGCTGAGTCCTTACCTTTCAGGATACATGAGAAGTGTTTTGTTTTTTTCCTCCACTTTTCTAGACAAGCAAATGATGTGTGAAGAGGGTCCAAGAGCCTCTAAGGTACAGGGGAGGGTACCAACTCAGATCACCTCAGCTTGCAGCCAGGCTTCCCAATGAATGCACATGGAAGGGATCCTAGGTCGTCTCTGGCATAGGTTCTTTATGGTGACCCCTGTCTGAATAGGACAACTGAACTGTCCAAAGCTAGAGGGAAGCGACAGGCTTCATTAAATCACCTGAACTTATTTATTTTTAACAAGAACTGTCTTGTAACTCAGCCTCCACTCTTTCACACTAAACCACCTCCTTCTAACAAGAACAAGTATTTTGACCCTGGACTTAAAAAAATCTTGCTGGGCTCTCAGATCCAGGACAACGATGCTTCTCCCTTGGGTTGCAGAGGGGGAGGTGGATCCTCTCATCCATCTGTTGGGACTGCAGTGAGACTCAAAGTAAGCTCTGATGTAAATGCATTTGGATTGTCAATAAATCCACCTTTTCCTCTCCCGGATAAATTGTCCTTGACTTTTCTATGCCCAGAAGTTGTTCAAAGCACATATTTCATGAAGTCTCAAGAGGAAATACAGTGACCACTCATAATTGCCTTTCTAATAAAGGATGGCGTTTATTAGAAACATATTCATCATAATACATTTTCATCTTAGTCTATAAGTTAATGGTTTCCTTACTTTGAAGCTCACTTTCAGCATGTTTTCCAAGTATCTGTTGGATGGCTACCTGGATTCAGGCTCTCAGATGAATAATAAAAATGCATCAGACCCCGACACATATGTAGCAGGTATGGAGTTTGGTCTACATGTGGGTCCCCCAATAATTGGAGTGGGGCTGTCTCTGACTCTGACTCTGTTGCCTGCCTTTGGATCCCTTTCCCCTAGCTGGGCTGTCTTGTTTGGCCTGAGTGGGAGAAGATGCCTTTAGTCCTTGTGAGACTTGATGTGGCAGGGCAGGTTGGTACCTGGGGACAGGGTCTCTTCTTCAATAAAGAGAAGGGGTGGAAGGGTAGGATGGGAGGAGAGGAGGGAGAGGGGCTGTGTTCCTGGGATTGGGATGTAAAGTGAATAAATAAATAAAATAATGAAAAAGACATGAGGAAGAAATCATGAACTTTGGCTTTACATAGGATTTGTTCTTATGGAGAGTATTGAAGTCTACCTGAGGAACTTGGAGACATATTCTCAGATGAGACAGGCTTTGAGAGTCTGGATAGATGAGGGGAATGAGTAGGTCTGAGACAGATGGTTCCTGAGTGAAGCAGAGAAATGGGTAAGACGGGGCAGGATAAGAATGGATATAACAGTAACCAAGTCTCTGGTCCAGTGAATTCTGACCGATCCCTTCTCCTTAATGCCTTTAAAGGAAACAGAGACGACATACAAAGGAATGTCTGAAAACACTCGAGACGACGGTTTTACTCTGCACAGTCTAACAGCTTTTTCCTGTCATTATATGGTCGTTTTGGGTGGAAAATATTTCTGTATTCCAATTGCTAGGAAAGAGCCATGGAGCTGAGCAAAGAGAAAAATCCTTTGTGGGTCCTTTCAAGTCAGGAGTGGGCACAGTGCTTTTGACTGGGAACCAAGAAGATCGTGTGGTGAGAACGCAGCGGTGGTTATGAGGAACGGCCATTGTGGTTATGGCAGTGCCCTTCCCCGCCAAGCCACAGGGGACCGAGGAGTGGAAGGGTTGTGCTTTCCAGTCCCCGTGCATCTTTGTTCTAGGGGAGAGAAGTAATTTCAGACAGCTGGAGCTTGGATCCGAATGACAGTGGGGACTCTGGTTTAGGCATAATGCATGGCTCATTTGAATTGCTGGCTCCCTGTATGTCTTATTCCTCATGTCCTTTTACCCAGACAGCATCTAATCTTTCTGATGAAGATAATGTTACCCAGCTACATCAAGTAACATACACCGTGTTACATAACAGCTCGGAGCCAGCTCTCTGTTAATCCAGTCATGCTATTATTTGGCCCGATCAACCTGAGCTATCTTTAATTAATATTTACTGGATGCTCATGGTGAGCTACATTTCTTCATTTCAGAGGCAACAGCTAATAGTGGTTTCAACACCCCCTGCTTGGTCCTACAGTTGCATAAGGCCAAAGCCTCAGTTTCCCTGTCTGTCAAGGGGAAATGATAACCATAGCATCTGGCACACTTAATACTGAGGTTGGCTCTGATTTAATCTTTTGGGGCTGTTCTCTCAAAGCCAGCATCTTTAAATCTTATGTTTGGCTGCTATAAACATGATAGGAAAGGTTAATTCTCTCTTCAGCACTGTCTTTCTAAATCCCTGATTGACAGCTCTGGAGGGCTCTGACTTGTTTTCCTTATACTTGTCCTCTTCTGAAACTTCTGCCCCCTCCTTCGGGTTCCTGGTAGCTTCCTCTGAAGGGAATTCCATGTATTTTTGCTACAGCCTCAGCATCTTGGGAAGAGGTTTTGTCAATGGTATGGCTTGCACTTCTAAAGTCCTTCCTGGGAGGACAAGGGGACAGCTCTTGGATACTAGATGGTCATCAGTCTCTGACACTAGCCAGGTTCAGGTTGGCTCACAAGATTACTTGTGGTAATCTCCGATGTTCGAAGGAAGAATTATTTTTTAAAATCACAGGACTGTAAGCAGTATCAGCCGCGCAGGAAGCATGGCTCCGCATGCACTTGGCTATGGGTAATTCTCAGCAGCACAAAGGGCTCTGTGACTCCTTCCTGAGCCTGAGCACCTCTAACTTAAGGAGTCATCTGCGCAGCAAGGATTCTGCATATGCATGCCTGTCTGGAGTCCCTTTCTGTATGTCATCACCCTTATGAGTGAATGTGCTGCCTACTTTTGTGACCAGCCAATTAAAGGGCCTGTTCCCAACTTCCTATTCATCGGTGATAGCAATATACTCCAGAGGCAGAGAGAAACTTCACTCAAGGTCTGGAACAAAATTTCAAAGCACTTTTATCTGTATAAGACAATTCCGGACACCACTGTCATCTTCCTGTGCTTCACAGAGCCTAAGACTCACTTGAATCGGTGCCTTTTGTGGTTTCTTTTGATTTGATGAATACGGTCTTTTTATTTTGGGCCAATTTTGAAGTTTTATGACTTCTTTTGACATCTTCAAAAAATGAGCATATGGATCTGAGAAAAGAAGAGTGAAGAAAGAAAAAGAAGAGAGGGGTGGGAGATGGCTCCATGGGCAAAGTGCTTGCTGCACAAGTGTGAGGACCTGAGTTCAGATCCCTGGTACCCAGATAAAAGCCAGTCAAGTGTGTCTGTGAGTCGGGCACTGAGGAGCAGGAAGGTGGATCCCATCTAGCTAGCCAGTGTAGCAGGAACGGCGGACTGAAGGAGACAATCTGACATCAGTCTCTAGCCTCCACTTGTGCACTCATGGGTAAGCACACATGGACACACCCACCCACTGCACACCAAAAAATCAAAAGAGAGAAATGAAAATGATGCTATTTGGGCATGTACAGGGTAGTTTATGGCGACTGAGCCTTGAAATAGTAATTGATTGATACCGGGCAACAGAGTGTTGTGTGTTTCTCTCCAGGTTTGTATCCAGAGAACATATACTCCCCCACAAATAAAGAGAATTCATCAGGTAGTTTCCTCTTCCCTAAGCTGGGAATTGCTCAGCCCTAAATCAGTCTCTTTGTACCATTTTGGTATTCCTTTGATCTGAGTATCTTGAATCCTTTAAAATTGAGCTATTTGTATCTTCTGCCCTTAATGTCAGTAAGGATGTATTTTCCTTACACACCCCTTTCTTCACAAAGCTACATGCTTTCACTCACGAAAGTTACTGAGTCTCCTATAAGATGATTCATTTAAAAAAATAAGCCTTAGTAATGCAATGAAACTATAAATTCTTAACAATTCACATTAGCGTAAAATACAACTAACGCTTTTGTTTCCGCACATTGCTTTATTCTGATGTTCGCTATAAAAAGACATTTTTCTCTAACTACTTTAGTTCCTATTTTTGGTCTTGAATTCATTGTTGTTTAATTGTGAACAATCCCTTGGAGAAGTGTGGAAATAGCTAGTGGCACTCTAATTTGAATTTAGAGCAAATGTCTAAAGAGATGGACCAGGGTGGAAATCTTACCTGAATGTACCTCCTCGCCCCACATCCTTAAGGAAACCGAGCGCAATGCAGCCTCACATGGACCCTTAATGGTTCCATAGGCCTTCCCAGTCCAGCAACCACCTTTTCTGGAGAGGAATGGAAGCATTTTCAGTCTTTCCCAAATACCTATTTAAGGACAGGCTGCTTTTACTCTCACGGAGGCAGGGGATGGAGAACAGGAAAGAGGAATGCAGGTGTGGAGAGCTTATTAGCTGCCCGACACAGCTAGGTACTTTTCTTAACTTTGACAATACCTTTGTTCAGTTGGCTCCATGACTACAGAAGAAGGTCCCCGAGCACAGAGATGAGCATGTGACTCAAGGTAACATGGTCGATGTGTGTGGCAGGGTTGCACTTTCAGTTCTTTGGACTGAATCATTGCAAATGGACAGAAAACAAACCAAAGAAACAAACAACAAAACAAAACCGAGTACCCTAGGAAATGAGAAAAATATTTGAGTTGATAAGTTGAAAAATATTATGGATTACTTTGGAGAGAGAGAGAGAGAGAGAGAGAGAGAGAGAGAGAGAGAGAGAGAGAGAGAGAGATATCTTTTTGCCTTCAGATTTGAGTTATTTTTTTCTTTTATTTAGTTTGATATGGGAGTCTAATAAGATGCCGGTACCAATGGTATATTTGATCTTAGCTGAATCTATGACTTTCATTACAGGCCTAGCCTAAAGGATTAGTAAGAAGCTATTTTTCAGCACTTACTTAATCACATTAAAAATAATACTTACTATGCATAGGGGTGTTTTGCCTACACATGTTTATGTACCATGTGTGTGCAACGCCTACAAAGCCCAGAGAAAGCACAGGAACGGTTGGGCCCAGAGGTACAGATGACTGTGAGCTGCTGTGTGGGTGATAGGAACCAAAGCCCAGGTTCTCTGGAAGAATAGCCAGTGCTCCTAAGCACGGAATCATCGCTCCAGCCCCACACGTATTTGTTTTAGACTTAGGGATCAGTGTGTGGTATTCCTCTGTATGAATTGGTATCAGCCCTTTCACCAGGAGTTTTGAGAAAATAGTCTCACTGGTTTAACTGTTGCTGTGAAGTGTTGGAAGCCCACGCATCCAAGAATATTTAGGCAGCACAAGTTGGCAAAAATGAACCACGTTGGGTGGGAAGAGAAGAAGGTGTGGGTCTTGGGAAAGTCAGGTGAAGGAAGCTGAATACGATCAGAACTCATTCTACAAAATTCTCAAAAAAAAAAACTTAAAAGAATTTTCCTAGAGGAGGAAAAATAATTATGTTTTTGGTTTTATTACCAATATCCTGACGGTTGATCTAGGTTTTGAGACAATATGGAAAATACTTTACAGAATGCCAAGGTGACAGTAACAGGGACACTGTTAACAAAGTGCCCTGTGGTGGGATAGTTAACTTTATGTGTCAAGTTGGTTTGGCTTTAGGGTGCTCAGACATCTCATTATACCCACATTTTGGGTGTGTCTGTGGAGGAGTTTCTGTTAAGATTATCACCCAATGGGTAAAATTGGGTAAAGGGGCTGCCTTTCTGAGTCAAAAAGTCCCGATCTACTAAAGCCTGGAGAGAAGGTAAGGTGGGGTTGGAAAGAGTTCTTTCTCCCTGCACAGCTGTTTTTTTAAGTTGGGACATTGATCTTCTGTGCTTTGACTTAGCCTTATTTATTTATTTACGTCCCAGACACTGTCCTCTTCCATTCCCCGCTCACAGAGTCTCTCCACCCCCCTCCCCTTATCTTCTGAGAAGGTGCTCCTCCACCAGGCATCCCCCCACCCTGACCAATCAAGTCTCTGAAGGACTAGGTGCGTCCTCTCCTACTGAGGCCAGACAAGGTAGACCTGTTGAGGAACCAATTTCACAGTCAGGCTACAGCTTTAGGGACAGCCCCCACTCCAATTGCTAGGGGACCCACATGGAGACTGAGCTGCATGTCTGTGTGCTAGGGGCCTTGACTTAGCTTTTGTGTTTGTTGGCCTTCAGATTGAAACACTAGACCTACCGCAGCAGCTTTTCTGGATCTCCAGCTTGATGATAAGGTGTCTGCCGTGTTCTTAGTCCCCATAATCGTATGTCTTAGTTAGAACTGCCATTGCTGTGTTGAAACACCAGGACCAAAGCAATTTGAGGAGGAAAGGATTGATTTGGATTGTGCTTCCACGTCACTGTTCATCGTCAAAGGACGCCAAGGCAGGAACTCAAGTAGGGCAGAAAGCAGGAGGCAGAAACTGATGCAGAGGCCACAGAGGGCTGCTGCTTACTGCTGGGCTGGGCTTGGCTTGCTCAGTCTGCTTTCTTATAGAACCCAGGACCACCAGCCCAGGGACAGCACTACTCAGCTGGGCTCTCCACTCCCAATCACTATCTAAGGAAATGCCCTCCGGGATTGTCTATAGCCAAGTCTTATGGAGGCTCTTTCCTCTCTGACGATTCTAGCTTGTGTCAAGTTGACATAAACCTAGCCAGTATATCATATGAGCCAATTCTTTATAACAAATCTCTTTGTAAGTTTTATCTACATTCTATTTATGTATCTACCCATGTACACATGTATCTATCTGCCTGCCTATTTGCATATTTATTCATATATTCATTTCATATGTTCATAATATTTTCGTTATTATTATTATTATCTGTATGTCTACCTATCATCTATCTACCTAGCTTATCAATCCATTCCCTTTCTATATATACACCTTTCTTTCTTTCTTTCTTTCTTTCTTTCTTTCTTTCTTTCTTTCTTTCTTTCTTTCTTTCTTTCTTCCTCTCTTTCTTTTGTTCTTTCTTTCTTTCTTTCTTTCTTTCTTTCTTTCTTTCTTTCTTTCTTTCTTTCTTTTCTTTAGTTCTCTGGAGAACCTTGAATAGTATAGTAAGAGATTAATATATAGCAAGCCCTAAACCAATGTGCCACATGTAATCTACTTAATGCAACCCTCTGATATCCTAAGATGTTATTTGCCTTCTGCCAATGAGGCTTATAGCACTTATGTAACTTTGCCAAGCACATATGGCTTTCATGAGAGATAGTCACATACCCACAAATTACTTGGCTTTGTGTAGGTCAACAAATTCATCTTTTGAATTGATCTATTAAATGGGGATGGTAATGCCCCTGAAGGACTGTTGAGTTTAAATGAGAGGTATAAAGTACTTGGAACAGGATTGTATGTATGGTAAGGGACTCGGAAACATTAGATTTTATCACTTGCTTTCCTATTTGTATTAACAGAATTCAGAGGTTGTACAGCTTGTGGGCTAGATCTCATTCCTCTAACTCAATCTATCACTAGCAACTAAATTCGATCATTTGTTCATCTCTGTTAAGCTCTGGTGATATTTCATGTCATCCTGGGGGAAAATGTGATTACTGTGACATTTAAAATTCTGCACAACAGGGAGAGGGAGAAGGCAAACTTCTTCAAGCAAGAGGAAATTCTGGTTAACTGTCATCGGCCAACTCTGGTCGCCACACTCTGGAGAGCTAGGCAGCTGCAAAGGTCAGAGAAGGTGCACTGTTTCCCAAAAGGTGTTTGGTATTTACTTTTTCTCAAGCATGTTTCTTCTGCTCTGATAACCGTTGTCATCTTCCATTACAATAAAAGCTGTCAGAGGGATTTTGCAGGCATATGGCATTAATTTAGTTATCCCCTCTGTGGTCATAAAAGGGTTTGCAAAAATGAAAACAAATCTCTACTCAGCTGCTCATCTGTTCATGTTATTGGGTGGTGATCATGCACCACATAGCCAGGAGAACAGGGTTCCATTTGGAAGGCAACGGGATGAACACACTCCTCTCGGGGTACCAACTCCTGTTTGCTCATTCTCCATTTCCTCTCCAAGCTTTGGGAGACAGGTCAGAAGATTACACAGAATTCCATGGAAACTATAAAAGTGTCAGCCGCGTTTGCTCTTCATTGCAACATTATTTGGAATTATGACTGTGCTTTATAGTTGCCAGAACCTGTCCATGTCTATGCACAGCTTCAGCTGGGAGGCCGGCAGGGAGACCTGACTGTTCTCATAGGCATAAAGGAAGGCAGAGACATTTCGGCCAAAGCACCAGAGTCTGTAAAATGTCCTTGCACATTTGTTGCTTGCCCATTGTTCCTCCATACCTGGGAGAAACGTTCAAGGGGCTCCAGAGGTGGCTCAGTTGGTAACTTGCCTGTATGTAAGTGTGAGGACGCGAGTTCAAATCCTCAGCACCCATGTTAAAAGCCTGGTGTGGCTGTGCACACACACAGATCTAGAGTTGTGGTGGAGGAGGTAGGTGGGCTCCAAGGTTCACTGGCCAGCCAGTCTATTCAGTTGGTGAGCACTGGGTTTAGTGAGAGGACAGTTTCAAAAAATAAGGTTGAAGGTGATCGAGGATGGTGCCTGACATCAACCTCTGGCTTCCACGTGCATACGCATGTGCATACAAATATGACTATGCACATACATACACACAAATGCACACATATATACACATGCACACATATACACATACACACAAATATGAACATGTATGTACACATGCAGATGTTACTATGCCATTACCCAGTGTATTAGTAAGGGTTTTCCTGAGAAATAAACCCAGTTCTAGATCTATATCTACAGAGACAGAAATAGACATAGATATGTGATCTACAGCTAAAAATAATTATATACTAGGTAGTAGGCTAAAATATACAAAGCTAGATGATTGATGGTAGACAGGGAGATAGACACAGGTGATGGCTCCGATGATTTTGTAGGTTAGGTATTCCCACAATATGGTATCTACAAGCCAGATTATAATTCAGTCCAAATTTGCAATCCTGAGAATCAGGAAGCCAATGTTGAGACTCTGAAGATGAGGAGGAAGCCTGAGAACCTTGGCATGGGATGGCCCTGGTGTGAAGAACCCCACTCCTGATGTCTCAGACCAGAAGATAAGTATGCCAGCTCAAAAAGACATGAAATTCTCTCTTAATCCCCACTGAACCTAGGCACTCAGCATATAGAACAATGCCCACTGCATTGGTAAAGGTGAGCATCCTTTATTTAGTCCAGTAATTGGAATGCTAACCACCTTCACAGACATCCAGAAATATGGTTTTATCATTTTTTGGTTTCTCGGTGCAGGAAAAGAGACACATAAAACCAACATGGCGCCCAGGTGAACATTCTTCCCTGCCTTACTCATATTTTTAGGATTGTGCCTAGACTCTTTCAAAGTGTCAAGGTCACCTGAGGTTTGAACTCTGGGACCTTCTCTAAACGTATCCCAAACCATTCTCACTGTCTGCATCTCCTTGCTCACCAGAAAACTGTTCGGGATATCGTAATCCACCTCTCACTCACTCTGCCATTACTCCAGAGCATTTCATAGCTCTCCACTCTTCCACGTGGCTGGCTAATGTTTACAAACATGTTCCTTGTGTATCTTAGATATACGCTCTCCATCAGGAATCCTTCTGCTTCTTCCTGGTTTGATGCCTCTACTGCACTCATCTACTATAGTTTCTTTCTCTACTGGGCCCACCTACTTGTCTGCCTCTTGTGCCATAAGCTCTCTTAGGATGAGAGACTATGCACATATCATCCACGGGCAGCCCCAGTGTTCCTCGAAGATGTGCATGTAAAATTATGATTCCCAAGTTCTCTTGGATGTCTTCTGTCCACTTTAGATATTTGAAAGTCAATCTCAAGAGAGTCCCCAGATTGCTGCTATATTATACATAGGCGAGAGTTTCCAGAGAGCTGGTGATAAAATAGCCATTCCCAGCTAAGTTTTGGCATTTGCATTATGAGCAGCTCTCCTTGGACCTCAGGAATCAGCCTCTCACACTCATGTGGTATCTCTCCACCTATATAATTCAGCAGGATGGGTAATCTCTCTCCATGCTTTGAAATTACTTCTCAGTGATTTCAAAATTGTCCTGCGTTTGATTTAACACTTGGCTGGCCTGGTGGCTTATTGGCAGAGGTCACATCGTCATTCATATAATCACAAGACCTAACTGTGTTGGAGTTAGACATTGGTATGGAAATCACAGACGTCATGTGTCTTGCTATCAGTATTTCTCTCTAAAGATGTACTTTTATTATTTTTTAATTGGATATTTTCTTTATTTACAGTGCTTTTATTATAATGAAAATCTCTTTCTCGTGTGTGTGTGTGTGTGTGTGTGTGTGTGTGTGTGTGTGTGTGTGTATGTTGTATGTATTGTCTACATGAGTGCATGTGCCTACGGAAGGGAGAAGATGACATCAGATTTTTGGAGCTGGAGTCTGTGCTTCACAGAGCATGTGTGGAGGTCAGAGAAGGACAGCTCGCAGGAGTTGGCTCTCTCCCTCTACCATGTGGGTCCCCAGGATGGAAGTCAGTGGTGTCAAGGGCAGTGAGCCTCCCGTTCTTCTCATCTGCCCCTGTGTTCCTTTTATTCAGGATCCTGTGATCTTAGAACTCGGTCTATAAAATAGTGAATGAAAGTCATGTTCTCGAAGAGGAATATAGGAATGGACCAAATTGTACTTGTCTATATCTGGGATTAGCTATGACTAGGAGGAGGCTGAGTCCTCTTCAGATCTGATGTACTCTGATGGAGAAACCCTAATCCCGTGACTCTATGATCAAGGACTAGCCCAATCTAGGGAAATTATATTTGTGTAACTAGAATACAGGAAGGACGGGAAACCCTGGAACTGATGAAGTATTCTCATCACCTAACTGACAAAGGACCTAAATTCAGAATGAAAAGCCTAGAACTCAAAATCAAAAGAACAAACAACCCAATGAGCAGAATGGGCGAACAGTCATTTTATAGACAGTATGTGAAGATGGAAGATAAGCAGGTAAAAAGTTGCTCAACACCTTTAGACACAAGGTAAGCTTACACCACAGAAACTACCAGTGGGGGCCTATGGGAACGGCTAAGCCGAAAAGTACTGACAATGCCAAGCGCTAAGAAGGACACGGGGGCAACGGGAACTTGGGTACCCAACCAATAAAAATGGAAAATGTCACGGATATTCTAAAAAACAACTCAGAGATTTCTTGCAAAGCTAGGTGTAACACCTACAATCTCTAGATGTTAAGACTATGATACATTCAAAAGCCCCAGAAACTTGGCGGATGTGTCGAAGGTGCGGGCTTTGAGAAGGTGAAAATCGGCTGCATTATCATGGCCCGGCTGGGTAAGTGTGTGAGAGGGTGGCGGAGGCAAGGTTAGAGAAGATAAAGATTTAGAGGGAGATGGTGTGAGGACAACTGGACTGACCATCACTAGCTGTGAAGGTAAAGGGAGGGGCCATCAGCCAAGTTCTGCATCCACGGGGAACTAAAGTCTGCCAATAACCTGGCCAGATTCCCTCCAAAAGCCTTCTGAAAGGAACACAGCCCTGCTGATACTTTGGATTTAGCCCAGTGCTGTTTTCTGACCTGCATTACTGTAAGATAATTAATCTGGACTGTCCAACTCGCTATGTTTGTGATAATTTGCCATGACAGACATAGGAAATGAATACAACATTAGGATCCAGGAATTCTTTCGGGTATCTCTCCTAGAGATACAAACATTTATGCTCATAGGAAAAAAACCAATGGACATGTTTACAAAAATATCCTTCCACAATTACAAAAACATCCTGGAAACAAGCCAATGACTTTCAGTAGGTGAATAATGACTCAAGCTGTAATGCACTCACACGCTAGGACAGAGTATGCTATACATGGTGACGGGAGGAGTCTCCTCACATTTCTAGATATTGTATGGTACAGATGGGAAGCAGGGTGGGGCTTGGCTCTTAGATGCCAACACTTGTCTTTCTCAGGTACGGTGATGGTCAAATGTATCTGTGCGCGTGCTAAAATTCACCGGAATGTACAATTCTGTCAGAAGCCCACTTTTCTGCATGATAATTTAAAATAAGAAACTCACATGGTTACAACCTAGCAACAAAACAGCTAAGCAACTCCCACCACTGATGTTTTTTGGGAGTTTCCCGCCCCAGGGAAGGAACCATTAACACAGTAGTGGGAGAAGCAGCCATTTCTCTGTCTTTGTATTTCCAGGGCCACCCTTTCTTCCAAGTACTAGTGGGAGTTCCCGAGGGACGTCTGGAGACTTACTAAGAGTTTTCCCTTCCCTGGGAAAATGAGAAGTTGGTGTAGAAAGCATCACTGTTCTTTCTAGCAGGAAATTGGGACTCATCATCATATGAGTACAGTGGTCCCTCCTGGTTTGGCCTGCTTGGAACCGAAACTTCATTCTGAAAATTTGAACAATTAATCACTCAAGTCTGACCTGGGAAAGACATGTCATTTATATGAACCTCAGTTTTTCATGTATGAAGCAAAATTCTTGCCTTCTCTCACCAGGCCATAAGGCCATATGAATTTTAATTGGTTAAGTTTACAAAAACATGACCTGGAGGTGTTGTTATGAATATGAGAATTGGACATAGGGGCAGGTCTCAAATTTGGAAAAAAGAAGAACATTATCAAAGGAAAGTATGTAATGAGAGAAAGATGCATACACAACGAGAGAGATATAGATAGTATATATTTATGCACACACATAGATCTATACATAAACATTTACTATGAGAGGTCTATACAGTCCATTTTCTTCAGGTTCTACTCAGATTACATTCTTTTACCATTTGCATAAGTAATTCATGAGCCTAATTAGGGACCAGCTTTTCACCTTTGTATGGTTATTAAACAAGAACCTAGAGCTGACACTAAATAAAATGCATAGAATCTCTCTCAGGATGATACGGCTGCTCACTATAAATCCATAGAGCTGCTTATAAATACCTCTTTGTATGATACTTCACAGAAAGTCCAGACCTCGACTGTCCATAGTCCAAGGAAAAATCATTAT
>CM052710.1:28821147-28846147 GCA_028551405.1 Uromys caudimaculatus | reverse complement strand
AGAGAGAGAGAGAGAGAGAGAGAGAGAGAGAGAGAGAGAGAGAGAGAGAGAAGAGAAGAGAAGAGAGATAGACATATAATATATATGGACAGGGACACAGAGAGAGAGAGAGACACGCACACACAGAGGGCAGAGCAGAGGGAGAGGGTGGCTGAAAAAAGGAAATCTAGCACCGTGTTTAGTATTTGTAAAATCATTTTACTGATACAATGATATTACACGTGAACAGCTATGGCTAAAACATCTCGAGTGTTACATCTCTGAAGTCATGTCCCACAGGCATATTGTTTATTTCTTTAAATTCCACAGGCATATTCTGTGCTTTTCATCATCTTGAAAATTATACCCAAGACTGTGAAAGCCATATTAATGTTTGTTCAGTTGTCTGTATAAGTAACATAAAAATGTCAAGTGTGTTGACCCTTCAAAAAGTTACATTTTGCTTACTGTAGAGAAATGTCCTATTTCTCCCTAGAAAAAGGATAATATTTTCTGATTGCGCAAGCAGTTTATGAGTGTGCTATTTGACTCTATTTTGACAGCTGCCTTTCATTTGTTATTGGAGAGCCTCTTCTTCCAGCACGTTCCTTCTTCCCCTTCTCTAGCCAAGGTGAGGGGCCAATATTTTCCATAATTATTCAAATTTAAGAGGTTCTTAGGAAACAAATCCTTAACTTCTTATCCTGCATAGAAAACCAATCGTTGGTGTGTGTGTGTGTGTGTGTGTGTGTGTGTAGAAATATCAAGACATTGAGCTCTTTGATTGGAAATTTGTACTATGCACAATTATAACACTTTGCATGGCCAGGCACATAGTAGGTGCTCAGGTGATGCATGCTGAGATGAATCATATGAGCAGGAGGACAGATGCCACTGTTCCACAGATGGAGAAATGGCGGCTCTTGTATTGTATGCATGAGTTTGCTCTCTCTGCTAATTTAGAAGCAAGTCTTTATCATCATTGCATGTAATGTAGAAAACAGTAGGAGGAGCGGCATGCTTGGAACACCGAATTAGTTAGTCACTGCCAGACTCTCCCCCACAGCAAGCCAGTCTCCGATGCTAAAGAGATGCTAAATCCTAATGATTAAAACATCCAGGTTTTTAGACAGGGATGGAGAAGCTCTTCCTTCAGTGACAAAACTTTGTAATCTGACACAGTGGCTTACAAAAGTATTCACACTACTGACAACAGGATTTAAGTGCAGGGATACTTGAAGAAAAGGTTTTAATAAATACACAAATGCTCGGCATGACACTGTTACAGGAAAGAACTTAAAGTAGCCTAAGATTTCTTTAATGAGTTGCTGATCAACTTATGAAGGGCATTCTGGGAAGTGATAGCTTAACAGACACTTAAAATGCAACAGAATGTCCATATTGCTGTGGAAAGATGACCACAATATACGAACTCAAAGGTGAGCTCTTCAAGGGTGGCACACTTGCCCCTGAGTGAGAATATTTACTGAAACATTGGTGACAGCAGCTTCCAGAAAGACAGGCTATTTAACTCAATTTATTTCCACAGAACTTTGATTTTTTTTTTTTGAACGGAAAATAAATTATTTATAAAGTTTAGAAGTTAAAAAGTAATGAATTCTGACTTTCAAGATCATGTTTATTTTTAAAACAGCCCAAGAAATGGTTAGCTGTTGCACTATTTTGCCCTGGTGACCAGAGTGCTGGTCACATGGCTGGTGGCTAATGAGCATTCCAAGGGAACACATGAGTAAGGACAGCCAGGCCTTCCCTTGTCCTCACGCTAGGAAGTGAGACTGGCAGCACAACTGATGGCCAACGCCACTGGAACGTGCACTGGGAGGGATATAGCCACACTCAGTTCCTTTAGCCCAGAATTTGAGTGGCTGGGTCAGTGGAGAAGCATTTTCCATAGATGGCGACACTGATGGGGATAATGTAGGCTAAGGAACATCAGCTTCCCCAGAAGTAACCCGGGGTTCCATCTGCATCAGAGAAGCATCCATACTGAGCCCTCTTCTTGAGATTCTCTAAGCGTCTGTCCTTTATCTGTGGGTCTGGAGGTCAGAAGCTGAACCTCCTTAGCTGCATTCACATGAGACACTCAGAGGCACAGGAGCCTGATGAAATGCTGTTTTCTCCTGGGGAATTCCTTTCCGGTAAACCAGGAAGTTCCTCATGACAGAAAGCTGGAGTCTTGCAGGGTTGACTAAATCCAGGAGGCTCTACCCGTGGTTTAAGGAAGCCCTTGGGTCTAAGATTTGCCTTCAGGTCCAGCATCAACACATAGGCATGGTGGGATCCTTGGGCAGTGACCATTTCTCTCTAAACATTGGCTTCTTCATAAAATTGGGATCACTTTGGGTACCTTCAAGAAGGTACTTGTTGCTGAAATACCAGTACTTGGGAGGTTGAGGCAGGGGGATTGTGAACTCAAGGCCAGGGTGGTATACACAGGGAGAGGCTATCCCAAAAACCCTCTCAAAAGATGTTCACTGTACACTGCAACGTATGGTATAGAGTGCTCAGTAACTAGCGCTATGCGTTTTATATGTCTTTTTGATTGTATATTTGGTTGAAACAGGGAGGGACTTGGTACAAGCAGCAGAGAGGTTGTGAGTGCCACACACACATGAACACATACAGACTAGAGACTGAATGCTTCACGATCCCATCTCAGCTTCCCTTACAAACAAGGGAGGACATTCTCCAATCGGGAGAAGGGGGACAATCTTCTAAAAGGAATGCGCTGGTTCACAGCACAGACACTCTCTTATAAGTGTGAGTGCCTGTCCACCTCTCTGGGACTTGAGGAAACAGTTCCCTCTGCAGCTGCTCTCAAAACTGCCACTCCCTAACCCCCTCCTCGAAGCGTCCTAAGTTCTAGACAGCAAGAGGAGAGGCGTATATTTGCTCCAGCCATTCTATCTTTCTTGGGGTTAACATCTTTCAGTCTGCATTTGACTGTATGTTCTTCCTCATGATGGAACACATGACTCCTAAGTGTATTCAACTTAAATCCTAAGTCTTAAATGTATTCAGTGAGGTATGGGTGAGCACCATATCCATATGTATTCTCCATACGCATTCCATATACCAGGTAAAACTCAGCAGAAAATGGAGGAGTGAGTGTCTGATGCTGACATAGGTGCTACTTCACTGCAGGAACTCAGTGACTTATTTTAAAGGGGCTTTAAGTGAAGATTCTTGCACTGTGTTCTTGGGAGCTCTATGCTTACCTAAGTGATGCTGGGCTGCTTTGCTTGGCTCCTGGTCTCCATCCTTTTACAAGCACGCCAGCAGTATTAAAAAAAAACACCTTTCTCCTGTCAGCTCTCCTCAGAGGCTCCTACTGGCAATGGCACCCAAGCATGGAAAACCACTGCCATGAGCCAGTGTCTCTATTCTAGAAAATACAAGTCATGGGACAAAGCCTGCTGAAAAGCCACAGAGCAGTGCCCTGCTTGGTGAGTGTCTGAGGGTGGTGGTGGTAGGGTGGGGTGGGGCCACAGAAGGAAGAGAGGGGTTATGAAGAGGGAATGTTTGACTCTGAGGTGTCCTCTGGATTGTGGTGGAATGCACAGCTGTGGATCCAGCTGCATCAACAGAATGTAGATGCTCTGCTGGGCTGCAGTCTCCCTCTGTGGGGACAGTAGAGAGCAGGGCAAAGGAGCTTCGACACGGAATCGGAAGATAGGGTGAGAGTCTCATCCCTGGGGCAGCACACTCTGTCTCTTGGAACCACTGCTTCTCCAGCTGAAGTCATGAGGAGAAATGTGCTGTAGGTCAGCCCGATAGCTATGCTGTTTGGTGTAAGTGAGATGAGGTTTGAAAGCATTTTATAAATGACAGATGTCTCCTTATGATATGTTAGGTGGTGTTCCTATGAGGTACTGGAAAAACAAGACAGAACAAAACAACTACAAGTTGTAATCTGCAGCTAATGGGAGAGGTGTTGGGCACCCTGACCTAGCTTTCTCAGAGCATGTTCCTAACCTGACAGTAGAGACAGGGACTTCTCAAAAGAAGGAGTCGCTATGCTTGTATAATTTTTCAATATAAAGTATTGGTATACAAACTATTGTATCTCATATCAAACAATGAACTACATACTAGGTTATAAAGATCTAATTATAAGTGAAAAGGTATATGCATATAAAATCTGACTATATATGACTTCAATAAGGAGAACTAGATTATTTTCAAAGAACTATGGTAGTGGCAATTGATCTTTAACATGTCCACAAAAATACCGTGCTCTCAACTTGACCCCCGCCTGGTAGCTCGTGCTGGATTCCTGTGTCTCGGGCGTGGTGTCTTGTGTTTGCTTGTGCACATGGACTGAAAAGCCAGAAGACTCTGGAGCTCCATTTCCCATGGAAACCAATCAGCTTTTTGGGTTTGTTAGCTCTCTGGGACAGTCCTCTTCATTCTCCTCTGCACAGGACAGGTTCAGGACACTCATCATGGGGTGGATCCAGGACGTGGTCTGTGTCACGTGGCTTGAGAAGAACAAGGGGTGCAGATTAGCATGTGAATAGCTCTCTTTCTACTCAACTGAACAAGTAACCAAGAGGGCTGGAACACCACTGCAGGGTGAAGTGGACAGCCACCATTCTGCAGAGTACATGAAAGGAATGTGCTGGACTCCACTCTTAGTGGGTTTGACAGTCTCAGTCTGCAGAGATCCATGTTTACCAGCACAGTTACAATGTATGGTGCAGCTAAGAGAGCGTAATTTAAATGACTTTAAATACTGCTTCCTTTATAATGTTACCTGGATGAGGAGAGTAGGAAGCAAAAAAAACAAAACAAAACAAAACCAAAACCAAAAAAAAAAAAAAAAAAAAAACCCCAAAAACCAAAAAACCAAACAAACAAGTTTTGCAAGTGATATTCCATTCTTGGAATATTAACTATGTAATTACATAGACATTGGTGAATTGGTAACTCAGAGTAATCCAAAGTAGGCTATCTAAGAAGAATGCAGTCACTGACTTTACCACCTATATTAGAAAATGCTACCTGTAATCTGTCCCTGTCAATAACCTTTGTCAAGGCATTTTATTGACAAAACGTGACCTCACTCCAAGGTCATACCATAATGTCTGACTAATCTTATATTCACAGTATACTTTTCTGTACAGAAAAAAGGCCTAAGATGGCAGCTTGATTTTCTTAGTAAAGAAACACACACACACACACACACACACACACACACGCACACACAAATAAGAAAAACTCTACCTGAATATACCTCTAAATATTACACATGAAATCCCAGTAACTATTTATACAAAAATAAAACCTAGGCAACAAAGAAATGCTTTTTGGTGCTTAACAGTCTACAACTGGATCTCTGAAAATAACAGCAGCAGCAGCAGCAACACCACCACCACCACCACAAAATACCTAGAACCAATGACACAGAGCTTCTGAAGCCTACTTGGGCAACCAGTAGACATTCAAGAAATGTTTTATTGATAACTAGGGCTTTTTGATCAGTGCAAGAACATTTTGGACTTCTGTCTGTTCTGTTGAAGTGGAACCAGTCTGGAGTCCACCATTCAATTTTCTGTGTAGCTGAGCACTGTGGCTAATGCTCTTTGACATAATCAGTATGATGAGGTAATCCTAGATTTACTGGCCTGGAGAGCATTCTAGTATTAGAAGTATTTTCTCCCTGGGTTGTGTGCTTGATTATTCAGCTGAGGGTGGAGAATCAATCAGTCCAGCTGCCTACTCTGTTTAATTAATAAAGATCTCATGGTTCATAAAGGGGGATGCTGCAGTTTAGAATGAAAAATTTAGAGGGCTGGAAAATAAATGCAGCTGACTTGAGCTATAAAACATCCTCATCTGAACACACAGTGACCCTGGCAAATGGTTCTGCAGAGACACTTCATCTGACCTGACCTGGGGAGTCAAGCGGTCATCTGAAAGACTAATACTACAACTATCAAGCAGTAAGTTGCCAATGCTGTCTGTTTTTAAAAATAATATTAGTAAATTAAAAGACACTGAGGTGTTTACCTAAAAAAAAAAAAATATCGAAGAGCACATGCTTTATTTTACTGGCAAGGAAATGATAAGTGAATTATTTAAATCTCATTATAATTACCCTCCTTATGTTTCTTCTTAGCTAGAGGATCAAAATGTGTTCTTTCAAAATGAAAAACAAATTAACTTATTTCAAAATAAAAATTAAGGACAGTCCCTAGCAAAAAGTGACTTAAGCACAAAAAGTACAACAGCTTTACAGAAATTCTTTTTTTTTTTTTTTTTTTTTTTTTTTTGTTTTTCGAGACAGGGTTGCTCTGTGTAGCCCTGGCTGTCCTGGAACTCACTCTGTAGACCAGGCTGGCCTCGAACTCAGAAATCTGCCTGCCTCTGCCTCCCAAGTGCTGGGATTAAAGGCGTGTGCCACCACTGCCTGGCCAGAAATTCTTTTTAACTGTGACACTGAAAGACATCCTCCTGTTCACTCTCCACCACAGATGCTCTTACATCACCACATCCTCCTGTTCACTCTCCACCTCAGATGCTCTGACATCACCACATCCTCCTGTTCACTCTCCACCTCAGATGCTCTGACATCACCACGTCCTGTTCACTCTCCACCACAGATGCTCTTACATCACCACGTCCTCCTGTTCACTCTCCACCACAGATGCTCTTACATCACCACGTCCTGTTCACTCTCCACCACAGATGCTCTTACACCACCACGTCCTCCTGTTCACTCTCCACCTCAGATGCTCTTACATCACCACGTCCTGTTCACTCTCCACCTCAGATGCTCTTACATCACCATGTCCTGTTCACTCTCCACCTCAGATGCTCTTACATCACCATGTCCTCCTGTTCACTCTCCACCACAGATGCTCTTACATCACCACGTTCTGTTCACTCTCTACCACAGATGCTCTTACATCACCACGTCCTGCTCACTCTCTACCACAGATGCTCTTACATCACCACGTCCTCCTGTTCACTCTCCACCTCAGATGCTCTTACATCACCATGTCCTGTTCACTCTCCACCTCAGATGCTCTTACATCACCACGTCCTGTTCACTCTCCACCTCAGATGCTCTTATATCACCACGTCCTGTTCACTCTCCACCACAGATGCTCTTACATCACCACGTCCTCCTGCTCACTCTCCACCTCAGATGCTCTTACATCACCACATCCTCCTGTTCACTCTCTACCTCAGATGCTCTTACATCACCACATCCTCCTGCTCACTCTCCACCTCAGATGCTCTTACATCACCACATCCTCCTGTTCACTCTCTACCTCAGATGCTCTTACATCACCACATCCTCCTGTTCACTCTCCACCTCAGATGCTCTTCCATCACCACATTCTGTTCACTCTCCACCTCAGATGCTCTTACATCACTGTGAGTTTAGGAGGACTTGCTGGGATTATTTTATCATGCCTGAGACAGAGTTGCAGGATAATAAAGCAAAAGTAATACATTCCCAATGTAATTCCAATTTGATATTATATATAATCAGAAAGTAAAATTAGGCAAAGACTTCTTAATAAAGTTTGTTTCAGGACTCAGTAATATTGACGCAATGGAGAAAATTTTAAGTGGCTACAAAATACAAGTATTAATGATGGCAAAAGTTCTGTACTTAAAAGAATGTTTGTTTTAAAGGTAACAAATTAGAATTTGATTTTTATTCTGTTTATGACACTTTCTATGAAATATATAACAGACATCAAATATTAAGATTCAATTAATCAAAACATCTTTATATCTCAGCTGTAAAACTGTTCACAAGAATCTATCTACCTATACACATATATGGTTTTGAAAGAACACATTTTGATCCTCTGTGTGTGTGTGTGTGTGTGTGTGTGTGTGTGTGCATGTGTAAGTGATATTGGAAAAATTGCTGTCATTAGACTAGTAAAAGATACTGAAAGAAAATTCTAGGTAAAAATATTTGTTTTAATGGTTACTTTTTTTTTTTTTTTCAGATAACCTACCCAGATTGATGTTGGTTACTGTATAGTAATGAAGATGGAAAAAGCAAAAAAGATAAAGAAAAATCTCAGGAGTTCCAAAGCTTATATAATCAATTTTAAAAGAAAGAAACATATAATATCATAGCGCTTCATAACTTTGACAGTGATCCACGTTCACCATCACAATGAAAGAAAACCTTCACATAATAAAGCCAAAAATATGTCCTACCAACACTGATACCTATACACGGAACTGCAGACAGTAACAAACGATTATACAGACTTGTGCAATTGGTACATCTGTCCTTTGTCATGTAACCTTTGTTGGACTGCCATGTCTTCCATCCCACACTGCAGAGATGGTATAGGAGCCAGCGCCCCCAGCAGAGACTATGTCCCCAGCCCCCACTTGCATCTGTCTCTGAGCCCAGTGTGAAGGGGCAGACTTGTGTCTCTGTGAGAGTTGGGAGTGGGGTCATTAAGAAGCTGAACCAGCTTCCTTTCCTCTTTCATGAGCACTCACTGACTGCAGACAACTCCTGACCTTAGAGATGGCAGAGCCGGACAGAAGGGGTCTGGGTCTCAAAAGGCACTCAGAAGAGAAGCCATACACTCAGCTGCCAGGGATCCCGCAGGGCCTTGTGACTGTCAAGTCACCGGAAGCAGATCGGTGCAGCATATGTTAGTTTTAATCAATGCCAAGAGGAACAGAGTATCTGGAGAGGATGCTAGTAGTATATACATATATGCATTTTATGCTTTAAAATCTGTAAATTAGGAATATATTTCATGCTACTTGAAATATACCAATAATCAACTTAAATTTCAATACTCTTTTTAAACAGTATTACAAAACAAGTCATATAGTCCTGGACTTGATTTTTTTGTAATACATAATAAACATCTTAACACTTTCCATAACCTCCAAATTTGAAACTTCAAAAACCCACCCAAATTATTCAAATAAATTTCAACTAATTTTATATTGATTCTAACATCATATTTTTCTACCAAAATTATATTGACCACAGCCAAAATATAAAAGGAGCTGGAGATGCTCAATGATTAAGAGCACTTGCTGCTCTTGCACAGGACCTGGGTTCGGTTCCCAGCACGCACATGATAGTTCATAGCCATCAGTAACTCCAGTACCATGGGATATGACACTTTCTTCTGACCTCCAAGGGTACCAGGAATGAATGTGGTGTACAGACATATATGGAGGTAAGAAATAAGACACACATACACACAGACAGACAGACACACACAGACACAGACATTCACACATGCACACACACACCTTAGACACACAAGCAATTTAAAATAAAAGAACCCACAAAAGCGTAAGTAGGTATGTGCTCCAGGAGAAAGGGATTTGTAAAGACACAGAGCTGAAAGGGATTCTGAAAGCGACCACCTCTAAGGTCAGGAAGCATAGCTTCTGAAGCTGCTTCAGATTGCAAAGCACTTTCAATCATGCTAAAAAAAAATCCTGAGACTTAGCTAGCACAGCGCACAAAGGACCTCGGTGTTTCTCCCCTGAGCCTTAAATCCTGGCTGTTTTTGATGATGCTACCTTTGCAAGTGTGACCAGCTGGGTCACTGGTAGGAGGAAACAATGCTGAGGAAATGGCATAGTTTACTCCAGGTCATAGGACTGGCACATGGCAGAACCAACATCTAGATCCAACTAATGACTTCTGAGAATTTACCCATTATGTTCAATCCATCTATTATCCGGGCTGGTTTCCATAGCAATGTGTGAAGAGGCTCTGGGATGGATTAAGTGGCCTCCAGAAAAGGGCTCTTCAGCTTTGCAAAATGAAATTAATTAAAGGATTAACTCAATGATCATAGATTATATATGTAAAGCTATTATGCCTTTTAAAAATCCTTTCCTATGAAATTCATGAGAAACGTTCTGTGAGCAACTGAGAAAATAAAGGCTTGTGTGAAGCCCGGTCAGAGGCTGTGTGCTTCGTCAGCAGTAACAAGGCGCTGTCACACACCGTGGATGGCGTCAATGTACACTTGAGGCATACATCACTAGAAATCCCTCTGGATAGCACTGCAGTCACAGCCCTGAGGATAAATCCTTGATTGGTACTCTAGCTTATTTATAAGATCAGGTAATTTTCAAATGTGATAATGATGCGGATTTCCCCGAAGTGGATTATATGTGCTTATAGAAACTGAGTATTATCATGGAAATTAGAGTCATCCAAATAATACCAGCATCACCAGCTCCCCTTACCAAGAGTCTCACTACAATTGACTTGCAAGATTTATTAATTTGGGGCAAGCAATAAAGTTATATAATAATTGAAACGATTTGGGGTTGGGTTTATTTTCTAAATAGACAGCAGTCTAAGTAAAGTTACCAGAATCCCAGGCTTTAAGATTTAATTGTTCATTGTAAAGGAATACAATCCTAGTTAAAAAAATCTTGTATTAGCAACTAGAGTACAAAATGTTACATATGTTACCAAAGATAACAGTGAAAACGAACGATCCTGCCTATGACTTTACACCACGCCAGGATTTCTCAGCCTATGAAACGATCAAATAAGCCCAATCCATGCTTCTAGACCCCAAAGGCTCCCATTGCCAGATGGGATTTTCTTAGAGATAAATGCTGATACTCCTCACCAAAGTATTGTTGTGATCTAGGGAGATCCCTGCAGCCCCCTTGCTTTGAGATCACAAATTCGATGCAGACTTCAAGTTGGCGTGGTGGTGCATCCCTGCCATCCCAGCAGTGGGAGGTTGAGATAGGAGGGTTGTGAGTTCGAGGCCAGCCTAGGCTACACAGGGACCTCATCTCACAAAGCAAACCCACAAACAGATGGTCTGAGGCAGCTGGATATGATTTCTATCAGACAAGCAATTTCTAGTCTGCAACATTCCTTGATACTGTACCCTATTTACTTTCTCATAAAAAAAAAAAATCTCAAAAAGCATTATTTTGTTCTCTTATTTCATAGTTGACAAAGCTGAGGCTTAGAGATTAAAGTTCAGGGTTATATAGAACCAGGGCTGGGGCTGACATGTAGAGCACCAATCACTCTTTTTTTCTTCTTGACTATACATCTATACTCAGCTCCATCTTGTGTACCTACAGGACTGTTGTAGGTTCTGGGGCCTTCACACACCAAGGCTTTCCCTGACTGCTTCTCCTGCCGAGTAGCACCCAGAGGGAAAGACGCTAGCTAAGTTAACTTTTGTAATATGCAGGAAACTAGGCAAATACAAGCAAGAGTAGATATGATGGAAACTAAGTTAAGGCAGTCAGGTCTATTGGCACAAACCTGTAATCCCAGCTATCTGGGAGGCTAAGGCAGGAAGATTATGAGTTCAAGACCAGCCTGAACAACATAGTGAGACCCTGTGTTAAACGAAAAGTTAAAAGGAGCTGGGGATGTAATTCTGTGTAGAGTGCTTGCCTGCTGTCCTGAGAACCTGAGAAGGAAAGGAGGAAGTTAAGGGAAAAGTGACTTTGGGACAGTGCCATGCCCTAGTAAAACTCACCAGAACCCAGCTTTTGGAGACTGTGTGCAGAGCAAGCTAGTAAGTATTGGATGAGGTCATACTGGCCTGAAGGGACCTCTGTGTCCTTGCGGTAAGAGGAAGAAACAATAGAGTGTTCTCTCTCTCTCTCTCTCTCTCTCTCTCTCTCTCTCTCTCTCTCTCACACACACACACACACACACACACACACACACACACACACACACACACACACCACACACAGATGAGGGTGGTAGGGCTCATGAAAGGACCGGGTGAGAGGGGTAGCAGCTACCAGTCCTGCTGACACTTCAGAGTCTACCATTTAGACTTTGCCTCTCAGGGCTGTGAGAATCATTTCTGCTCTTTAAGATCCTTGCTTGTGGCACTTCCTTACAGTAGCACTAGCAGACTAATACAGCCACCAAACCTAGCAGAGAAGGAGTTGATGAAAAAATTCAGTACTTGCTAAAAATATCTATAAAAATAGAAAGTCATGTGCTCTCAGGGAATGGGCTTATAAACCCCCAATGTGGCACTGGAAAACATGCTTCAGGCAACGCTGTACCTGTCTTTGGCTAAGTGGGTGCAGAGCTCTGTGCTCGGTGTCTAGATCTAGACGTTGTATTCATTTCAGGGGATTTGCCATCCTGAGAAACCCAAGCCAGCTGGCTGGCCTTTCACTTAAATGACAATTTCTTCTCCAGCCCTTCGTCTTCCTACACCTCTTTGTAGATATTTATAGAAGATCCTGGGCAAGCTGTCTCGGGCTTGTAGTCAATGCAGCCTTTCTGCTCCCAGCACAGGGCCGTTGACTGGCCACAGAGCTGTATGGATGTAGGCTTTGGCTACCAGTTTCTATTTGCAGCTGCACAAATGTTGTTATTTAAAACTTTCACTGGCAAACAGCAGCGGAGTGAAGGCCCGGGAAACAGACGTCTGCTCAGTGCTCACCCGGTGCCAGGGACTTTGCTAGGAGCTTCACGATCCAGAGTGCAGCCAATTCTCAAACTCTCCATGTTTTCAGGTAGGAATCAGAATCACAGAGGGATTGAAATGACCTACCAGGTCACCCTCAAATGTGGTGGCATCAAAATTAAAATTCATCCCTATCAGATGCCCTCTTTCTCCCTTCAATGGCTTTCCAACTTGCCAACAGTATACCTTCATTTCAACTTTAGTCTCCACACGTGTCCTGCTCTGTGCCAGGTAATGACTACTTCTAACCAGTTACCACAGAGACAGCTCGGCTCTGACCTTCAGCTTTGGGTTAAGATGTAATGCCAGACAGCTCAGCTTAGGTGGAAGACCTCCCTATCTGTGCAGACTCACTGCAGGCCCCGCCACTTATTCATCATAAGAAGTGGTTTTGGACTGCCATTTGCGAAGATTCACATTTCCTTTATGTCTCTGTGGGCTCTTCTTGTAAGTTTTCATTCTTATACACGCAGGAGTCCCCAAGGAGCCTCAACAAATTCTCATCGATCCTCAATTCAGGGGCAAAAAACCTGTCCGTACCTCTCTCCCGTCAAACGAGCCGCAGGATACACTAGTCTGTTAGTGGCAACTACCTCACTCATAGAAAAGGAAGCAAACAGATCAACTCACAAGGTCTTGGGGTGGGGGAGTTCTTGCCAATGTCCACTGAAGTGCAGCTGAAATAATTTGCCATGGATTTACCAAGCAGAAATGAGTAGTTTTGTATTTCCAACCAGAACTCACACTTCTCCTCTCCTTCCCCCCACCAGTGCCTTGATTTCTACTTTCATTACTGTCACTTCGGGTAGCATCTGTTTGTAAAAGATAGTTAGGGTCTAAGACTCCAGAACTTCAAATTATTCATTTTGTATTTTCTATTCTTTTAAATTCTATAAAGGCCAGCAAGATTGCTCAGTGGGTAAAGACATATGCTGCCAGGAGTATAATTTGGTATTGAAAGCAAGTATCTAATATTAAGATTTTTATGTTACTTATGTACATATACATATACCATATTTGAATGTTCCTTTTGGTCGGTATCCTCTACCAGTGATCCCTGATTTCTGGAATCCACACTCCTAGGTCACTGCCTCTTACATGCACCAGGTTGATCCTGGTGACCTGAGACTTACGTGATGGCAGAACATGCACTTCTGAGATTGGTTATAGAGGACACCCTGCAGCATCTGTCTGGGAGTCTCTCAACTCTTGCTCTGGGGAAAAGCAGTTGTTATGTTGAGGATATCTTTACATCCCTAATGCCTGAGACACGGTGAGGAACCGCAATGCCGATAGCATTGTGAGTGTGTTTGGTGCAAGTATTCTGGGGAGCCTGCTAAGCTGTGCTTCATTTCTCAGCTCTTTTAACAGATAGTTTGACAACTCCTGAGAGATCCAGAGAGAGAAGGAGAGAGATGGGGCAGAGGGAGAACGAGGCGAGGGCGAACGTGCCACAATACTTCAGAATGGCACTCTTGATCTGCCGGGAATCTGAACTGGTCGAGGAAATAGAGAGACATTATTTTAAGCTTCAAATTTTGAAGAAAATTTAAAATGGAGAAATGGAGAATTTACGATCACTAATCAGAGTGAATCCAAACCTTCTAATATAAAGATAAACAAGTATAATGAAATCACTTAGTAGCTATGTCCAATTTATGACGGATCAGTTTTACAGGCAGAACTCAGTTATTTTGTCATATTTTGTCATAACATATAACAAAAGTATATGTAGTTTTAAAGTAGAATCATAATCAAAAATCTCAACATTTCATAGTATGTGACCTCAAGAGGATGAAAAGAAGCTGGGTAGAGGGGCTGGGAGATGGTTCACTGGATAAACTTCAGATAAAAGTGCCTGACAACAAGCCCCACAGTCTGAGTTCAGTCTCTGGAACCCATGTATAAGAGCCAGACGCAGTGGCTCACACCTGTAATCCCAGTACTCCTATGGTGAGACGGGAGGAAGAGACAGGAGAACCTGGAAGTCTGATAAACACAGCTGCTGAAATAAAATCAGCTGCCTCAAAAAAAAAAAAAAAAAAAAAATCAGAAGAAGGTAACTCCTGGAAAAGCTTTCCCCCAATCTCCACACACGTACTGTGGCATATACGTGGCCTACCCTATTTTACATGATAAAATAAAACAAATGCCAAATAAACAAAAAAGAACTTAGGTGGAAAAATGGTCAGTCATCCAGATAATTATCTTACAGCATGCTTAGGGTGTTGGCCATTTTATTAATTAAGTTTAAGGATGCTACACTCACTTTCTTTTTTTTTTTTTTGGTTTTTCGAGACAGGGTTTCTCTGTGTAGCCCTGGCTGTCCTGGAACTCACTCTGTAGACCAGGCTGGCCGCGAACTCAGAAATCCACCTGCCTCTGCCTCCCAAGTGCTGGGATTAAAGGCGTGCGCCACCACTGCCCGGCTGATGCTACACTTTCTTATGAGAAAATAGGAAAATCTTTCCCAGAATGCAGCGCTATTTTCTATACAAATATGTGTGTGTAGATTTACATATTTATTTATGGCAAGTGAGTATGCCTACATGAACACGTGCATATGCAAAGAAGCACATGTCTGTTAGTTGTATGAAATGTTGGCTCTGGTGATGTTTACATGGGTGGGTGACAAGCTTCTCTTTGTCAGAACTTAAGTAGATGACACAGTACTCAATGGAGGTGTTCCAGTCATGTGGATGGAGAGAAATCCTCTCCAAGGACCATAAGTGCCTGGGCATTCTCAAGGCAGCTCTCAGAGTCATTCCTTTGCCTGAGGCTTGGCTTCCATCAGATTTAACAGTTCCATTTTGGGGATGACAGTGACAGGTGCCAATTTCTGTCAGAAGATCATATGCATGCAGACCATCGTCTCCCCCAGAGTCTTGGGAGAGTAATTTTAGTCTTTCTTTTTAAGTGAAGCTATTTCTTGCCAAAAAGTAGCTACCTATAAATGAACCACTCCTCCTTCAAAAGATTAACATAGGTGGCCCAGGCTCAAAATTTTCACTGGGGTGGAATAAGAATGAAAAGAAATCAATAACAATATTTCTGAAAATGATCAGTAGGCTTTGCGTATGCTTTGCTCATCTGGGAACATCACTGGATGTGGCTAAGAACCATGCAGCACCCCCACTAAAATGTCAGAGAGTTGGGGGGGGGGAGAGAAAAGAATTTAAGTTTTGTTCAAAGTTTTTTTGGGGGGCAAGGGCTTCATTAAGTGGAAATTAAAGCATGCACATGTTAAGGAGTTATTCTGTGGAGACACTGGCATTACAATCCAGGTTTCTCCAGGTCCAAGATCAGTCTCTGTTTCCCAAATCCAGAAGGCCTTCTTTCGAAACTGGAGCTACCTGCACCAGAAGGATGCCCTTGACACACATAAGGCCCCCTGTAGACCCACACTTAAAGTCTATTGATGAGCAATTCAAGTAAGTCTGCTTATCAGGTGCTACAATCCCCATCAAACAAAAATCTCCTGGGAAAGAGGCAGCTTCTGTACAGAAATAAAAGAATGGGATGAAGAGACGGATGGCCAGACGCAGGTCAGGTAGAGATCCAAGCGAGTCTGCTATAGTGAGGAGACTAAGCATCGTGGCAGAATCCACTGCATACACTAATGGTGGGTGCTCATTCAAGAGGCTCCCTACATAACACATGAAAAAATGACACATGTAGAACGGGAAGACTGAAACCCATCTTGTTGCTTGAACAGGATTAAGCTCACAAGAAGAAAGACTCAACTCATGGCAAGCACTCCACTCTTTGAAGAGGCAGGGACTAGATCATATTTTATTTTTATTCATTGACCTTCTGATCTACGGAAGATAATTTCTTTTTCTTAGAAGTAAGTTCTGCTATTTTAAAATGGACAAAGTATAACATTCTACAATATCTGTTTAAAATGTCTTTTATGGCATGTGCCAACAGATAATCTCAAAATCAGGAAGGTGGAGGGAAGCAGCTGTGTGCGCGCGCGTGCGCGCGTTTGTGTGCGTGTGTGTGTGTGTGTGTGTGTGTGTGTGCGTGTGTGTGTGTGCGCGCACGCGCATGTGTGTATGTGTTTCTATCTGGGTTCTGCAGTTTGTTTTGGGGTGACCTTGCTGAGTTTAGCTTAGCCTCTTTAACGGTCTTCTGCTGCAGTGGCATGACAGTGATTCCCACCCCATGGCCTTTGGAAAGAAGTCTGTCTTCTCTCTTTTTTTGCTTTCTTCCTACATCATGAATGAGGTCAATGAAAAGAACTGATGAATTTACAGAAGAGACTTTGGGCTATGTTTTCTGAGTGGAGCCAAAGAGGCTGGGTAAAAATGTCCATGCTCTCAAGTCCTTCCATAGGAACTGAGTTAGGCCTTGGAGTAGCCAGAGCTTGCTGGCTTTCTCTTTTGGTTCCTCTCCTTATGCTCCACTCATTGCAGGAGAAGTCCAGCCTAAAAGCCATTTTACTTTCTAAGGGCCTGTGGCTCACCCAGCTGGAGATGAGGCAGTCGGATAAATTACTTCTTTGGCTGGCCATATTTGGGTCTGTCTCTTCCTATGATATAGGCAACTCTGTCCTCAGTAGCCTTTTCTCACAGAGCACTAATAGGCCCTACCATTCAGCTTTGAGGTAGGACATACTGACAGACTGCTCAGCTTAGGTAAATGAACTCTGCAGGGTGCAGCCTTGGACATTCCCAAAGGCATTTGAATATAGAATCTCAGTCACTAATGAATGCTGGTTTTCCTTCTTTCAGTCATGACTTTTCTTGGGTGACCTTTCAGTAGGCATGGCTGAGGGTGAGATGCAGCTTGTCATCAACACATCATGGTGACATGATATTATCAACATGAAACCTTGCCCTATTAGTTTCCACATTATTAAGAGGATTAAATGATGCAATGAATGGGAAAATATACTTAGTGTGCTCCTGGCCAGTGAGCATCAGCTGAAGCTGGATATAAATTAGAATATGGTGATTCTCTTTTCTACCATCTCCACAGCATGGACTCTCCCGAAACCAGACATGATCAGTGCAGTGCATCAGGGAGTAGGTTTGTTTCCAGAAGAGGAATGTTTCTGGAAGTGAGCAGTTGGCTGTTGAGTGTGATCTACACATGGGATTCCAAGACTTCTCTCGACTTCATGCTATAAACTGCATCTCTGCTTTATCACCCACCAAACAGAACAGGAAAAAAAAAAAAGCCATGAAAACCGCCAGGCATCTCTAGGGTTCTTCCTTAAATCTTTACAAATAGGAAGTTTAGAATTCATGATCTTTGTAAGGTGATGATCTGCAGACTTTGTACTTTCTTGACATGGTATCTTTCCATAATGAAAACTAATGCTAAGTAGTTATTGGTCATTTCCTGGATTCAGGATGCACGATGGGTGCTTAACATCAGCAACTCTACAACGGTAACAAGTACTCTCCTTGTCTGAAGAGACACTAGAGTTAAGAGAGGTAGAGGAACCTATGCAGAGGAACAGGGTTCGGGAAAGCAAAATCTGCCTGTTTCTTGGAAAGTCTGTACACACTGAAAGGACAGCGAGAGGATTTCTTCTGCAGCATTTGCCAGAAGGATGTACAGAGATTCTCTAGGGGCTCCAGGGGGAGGTGGGTCTCTCCATGCAACTCTCACATCACCAGCTATGACATGAAAGGACTTACTCAGAACATGGTAGAAACGGGACAGCCCACTGTATGCAGGGAAAGACTGTCCACCCAGCACAAGAGAGTCTCCCTGCTCAGGCTTTCAAGATCTCTGAGTGGAAACCCAGTACAGAGGCCTTCAATCTGTCGGTTGAGACCCTTTGGCATTGAACATTAGATATCCTGCATAGCAGATATTTACATTCCGGTTCATAACACTAGCAAAATTATAGTTATGAGGTAGCAACATAAATAATTTTAGGGTTGGGAGTCATCACAACACGAGGAACTGTATTAAAGGCTCACAGCATCAGGAAGGTTGAGAACCAACGCTCCCGTGCAATAGAAGAGGTGGCTGGACCGGAAGGCTTAGCTTATAATTCTGGCACGGTAACAGCAGCTGGGGACTTCCTGGTGGCAACACAAGCCTCTGACTTTCTTCCTCTACAAATTAAGGAACATGCTAGTATGGTATACATATCCTAAAGGTTGCTGTTAGCACACCAGGGTCAGGGCTCTTCATAGTGTCCTATTTATATCCTGGTTATTAACTGTCTGCTATTTCTTATGGCCTCAGGATTATCAGGCATGCTGTCTGTACTTTTCACTGTCCAGGAATATGGCAGGCAAACAGAAATGACTAAACATTGTTTACAGAATGAGTGATGTGTGTATTCTGTACAGCATTTAAAGGTAATGACTGCTGTCAGTTCTGTTTTAGGACATGACAAATGTATTTTTTAATTAGATATTAATTTTTCAAGACTGGCAATGATAGCATCCTGCCAGTGAATTCCGGCAACATTTAAGTTCAGGTCACGATTAATTCTGTTCCAGTTTTTTGGTTATTTCCCTAGAAGTTGCTCCTAGGGTTTCACACCCCCTCCAATGACATCTGATATCAGCATTTAAATCACATGCAATGAAGATGGCGAGGCTTCATTTTTTGTTTCTAATTTTTGTAACCTCCAAGAGGGTTTCTTGGTTTTGCTGATTATTCTGCAACTTCCAGGTTCTCTCCAGATGTGAGCAAAACTGCTTACTTGGTTGAGATGCTGGTACTTACTTGATGAAGTACTTGATTCCATCTGCTGTGTAAGCTTCCTCCCACCCGTAAGGTAAGCCTAGAGTGAAAGGAAACCAAAAATACATTTAATAAGATGATGAAGATAACTTTATGTTCTGGACACAAGCCTCCCTCATGTTGACAATTACTGGAGTGCATTTCTTGCACAAAATTATTTTCTCGAAAGGGGGAATTAAGACAATTCAGATGAGCTCTGGTACTCAGCATCTTTACAACGCAATAAATAGAGTCTTGAACAGTTACCAATCTGCTTTAGTTGCAATAACTGGATTATGACTTATCATTTACATGTGGTGAGCGTTTTTGTCAGCAGGATTCATGCAGAAATTTGTGTTTGCAGTGGCTGGTTTTTGCCTGGAGGCAGAAGGATGGACAAGATGGCCTCTGCTTGTCTATTCTGGCTCAAAGTTTCTTTAATTGGCTCCCTTTGCATTCTTTCCCTCAGCTCCACAGGGAATTGGGCATCAGTGCCAGATCAGCAGGGGTTGGAGAGGAGTTTTTGGACAAGACAAGATCCCTTATTAAGTTTGAAAGTTTAGCAAAGTGATTTACAATGGATGGTGGCATTTTACTTTGTTAATTAAGAATTTTGTGCACTAAACATAAAAGGGCAAACAATTTGCTAAACTTAGCTTCCATTTCTGTAATGGGATTGAGAACAGTTAGCTAAAAAGAGATATGGAATGAAGTAAGCAGGTAACATGGGGGCATATTCTGTACAGGAGTTCTGTTCTCATCAGAACAGGGAAAAGCACCCCCTCTCTCCAGACCCAACCCTCCCTCTTGTCTATAGTGAGTCTCACTGGATTGCACAGGTTTGACTTGGACTACTCATGTAGCTTAGGCTGGCCTTAAACCTGAGCTTCTCTTGCCTCAGTCTCCTGACTGGGTAGAAGGGGGAGCGCTGGCAGGCTGGGCTGTCACATTTTCTTATATCCCAGTTTTACATTGCATCACTGTAGAATGCGATGGTTTCTACCACTTCTGCTCTAACACTGGGAGTAGCTAAGGATTTTAATTGTGTTTTTCTATAAGCTCTGGTGACACTGGTTATCAAAGCTCTTTTGATAGGTATAAGATACATAAAAACATTGAAAAACAGGTTACGTGTCTCAGGTAGCCTACTGTTTGGGGAACAGCCTTAACAACAAATACTCAGTGACTTTCATTCTTCCCAATACCAGCAAGGGGGAGAGTACCTGTGTGAGAAGAGTGTAACAACATGGATGGAATAACCTTTACTCCACTTCCGTTCAATTCTTAAAGACTTCATCTCTCTGAAAAGACGCTAGTATTCTTTTTTATGTGTTTAAGAAAAGCAAACAAAAGATTTTACTTTACATTGATTCCAGCCTACGACTGTGGGCCAAAATGTTGTAACTATCTCTTCCACACATGACCAAGGCTGTCTTGGAGTTTCTGTCCGCTCTTCGTGATTGCGTGCTCCTACTCCTATTTTAGTAGGAATCAATGCTTCGGAGAACTCAGTATAAGCAAAGCCCTGGGAGTGACGTCTTACACATGTGTTCTTTCCTATTTACTGCTCACCTAAAATATATTGCTGCTGCCCTCCAAGACTGAACTGACTCCTTCTCTGTTTTTACATTTTCTCCATCTTTTTCTTTAAATAGATAATTTCACCTAACAGTGATGAGTCCCTTTATGTGCAAGGAAGACTCTGATGACAGTAGGTAAGAACCCTGTGTATATGACAGAAATACTCTGATTAGTTTTTGAGTAAAATGGCAAAGACTGGAAAAGTAGAAAACAGTTGTAATGTGACTAAGGCCTTTACTTAATAGTTGACTTGCTTGATTGGCACAATTCTATCTGCTCCCAGTTTCTGCGAGTCACAGGCATTTTTAAAGTAGAAGAAAGAGATACACTGCAATAGTAGTCTTTTTTATTAAAAAGAGTTTTAGATTTTATCGCCGTGAGTGCGTGTGTGCAGGATGCACGTGTCTGAGGGCTTGCACACACAGCACATGTTGGGAGTCAGAGGCCAGCTTTGGCTAGTTGATTATCTCCTTCCACCTTTATGTGAGTTTTGGAGACTGACTTCAGGCTATGACACTTGCATGGAAACCCCTTTACCCACAAAGCCACCTTGCCACACCCAACATGATGTCTCTAATCATGAGATCAATTTAAAATTAGGTTGACTGAGGACTCATTTTCTCAGCCCTAAAAAAGACATTTATACCAACCTATGAGGTTCAAGGGATGCTGGAGAAAAAGGGGAGAAGAAGAACGTAAGAGCTGGAAGATAGGAGAAGGAGCTCCAAAACGTTGTCTTGGGGGAAGACGTTGCCATTGCAGCAGCAGCAGGAACAACAGCAAACTCATGCAGCTGTGGATTCTTGCTCTGAGTCTGAATGAGAATGCGCCATCCAGTTAAGACGGAGACAGGCTCAGGGAACCCTACTAGTCATTGTTGAGCTAAGATAAATGGGTGTGCTGTGGGGGGCTTGTGGGGTAGGGTAGGGTAGGGCAGGGTAAGGTAGCGGTGGTGGAGGGGTCACTGCCTTCTGTTGTATACCCATTGGTGACCTTACATGGTTCCAGTGGACAAGTCAATCCAGTGGCCATACAAATGGCCTAGTTAAACAAAATAGGTCACAAAGCCACCCCCAAAGTCATGATTATAAGAAGGGAACAAGTAGGCAATAGGGAGGGGTACTGGTAAGGACAAGAGAGAAACAAAAGACAGTGGGGAGGGGGGAAACCGGAACTCATTCTATACACGAATGAAATTGTCACACAACAAAACTAAGAACAATCATTTCTATGCCTTAAAAAACAAATGCCTCTTTTTCAGAAGGTCATGCACTTATCATCTGTAAACAGAACTGGAGACTACTAATTAATCTCTCTGTGACATCTCAGTAATAAAAACATAATAGCTGTCTAATTTAGAGAGAGGCATACAAATAGCCTGCTTCATATAACAGAGCTCTTCTGGTAGTCACAGGATTATGTGCCTGCGATACGCTCAGTTTTCCAACAGAAATGATTTTATCTCTTCACAGTAATGACTTGGGAATAACCATAACAACATATAATAAATACTTTGAAATAAACGTTATTGTTACAAACAAGGAAATACTTGTTACAAAACCGTAACGTACTTGTAAGTACAGGATACTTCTCTTTTTCCCCTTTCCTAGGTTTTTTGACGTGCTGTTGACAGTTCTAAGCACCTGCAGCTGTCTCTGACTGGAAGTGCTTGACTGCGAGCTCTCAAATAACATTCTTCCCACCAGAAACTTGATGGAGAAGACTCCGAAATCCGCAGGAATATCTTGCCAAAGTGAAAGTCTTCAACGTCCTGAACTTAGAATCCTGACTGTCAGCTAACACTCAACATATCCGAATTCAACCCACCACGTCTCCACGCAAAACCAGCTCCTTTGTTTTCCACTCTAGTCATTGCCACAGATTCTCTTTGTTATTTTTGGCCCAAATGCTAATTTATTAAATATTTAATGGTTATTATGTGTTCATAATTTTGCTTTGGGGTTCAATATATAATGATCAACAGATAAACATGGACCTTGAGCTCACAGCTTTAAAGATAAGGCTGAGGATGTAGCCTAGCCAGGGGACTGTGTGCCAAGCATGCACCAAGCCCTGGTTCTGAGCCCCAGCACAGCACAATTAGGGGCTGAGTGAGCTGGTGAACAGCTATGATCCCATCACCAGAGAGACAGAGACAAGAGAAACAGGAGTTCAAGGCCATGCATGGCTGCAGAGGGAGTTTGAAGTCAACCTACGAGATCCTGTCTCAAATATAAACAAACAAAAATGCTCACCAAACGAAAGCTCTATAAAATGCACCCTCCCCTCAACGATAAAGAAGCATATAACAGTGATGAGTTCAGGTAGGATGGAAACTACAGGCCAGTGTGAGTGAGTAACTCCACCCAAGATCCAGGGCAGAGGGGGACTGCAAACCAGTGAGGAAAGCTCAGCAGGGTCAAGAGGCCGCAGCAGCACAGGCTCAGGCTAGGGGAGCACACTCCAGGTAGTTGGCACACAGCCATGAGGCCTTGGCACGCTGGCTGGCACTGAGGGAACTGTTCCCTCTACACAAGTGCAAAAAGATACTGCTACAAACATTCTTGCACAGGGATTGCAGGCTGCAGCAGGACTGCCAGGACTTTCCTCTCTTCATCCTGCCTCTCCTTCCCTTTTCTATGATTCCTTTCAAGACAGGGTCCCATAACCTCACCTGTGTAGAGAGAATAACCCTGAACTGGCAGTTTCTTAATAAGGTTTGCTCCCATCGAGGATGAAGATGCTGCAAGAGAATTCTGGCCTCATTATTCACAGGAAAAGGCCACATAATTAAAACGACAACCAAAAAGAGAAAAAAAAGCCCTCAAAAACCATTTTTTTTGAGATCCGCAAAGCCCAAGTTTTTTTTTTTTCCTCTTTTTTTTTTTTTTAAGCTTGACTGAATTTCAAGGGAAAACACATCCTGCGAGTAGAGAAGGTGCACACTCTCTTAGCAGAGCACAGGGGAGGAAGCATTGTTAGAAATATGGCCAAGAAAGCCAGGCACACTACACGATGACATCATAGGGTATTTTAAGTTAGAACCTCTGAGAGCCCTAAACACTGGCCCAGCTGCCCTCCTGAAAGATCTCTTGGCCTCGAGACTTGACAGGGATGCTGTGCCCAGACCATCACAACAGTATGCTTTCATCAACAAGACCTAAACCATGCTAACACCAGTGGATGTGGCAATGTGGACGGGGGAAGTTCCTAAGGCCTAGCTTTAGATGAACAGCTACAGCCAATGGGGTAAGAGCTACGCTTGCCAGTGGGTAGAGGGCCTGTATTTAGAATACAGCAGTGCTCCCATCTGTTTGTATACACCATGCAGAAGGTAGGTGACTTCATTGTTGAGGCTTGGAATGCTGTAAAGAAAGAAGGCCAAATGAGCTTAGGGAATAGTGAGGAAGACTGGAATGATGGACCATAGCCTTGAAACGGAGAGAGAAGACAAAGGAATCAGGAGGTAGGCCAGCAGCTGGCCTTGGTTGAGATGATCAGCGAGTCGTAAGCTGGACAGATATGAGGTCTGAGTGGGCGCAGGCTCCTGCTCCCAACAGTCCCAATGCTGTGGATGTGAGGACAGTGCACAAGGCACTGACAAAATGGACTGGAAGTGAAAGTGACGGAGTCAGGAGAAGGAACGGAGGTAAGGGGACACTGAAGTTCTACAAGTAAACCTGACAAAGACCGCACTACTCAGGGTGTCTCACACAGACCCCAGCACAGCCAGATCCATTTGAGAAGCTCTAGTGTCATCATAAGCCGAAGGAGACTCAGACTGCAGCACGGGACATCAAATTAGGGAAATGACACCCTTCACAACAGTCACGAACAATATAAAGTATCTTGGTGTGACTCTAACCAAGCAAGTGAAAGATCTGTACGATAAGAACTTCAAGTCTCTGAAGAAAGAAATCGAAGAAGACCTCAGAAGGTGGAAAGATCTCCCGTGCTCATGGATTGGCAGGATTAATATAGTAAAAATGGCCATCCTGCCAAAAGCAATCTACAGATTCAGTGCAATCTCCATCAAAATTCCAACTCAATTCTTCATAGACTTAGAAAAAACAATTCTCAAATTCATTTGGAACAACAAAAAACCCAGGATAGCAAAAGCTATTCTCAACAACAAAAGAACGTCTGGGGGAATCAGCATCCCTGACCTCAAACTGTACTACAGAGCAGTAGTGATAAAAACTGCACGGTATTGGTACAGCGACAGGCAGGTGGATCAATGGAATAGAATTGAAGACCCAGAAATGAACCCAGAC
>CM052710.1:28723305-28820647 GCA_028551405.1 Uromys caudimaculatus | reverse complement strand
CATGGTATGTACTCACTGATAAGTGGATATTAGCCCAAAAGTTCGGAATACCCAATTTTTACTTCACAGTAACTGCTGGACTGAGAGTGAGGTCCCAGATGGAGGAATTGGAGAAGGGACTGAAGGAGCTGAGGGAGTTTGTAGTCCCATGGAGGGAGCAACAGTGTCAACTGGCCCGACCCCCCTGGTCCTCATGGAGGCTGGACCACCAACCAAAGAATACATATGGAGGGACCCATGGCTTGGACCACATATGTGGCAGAGGAGGGCCTTGTTGGCCATCAGGGGGAGGAGAGGCCCTTGGGCCTGAGGATGTTAGAGGCTCCAGTAAAGGGGAATGTCAAGGTGGGAATAAGGGAGTGGGTAGGTGGGTGGGTGGGAAGTGGAATACCCTCATAGAGGTGGGGGAGGGGGAGGGGATAGGTGGTTTCCAAAGAGGAGACCTTGAAAGGAGGAAACATTGGAAATGTAAATAAAGTATGAAAAAAAAATTAAAAAAAAAAAAAAAAGGGAAAGAGAGGGAAGAGGAGGGGGCGAGAGGGAGGGAAGGAGAGATCTGAATTGGGCGGACAAGGCTTCAGTGACCATTAGGACATCCATCACATATGAGGAATTTTCAATTGATTTTGAATCAGAAAATCTAAATCCATATGCAGTGCTCTTGACTCTAAGTTGAGTAACATGGTAATCCTGAGCAGGGCCTCAGCTGTCTCATTTCTATGAGTAATGATCATAGCTATCCTGCTAGCTTGTGGCATTATCATGAGACTTATTAGTTAATATGTAATGATACAATTATATGCAAAAGGAGGCCATTATTATTAATAGCAACAAAACCAGGAGCTTCTTTATTGCCCATGATTCTATTGATGTCACGCAGACATCTAACACAGGAAAAACTTAAATACCTACAGGGCAAGTTTTATTAAAGGAAGTCAGAGTTCCCCCATAATCCTTTCCTCGGGGTAGGAAATCACAGTCTCCGCTTCACTGTCATGTTGCTGATAAATGATGCAATCAGCACGTGTGCCCTCATGCTGACACTCACTAAAGCCTTGCTCTCTTTCCACAGCCCCGGCCCCTGTCTGCATTGCCAACAACCAATATCAAATGATCAAACGATAGCTTTTTCTCTCTCACTAGAACAAAGAGAGAAAACAGAATCCCCAACATCTCAGTCTATGCTTTATAGTTCTAAGTAATCATCTTTTAAGTGGAAATGAGCTAGATTCTAGGCTTAAAGATAAAATGGTCTATTTTAGACTCGTTTTTTGTTAGATTTAGGATTGTACAAGTTAATTTGTACATCTAAACTGCGGTGCCAAAGGAACTACCACTTAATTTTCCCATGAAAAAGAAATCTATTATACCAAGTGATGGTTGTGACCTATAAATAACTAGACAATTCAGTATTTCAAGGGCAAAAAACATTTCTAAGGAAATAATTTCTAAAAAGAGCCATACAAGTTTTGGAATTGTGCTTTAAATGCTGCTGATAGGTCGACTTGCATAAATGCTGTGACAGTAGGCATTTTGCATCTGTGACTTGGTTCTATGTTGACAGTGGCAGGTGGGAGCAGGGGTAATGAATTGTACCTAGCCACATATAATGTAGATGTTATATGTTTCAAGTTAGAAGTCACAAATCCACCCAAGAAAGACTATGCTACATGGAAGGCGAAACACTAAAAATACTTTCATAGGTGACCTGGTTGCCCATGGTCCTCCTCCGGTAGGTGTTCCTACTTTTGGCAAATAAATATATTCTAAAATATTACTCAGTTAAAGCGGAGGCTGAGAAGATTATTATCCACACCCCCTCCCCCGGTTTCCTTTCAACACATGCAAACTCTGCATTTTCATAGTGTTCTTTATTCCCATTAGGGTTTAGCATCTTCAACTCTGACATGCCAACAGTTGGAAAGCCCAGCTCAAGTGCCTTCTACTGCTCCCTCTAATCCCATGACCCAGAACATAAGCGTTTGCTCACAGTTGTCTCTGGGCATTTACTCGATGGTAGGGGAATTTGGGTTGGCCCTGCTTAAAACCACTGATATCCAGCAGACTTCACACTATGCATTGATCAAATTCAGGAGACGGATTGCTGCAGTTTTCCTGGCTAGGGAGAACTAGCCAGGCCTCACTGAAACAGGGTAGGAAAAGGATTAAAGGGTCCCTTTAAACTCCTTTGTGTTCTGACAAGTTTTGCTCAGGACTAGTCAGTTTGTCTGGCTTGGTCAATGTGAAGAGCAGTCATGGCTAACAGCCCAGACAGAGTGCTGTTCCCGCCATGTCTGTGGCTAACTCTGCCACTTTATTCACAGCCTGGCTCAGATGTCATTGAGTCAGTGGTGTGCCTCTGGTCATTCAATATAAAACACCTTCTCTGGCACACATGACCTGGCTTAACCAGCTTTCCCCCTCCCCTGTCCCCTCATTTCTGTTCCTTGCCCCATCGACAGCAGAACTGTGCACACACATGATTCTTAATTGCTATCTGCTGAAGTAAGAAATCAATATTTACTACACCAAATGTCTATGGTAATACAAATACCTACTATTTAATCAGACACAAAATGAAAGGGGAAGATTTTAGGAGAAGGTGTGGACAGGGTGCTAACTTCAGATGAGAATTTAAAGCAGCTCTGGAGAAGGCTGTAATGATTTGAATTATTTTCCTATGAGTTGAAAGTTTCTTCTTTATGGATTACAAAGAAGAAGAAGGAGATAGCTTCAGTTCATTTTATTCTTCTTTTAGCCTATGTGGGCTTGGAACTCATTATGTAAAACCAGGCGAGTGTTGAACTCAGCAGAGGTCCATATGCCTCTTCCTCCTGAATGCTGAGCTTACAGGCACGTATCACCACATCTGGTTCTAAGTCCTTACAAAGGTAAGCAAGATTTCTTTAAAATACTGTTTTATCACTATAATACAGACATGAAGGGGTGAGTGGCAGCTGACTACAAGTTAGGGAGCTTTGGACAGTGAAGGGGAGACATCTGGACAACTGCACATCCTCTTTCCTGTTTCCTTTAGGAAAACTTATTTCATGATAGAGGTTGAAAGTTGCTCTTCAGCAAGCTTGACTGACTCTTTTGAAGAGTAACAACATGGTAGATAGTTCAAATCAGGCGGGAGGAGTAACCCGCAGCCTCCTGAGAGTAAACATGTCGAGGTGGGAATTTGAAGGGCTGCCTTAGAATCCTGCCTAGTGAAGGGCTCACACATTGGTGCAAACACTGTCCAGGTCAGCCACGGGAATGTCCTTAGGGACATGTCACTAAGAAAACTATGTGAAGAGCCATATAGAAACAACAACAAAACCTTCACACCTCATTTTGTTTTTCTTTAGAGGCATATGATATTAAATTAATATATAATTTAAAATAGCCAAAGAATTATAAGATACCCCCCATAAATCTAGAATATTCAATAAAAAGTTTCTGTTCCATTCTGCGTTAGAAGATGAGGGAGAGGAAGGAATTAAAAATGGGAAGAAAAGGAGGAGGAGGCAAACAGGTCTGGAAGGTTAGAAGAAAGGGCAAGAGATCTAAAATGTCATGGCTCTTACCTAAACTAGCTGTAAAATCTATAGTTGTGGGCATGGTTACAGAACGAAAAGGGGAAAGAGAAAGAATAAATAATTGGAATTTTCAGAAGCTAACTTCGAGGATAGTAAAGTTGGGCAGCTAAAGTGGGTTTGAGCATGGTCAACTCCCAGCTATCTCTGAGACACTGGCCAAATTCTCCCTAATATATCCAGTATGGCAACCTCCCATCCATACTGAGCAGTTCTTCTAGCCCCTCCTGGCCAGACACTGGAACTGTCAGGAGCGGCATTCAGGACATTCCTACTCACACTTGTCAAATGTCCACTATTTAGAACCTGGGAGACCCATTCTTTTCTACTATGGGGCACAGCTATCTTAGATCAGCTCTTTAAATGGTGACCTGCCTTTATTTTCCTGTAGTATACTTAGGCCAACTTAATATAATCATGTGAGGTCATGAAATGTATTTACAACCACTCACAACACATCCTTATCAAATGAAAGTTACCAACAGACACAAAGACGCATTGTACACAGTAGGAGAATATTATCTAGTAGAATCTCAGGGCAGATTTCTCATTTTACCCTGTTCCATCCTCCATCACGTACCTTTGCGTCTGTTGCCGTGGTCAGATTGTTTTATCTTAGCTATATTAAGTAGGAATATTCTATTCCAACATCCCAACACCCTCTTTTTCTTCTCCTTATATGACAGCACTCAGTCATGTTCAGGACCCATAACAAAGGAAGAAATGTAAGTCCCTTTTCATGAGACCAGACACAGTTATTGATTCCTTAGTCTAACAAAAGCAATTATGAAGAGACATGTTTTACTTCTACATAGTAGTTGGCTTTGAAAGATGTAGACATCCAAATGTAGTGACAATTTTGGCATTCTGGTTTCTTTAAAAAACACAGAAATAAATATTATGTTTTTGTTTTAATCCAAGGTGTGGGATACGAGGCTGCTTCAGATTGTCCACAGCAGCTGACTATGATTTGCTTCCTACTCTAGCTGGGAGGGGTGTGATTTTTGCCAGTGGCAGATAGTTTCTGCAACTGTGTGGTTGGTGACTTTTTAGAGTGTATATAAATGCTAGGGCCCCAAGATGCACGGCGCATTAACTGGTTGCTGTCAGTCGTGGTTTGTTAGGTAGTCATGTGTAAAGAAGGAGGAGGAAAAGGAGGAGGAGGAGGAAGAGGAGGAAGAAGAAGAGGAGGAAAAGGAGGGAGTAGGAGAAGGAGGAAGAGTAGGAAGAGGAGGAGGAAGAGGAGGAGGAAGAGGAAGAGGAAGAGGAAGAGGAAGAGGAAGAGGAGGTTCAATATCCTGATGGGCGAAGATCAAACTTGCCCCAAGGAACTCTATGGCCCTAATCATCAGGAAGTAGTCTAATGGTAATGTTGCCCCTTTCCCCTCTGTCCCCTTTTCTCTCCTATGTAGTGTTAAGGGTTGAAAGGGTAGGAGAAGGGTGGGGAAGGGTAGAAGAAAGAAGCAAGCACAAAGTAGCTAACACCAGCTACAGCCAACCATTCTAAGACAGTCAAGGACAGCCCTGTCAACTCTTTCCTTAACTTTACATTGTCATATGCAGTCTCAAAGTATGCCTGGAATTCACCTGATTATCTCAACTAATAATTGGAGAAAAACAAAAGCTGCCAAAAGTTACATAATACGATATAGGAGGTGTTTAGGTTACCAAGTTTGTCAGTGGGGAACAGGAGCTGTCAGTGCAAATGGGCACACAGATAATAATTCCTATTGAGAGATATTTTTTGAGATGGTGGTTGCTTATAATGGCATAAATAATACTATATGAATTTTAAGCTCACAGACCTCATCTCGTGTGATTTTTATTGTGATGGTCTCACTACCACTTTATTTTGGTTCGAACACTGTCATTCAAAATTGTTCATTCCATATAAAGATTTCCTCTTTTTTTTTTTTTTTTTTTTTTTTTTTTCGAGACAGGGTTTCTCTATGTAGCCCTGGATGTCCTGGAACTCACTCTGTAGACCAGGCTGGCCTCGAACTCAGAAATCCGCCTGCCTCTGCCTCCCGAGTGCTGGAATTAAAGGCGTGTGCCACCACTGCCCGGCTGGATTTCCTCATTTTAACATGGGTGCTCTCATTATTTCTCTGAGCTATTTTTACTTTGTACCATGGACAATATATTTAGTCGATTAAACTTTGCATTATGATTATTTTCACCATCATTTTATCCCATTTGTCTAGACTGCTAGCTCCTTGAGGGTTCTAAATCGTCCTCAGACACAGCAGGTTCCAAAAGGGTGTCCTTCAAATAGAATAATGAATTCGTTTCCTTTTGTTGATTTAGACTGTTGTATTGGTCCTTCTGTGAAAAACATAAAAAGGCACTCCTGTGTGTGTTTGTTTGTGCGAAGATGTCTATACACGTGTGTGCAAGTTCACATGTGCATGCATACATGTGGAGACCAGAAATCAACCCAGTGAGGTGATGCTTGCTGACAGATGAGCCCCAGAGATCTGCCTGTCTCTACTTCCCCAACACTGAGATTATAGTGTGTGCCCAGAATTTTTAAATGTGGCTTCGGTCCTGGCAAGTTTTATATCAATTTGAGACAAGTTAGAGTCATCAGAGAGAAGGGACTCTCATTTAAGAAAATGCTTTCATAAGATCAGGCTGTAGGCGAGCCTGTAGGACACTGTCTTCATTAGTGGTTGGTGGCGGAGAGCCCAGCCTATCATGGGTGGGGCCATCCCTGGCCTGGTGGTCCTGGGGTCTATAAGAAAGCAGGCTGAGCAAAACTATAAAAAGCAAGCCAGTAAGCAGCATCTCTCATGGCCTCTGCATCAATCAGCTCCTGCCTCCAGGTTCCTTCCCTATTTGAGTTCCTGTCCCGACTGCCTGTGATGTGGATGTGTAAGCCAAATAAATCCTTTCCTCCCCATCTTGCTTTTGGTCATAGTGTTTTATCACAGCAATGATAATGCTAAGATAGCTTCTGAGGTCTTCTAAGTGCTTGGCCAACCGAGCCACCTCATTAGCTCTACCCCTTCCTAGACGGGATGCAGTCCTGCTCCAGAGCCCACAGTTGGGTAGTCCAGCGGGCCTGCACTCTAACGCCCAATGTACACCCCAGAGTTCTGCTTACTGCACAAAATGATGGTGCTCTATGGCAGCCTCACAGAGAGGCTTTCAGAAGTTCCTTTTTGATCCTGTATATATTGCTTTTCTTGATTTTTCTAGCCCTTTGAAAATAGTGATAGGAACCCAGAAGTTTGTATTTTGAACATGTCTAACTACATAAGAATCTTTTGCACATCTGAGATAAAATTTATCATCAGATTGGTTCTGTCTGAGGACCCAAGATGTAGCTAGATATCTAGATATAATAATCATGTCTCCTATCTTTGTTTGTCTCTGACAGGAAGTGGCCTCCTAAGCAATGTTCATAAAAAAATAGCATAAGACTATATAGAACTTATTCACTAATTCAACTAATCAAGTACATTTGAAGAATATGATTCAAAAGCATGGAGATCTTAAATGTCTCTTCCATATTAGATCATTAGCTCGCCTCCCATTGCCCTTCATTTCAGAACCTATCCATCTCTGGTGATTGATGTGGGATGACTTGACATCTTACCTTCTTCACTGATATTATATTAGATATGAAAATCCAACTTGAAAGTAAAAATAATCAAATTGTAGTAACTAAATTCATAGAAAACACAAACTGGCACAGTTCAAAGTGTTTTTATATGAAGTGTTTAAATACGAAGTGGTATGAAATATCACTCTTTCTCAAGTCTTCTAAGAATCATAGGAAAGGCTGAAAATTAATTCTAAAGAGAGTTTCAGGAAATTGTGTAAAAGAACCCCTTTTTTCTACTTGGAAAAAATTATGCTTTTATTACCTTCAGTGTGATTATGCACCAATGATAGTGGTGAGACTTATACTCTTAATTTTATTTGATGACAAGTCATATGTATTTAAAAAGTTAGAACTTGAGGGAAATGAGGAAAGGCCATTTTCAGAAGTATAATATGTATGCACACAGAAAACTGGAAATATTCAGAGACTTGCTGTCTTTATTTGAGGTGTGAATATCAAAAGCATAAAAGAACGAGAACTAACCTTGTATAATTCAACTTATTTAGTGACGGGTATACCTTTGTTTTACATATTTTAGTTCAAATTAAAATGTACAGATATATATGTTAATCATTAGGCCAAAACAATTTTCTTGTTAATTAGACCTCTGCGTGGGACCTCAGTTGGGGTTCTGTGTTATTCTGATAGAAATCAAATGCTCTATAGTGGACTGAGAATTATAGCTATGACCCAATCCAAAAGCAGAACCGAGCTGTCTCTAATTCTGCGCATCTTTCTAGACGACGCCCTCATGACCTTTCAGTGATACTTTAACTCTTGGAACTGTCTTAAGCTTTCTGTTTTTCTAAACTTTCATGTCTCCAACTTAACAATTATATAATTTATAGTGAGTATAACTAATACCTTAGCTGGGAACTCTGTGAAATTCGTGGTAACTAGTGATAAGACCACAGGATGCAAGGAGCCCGAGTCCATACGTTATATACAGAGAAGGGTTGGGCTGGGTAGACAGGTAGGTACATTAAACAGAGACGATGGTTGAAATAGCTCCCCTTCCTTCCTTCCTTCCTTCCTTCCTTCCTTCCTTCCTTCCTTCCTTCCTTCCTTCCTTCCTTCCTTCCTTTCTTTTTTTTTTGAGAAAGTAAAGAGAGGAGTTGAAGGAAAAAGAGAAACATTAATGACCATGGAGTCTTCAGTATTTATTGAGGAAAAAAAATACTATCAGGATGACTGAAAGACAAATGCAGTTAAAACGATTATATCCTTCTTGGTTTCCAAAAGACCAAAATGCTTTCGTTGTCTTCCTGATGACTCCTTCTTGGTCTAGCATTGACTTTCATATAGACCTCTAAAGGTTCCCAGCACTTGTGCCTGGGTACAACTTCCGTAACTTTAAAAATCACATGTATGACAAAGATCCTCAAGCTTATTTCTCCAAACCTGCCCCTTCTTGATCCAGACAGGTAGCAGCAACTCCCTGAAACACCTCTGCTTAGATCACTCTTAAGGCAACCTGTGCTGGATTCTCTCCAGATTAAATTTTAATTTACACTCCGAAACTGGCCCTCTTGTCCATCTACCCAAGTGAACCTCAGCTCGAATGCTGCGCGTCCGTAACATATCAGAGGTTTGTCTCACTCATCTTCCAAGTCTTACATCGTACTCGCCTGGCTCGCGCTGTTTCTACCACAGCAGTGAGTACACTGTGGCCATAGAGCTTGCTCAGGTTCAGATGATATTAACTGGTTTTTTGTTTGTTCTTCCCCACTCTCCCCATGAGTTCTACAAGGGCGGGGATGGAATATGCCCATTCGTATGTACCATGAACCTGGCAAATGCCTGCTATCTAATAGGTCATCAGAATGTCTGATGCATACTTAGTGTTCTATGTCTATTTTAAAGAACTTCTTTATGTAGATCAAAACGTATTGTTATTATTTTAAGAAAAGAGGACTGAGTATTTAAATATTTCTCCACGAAGGAATGCCTCTAGAAATACTCTTAGTTATATTTAGCTGATTAACTCATCTGCAGTATAACAGGACCATGCACTCGCTTCTCATTAATAAAAGGATTGCTTAAAACCCTTACCCAGACAGTTCTCCTATGCAGCTGACTCATAGCTTTATTATTAGTGGTAGATGCACAGAGAGAAGGCACTGGTCTTCCTCAGGAAATACTACAGAGATCTGAAAACTAGGTCAGACAACACTGCTCTAAGAGGCCTGCAAACGCCCACTTCGCTCTTGCTGCTCATCACCGAGATAAGAAAATCATGTTTAAACAATGAAAAAGTACTTACTCTGCAATTATATCTGGTTAACTTATATGGGAACAAGCTATTATCATAGTTCTCTTTGGACTCTTACAATTTTAACATGTTACCATGGTCTGTAAGGAAGCTTACAGTCAGTGTCTCCTGAGGGTAACCACCAGACAGAAAGCTAGATAATGGGTATTCTTCTGTGAGAAGTTTGATCTGGAAACCCAAGCATGGTTTTATATAGCAATTAAGTTTCTGTAGTGCTGGCATGTCACATGTCAAGTCTGTGACTAAACAGAAAAGAGCTGCCTGGGACATTCCATGCCCTCATGGTTTCCCACACTATGGTGCAGGCATAACTGTGTGCTGTGGCTCAGGCACTCAGACCCTTCAGAAACCACACTAGCTACAGGACACACTCTCACGCTGCAGACCCAATGCAAAGGTCCAGAGCAGTGTTGTTTTTTTATCAGGTTGCTGGGAAACTGTAATATTTCCTTTGGACATTTAAACAACTTTGACAAATGCGTATGCTCATTCGGTTTTTGATACTGAGACATAAAATAAAGGGCTAAGGTATATATAACAGCAGATGTATAAAGATGCAACAATGCATTCTATCCTTGAGCTTGTCCTTACGTCTATATTGGGCTACAAAGACTAAGACTGGGCACTTAATCAGACTAAAATCTTCAGCAGTTCAGAAAAGACATGTAGAAAAGAGAAGGCTTTCCCGGCATTTCCTACTACAGTTAAATCTAGCCCATGAATTGTGTCTGATTAGTCAAATTTAGCTCAGACACAAATCTTGGTTGTAAATTTAAAAACCAGTCCAAGCTTTAGCGGATAGCATCTCTGCATCTTAACAAGTGTGTTCCTGGTCCAGCTTAGCTTTCAGCTCCTGCTCCAGGTCCTCTGCTGTGTGAACACTTCTGAGGAATAACAGCTTTTAACTGCCCGTGGTCTGGAGACCTGCATTATGTTAGTGGTCAGCTCATCTTGCAATAATTTGTCAGTGGATTTTGCAAAAGACAAAGACAATGGCTTCTCCTCCCAAAGATAAAAATAAAGGTAGAGTTAAAAATTCAGAAACTGCACGAACAAAATCTGCACTTCTATTTGGGAAGCAGCACATAATTAGTTACTCTGAAAGAAAACTTCAAGATGACGAGCGGCAAGATACCACACACATGTAATTTTTCTCTTAGTGTCTTTAGTCTGAACAAGTGAGCGTGTGCAAAGCGCTCTAAAGGCGATTAGATGGAACAACTAAGCTTGTTCATCAAACAGACAGCAAGCCACACTGCATCTTGATCCATTTTTCTTATCTTTGGATAACAAAAGAGCTACGTGGTTGGGAGGAGTGGAGGGAGGGGAAACTGTGGTTGGGATGTATTGTACAAGAGCAGGATCTATTTTCAATAAAAAAATATGTTCAGTCTATTGCATTTATATTTTTTTTTTTTAAAAAAGGGTCAATGTGTTTCCTACGGAAGTCTTTGGGGGTTGATTTACTGCAAGATACTTAGAAAAACCTGAAATGTTCTATTTCCTCAAGTTAATGTCAATTCACCATCTACTCAAGTAAAAAAAAAGAGAGAGAGTTTTAAAGAAAAGTATAGGTTACAAGTACACACCACAGAACCTTGCAGCATCTTACCAATACAGACAGGTCCAAGTTCAATGTCAGGATAGAGTAAGCTATTTTCAATAAAGGCTAAGGTTAACAACAGTCTTTATTGATAACTCTTATTTTTTATCTGTTACATAAAAAATATTTTTTTTTCCTGACTAACAGAGGAGAAGAATAGAGAGTGTGCTGCCAACTCTTCAAATCAAGGTTGATTGGACACGTTGGAAAACAGGACTGCCACTCTCCAAGATCCCATTGTGTTTGATGGGGAGAACTTACTCTTGTTTTCAGCCATGAAGCCGGGAAAGGCATTCCATCTCTGTTGGCCATTTTCTGCTGTTTAATACTATTTGACCAGTGATTTTAACCAAAAGGCTAGCAAGACCCTTTCTCTTAATCTTTCCTTTACTTAAAGACATGGAGCTTAAAATAAAAGCTAAGCCGCTCAGGAAACAGACAGAAGAAAACTCTTCTCCCACAGAATCTTCATCAGTGAAACTTTTGCACTTAGCTCAGGCTCAGCATCGCTTTTATCACCACGTCTGCACACAGCACACACAGTGCAGTGTGGATCCCCAAGGGACATATTACTGTTAACGGCCCATCTAGCCATTTGGTTATCGTTATATAGTTAATGGCTTTTTAGGATAATAACCCTGATACAGACAATAAAATGCCTTAATTAGTTTATCATCCTTTATTCTCTGAGAACAGATCCAGGCCATATCTGACTTTATGAGGGGGCTCGGTGCAATGCTGCTCTGAAACTGGGTTCCTGCTTTCGTCGTTCTAGGAGCCAAGGTAGCTCCTAATCTAGATTGCATGTGCAAATGAAACCCGTTTATAGTAATTTTAAATAAAGAAAAATGGCAAAGCCAAAGGATACCATGGGAGCAATAGATAATACATAACAAATGAGATGTAAAATTTTGCAAAAAAACAAAATGGCACATAAGGGAAAACCAGTACAGTGACATTTGTAAAGGTGGGAAGACGGTGGGATCAAGTTTGTTTATAAAAAAAGTATTGGTGTGTGTGTGTATGTGTGTGTGTGTGTGTGTGTGTGTGTGTGTGTGTACTCATGTGTGTGGGCATGCACCTGCCACAGCATGTGTGTGGAGGTCAGATCAGAGGGCAACCTTAGCGGTTTGGTCCTTTCGGTCCTCCCTACTTGAGGCAGGATCTCCACATTGCTGCTATAGTTTTTACACTGGGATCAGTTGCCCGTAAGTTTCTAGAAGGTTCTCTTATCTTGCATCCCATCTCACTGTAAGACTGCTAGGATGACAGAATGCACTGTCCTGTCTGGATCTTACATGGGCTCGAGGGACCTCAACTCTGAGAGTCAGCCTGGCCCGGCAAGCACTTTTATTCATCAAATCGTCTCCATGGCCTGGCAACTCTGCCTTGCATGCTGGGTATTAGAACAGAAAAGCTTCCCCACTTTATGGGGGGGAGAGGCGGAGACAAATTCGAATCATGTAATCATGTAATGAGGAAGGATTTGAATGTAGGTCACTTGGGTCTTGAGTTGTTACCCACTATACTTTTAAAATACAATCACCACCACCACCACCACCACCACCACCACCACCACCACCACCACCACCACCACCACCACCACCACCACCACCACCACAGCAACAAGAAGCCCTGTAAAAATGTTTTGAAAAGTAGAACTCAAGGACCAAAGATTACAAACCATAACTCCCTCTTGGTGGTAGGTTGTGCCCAAGTGTTTCTAATGGTTTATTCTATTCTGTAATCTTTCAACAAAAAGTCTAGCACCTCTCATATGTCAGCAGAAGACAGAGTAAAAATATTGCTGGCCTAAGCTTTTCCTTCTTATCTTAGCAACTCTCAATTTAGAAGAGAGTGTGAACGCAGAGAATGTCAATTTGTTGACAGCTCTCAGAGCACAGCTCTCTAGAGTCCCAGGAATCTGGACATGGGCGTGGCCTTGTTAAAATTAAGTAGCTTTTAGCATATGCTATAGAATGACAGTATAGATTCAGGTGACTCTTCTAAAACGTTTTATTTTTGATTTTGTATATTTACGATATGTGATATATTTTGACATGTACATAGGTAGTGTAATGTGTTTGTCCCTTTTTGAACTGTACGTATGGAAGCATCTGGAATGCAGCTTCTCAATGTGCAACATTCTACAACGTTTTCCTTAATCTTGTTAACTTTTGCATCACGGTTACACAGCTGATATTTATAAATAAGTTCCCAGCAGATACTGAAATGCCTTATGAATCACAGGAGATTCAACTGACATTCGAAACAGCACTGGTAAAATGTATCTCTGCCCTTTGCCATCTCCGGGAACTTATAGGTAGGTCAAAATGCTCAGACTTGTGGTCCAGCCTTTCTCATGCGTCTTTTGGATCACAGCATTTAGCACTGATAATCGTTCCTTAGGAATTCTCTCCTCTTTAGTATCCCCTCCCCAGCTATCAGCTCTTCATTTAATTCTGCCAGCTTGAATGCTCCCATCTGGCCCCTCCACTGTCTCTTCTGAGCTGTCTCTGAGGACTTCCCCTTCTGTCACAGCCATTCTCTGGGTGTCAGGGCTTCAGCTATCACAGACGCGCTCCCTATCTCTCCTCCAGAGCTCCACCTGACCTTGCTCCCAACCCTCACTACACATCTACCAGCTCCTCAGCGTTTCACCTACTAGGGCTTGAGCTACACCTTCTTGAAAATGACTTTTTTTTGCTCACATCCTTGATTGTTATTGAAACCTCCATGAATCCAGCTGAAAAAAACCCAGTTTCTCTTTCCGTTGTTATTTGCGCTGACACGACCACTCCTGTGAAGATACTGATTTATTTACTCAATAGTCCTTACTGATGACTGCTCCGGTGCATTCTCGATCCCTCCTGATGAAAAGGTGGTTCTAATGGGAAGATGAAGCATTGGGTGGCAAGTAAGTCCTGTTAGAAAACAGGAGCGAGCAGATCGAGGGACTGACAGTCACAAGGTGATCAAAAGGTGGCATGCGAGGAGAGAATGGGATGGGATGAAGGGGATCTCTGTGGAAGAAGGGGACTTACTTCTGGGCGGGTGGGGGGCCGTGGCCGTAGGTTAGGTATAGGAGTAGGTTTAGCATGTCTGAAGGACTACAGAAAGACGAACATGGCTGGTAGATACAGTCAGAGTGGCAAACCTATCAATTAGCTGTTAGGGCACCAAATGAAGAACCTAGTAAAAGCTGATCAACACCCTGCTGCTGAGCAGACCGAACTTCCCCAAGCAGAGCTCTAATTACACTTGTTCTCCCAAAGCACCAATAGCTCCTCACTGTCTACTAAACAAAAATCCTCCATAACCCTTTGCCAGGTGTTTACAATAGTTTACAGCCAACTCCTAACTTATTTTCAATTACTTCGTTTTATTACTTGTGCTGAAGACAAAGGCTTGAAAAACGATTAAGTCTAGAGACCAAATCTGGCCCATCACCCATTTTTTTTTTCCAAATCAAGTTTTATTGGAACACACCCTAACAATTTCTTATCACCAATGACTGCTTTCCTGCTACAATGGCAGAGTTGAGTGGTTGCAACACAGACACAGGGTCATTTTTTTTTTTTTTTTAAGGTCACCAAACCTAAAATCTAATTTGCTGAACCAAGTTGTAAGCAAACTAATTTTAAAAAGTTTCTTCCTTATTTCTAACCTTACATTTTATCCTGTTTCTTTGCTATTCCTTTCCTGTACAAAGCAATTCTGTATTCTAACTTCGTGAACCTCCACTCTGTTCGTCCTTCAAGGTTCTCCTCCTCCATGAACCTTTCTTCTGTTCCTAGGATAAGTACAGTAATGCCTCTCTGAAGCTGTGCCTACCCTACGTCACAGAACCTAGGCTCTGTTCTATCATATGCAAAGGAGAAGTCAGGCTGATAGTCATTTGATCTGAAGTTAGAAGGACTGCGTTTGCTCGCCGTGACGACGAAGACCCTTAGAAGTGGGGCTGGCAGTAGAAAGTCCAGCTCTGGAGTGCAGTGCTGCAGACAAAGCTGCACGTGGCCAGCTGGCTTTGAAGATGCCAAGGCCAGAGGCCAAGCAATGTAAGTAGATAGAGAGTCTAGAAGAGGAAAACCAAAACCAACCAAACAAAAAATCCCCAAGAACCTCTAGAAGGGCACAAAGCTTCCCTGAACCTCGATTTTAGCCTAGAGACACCCATTCTGAACTACAGGCTTTTAGAACTGTATGGGAAAATATTTGTATTGCTTTGTGGTAACTTGTAACAGCATTTGTGGGAGACAGATGTTACTTCCCTCCTTTCAAATCCATGAACACCTGAGACTCTTCAGTGTCTCTTCTATGCTACAGTTGTTTCGTGTTCATACACATTTTGAATTTGTCTATACATGGCTAGCTCCTCTAGGGAGAAGCATATAGCTCATTTTACCCTTGCATCCGTTATAACATTGCCTTGTCCAGAGCAAGATATCGAGAAATGATAACTAATGAATGCTTAGTATGTTTGAAAATTTGAAATGCATAATGTCCAAGAAAGCAATCAGGAATAATAAAAGAGTATTTGTGAAAAACTCACAAATTGCTAATAATGAGGTATAAAGCTCAGGCACTCACTGGACGCAAACACAAATGAATAATGATAAAATGTTTCCAGTGGGGGTTTTCAGAGAAGGACTCTGAGGACAAAAGGAATAAAAGATAAGGGCATTTCAATTGTTGCCCGATTATAAAAGGTTTGTGCCTTCATCTGATGAGAAGACACAGGATGCACAGAGGACGAATGAGTCCATTCTGCCGGTATCATTTGGGGACCTGACAAGCTCGTGGCATCTTCTAGCTCTGCAGCAAAAGCTCCCATAAAGTGACAGACAGCTCTGTAGACCAAGAAGAAATAAAGAGAACTGGGGAATGACTCATTTTCATATTAGGGTTTTAAGATTCTTTTCATTTATAAAAGCAAATCAATCCTTTCTGTCTTTGCACGGTGGATCCATCTGCTTTCTTGTATACAAAGAGTTTTCCTTTCCCCAGGTTATAAGAAGGGTGTGTCCTTGCAGGGGAAGGTGACTTTTGTTCCTTTTTACTCGGTATGGCTGGGATAACTTACTCAGGAGTTCATTCATCAATCACTGAGCATCAACCATGTGTCAAGTGCCCTGACAGGTGCTGGAGGTTTGAGCTGACTGAGACACTGTCACATGGTGAGGTGGAAAGTGTGTCTCTGGGGAAGATGCATGACAGCATTTCTCACACAGCAGTGCTGTCTGCTTCTGGAGGCTGCTGTCTTAATTAAACCCGGAGAGGCTACCCTCTCCTCCTCTCACACTTCCCTCGGTTATACAGAGAGTCAAGGGGAACAGAGAGGGTGTTTGTAACTTGTGAGTCTGTAATTTGATTCAAAGTCTTAAGAATAAATGTCTCTCATTCCAACAGAAGACAATTTTGTTTTCCCAAGGAACTCTATTTGTTCTTAGAAAGGTCATTTCCTCACTCAGGAGTTAGAAGAAACTGAGTGCTGTTTTCTTTTGTGGTGTAATCAGTCATTCCACAGAGCAGCTACTGAAAACAATACCTACATATCTTCCCACATTCTGCAGGGAGGTAGCCTGGCAGTGGTTCAGGGGAGTCCTCTCTGTAAGATCTCACAAGGCTCCCACTGTGAGTGAGGCATGAGTGAGGTCTTATCTGTGGCATGGCTTGGGAAGGTTGAAGGGTTCAGACTATCCTCAGATCCTGCCCTCAGATCCTGCCCTGTGAGTCTCGCACCAAAGCAGTTCGATTCTTTGAATCCTTCCAGGAGTAAGAAAGCCCAGCACAAAACAGACACTAAAGTCGTATGCAATGTAATCAAGTAGGTCTTGTCACTAGGAAGGCATTCTACTGGCTACAAGCAGGCAACACATCCTGAACATGTCCCAAGGGAGGAATTATACCAGACCATTAATATAGGAAACAGGCCATGGGAGCCACCCAGTCAGCCTAACACATGATTTAAGACTTTTTCTCTTCGTGCTATGTCACATCAGAACTTACTTGGCTTATTATTACTTTAAATATGCTTATTTTTAATTATGTTTAAACATAATTAGTTAAGTTAACCCTGGCTATAGTATTTTGGACACATTTTAATTTTAATCTAAGTTGTCTGTCTGCCCATGTTTCGTGCATTTGTTTAAACACGTAAGTTCATCAAAGAACTTTGTGAGGCTTCCCTTGATTTGTGTCTTTTCTTTTGCTGAGACTGTAATTTTATACTCTGGAGTTAACTTCTTAGAATTTATTGCATTCACTCCCTTCTATTGCCTAAGAATGAGAACAAACTCATTTCATATAAGTTTAAAGCAACACAAAACAAGATTTTTTTAAAAAGCACCGGGCTTTCACGGAGTCTGTGATACGTATTCGGATGTGTCGGTTATTACTTAATCACCAGAACAGCAGGCTAAGAGTACTGGAGACCCTCATGATTGTGACAGCCTGGCAAGGACTAGCTAGCAACTGATCTGCTTTGGGGATCCTTATGGGTTGGCCCAAGTCTAGCCTTGTTGCTTCGTTGTGGCTTCTATGCTCACCTCCATTTCTATCATCTTTTCTGTCACTTCCGTCATCTTTACTCACATCCAAACTTGCTGCCCAGGAGCCTTCACCCGAGGCCTTCCTTACTCACGCTCTGGCAGGTCTATTACGTTGGAAGATGAAATAATCTTCCACAGACATACTGTAACCAGCAATCCCCAACAAATGGTGCCACGCATCCAGTTAGGGATGGCTAAATGTAGGATGGGTGACTTTGTTCTTCTACCAAGTCTTGTTTCAAAGAGCGAAGTGTACTTGCTGTGACTCTTTAATACAGTTCCTCATGTTGTGGTAACCCTAACCATAAAATAATTTAATTGGTACTTGATAAGTGTCATGTTTCTACTGTCATGACTCATAATGTAAATATTGGTGTTTTCCGGTAGTCACAGGCAACCACTGTGAAAGGGGGTCGCCATACACAGGGTCAGAAGCATTGCTCTATAAATATTGCATGCATGGCTCCAAGGCATTGCTTATGCCTTGCTGTGAGGTTTCTATGCTGTTTTCAAGTCCTTTTTACATTAAAGAGAAGTTTTATATTGCAGAGATAATAAATGATTTAAGAAAAAGTTCAGAAGTTTCAAAGGAAAATAAAACACAATCTTCCAATTCTTTCTGAGAAAGCCACTGTTATTACTGTTAGAGACCTTGTATCTGATGTAAGACCACTGAACCTTCAGGAGCAGAGTCGCCGATTGCTGCATCCTGTGTACTCATATCTAAGTCATAAAAATTAGACAAACTGTATTTTGCTCAATGATTTTAATTTAAAAACCTCCCTCCAATGCAGCCTTACGGAGTGCTTAACACTTTGAAGAACACTTTCACACCAACCTCCTTAATCCTTGAGATGACCCCATGAAGATGATATCCCTTCTTTGGAGTCATAAAGCTAGAATACTGACATAGCTAAGACTTTCCAGCTCTTAGCTCCCTGATTGTAAGACTGTATGATTTAATACAGTTCTAAAACCAACGGCCAATTCAATTGTGACAGACTGTCTTAACTGTGCCCTAGTCACACTCAAGGGACTTAACCTAGAGACTTAAAACACTCTCCTTTCTAAGCTTGTGGCTGAAGTAAATTGCCTGAGTCTTACCTTGTGTGTGTGTGTGTGTGTGTGTGTGTGTGTGTATGTGTGTGTTGTATGCACACGAGCGCAAGCAGACATGCCTGTGTGCAGAGGCCAGAGGAAGAAATAACGACTCTTGCTCCATCATTACCTGCCTTGCTCCCTTGAGACAGGGTCTCTAACTAAGCCTTGAGTTAGGCAGTTAGCCAGCAAATCCCTGAAATCCTTCTGCTACTACCTCTACCCAACCTCGAGCACCAGCATTGCAAGAATCCACACAGCCATGCCTTGGTGTTTTTTGCGGGTGCTAGGGATTTGAACTAAATTCCTCATACTTGTTCAGCAAGAGCTCTTAACTCAGACCTTCTCTAGGAAATAGTACCTAATAGGGTAGCTAGAGAGGCTGGATTGAAATAAAAGTAGCAGTTAACTTTCAGACTGTAAATAATAAAACACAGCAAACCTTCTGAATCAATGACAGCAGTGTTAAAGATAATATCTGTAATAGAATATTAGTATTGTTCTCAACTTTTGAATCTAAGTTGACCTGTTTTATTATATTAAGCCATTATGAAAGAGGTTACAGAAAACATTTCAATACAGTTGCTACCCTGTTTAGATGAACTGCTAATTCTTTGTCCTCATGTAAATGCTGGAGAACACCTACTCTATTATCTCAACAGAATGCCTTCAGTTTGAATGGAGACTTTTTCAGATCTTGGGAAAAAAACATTTCTGTCTGGTACTTGAGGCATTCTGTGATTAAAATTAGCTTTCAGAAAAAATTATGGAAGAGTGATTCTTCCCTGTCTATTGCTATCACCACAGGAACTCTAATGCCTTCTGTGATCTTAGGAGCAAGCAATCTCTGTATTTGTTCTCCCTTTCTGTTTGAAATCAGTTCATGTGAAAGTCTGTTAGCTGCCTTCATACTAGGGTCTACAGGCTTCTTATTTGATTAAATCCTAGATTTTGTACATCCTGCAATCCCCTGGACAGCCTTACCCCTGCCTTTGAGAGAGATGAAATCTCTCTTGTCCAGCCATGCCTTAATAACTTGAGGCTACTGATAGTACACATGACTCAAGTGTAGATGTGAAATACGTTCCTGGAAATGATCTTCTATGAGCATGCATCATACATGGTAGCTTTGGGACTGACTTACAGTAGAAAATGGTTTGCATATATTAAACACCAGAAACATGATGGTTTCTTGGTTTTTATGACTCAAAGACTGTATGTATTTACTTCCTATGTGGCAACAGAAAATGGTAGATGCTGCTACATATCTGACGGTATTGAGTATTTTCAGCATCCAAGTTCTCAGGAATTTGCTTAATAAAAACAGCACATATTTTTCAATTGGTTGATATGAAGATGGGGCAATAGGGAGGCATGTAGCTGTCTTAAGATCCAGGATGATAAGAGACACGCGTTCATTGCTACTGGGCTTCAGGGCACTCATTAACATAATACGCACACAGTTCCCAAGTTGAAACATTAGTAGTGAACTCCAGGCTTCCCAGCGTCAACATGTGATGGACAGCACAACTATCTCTTTAAAATGAGGTATTCTTTGCTCCTCCCAAGTTGGGACCAAGTGACTGCCACCCCACCCCATCACTGTGTCTAACTAGCTCTCCTGTTTCCCTCATGTTTGTTACTCTTACACCTCAGTGTAAGACTTGTCCAAAAAACTTCTGAAATGTAGGTCATATTGTTTTATCGCTGCTTGAAACCATCAATGGCTTCCTGTGACTCTCAAAGTACAAGACAGATTCCTTTGCATACCATATAAAGCGGCTGCCCTACATCTGTAGCCTTATCTCATGGCGCTCATCTGCCTGCTCATATGTGGTGGGTGCACAGCTTACGTTTTACGGTCCCTCACACATTTCAGGGCTCTCCTTGCCACAGAGCTTCTGTAATGGACTGGAGAAGCCCTTCCCATGGTTTTCTTCCAGTTGAGTCTGAACTCCAGTCTTACCTCTCCAAAGGGATTTTGTTGTCCACCAGTCTTAAGTAGCATCTCCATTTAGTTGTTAGTGTATCAGCTGGTTTTCTGATGTAACATTTACCACTTTCTGGAATTATGATATTTGCTTATTGGGTCACTTGTTTACACAGGCTGTTGGCCAGCAAGGAAAAAATGAATGATATACTTTAGGCATTTCGTGTTTTATATTGTTATTTTAGTGTCTGTCCCATTGTGGACATTCAGTAGCTTGTGAAAGAATGAAATGAATCTAAATGACTGTGTTTTTAAAGGGATGTGTTTCTCTTTGCTTTTTCTTTTTTATTCTGGAAAGAAAATTTAACCCAGAATGAAATGGTTTTCCTTGAAGCTAACAATAATTAAGTTGTTCAAAATAAAATTCAGTGCATTTTTTAGTAGAACCATACAGACCTTTCAAATTCAATAAGACAATGTAATATATGCTTACCATTTGTTGGATGGTTAGAGTCTATGAATATCTACAATCTTAAATATCTGACTCTGGAAAATGAAGTCATCAGAGAAGAACTGGACTCCACAATGACATCTTAACTTTTCTCTCAGCTGACACAGTCACAGGAGAAGTACTCCCTAGCAGGCTGAACCTCTTGGCCACTTCCAAGAGAAGCAGGAGACAGAGCCCACGTCACTACTTTAGGGCAGGCAAATAGCCTGATGCCAATTTGAAACAGTATGGTTGACATCCACTAAAGGAACATGTTTTTCTTTTCTTTTATAAATCAGGCTAATAATAAAACTATGCTATCAGGAGAAGTGAAAAAATAAAGCTGTAAGCTTCAGGTCCTGAAGGACTGGAACGAGCAGATGTGCAGTATGAACTTGGGGTCTGAGAGAAGGGACAGATCCCCAGGGGATTTACGATGTCACACCACTGTCTTCCCCTGTGTCACCAGCTTACACTGCTTTCATTTCGCTCCTTTGCTATATGTATTATACACTTTTTAAAAAACAAGTTATCTAGTTAGAATTGGTTTTTGATGTTGGAATAGATGTGAGGGCCCTTGATACTTGACTAAGGTGTTCGAGTTACTTCTCAGAACATAAAGAGAAGAGAGACATTAAACTGACATCCTACTTTTAAGAGTTTAATGACTGGGCTGGAGAGATGGCTAAAAGGTTAACAGTTGTACTACTCTCGCTGGGTTCAATTCCCAGCACCATCAGGGCAGCTTACAAACACCATGACTCCTGTTCTATGTGCTCTGATGACCTCTTTTGGCCTTAGTGGGTACCAGACACACATGTGGTGCACAAATATATATGCAAGTAAGACACTCATATACTTGCAATAAAAGTAAATTAAATCAGTAGAGATAAATGATTGCTAACTAATGACAGAAACAGCAGAATTGATGCAGGGGACTTGCAGAGTCCAGTAAATATGATTAGAGAGTCAGTGCTTTGAAAGGGAAAGGTTCTCCTTATTTTCAGCTGGCTGAATAAATTTAATTAGTCAACCAATTTATAACAGTTGGACCTCTATATTTTTTTTATAAGAAATGCTGTAATCAAAATATTTACACATATATCTTTTATTATTTGCATTGTTAAAATACCAATAGTTGAGATTAGCGAGTTAAAATATGTGATCATTAAAAAAATTTTTAACATTAATTTTTTTTCCAAAGGTCTTTTAAAGGATCTCGTGTGTATGTGTGTGTGTTTGTGTGTGTGTGTGTATATGTGTATTCTCAAGAATATTGAGCCAAGTTACATACCCAAATGTAGGTGATTGTTTACTTTCAACTTTAATTAGTGGCGGGCCCAGATGGCTCCTAATTTTTTTTAAATGACTAATATATGAATAATTTTAAGATGAAAGTGTATTCTTTATGGAATGATTCATGCCCCTTGTTTCCTTTGCACAGCATCATTTAGGCCCTTGTGGGTGTAGAAAATTTAGCTCCGGCTGCATGTCAGTTGTGTGAAACGCCAAAGGTTAGGCCACAGCTATGATATAGCTGGTGTGTAGACACTTTCCTCCTTCAATCTTTTAAAGTGCACTCCCAATTGTAAGTGCTGATTAAGCATGTAGGCAGAATGGAAAGGTTTAAGCATAACTATAATCTTAATTCTAAACTCTCCTAAGTCTTGACATGTATGTTTTCTTGCGTAATGCAGTGTTTTTCAATAATCATATATTCGCATGTATCTGTTTATAAGAGCTTGAATGAGATATCTATGTAGATATGTTACAGATTTCTACTGGTTTTGACTGTTGAATGGTGATAGAGACGTCTTGGTCATCTGCACATTTGAGCGTGTTGTTGGAGCTGCCCAGCTCAGGCTGGGGGTTGACTGTGTGTGCTTGCACTGTGAACGAAGGAGTGACACAGTAGTGTATATGTGTAGTTGGTAGTGAGCTAGAACTAGATGTGACTGTGTAATATCACAGGCACTTAGTGCTAGCTCCTTCTACATTGACGCCGGTGTACTCCCATGTATGTTTGATATAAACCACTGTCTGTGCTTCTCAAGAGATCAGCACTCACTTGCCTTCTACTTGACAAAGAATCTGGGGGAAGCCTGCCGATTTCAATGAAGGCAACGACTATCACAAGAGATGAGCGAAAACAGTTTCTCGCCCTCAGCTGTGCTCTACTTTACTCATTACCTTTCAATCCAGAACACAGGAGTGCATTCCTGCCAGGGCCCAGGGTGCCCATAATTTCTACTGTTGTTTAACATAGGAAGTAGCAGGTTAGCCCTTCCTGCTTTCCCACTATGAGGTCCTCTCTGCCCCACCCTGAAAAGGAATGAGGATCCCTTTGTAATCTTCTCCCTGTCTTTATATCCTATTTTTCATTTCTATGAGAACCTGAAGGCAGGAAAGAAATGATTCTTCTTTAGTTCTGAGCCAACCTTTAGCAGCTGAGCCATCTCTCCAGCCCTTACATGGACACACTGGAAACTCAATAAGTTCTTATTTTATTAAAGGTCTCCTATGAGATAACTGGCAAGACACTTTAAAAATTATTTTAAATCAGAACTGAGTATTTTTGCCTTTGTTTCATAATAATTTTGCCAATCTCTACGTCAATCAAACAAAGACCACTGCTCTGAAGCAGCAGTTACTTCACATGAAGATTCCACTAAAGTACCACAATGTTATTGGCCAAGCACATAGTGATGGAGATTGGGAGAAGCATTTCCAAGGTTCCAATCCTGACTGAGATGTCTATACTCCCTCCTTACTGTCTTACTAAACGCTACCGAACAGACGGAAAATCTCTGTGGTTACCAATAACAGTTGAAAGGCGTTGATACAGACACTTTGCTGCAGTTCTCCCTGGTGATTACATTGTAACACAAAAGCAATAATGTTACATGTTTCATATTCAGAAGAGTCCTCATCTGCCCCACCCAAATGTATCCAAGTTGAATGAAGCTCTAGACAACAATAGAATACGTAACAGACAGAAAGGGAATTTAAATGACTTACTGGACCTAATCACCATGCCACACCAGCACATCTCAGCAGTAGCATTACCCAGACACGCAGCAGTTAGCAAGCACTCCATTGAACCCTCCAATTGTTACCTAAAGCAGCAGAGCTGAGGGTTAAGTCATTTGTCCCATGGACGTGGATGAATACCCATTGTACACACTGGAGCACCCCCAGGGAAGCTCAGAGACTCTACAGAGCACAAGTCTTCATGGGTTCACAAACATCCTGACATTTGTCTCCACAGGCACTCTGATGAGGATGGGATGGCCACGCTTACAGTGATCCTACATATGGGATCCTAGCTAGAGTTTCAGAAGACTTCTGAAAATGGGTACAAAATGCATATAATTCAACATTTCTGGAAGGGGGATTTCATCAGTGTTCAGAGGAATTGATAACCCAGAACAGGCTCAGGACTGTCTTCCAGACAGTTTTCTGAGCTTGCTTTTAAGATGTAAGATCCCACAATGGAAGAATGGATACAGAAAATGTGGTTCATTTACACAATGGAATACTACTCAGCTATTAAGAATGAGGACATCATGAGTTTTGCAGGCAGATGGATGGAACTAGAAAATATCATCCTGAGTGAGTTACCTCAGACACAAAAGGACATGCATGGTATGTGTTCATTAATAAGTGGATATTAGTCAAAAAAGTACAGAATACCCAGGATACAGTCCATAGAAGTCAAGAAGGTTAGCAAGCCGAAGGGCCCAAGTGAGGAGCCTCAATCCCACTTGGGAGGAAGAAGAAAGCAATCACAAGGGGCAGAGGGAGCAAGGGACATGAGTGGGAGAGGGGACAGGGAGGGGAAAGGGGGAACACGATCAGGTATTGGGGGGATGTCAATCAGGAGTGAAGCCCTGAGGGCCCAGCAGAAAGAATGGAAAGAGGCAACTTCTGGAGGTAGGAGATGGGGGGACCCTCTAGAATGTACCAGGGACCTGTGGGGTGAGAGATGCTCAGAGGGAGGGACCTTAGATGAAATGCCCAACAGTGGGGAGAGGGAACTTGTAGAATCTACCTTCAGTAGAAAGACAGGGCATCAAATGAGGGATTGAGTTGCCATTCCACGGTCAAAAACTTTAATCTAGAATTGTTCCTGTCTAAAAGAACTGCAGGGACAAAAATGGAGAAGAGGCTCAGGGAAAGGAGGCCCAATGGCAGGTCCAAATTGGAATCCAGCTCAAGGGGAGGCTCCAAGGCCTGACACTATTACTGATGCTATGGTGTACTGACAGACAGGAGCCTAGCATGGTGGCCCTCTGAGAGGTCCAACAAGCAGTTGAGAGAGCCAGATGTAGATACTTACACCCAATGGACAGAAGCTGGCGACCTCTGTGGTTGAATTAGGGAAAAGCTGGAAGAAGCTGAGGAGGAGGGTGACCCCATAAGAAGACCAGCAGTCTCAACTAACCTGGACTCCCGAGATCTCTCAGACACAGCTACCAACCAGGCAGCATACACTAGCTGGTATGAGGCCCTTGACACAAATATAGTGGAGAACTGTCTGGTCTGGCCTCAGTAAGAGAAGAAGCACCTAACTCTCAAGAGACTTAAGGCCCCAGGGAGGGGGGCGATCTGGCGAGGTGGAGGTGGGGGATGAGGACATCCTCTTGGAGAAGGGGGAAGAGGAATGGGATGAGGAACTGTCAGAGGGTGGACCAGGAGGGGGGTAATGACTGCAAAAAAAGATTAAATGAAAACAACAACAACAACAACAAAATTGTAAAAAAAAAAAAAAGATGTAAGATCCAAGAAAATGTATCCTACAGGTTTCCGAAGAAGAATTTTAGTGTAACATCCTAGAATGTATTTATATTAAAAGAAGGTGGAAACCATTGCCCAAGTGCATATTTGAAATTATAACGTGAAATACCCAAATAGCTAAAGCCAAAGAAATGGGGTTGGGAGTTTTGGCTGACTGAGCTACTTCACTCTAGTAATTTTCTGTTTCGTGTTATATACATTTAAAAAACCACTGCTTACAGAAAAAAGCAAAGGAGCTAGGTTTCTCTGAATCATTAAAGTTAAGGAGGTATGCTCTATAAAGCCAAAAGCACCGACAAAACATGCCAACATTAACAGCTATGCTTTAAAGAAGACAGCGTAGAACTGCTGGTTCTAAGCAGCAAAGCACTTGTGATCTCGGAGAGGATAAAAAGTGCATGTGTTGGTTTTCTGTTCTCTTCCAAAGAAATTCTGCAGAATTTCAAATATTTTCTTTGAATAATCGTGTTTGGCAGAGCTAATGGTTAATGTGAGTGGGTAATTAAAATTGATGACAACAGTATCCACTGGGCTGCGTGTGTGCAGGTGTTTCCCTCTGCTGTTTCCACACAAGCATAAAAATGCTTATACACAGAATACTAGTCTACACATATTTATTAGAAGTGATTTGAGTTCAGCCCTTCCTCAAATGCACAGAGAAATCCTCTATAGAAATCAATTATTATGTTTTCTTGACATATAACTTTATTTTAAAAAACGTATTAGGTTACATAAAAATTTAAACATAAATCCACCATATAAAGTGAACAGACAATATTTTAGAGGCATGGTTTCCAATCTTCAATACTGTATCTGTTAAGTCAAAAGTTACCAAAGGGCCTGTTAATGTGAGTTCCTCAAGCCAAGCAGTGCTACTTACCAGGCAGGTTTGTATCCACAACTTAACATTTTGATAATTAGGAGGAAATTCTCTCTGTCTCTCTCTGTCTCTGTCTCTGTCTCTCCCTAGCATTTGCATTCCTATCACCCTGTCTGTCTATTTATCTGTCCTTCCAACATCTGCTCGCCCACCCATCTACTCAGTCATTCACGTATTTGTCTTTATACTTTTGGTTCCTGCTTAGAGAAGATCAGGAGTGGGATGGACAGTGGGACGTGGAAGGAAAACCAACAGCAGGCAGTGATACTAAGGGAAGGGACAGACACATGGACAGCATGCTGTTCTGTTAAATACCACATGTTAACTGGCATGGAGGACTTTATGCAACCATCATGACTAACTTACTTATTTCTGAAAGTTAGAGTCTTCAAAGATAACCATAAAACTAACTTCTGAGCCTACACAATCTTTTAAATTGTGATCATGGTACCTCTTCATTCGGCACGGGGCCTGAGCCCGTCCCTGGAATCTGCGCAGATGGACAGAATATGGTGGAAATACTGCTGGGCAGCTTCTGAGGCTGAGCCACAGAAGCAGATGCAGTTTCTCTTCTGCTCATTTAACCATCTGTGTGGGAGCTTTGAGCCACATGCATGTTTTGCTTCCTAAGGCCTCCATGCTGGAGAGGGTACAAAAGAGACAGGTATTCTAGTCGGCACCCCAAGTTGAGGAGCCATTTGGATGTCCAGCCTAGCAGACTCAACAGATGCCTGTAATCAGGACATATCTGACTGTAACCACATCAGGGTCCCATAGTAAGAACTGATCAGCTACACCCAGCAACTCAATAGAACCATAAGACAGAATAGTAAAGTATGTTAGCTGTCAAATTTTGCGGTGATTTGTTACGGAGCAATGGTTAATAGAATACTTAATGATAACATTAGTACTATGTATAAAGTCCCATTTTATTATTCTTTCTTCTTTGTGCCTTTTATGTTTGTACAGTTAGAGTTGTGAAGTGAGCATAATTTAGAGGCTATCATGTTTGCTAATATGGTGTTAGAGCAATAAATGCCACTATAGCAGGGGTTCTTAATCTGTATGTCATGACCCCTTTGGGAGTAACATATTCTGTACATCAGATAGCTACATTACTATTCATAACAGTAGCAAAATTACACTTATAACATAGCAACAAAGAATTCTATGGTTGGGGTCATCAAAACATGAAGATCTGTATTAAAGCATTAGGAAGGTTGAGAACCACTGCAAGAATCAGTTATGTGGAACCCTCAGCTAACCGGCATCCCCAGCGTGAGGTGTAAAAGTTGGTAACAGTTGTTATAAATCCTTGCCTTTCACTAACTGATGGTGTGGTCAGAGGTAAGCTGGCTAACCTGTGTCTTCACACTGGAAAGGAGAGCACCAGTAGTGTAGTAGTATATTTCAGAGACACAGAGGTGAAGTCAAGTAATCCGTATACTGAGGTTTCCAATTTTCATCCTGATATGTAGTGCTTAAAGAATGACTTAACTTCTCTGGGCCTCAGCCATCATCTTTGTTAAGTGAGCATTGTTAACTTCTAAATATTTACTGCATAATATAGAACCTCAAAACTAAAACAAAAACTAATTAAATTGAAAACATGTGTTTTGCTAGGAAATCTAGTATAAATAGTGCTTTATACAAAGTTTATTTAATCTTTAGAAAACTCCTTTTGAATAGGTATTATATTCACAATAGGAAAAGACATTTAACATTCCTCTCAAAAACCTTCCTTGGATTTTGTTTCTTTAATAGCAATTGCTTCTTGTATAATGCATATAATGTTTTTAAGTATAATAATTCATTTTATTTGTAACATGTGGTTATGTTCTGAATATTATATTATCTTCATTTACTTGATGGTTATTTTTTCTCTTCATCTAAAATTTCCTTTTGACAGCTCTGTCCACGTAGGGACTGTTCCTGGTGACTTCGGGCTGATGAGTATTAGGTTCTCAGCTTGAGTGTGGTGCACACAAGGGCATCTGCAGAAATGCATGTGGCATTATTTATGACCACAGGGTTTGGGGTGCACTTTCGATGTTTATAGGAAGAATGTCATACCTCATTCCAGACTAACATAGAAAATGCATTTGATAGTCTTGAGAATCAAGCAGTTATTCTGTCTCATGATTTTCAAATGTCTGATAAGACATTCATGTTAAAGAATGTTTTATTTCTACCTGATGTTTTAAGCTACCTGATCCTGGAGTATGATTTTGTTTTTAGACATCCTAAAAGTTTGCATAGTTTAAATATGACTTAATTTTTCCAGGCTCAGAACCACTGAGTAAATCAATAAAAGACTGCATTTTCCTGTGTCCAGAGCTTTATCAGGAATTGCTCATCATTTCAGACAATCATGTTCTAGATGCCAGTGACCTCAGGCATACTAATCTATGCTCACGGCTCTCACTTTTGTAGGGATTCTCTGTGCGGGTAACAATGCCTAGTGCTCTTGGGCTAAAGACTTTACCTATTGATATTGTTGTCTCATGACCCACATTCATCTAATTTCTCCTCTATTTCATACTTTGGACATGTTATTATTGACTTTTATAAATAATGCTAGAGTCAGGAAAATCATGTATATTTTTTCATTGCATGAAAACAAATGATATGTTGAAAATCGTTATTAAAAGTTGAAATTCTAATGAAGAGGCAGAAGTGCCTGGGGGACTGAATGAGGGAAATGTAGAAATGTCCAGGCATTTGGGTTTTCCCTGAGGATTCTGGGCTGATGCCGGGACTTACTTAGAAACTGATCTGCTCCTCTTGAAACCAGTGTTGACTTGAAAGGTCCCTAGTTCTGATCATACCGTTCCTACACAGTGCTGTAGTCTTGGCCTAAGTTGGCAGCTCTGGAGAGCAGAGAACTGGTGTGGTTTCTCCACAGCCCTCTCATGAATCACCCTGCTCACCGCCATAGAGTCTGTTCTTGGTTGTTCCTGTTTATAATCTTTTTTTTCCCCCCTCCCTTTATGGTTTTACTTAACTATTTCAATCGTTTGTTCTATTTTGTTTGTGTTTGGTTTGGTCTTGTGAGAAAGGTCCTCAATACTTACCCTAGTCCATGTTAGTTAGCAATCATTATGTAGCCCACTCTAGCCTCAAAAGCCCAGAACAACTCCTGCCTCAGGCTCGTAAGAGCCTTTAGATATAAGGCACCATGGCTGCCTAGGTCTCATCAGTCCTTTCTATGCCATTGTTGTTTGGGCATCTTTTGTGGATGTTGGCCTGCACTGGTCTGCCTCAGTATTTCAAGTGCTGGGGTTAGAGCCCTGTGCCACCAGGCCCCATTCAAGCTCATTTGATGTTACGGCACCTGTGGTGTATTTTTAAAACCTTCCCCAGCACTGGTTTACCCTTCACACTTCTAGAGCGATTATTTATTTATTTTTACTTTTTGCTATTTATTTTCCTACGTCAGAGATACTTTGGAAGAAGACAGAAGTAATGACATGCATTAATTATCTCTCTTCAGTTTGACGTCATCTTGAGATCTTGAGCACTTTAAATAAAGTACATATTCTTTTCCAGAATCTGCATGTTAGTATTTTTAATGAGTAGTTATATTACTGTAGACAAATATATTCCATGCAGCTAAACTACCAGAACTAAGGTTTTTCCTCTGCTTTGTTTAATAAATTACAAAAAGGAGGAGGAAGAGGAAGAGAAGAAGATGATCAGGACTTACAGTCCATATCCAGTACGGCACGAACAGATCTAAGAAGCTCCTTGGCTTCCAGAAGCAAGGTCGCTGGGAAGCTGCGCCCGTTCCTTGCCAGCAGTGGAAGGAAAGTCTGGGATGTGAGCACAGCTCTTCTTTCACTGCACGGACAATGAAATGGCCGTCAGCACACTGCACAGCAATGGCACCATCTCAGTTACACCTCGGTCTGTGTCCATTACGTTTGCACAAAATATCTCTATTTCTAGGAACATTATACTCATAGAGCTATCTAAGAACTTAATCACACAGAATAGTATTTCTGGTTTTACTGTTTATTTTACAGGAAATAGGCATATTTTAATAAATATTTTGACTTTATATGTAAGGAGGAAGCAAATGAAGGATAGCCTACATCCTAAATTGTTTGCTGGCCTTTTTATTTCATTTTGTAAAATTTCAAATTAAACATATAAACATGAGCTTATTAAACAGATGTTTTCTATTGCTTACTGTAATATTAAATATAAATATGGTACATGTATATTTTCTTAAGAAATTATCTTTTAAATTCTCCCATTTGTTGTTCCTAACTACCAAACAGCCGAAAGGCTTTATACAAGTCTTCTTACTATGATATTTCATTTTGCTTTTTATTAATACATTTTCTTCATTGATAATTTCACACATGTAGATAATGCATTTGGTTACGCTCCCCAGTCAGCCTTCTTGCCTGCAACCCTGCCAGCCTTCAGTTGTCTTTGTAAATCTTTCTTGTATTCTCATATACATTGTTTCATTTTGTTTTGTGTCCCAGAGTTTAACTCTACCGCCATATGAAATAAATGCATTATGATACAATTAAAATTCAACATTTTCCTAAGAAAACCACACTAAAGCTTTTACTTGAAGACAGATGACTTTATTGAAAATAAATCATTATCTACAAACCATCTTCTTAAACATCATGGCATTCGAGCTGTGTTGAATGGATTAAGACAAGTAAACAAGACTGTAACAGTGTTTAACTTTGAAGACACAGCAGAGTTGCTTACTATAGCTATTTAAAGTGGCCTCCCCCCCAAAAAAGTGTTTTAGATTGAAGATTGGCTTTTAACTAATTGTTTTTAAACTCGATATTTAATACCAAAATTTTGAATTAGTAAAAGTGAAAATGAGATGTAAGGGGGTTCACATAAAATATAACAGAAAAATAACGCTACTGAGCACTTTAAACTCCTTACTAAAATAGTATTCATAGAATCCACAGAAATAAATTGTAAGTACTATATTTAACAACAAAAATGCCAGATATAGCTTTTGCTGTTGTTATTTTTTTTTTTTTTTTTTTTTTTTTTAAAGAGAAGGACTCATTGTAGGCCAGGGAGGCCTGGCTGACTTTGAACTCAACAGAGATTCTCCTGTCTCAGCCTCCCAAGTGCTGGAATCTTTCTTCTGTATATGCCCTTCACCATACATAAAAATGAATGGAAAGCCGGGGCTTGAGACAAATGAACCTTATTTGTATGTTTGTACACATTCCTCCAGGGAGGAATCCTGAAGTCAGCACCATGCTGTGAACAGGAACAAATCAAGGTGCGGTCTACACACATTGTTCCTTTCTTTACATCTCCCACATGGCTAAAATGAAAGAGGCTGATTGGGTGACTATGTTTTGCAAAATTCTATTTGACACAATGCACCTGCTGGGATGGGACAGATCTTCAGCCGGGCACCTGCCACCAGCAGCTTATCCACACAGGAAGGATGTGTGACTCCTCAATTTCAGAGTACAAAGCTACATGGCTGTCTAAATGCTTCTGGAAGATTCTTTTAGAGAGACAGAAACCAAGCAGATGCTCTTGCACTTACTTCCAAAGTTTTTGGTTTTTTTTAAAGAGCATTCAATGGGAATCATGTAGCATCCTAAGCCCACCTGAATATTTTAGCCACAATGCTTACATGAAGAACTTACTGTGTCCATACTCTGCAGAAAGTAAAGTATTCTTACCTTAAATTTGGTAAAGGAGAAGAACTATCCAAAAGTACTTCTTGAATAGCCTAGTGACAGACAAGATGGTGAAGGTAATTTGTAAGTTTGATAGCTTAAAACAAAACAAAACAAAACAAAACAACAAACAACAGAGTTTGCTTGATTAATTAATATTTATAATTCCCTCTTTCATCAAGTCTGAAGATGTTCCTATTATGGTGGGGGAAACAATTATATTGACATGTAATTATACTTAGAAATGATTATTTTATTTATTTATTTAGAATATTTGTATTTAATTTGTGTGTGTGTGTGTTTGCGTGTACGTGTGTGTGTTTGTGTGTGCGTGCATGCATGCAAATGCTTGTAGAGCCTAGAAGGAGGTGCTGGGTTTCTTGGAACCGAAGTTCAGGTGTTTGTGAGTCACCCGCCATGGATGCTGGGATCTGAATTCAGCTGTTTCACAAGAGGAGCAAACACTCCTAACTGGCAAAGCAAGCCATCTCTCTAGGACCTCATGACAGTGTAAATAATTACCAAATTATGTTTATATGGTATCAGGATTTTTAGGAAAGTATTCATTAAAACACGGCATATTTTATTATATATAAATATGATATAAAATATAATATATTGAATATAACACATATATATGTATAAAACAGTTAGCCATTCTTTTCACTTACTGAAGTAAATCTAAATCTGACAATAAGTAAGAATTCCTATTTTGCAAGAGACGTTTTTGTAGTCACCAAACACCATGACACTCTCCTGTGACAGTGTAGTCACCAAATGCCATGACATCCTCCTGTGACAGTGTAGTCACCAAACACCATGACATTCTCCTGTGACAGTGTAGTCACCAAATGCCATGACATTCTCCTGTGACAGTGTAGTCACCAAATGCCATGACATCCTCCTGTGACAGTGTAGTCACCAAACACCATGACATTCTCCTGTGACAGTGTAGTCACCAAACACCATGACATTCTCCTGTGACAGTGTAGTCACCAAACACCATGACATTCTCCTGTGACAGTGTAGTCACCAAACACCATGACATTCTCCTGTGACAGTAGTACGTATTCCCTCTTCTTCCCTTCTTTTCTTCCGTTAGTACTAGGAATCGAATTTAGGACCTCATATATGCTAGGACAGCATTCTGCGATAAGGATATTTCCAACCCTCCTTTTAGCTTTCTCTTAAGCGAGGGTCTCATTAAGTTGCTTAGGATAGCCTTGGACTCACTTAGTCCAAAGAGGCCTTGAATTTGTTACCTTCCAGCCGTGTCTTCAGGCCTGGCAACATTTCTTAGAAATAATGTAATGTAGTTATTCCTCAGTTTGTACAGGGGATTAGTTTCAGGACCCCTGGGTCTATCAAAATCCACAGATGCTCAAATGATACCTATCTTTCTATCTATCTATCTATCTATCTATCTATCTATCTATCTATCTATCTATCTATCTATCTACCTACCTACCTATCTATCTCCATACTATAGATTCATGACATTCAGAATCCATTTGTAAAAAGAGAGCTAATAAACGAAATAGTAGTCAATTGGCAGTCAAGAACTGTGACTCTCTTTCTCAAGTCTAGGACACTTTCCTGGATAAAGATGGCAAAAGCAGCACTGTCCTCATTTCTTCAGTTTATAAGTCATCATCTCCAGATGACTTCTAAATAATACAACACAGCGTTTACGTAAATAGCTTTTATAGCCTATTGTATTCACAATAAGGACAGGATTTTTCCTTTACTGGTTTAGTCCAGAAGCAAGCACCTCAGGCCTGAGCACACAGTATACAAATGAGAAGCAAGTGGAGTGCCATTCTGGAGAGTGCTGGGGAGAGACAGTGGCACCTCTAGCAGGATGTGGGGACACACCTCTTCATCTGCATTGGCTCAGCACAGTCCTGGGTGTGGTTTGTGGAACCTCCTGCAGTTTGGCTCAGGGTCTTTCCCATCCTGGTTGGCTGAACTCACTGCTATAGAATCCAAGGAGACAGAGGGTCTGCTGTAAGAGACAACTTACCTCTACAAAACGAAGCAGTCTTTCAGTGGACGCCTTAAACGTTTTCCGAGCCATTTCTGATTTTCGCAATTGGCAGTCAAGAACGGTGACTCTCTTTCTCAAGTCCTGGACACTTTCCTGGTAAAGACAGCAAATGCAGCAGTGTCCCCATATTCTTCAACTTAGTTTTCTTGAACTGATATCTGGTACTGCCATGTCATTTATTGTCTCTTTTTATAAATGGTTCTGATTTTGAGGAGATGTGCCATATAACTAATTAAATTTGAAAGTTAATTTACACAGATACTTTAAGTTCTACGACATACTCTGTATATGATTTTTATGGATTTTTTACAGTGATTAAAATTGAGTTTAGTGGTTTTTTTCTTTTTCTTGTTTTAAAACAGGCTAACAGAAGCCATTCATGGGTAGCTAAGCTAAAAGTGGTGACTATATATACACATATGCACATACACATAGATAATAAACTCTAAGTAAGGTTGGTTCTAGGAAGAACAGCAAGGCATGCTGGTAAGGGAATGTTGAAGCATCTTTGCTCTGAGGCATATCCTGATCCTGGAGGTCCACACTGGGGGTTTCATCAGACACACATGGTATGCAGAACTGTGAGGGGGAAATGCGTGAAACAATTTTCATAGAAAAGGTACTCTGATTTTGGCTCTGCTGAGTAAAAAGTTAGCCCTGAGTAATTGCTAACTATAAGTCCCTACCCAGGAATGCTTAAACAGTAACTGCTAGGAAAGAGGAAGAGATTTGGGAGCTGAATTTATATCATTTAGATGACATGAAAATTTATAACCTGAAAATATTACTTAAATTGGTCCTAGGTTCAGAGAAGCAGAAATAAAACAGCTCTGGAGACTATTTTCTAAATTGAGATTTCATAGAATGTTCATAGTTGTGTGCCAAAAGAACACAAACTCACAATAAAAAAAAAACACTAAACATGAAGAAGTATGTTTTGTGAATTGACAATCAGATAATTAATAACCGAATCTAAAAGAGTGTATATATTAATCAGGTACATAAAGTAATTATATTTTTAAAAAATAATTGAAAATATAACAGGACAAGAAACTCAAAATAGATCCAATGACATAAAAAGTCTAATTTTAATAATATAGTCATTATTAAGTTAGAATACAACACATAATACCCTATTTCATAGACATAAAAAGAAAATGGAGAAACTGGAAAACAAGAGTAGTAAAGGTTCTGAGAACTGAAGAGAAAGGTAAATTTGAAATAGAAATGAAAGAGAAGTAAGAGAGCACAAGTGAGTCTCTTGAGTTTCCAGAACGAATCAAAGGGAAGCAGCAATGGGGCTTGAGAGAGGCTTCGTGCTCAAGATCGCTTGCTGTTCTTATAGAGGACCGGGTCCAGGAGGCAGAATTTACAAGGCAGCTCACAACTGGCTGTAACTCTGGGTCTAGGGGTCCGACTCCCTCTCTTGGCCTTAGCAGACACCATACATGGTACACATTTATGCAGGCAAAATGCTCATGCACTTAAAATGAGTAAGTAAGTCATGTTTTAAAAAGGTGGGCATTGTATACAACTGTAATCCCACACTTGAGAGGCGGAGGCAGGGGCATCTGCATGAGTTCAAGCCTAGGCTGGCATACATAGTGAGACCTGAGAGAGAGAGAGAAAGAGAGAGAGAGAGAGAGACAGAGACAGAGAGACAGACAGAGAGACAGAGACAGAGAGACACAGAGAGACAGAGAGAGAGAGAGACAGAGAGACAGAGAGAGAGAGAGAGAGACAGAGAGAGAGGGAGACAGAGAGAGACAGAGCGAGCAATGGCAATCGGAAGATGACAGTTTAGGGCGTTCCAGACATGACAATGATCCTCTGATTAGGAAGTTTGATGAATCTCAAAATCTCAAACAGCATAAACTATAATAGATCAGATCAACAAATGACTCACAGGGGCTAAAACCCTGCCTGACGATCAGAGTCAAAGAAATCTTGAAGCCATACAGAAGAAAAGACATTACAAATGACCAATAGCTGACATGACAGCAGGAAATAAAAACAGTGAGAAGTTACACCATAGCAATTCTCTAAATGTATCTACATATATTTTAAAATTTGAATCAAAGTGGTTTTTTTTACAGAAACAAAATGGAGAGCTTATTATCAATAGATCTTCACCACATGAATTTGAAGCAAATGTTTCAAGAAGCAAGAAGGTCTGAGATGGAAGTGTTTCAGAAAGCAAGGCTATCTGGGATCCTGAACAAAGGGAATGAACATAGGATCCGTCCGGACCCATCTGGAGCACATTAAACAATCTACAAAAGTGGTGAAGTCAGAACAGAGCTAACATGCTGCCAGCAATAGAGATCAAGGCGGAAAGAGGACTGGGTTTATGTTAAAAAGCGCTTTTAATATGTAGATGGGGAAGTCATTGATTAATTTCATAACAACTTAATACAGAATGTCAAACATGATAGCATAATCATTAAATTAAAGCCACGGCTCGAGAGAAGGCTTAGCAGTTAAGAGCACTGGCTGCTCCTGCAGAATGCTCGGTTCTGATTCCCAGCGCCCACATAGTGCTTTGTTAACAGGAATTTTGCCAAAATAGTGCCAAAAGTGAAGGAAACTCCTGCCAGAGCTGCAGCTGTGGAGGTCCAAATACCCTCACAAGAGACCTCCAGGAGAAATGGGCTCGACCACTATGCCAGCATCAAGTTACCTTTAGTGCTGCGCCAGCCATGAAGACAGAAGACAACGTGTGTTCATCGTGAATATCAAGGTCAACATGCATCGGATCAGACAGGCTGCAACACTGATCAAACCTGATGCAGAAAAGAAGGGGCTGGCCAACTGACTCCCGGTTACAATGCTCTGGGTGTTGCAAACAAAATTGAGGTCATCTAATGTGAGTCCATATGCTAATTCTAAAGACACATTTGTCACCATAAAAGTATTGGAGACAGTATATAAATTTGAAACCAGGAAAGGGCAGTATATATAATTGGGCAGGACACAGAAGAAATATGGATTAATTCAAACCTCCAATGAAATAACTTGAATACATGAATAGCTACAGTCAAAAAGTAAGAGGACGTAGAAGAGCCAGGTGCTTTCCTAAGGGAAAAGATAGAAATGGAAAGTTAAATGATAGCTCAGCGACTAATAAATGGGGTGGGGAAAAGATCCAGCTTCGGGCATGCCAGATACAGCTGAAAGTTGAAAGTAAATAAATATTTTAAATATGTAGGTAAATATTAAACAACAGTATGAACTATTTTAGGATCAACTGAAAATAGTCGTAATGGAAAGATTTACAGATGGAAGAAGCCTAACATTTTCATAAAAGATGGCTGCATAATTCTAAGCTTTAATGTAACTGAAAGCACTGTTTCAAAATATATAAATAACATTAAAGAAAGGAAATTACAAGATAGGTATTAGTTTATTTCTCTGACAAACTGAGGGTTTAAGAACACAAAGACATTACGATCAACAGAGAGAACCTGAACCTGATGGCCTTGACCTTGTTAACTAGAGGGAACAGTGCCTCACATGGCACATAGCTTATCAAGCTCACTTCGACTATTTGTTAAGGACCAAGTGCACATTGAATTTTGTAGGTTTTTAATCTTATAAACTAGATTCTTTAACCACTGACAAAAACCTTTCTGTGCCTCAGTGCTATTCATAAAGTAATGCAAAAAATTCTTCCCAAGTTTGTGTGTGTGTATGTATGTGTGTGTATGTATGTATGTGTGTGTGTATACATATACATATATATGACCTTACAGTAAAAATTGCAGTCTTCTTTTGGTGGTATTGATAAGCAGTGTGCAGAGCACGTTATTAGAGGGTTATGTAGCCAACACACTTTGGGAGATAAATAAGGAGACAGTATGATCAGATTATCATAACAGACAGTAAGCAACAAACTGCTATGTGTGGTCTGTTGTGCTGTAAGCCAATGACAGAGAACAAAGAGCCCCATCCACATGGAACCTTGACTTATGGCAGAGATGACTTGCAGATGAGCTCGCAATGAGATAAGTGAAGGATCAGGTAATGTTTATTTGGAATGATGGAAGAATGAGTTGGTTCTTTATCTCATGTAGTGCTAAAAAACCAATTGCAGAAGTATCAAAACTTTATGATTTTTAGAAGCAAATATAAACAACTATTTTTACATCTTTGGGGATTGAAGGATTTCTGAAAAGACACAGGGGAGAACTGATAAATGTGGAGGTCTGAGTAAGAATGGCTCCCACAGGCTCAGATATTTCAATGGCTAATCCCCAGGTAGTGAACTATTTGGAACAGATTAGGAGATGTGGCATTGTTGGCAGGTGTGTCACTGGGGGCAGGCATTGAGACTTCAAAAGTTCAGGACATTCCCAGTTAGCTTTCTTCCTGTCTGATGCTTGTTGATCAAGATGTAAACTCTCAGCTGCTGCTTTACTGCCATTCCTGCCTGCCTGCTGCCATGCTCCCTGCTATGATGGTCACAGACTCCAAAACTCTGAAACTCTATAAATTCCCTTGGTCATTGTGTCTTATCACAGTGATAAAAAAGTAACTAAGACAATAAGACAAAAAAAAAAAAAAAGGGTGGGGGCTCTTCTGAGCAGATAAGGTAGGCTCACAGCTTTGAGAGAGCAGCTCTGTATAAGTTAGTAAAGGATTAGCAATCAGGAGAATCACTACATGTCTCTAAGCAAAAGACTAATAGCCCAATGGGAAAATAACTAAAAGATACAAAAACACATTTTACTGAGAAAAATAAATCATGACTGAATGCATAAATGTATGCTCCACTGGTTATCTCAGGCAGGGAAGGGCAAACTGCAGGTTTACAGCATTTGGGGATATAAATGACCCCATCACGGTTGATTTCAAACTTATAATATCCATCAGTGAACATGACATTGAGAAGAGACAAGTTCTCATGAGCCAGTGCCCATGGTTCCCAGCACAACACTATGTCAGTCATTGGTAACCAGGGAAATACGAATCAAACGGTACTGATTATTATAGCAACAAGATAGAGAAAAATTCAAAGTAAAAGAAAGCCAAGGATCAGCAAGAGAAAAATGGCAAATCTCATCCATTCTTCACGGGAGTACAAATTAGTTAAAAGTACTTTCAGTCATAATTTGGCGTTTACTTATAAAGTTGAACGTACAATTATCATTCAACCTGGCAATCCTACTTCTCGTAGGTAGCAGTTACACAGGTGGAGAAAGTTATAGGTAGCAGAATGTTCTCAGAAGCATGATTCACAGTAGAATAATGCAGAAATAACAAGACTGCCCATCAAATGCAAAATGGAAAATAGCATGGTGTTAATTCACACAATGAAGAATGAAGACAAAAAGAGATCAGCTAGCTATACATTAACCCGGTAAGCAGGCAAAACTAAACAAACGGAGGAGATTTACAAATAGTAAAACTATCAAGAAAATGGTAAACACTAAATCCAACAGAGTAGTAACCTATGAGGGCAAGGGCAGCAGATGCAATGTAGAGAGGGACCCAGGACTCTTCACGGGTAGCAGAAATGCTTTATTTTATTCTTTTAAAATAGTTTTATTTCTGTGTACGTAAACATGCCTTGTGTGGTGTACATGTGGGTGTGGTCACCCATGGAGGTCAGAAAAACACATCAGGTCCCCTACAGCTGGAGTTATAGGTTGTGAGCTACTTAACCTGGGTGCCAGGCAGAGCTTGGGTCCTCGGAAAGAGCAACAAGTACTTTTAACTGCTAAGTTCTCTCTCTAGCCCTGCTGTTGTATTTCTTGTGTTTCAAATGCATTTTTCTCAAAAGCCAAAATACAAATTAGAAAATACGTTGGTAATTTAAGGGAAAATTATAATAAAAAATAAAAGCACTATTACAGAAAAAAAATCTATGTCTAAACAATAAATATTTAGGTGCTCTAGAGCGAGCTTAGCTGGTAAAGGGCTTGGTGTGCACTTGATGACCCACGCTCCATCCCTAACGCTCATGGGAGAAGTCAGGTGGAGTGCACACTTTTGGCACAGCATCTCTGGAGAGGTGAAGAGAGGAGGATGTCTGTGGCTGCAGGTCCCAGGGAGTCTCTGTAAACGTTCCCATCATCTTATCCTCAGAAGATGGATGGCTCTCTAGGCATGACCCCGGAGGCTGACCTCTGGCCTCCACATGCAAAGTGCACACACATGCACATACACGCTAGTCAACATGAAACCTTCCGCACATTAAAGAAATAAAATTAAATATTTGAAACTTTGTTTCGTAGTATCTAGGTCAATAGATCCTTAAGCAGTCTCACACACTATTTAAAAAGTTAGTTCTTTTTTTTACTGGTATTAAAATTGGAAAATATTCAACATTGAGATGCTTATGTTTAATATCTCTTCTTCCAAAAAAATGAAAAAGATTGATTTTAGATAGGTAGTGTGGGTCCTTATTAAAAGCACTGAGTGAGCTCCCCATAAGGCCACAAAGAGGGGGACTCTGATATGTTTCACTGGAGAAGAGTGAATGCAAGACCCTAAACTTCACACAACAGGATGCCACAAGGGGGCTGCAGAACTGGCTCAGTGGGTAATGGTGCTTGCTGCAGAAGCCTGGGGATCTCAGCTTGTCCCAGGGACCCATGTAAAGGCTGCTGAAGAGAAATAAAGAGAAACTATTACCGTCTAATCTCCACACCCACAGTGGGCCACATGCCCTCCTGCCTCCAAAGACCACCACACACAGACATTTTTAAAAATATCTAAGAACTAAAAAACAAAACACTTGATAATTCTGTGCAAATCTCTTAAACGTATATTACTTAAAAGTACAGAGTTAGGGAGCAGTCCACCAGCAGAGCACTAGCCTACCATGGAGAAGGTCCTTCTTCAACACCCAGTACAATAAAACAGCAACAAAATTCAACTATTAAACACTAGCAACTTTTGCTCTAAAAGTAACTATTTTATTAAAAGTCTTTTTAATATTTTGGTAATTTCTAAAATATTTTCATAATTAGGTTAATGTTACATGGCATAATCACGCCTGTTTTACAATATATACAGATGGACAAACGTCTGTAACTAGCATTCCCAAGGGCTGCTGCTTTGTCGAGTGCTATGCACTCCTTGCACGGCCTCATCAAGGATGGGTAAGGTGCCGGCCTTCTGCAGAGCTGCTTTCAATGAACAGATATGCAGGAAATGGTGGGGGCTCTTCAGAGCTAAGCAAAGAAAATCTCTTATTTTCTCTTAAGTTGTGTTGTTTTAAAACTAGCTCCATTTTCATTTGGTGTGTTAAAGAACATAAGCCTTATATGCTGGAATATTCATAGCTCAAATTTCCTTTGTGTTCTCTTGAAGGCAGAATGGGTTAGAGAGATAAATACCCATTACTTAAAATTGAGGAATTTCTATCAAGCTATAAATTATCTGCTTCAATTTACTCTAGTTTATACCTTCAGTATACTTCAGATATAATATACAATACACACACAGACACACAGACACACAGACACACTTTCTATGGTTTTTGAAGGCTAGTAATGTCTAACAATGGTAGGGGTACACTGTGGACAACAGACATATAGAGATGTTTAGCTTGCTTCTTGAAGGTGCTCAGCTTCTTGTATTTCAACTGAGAGCCCTTCTAGAGGAGTCCAGTTTGGTATTCCTTACATTGAAAGAGATAAAACATAACAAATTCAAACTTGGATTTCTCATTAGTCATCATAGGTCTTGTGCAAAAATTCATTAACTTGTATGCTGCCCCAAGTTCTCTCATCAAAGAACAAAATTCATCCCTTGAATCTCCTCCTTCCACCGCCACAAAACAAATTAGCAAGCTCAAAACCAGACAGAGAAAACCTGTGCCATCAATTAAACGTTAAATAGTTCCAGGCCTGAATGGCTGAATGAAACAATGTTGACCAATGACCCAATTAATTCGGGGCCTGTGCTTTTCCGTCTCAGAGCTCTTTAGAGAAAGGCAGGCTTACGACTTCTATGCCACCCTCTTCACGACTCAACATCCTATCATTGAACAATAGAAGACAAACACTGACCTAGTTAGGACATGCAGATGAAAAGAAAATGCAAACAGGATACATGCCAGCGGCTCGGAAACCATGGTAACTAGAGAGGGCTGTTTGCTTACTTTATTTTGGTCAGAATAATCAGCAAGCTGAGCCTTTAGTTCTGAGATCTCGGCCTCTAGCAGACGGATCAGCTCTTCATAATCCATCTCCATCCCGTGTGCCTGCCTCTGTGCAGCCTCAGCAAGATGGATCCGGCTTCGCAGAGCTCGGGTTTCCTCAGCTACAGCTTTGGCTTCCTAAGGAGTTGAAAGTTAATGCAAAGTGAAGAAAATCCAGAACGTACTTCTCCGGTCGACAGAAATATTTTTCTCATTTTGGTAGTTGTGATTCCAGGGCTTAACGGGTCTATTTCCTCTATCATCCACCTAAAGGCTAATAATAAGCATGTTATTTCATTATGGGAACCCTTTTGTTGGTTTCCTGAAATTTTTTTTCTGCATAAAGATTCTGTGTGAGTGTTTAGTGTTACACACCTAGCATCATTTCTGTTACAATGAAGGAAGGTTAAAGAAAACTGACAACCAAAACTAGACAAATAGGAACTGATTCAAAAGACAAAAGGGGCTAAAGAAACTCGGAGGTGGTGGGGCTGATGTTCTCAGAAGGCCAAGCAATGCCATCAGATGCTGCAGACAGTCGCTGGAGAGCTTCTCGGGGGACCACGGCCAGAGCCGAAGCTTTCCCCCTAGATATCAGACTGTTGCTTCTTGCTTTGGTAGTAGCATAATATATAATTGTTCATTTGTTAGACACAATCTTCAGGAGACAATTACTAAATATACATTCTATGTTTCATCTGTCTTTGCTCATTCAAGGTTTGAAATGACATCGGAGAAAGGCATTAAGAAAAACATTTTAATATAAACAACCAGAGACTCAGAGACTAGACAAGCTGATGAAGCGCAGGTAGCAGCCCACATCTGGGCTCAGGTCTGCTTGACTCTGATACTACAGATCTCCTTTCATTGCTTTACTGTCTTTGGATGACAGAATCAAACAAAAAATTGTTCCAAACACTAGATATACCTTTCACCTTGTAAGGTTAGGGTGGCAAAAGCCATTTGCTTTCTCAAAACGTGTCTTGGTGCTGGGTCACAGTCTCTTGGGACACCATACAATTAGACATGGCAGCTGTTACAGCATGAAGCATTTCTTTAGAGGGTGCAGGGTCTCTCGTCTCTGTAATGGAACTTTCTGCTCCAATTGCCATGGCTAATATGAAACTATGGCTAGTTTAATGTTCTTGAAGCTGTTATGGAGCATTTGCTTTTGTTGGAGCATGACACAGTGAGAGAAGTAAGGGCGTGGGCATATTCTCAAGAGTCTGCTCTCATTCAGTAACTTTATTATATGTCAGTTTCTGGAATATGCATGAACGGTGTACACAGAAAACTCTCAGTGTTCAAAATCTACATTCTCGTTTAGGGAGACAGACAGTAGCTTAGGCTTACCAGTTATGATCTCATTGAGAAGACAAGTACTAGAGACCACAGAAGGGACCATGGCATGATTTCCTGAAGAGAGGCTTTCTGGGCAAAAAGGGCACATGTGTAAAAGTCCTGGGACTGGATTGGGCTTTGTATCTTTGGAGAACATCAAGGCAGTCAGTGAGGCAGAAGCAGCGAGCGGTATGGGAAAGATGGGGAAAGTAGGATACCAGGGCAGAGCAGGTAACATGAATGAGTGTGGAGACAGAGTGGTTTGGAAAGGCAAATCTTATGAACAGCCACAGGCCATTTGAAGGAGCTTGGTTTCCCTCAGAGTGATGGGCGGGCTTTGAGCAGAAAAGTGTTGTGAACTCACTTAAGTTTTAAGGCCGTGCATTTCACTCCCCAGTTAAGAACAGACTGTGTGGAAGGACACAGGGGGAGCAGAAAGAGGAGGAGGAGAAGGGGAAAGCTAACTGCGGCTGGCCTGAGTGGTTGCAGAAGAGACAGGAGATGAAGCAATTAGAGTTCCAGGACAATGTGTGAGCACAGCAACAGGCTAGCCCAGCAACATCACGAAGCTAGCATCTACTTTATACAGACAACGACAGAATATGATGTAAGTGTAAATCAAGAGAGGAAATAAAGACATCTACTCTGTCTCAGTTTAGAGCATGGGTGTGATGCAGATAAACGGAGGGAGGAGTATTAGCTAAAATAAAAACAAAACAAATAAAAAACCCCAGAAAACAAAACAAAACAAAACAACATCAACAGTAACATGAAACAAACAAGCTAGAGGGAGCAGCGTGGCACAGGAGAGAGGATGCCAGGGGGATTTTGACTGGAGCAGACGGATCCTATCGGGGAATAGTTTTTGGTTGGTTGTTTATTTTTAGAAGAGGCTGGGGAGAGAAAGAGAAAGGACCAGGTTCTGGAAGAAATGGAATCGTGGGATAGGCTCTTGAATCCAGAACACTGAAGACTTCGGAGGGAGTACTTTAGAAAGGGGACCCTGATGGCTGGGTGGGTGTGCAGAAAGCCCTCGATTAGAGACCCAGCATAGTGAAAAAATAAACTGTGTAAATAAAGATTAATTTAAAAAGGTAACCTGGCAGCTGGCTGAGAAATGGAGTGGTATGAGGAGCCAGCTGCTTTCTATACCTGTTGCTCAAAGACCTGTACTCCCGCTATCTGAAAATGCTTGTCCTATCCTGGAAGGGTGCCTTTAGAAACAAAAATATCGGAGCCAAAGAAGGACCTACCTAATGTACAGCCCCTGTCAGTCCAGCCCAGGTGACCAGGAACGTTACTAAGGACACACCTGGGTCAACTTCACACCAGATTGCTGCTGAGCACACAATAGGTAACAGTTTAACATATAAAGAACGAGCCTGCCTCCATCTTAGGCTTAAAAACCATCTTAGAGTAAAGATCAACTAGGATCATTCCCGTTTATGATTTCTCAAGGATTAGGCTATGCCCTTCCTGTAACCTTCACTAAACATGATTCTGTACTGTCTGTTCCAGGAATGGCAATCATGTCTTTCAAAAAGTTAATAAGCATCTTGCAACCAACCGTACGTTTGTTTGAGAAGGGCTGTTATGCCCACCATGCAGCCACGTCTTTGTTTCAGGTCCTTAGACCTAGCTTGTTAGGCTTCTGGCCTGTAATATGTAACCTCACCTACTTTGCTGCCAAATCCCCCGTTTGGAAACCCCCTGCCCCTGAGCTATACATTCCTTGTTTTCCTCACACCCAGTGTGTGCCTCTCAGACCTCACCTCAGGAGGAAGCAGTCTGTGTACACGAATGAAAAAGCTTACTTTAGTTAGCTTGGCCATGATGATTTGGGGTGGCGGCCTTTCTCCTCCCAGCTTTGGTTCTAACAATGCCAGCCTTGTTCTAAGGCTGTCAAGTCAGCTAACTGCACACTGCAGAATGAGTAAGGCTAGAGTGACCCTCATTTCAAAGACAGAGAACCAAAGACCAGGAAGCTTAAGAAACAAAACCATTTGTAAGTGGCAGGACTGGGGTTTGAACTCAGGTAGTTCAAATGAGTTCAGAACCTCAATTAACAGAGTCTATGTTCTTGACTGCTAGCCCATACTATTTGGCCAACTACAGAAAATGTTACAAAAGATCCTTTTTAGGTACCAGTCATCACCAGCATCAGCCTGAGTTAGCTTAGGATGTGGTGATAACAACACTCTCCAGCACATTTGAGGCCAGTGTGCTGCTCCCCATTTTCAATTCAATAAAAAAAAAAAGTCTCAGAATGAGTGAGAGGAAGGGCAGAAATCAGCGCAGCTGCAGTGAGAATCACTAATTTGATGATCTGCCCTCTTCACACTCACTTTGTGCAGCTTTTATTCCTCTATAAAAGCAGCACTTTTATTTTTGTTCAAAGAATGCTGGTTAATTAAATGAAGAGCCTGGATGGGCTTTACGCCGCTGTCCTAGTGCAGTGACGGTAATACAGTGTGAAATGTGTCTGGGTGGTAAGAGATGCAGAGGGTTTGATGCTGAATAAATTCATACCATTCCTTTTGTAAATGTGGACCTGTCAGGCTGGTGAATGTGACCCCTTAGCAGAGTTCTAGCCCAATTCCCACTGAATGGCTGCTTAAAGGATTAGTGCATTGAAATGAGGCCTTTCTGAGGAAGCAGTAAAGAAAAAGATAACAGCAGCTGGCCAGATTTAGCAAGAGAGGATCACAAACAATCCATTTTCTCTTTGCCTCCCAGGCCGTCTTCTAATAAATAACTGCAAAGTCTCCTGTGTCAGGAACATTTAGCCCGAATTCTCTCAGTACCTCACTGAACCTGAAATCCCAGTCACGACAACAACAGCAGTCATTTGCTCAGGCACTTTGTATGAGGCAGAGTGTTAATTCAGATTAAAAACGTAGATTTTAAAGGAAAAACAAAGACATAATAGCACATCAGGAAAAGCAGCCGGAACATGCTTCTAAATATTACATAGTATAGGCAAACTCAGGAGACGGAAATCTGAAATATGCAGTTGAATCATTATTTTTCCAGAGGCAAGAGCGAGGAAAGACCTCCGGTCCACAGCGCCTCTTTGGGAAAGAAAGGTTTCCCTCCCAGCAGTTTTGCAACAAATCTTTAGAAAAGATACAATTTGAGCTGAGGAAAATCTCTGTAGGCTGCAGATTCTACCGTGGGCTGAGCCACACTGCACTAAGACAGACAGTGCTGTCGGTCAGATGACAGCCACTGTACTGTTTCGTACATGCAGCATTTACACCCACAAAGTAACACAATCCAGAACAAAAAGATGGGTCCCAGCTAGGTCAATATCTTAGATATTCATTTTTTCCCCCATTTTCTGCCTATTAATTCTAGAAGACTCAGTGTGTTCATCTGTATAGTGGGCTCTAACAATTGTAAGACCAAAATAACTCTCACAAGAAGATTAAAGAAACTATTAATATCCTGGCTGTCATTTTTTTCTTTGTTTCTTGTCACTATTTTGGAAAAAAAATATACATATCATTTATGCCATTACACAGCCCGACTAGATAAATTATTAAGGGCTTTCTTGAGGTACTCAACTGGTAATATTGGCTGTTTGGAAATGTAATTTACACATGTCTTTTTAAACAATAGAAAAAAATGACATGAAACTCTCCTCTCTCTAGGTATACACACTTACATTTCCCTACAGTAGAAGCATTAATTGCAGTTGCAAACGTGTAAGTGGCCTGAAAGTCTGAAACACTTACCAGCTCTGTCATTTATAAGCTAATCAGTAAATCTTTTAAATGTCAGTGGTTGACAGGAGAAAACAGCAGATTGCAAGAAGATATGTCTTAGTAATTTATGCTACCAAGCCCCAAGAACGCTTCTCTTATCAGCTTCCGACATTCGCTCACTGGGAAACCTTTCTCAGTCTTAGGTCCTATTCACAGGTTTTTTTTTTTTTTTTTTTTAAAAGATTAAGGCTTACTACAGGAAGAAGACTGTTTGTTGAATGAGAATTGTTTAAAAGCAAGTTATGGCCCATCTCTTTAATTCGTGTTTCTCAATTATTTTTTAGCTGTCTGAAAGGATGATTCTCCAAGTGCTTTGCAGATATATTCATGAATGAATGGACAACAACACACCCAATAATCATGAAGGAATTTAGGGAAGATTCTAAATTCACAAAACACTTTTGGAGAAACCCTTTTGCTGTGTAATCAACTCAAGCTGGACTTGAAACTCATGTAGCACAGGCTAATCTGAAACATGAATTGATCCTCCTGCCTCAGCCTCCCAAATGCTAGGACCAGAGGCATGGAAAGACCAAGACCAGCTCACAGAAAACTTACTACCTGTTCCTATGCCCCACTTTTCTTCCCTATCTTTGTGAGCAGCTCAGGTCTAATGACTGTACCACCTCATTTAACCATCCATTAAACGCCGTGAACGCTTTATAATGTAATGTGCAGCCATGTCTTACTTCCTTTTGTTTCGTCTCATCAGATCCAGGACCTGCTTGCTCACTATGATGATAGTCACGGCAGAGTGAGTGCTCTGCACGTTTCTGAAGGGTCAGTTTACGTCAGTCGTTGGTCAGGTGCCACACGGAGTAACAAATGTGGCCCATGGTAAGATGCATCCTCCCTTTTCAAACTTCTCTACCCTCTCCCAAGCACTCTACTGCCAAGTTCCAAGTTAGCATGTAGCTTTAGTACACGCAACATTCTTCAGTGATGACACACACAGAGATTCACACCTATGCTCATACACATCCGCAGAAAACTTCCAAAATTCATTTTATGGTATTTATCAAGCAAATGAGGTTATATAAAATCTAAATAAAATGAAGCAAATACTAAAGCTGAAAAAGGTTATACTTCACTATTTGGCAATTATGTTATTTTTGTTTTAAAGATTTCAAAATTACAAATATTTGTTTATATTTCCTTTTTCAACATGTACTAATACAGTAAATGCTGTCAAAGGCAAATACAATCTTAAAGGTTCTTCCCAACCCCACTTGATTTTAGAATGTAGATAGCAACATTTTTGTAAAGCGGGTAGCATGGGTAATCTGTGAGTTCAGAAAACAAAGTTTAGTTTATATGAAAAAGTATAATCTTTACTGTGCAAAGAGAAAAATCGCTTAAACTTTCTGGAGGAAAATTAGGTCAATCATATTATAATTAGCTCTAATTAACCTTCCCAGGGGTTGTCAGCTTCTTTACCTGCAGCTGCCTCACTCTAAGAGGTGTAAAACTCATTTCTGCCTCTGAACGCAAAAGAAAATCAAATAAACAATGTCCAATCTCCTTCATAAAGAGCAGTCCCCAGCCCAGGACAAGTTCGTAAGTACGCCTCTCAGATAAGGTGCATGATACAATACTTTTTACAATATAAATATTAATTAGTTTAAACCACAATTAACCAGGTTTTAATCAGAATGGTTTAACCCTGAATATGTATGCACGTGTATGTATATATTTAGTGTGTTGAAGGTTGACATAAAATAAAAATGTCTTTGCCAATTTTAGTTACAAATGTGCCCAACAAGTACATCTGTAGTAATGGAAGGCTTCACTTTTTTTTCTTGAAGCAACAAAGTAGTTACTTTTGTTTTATTTACACAATTAAAGATCCTACTCTCCAACAGGAACAAGGATTCACAGAACAGGACATGTCTACATTGTGGAAGACTGAATTGTCACCACTTTTTGAAAAGCACTTTGGCAATTCCTATGTATAGAGCCTTTAAGATGTTCAAACTAGGGGCCATGACGTGTCTCCTTGCTAAAAGTATTTGTGATGCAAGCCTGGCTACCTGAATTAAATTCCTAGGGGACCACATGGTGGAATCTCCACACATGAGCCATGGGATATGCACATTCACACACACGCATCATTTATGCACGGACCACGTGATACTAGTAACTAAAAATATTCTTGCCGTTTGATCAGTCACAACATCTAGACTTCAGTCTAAAATTAACTAATTAATCAATTAATGTACTGTTATACTTTTACCCCAACATAACATTTTTATTGATTCTCTGGGAATTTTACATCATGTGCTCCAATCACTTACTTCCCTGTCCTTTCCTATCTGTCCCCCCTACCCTTGTGACCTCCCCCAAAAGTAAAAATAAAAAAAGCAATAGAAAAAAAAAGTCCAGTTGTGTTCCTGGCATACTCACGGAACCACAGTCAAACTCTCAGTGGCCTGCCTCTTAAATAGAACTGAGTCCTTCCCTTCTTGCCCCCCGACCCCCACCAGAAGCCATCAATTGTGGCGATCTATACTTCAGAATCTCCATCACACTTTGTAAGAGTTCTCCTTCGTGGCTTCCTGTCTAGGTTGTTACCTTTTTTCTTGTGTGTGTGGGGGGTGAAGTGGGGGTGGGGGTTGTCACAGAAACCTTCTACGTCCCTCCCTCTCAACTCTGAATCTGCAGTCATCGATATCACAGCAAAAGTAGCCTTCTTGCTCTTCACAGTATGTGGGAGAACACATCATGAGCCTCCACACAGTTTCTGGTGATGGGACTGATCAGGAAACCTGGCCACAGCTACAGTAGGACAATGGCGCCAGACAAGACCCCTGGAGGCAGCATGGACCACCGACATCAACTTGGCTTTGGGCAGCACAAACCATGGACACCTGGAAGCCTTCCTTCATTGCTGGCATTTAAACCCCTTTTTATAGTTGCAATGCAGCTCATTGGCTACATCTTTAGACATTAAACATGGTGATTCTTCCAAACTTTAGGGCTTAAGTTTAGGGCTCCGTCATTAAAAGAGAAGTACGCTTCTTTCAAATTAACCCTGAGGGGCTTAACTAGAATAGAAATCATATTAAAAACTCTCTCTCCCTCCCTCCCTCCCTCTCTCTCTCTCTCTCTCTCTCTCTCTCTCTCTCTCTTTGTAGCATTTTGTCTAAGATTTTGAAGTACAGCTTGCTTAGACTACTGCATGCACTTTAAGTGACTCACTGAGTACACGTGCCTTTAATACTCAAGAACTGTGATGTAGATCTCTAGTTACTCTGGAATTCAGGCATAGGCAATCTCTTCATATATAATGCAAAAGACAACAAACCAGTGCTCAGTTTTAAACAGAATACTTATGTGGGGTCATGCATGACCAGGCGAGTCTTGTTTTTAACTCTTCACTGTTTTGTAACTAAATCATCACTACAGTGTCATGAGTCCCTTACAACTGTAGGAGTGCTGAGAGTATTTCTCACACAGCAACCTGCCAAGATAAGACGTTTATAGAATCAGCTGCCTTATCGCTACTTCCTCCTTGGATCAAGTGCTCTCGTTTGTCAGTCCAACTATTATATATTGCTCCAACATTAAAAAAAAAGTTTGGCATCGACACAGATGTCTAAAGTGTAACCTAAAAGGCGCTCCCCCCACGAACTCTATGGAACCCCATCTTCACGAGTTTCCCATAGGGAAAGCTATAAGGAAAGGTATAAAGAGACTAACTGCAGGTCTCTATGAAGAATACTATCACTTTCTTCCCAAATTCCCCAACACTGAAAATGGTGTCTAATTAAGCAACACAATTAAAACAAGTTTATAATACAGAAAAGATAGAAAAATGTCTCCCGGAATCCTTAAGACACCAAGATCTTTTCTGTATGGAACGAGCAATAACTATTTGGGAATAGGAATTCTGAAATAGACACTTATATTAGTCATCCCTGCTATGAAATACGTGAGTGGGGTAACTTGTAAAGAAAGGGTTAGTTAGCTGTTGGTGGTGTAGGTTCAAAGTCCCAACAGCATGGAAATGATAGATAAGGTCACTCGGGCGTGTCACATCCCAGGGGATGGGGCACGTGTGAGAAGGTATAATAGCATAGAGAACAAAAGGTCTCATAAGAACACCCAGGGTATGACCCATGATCTAAGGGTCTTTCTACTTTTTAATGGTTCTATCACGTGTTTTTATCTTTACCCCGAATACCAGGCTTCCAACACAGGAAACTGTGGAGCTGCAGCCACCATATTGTAGCTCTAGAAACACTTGAGTTTGATAAAGCTTGCTTAGAGTGTCGCATGCACTTCCAGTGAGTCACTAAGTACACATGATGTCTATACAAACAGGAAGGATGACGGGAACTCTGGGAAACCAGGTTTCCTGCTTCTTTTTCAAGTAAGCTTTCCTTACCTTAGGCAGCTTCTAGGGCAGAGTCTAACGGTAGAGAAGAGAGGAGTAATTTTCACATTACACGCACACACACAGAAGAGAATTAATGCTGACTATAAACCCCACTATATTTGTTCCATAAGCTTCTTTAATCACACTGTTGTCTAACATTATAAGTGCTGGATAATGGTTCTCAGAGTACTTTTGTTTGTTTTAGAAAGCTTGTGTCCATAAAATCTCAGCCAATGGTTACACTGTGCTTGCTAATATAGAATATCACAACCAGGAAGGCAATGCTGGAGAAAAAAAATCAACCAACCTTCTTTAGAGAGAACTAGTTTTATAATGCTCTCATCAACAAAACAGAACAACCTATGGATCTATACAAGCAACCAGGGGAATCTCAGGGATTTCAGCTGGACGAAAGTAGATCATTATGAAAGGCAGCTTGCTGTGTGGTTCTACTTGTGTTTTTTTTTCAAATAACAAAAGTTGAGATCCACAATAGATTAGTGGGTGTCAGGCATGAGGAGGGAAGGTGGAGGGAGAGGAAGATGGCCTCCAAAGGCCAGCATGAGGCATCTTTCTGTAAAAGGACTGCAGTGGGAAGCAAAAGTTACCAATCTCACATGAGGACCATTTTACAACAGCATGCTTTTGGAAGAGAAATGATTTGTATAATAAATGTATGTATTTTTATTTTTCCTCTCTAATGATGAGATGGTATTTTAGAATAACTACTAGCATTGCTCTAGAAAACTATTAGACGTTTAAATTGCCGAAAAACAAAACAAAACAAAAAAACGAATTAGAGATCTAGAGGCCACCCATACATAAAAATTAGAGGTGTCATTGTTTCTTTGAAACCACAAGGAAACACAGTCCCCAGAAATATGGGACCGTAACTAGGTTTGTCTTAGAGATAGCTGACTTGTTTTCAAAGTTGTCTTTCTTGCTTCATCCACAAGGCAAGACAGAGCTGAGAACAGTGTGTGCTGTGACTAAGCCCATGCCAGAGAATCCTAGTGATTTGACCGCCTATCTCAAGCCCTTCTGAAGTCTTCAGCACAAGCTCTGTACAGGCAAGGCAACTACAACTGGACTTATCTGATTCTAGTCCAGTTGCCAAGTAAACAAGTCCCCGTATTCCATCAGAGCCAAGACGGGTTCAGACAAGCTAAGTATTTTGGCTCTAGAGTAGTCACCAATTCACTGTTGCCTGGGGTCATAACACTACCTTGGAAGACAATTTAAAAACAACTTGAGTGTGAGGGTGGGTTTTACAAAGCTGTTGATCAAAGGAAGATGCTACAGGAATGGTTCATACGTGTTAGAAGTTGTTAGAACTTGAAGGAAAAGAAAGTGACAGGTATAATTCCATGGGAAAGTGTCCTCGGCATTTTAAACAGCAAGGCTGGGCTACTCTTTGGGGCATGAAATATCAAAAAAACAAAAAAAACAAAACAAAACAAAACAAAAAAAAAAACAAAAAAAAAAAACCACAACAAAAAAAACAACCAAGAATAAGAAGTCTCGTGGCAATCCCTGGTTGAAGAAAACAAGGGTTCTGAAAAAGGATGCCAATGCTTGAAAGCTTGTTTTGTACATTCTTCCCTTCATCATCCTTCCTTTTTACCCAGTATCCCCCTTGTCCTTGGGGTTACTCATGGCTTTCTTTTTAGGTCATTACACTTAAGGTAAATGAGCTTCCATGATTTAAAATAGCTAAAGAATCTTTGAAAGAAGGAAACTATGATACTTTTTTAGGATTGGTTCAACATTTTATAGTAAGATAAAGTCTTGCAAAGAGTTCATAAAGGATCTTCGCCTTTGAATTATTGGTCAGAGAGACCCCAGAACCTGTGCCCCCAAACAACACACACTGTTGCCATTGCTCTTGCTTGCCTACCGTAATGAGCTTGTAAGTTGCTACTGTTGAAGGCACAACACACTTTGGATACAGCACACAGAGAAACCAGGCTGAAACTAATCTAGAAACAACTCCCTACAGGTGACCATTCACAGTGCTGAAAGGAACTGAGCAGGGAGTTGAGAGGAGCATCAGTGGACTTCCCTAGTGGTGGACCTGGAATGCTCCAGTACCCACCTGCCAGGCAGGGTGTGCCCACTGCTCCAACAGGAGCATGAGTGTTATGGGCACAGACACCTGCTATCTGATTGAATGTGAGGCCCGCTGGACAGGAGGAATTCATGTAAATTTGGTAAAACTAAAGGAAATACCAAAAAATCCGGAACCAAATCAAACCAAAAACCATGGCTGGGAGGCCATATGCCCTAGAGGGAACTTATTAATGCTGTTTTGTCAAATGGACACTGTGTCAAGCTGCTGCTAAATATTTATGTTTCTATGTTAAACATGGTTAGGAAAATAATCTCTACTTCAGGAACACCATTTTATCCTCTCTGTTTTGTAAAAAGTAATATTGTCCATTCTATCAAATATATCATATTTATCTATGGGAAAAAATATTTATGTTTCATGCACAGGTTAGCTTTGCTTTCAGCCTTGGTTAGACTGACTACCTTTTCCAGTGAGCAGCAGTCACTATAGAGCCTTATAACTGACCCAAGAGTTGAGACCAAACAACTATTGAGTGCTCAGCCCTAAACAGAGGATCTATATTAACCCCTTCAAGACTCAAGAAATAGCCACTGAAGAGGAGCACAGTGAATTTAAGAGCTGAAGGATGGCAAAGAGTGGGAAATGCTGTCTTCAGAACACACCATGGCCATTGCACTCACAGGGCAGCTATGGCTGCCTGTGCAAACTGCAAAAGATCAAGGCAGCCAGCACGCAGGCATGGAGGAGGGGTGGGTGCATGGGGGGGTGTCTCTAGCTAAGGAGCTCCTGGCAACTGATGGCTGCTGAGGGAGCTGAAGTCATTATTCTTCAGGAGTGTGGTTATTGGACCCCATACCCACCAAGCATGCAGCCCGCGTTAACTGGGCTTAGAAGGTTGTTAAAACATAAAAAAGAAGGAAAGAAAACCAGAAGAGGTCGTTCAGATGCCATGGTACGTGCGAAGGGGAAAGAAGGCGCTGCAGTGGGAGCTAAGGGTGGAGACGATCAAGGTACATCACTCATAAGGAGCAAAGTGCAAAGAATACTTAAAAATATTAAGAAGAATAAAATTAGGATATTCTAAGGATAAAATATTGACTAGCAATACGACCAGGATAGGAAAAGAGACTAAGTATGTACATTTTATTTTGGAGTGCAATATTTTTTTCAACCTATAAAAACTGAGCAATAGTGAAACATTTTGTAAGTGTACAGTGAATTTACTAGAAAGTTTTACAATCAGTAAAGAATCAGGGGGCTAAGTTGTTAACTCAGAAGTAAATGCGCCACACTTGTAGCTGTGGCAGCTGAGGAACAGCTTTGGTTTCTGCAGGAAGCCATTCTCAAATTGAGCTGGTAATTTCTGTGATGATAAAATGATAGAAAAACTATTTTGTATATATAAACAAAGTTCCTTAATTATGTCACAAAGTCCCACTCACCCCAGAAACTCTTTAACAATGTCAGCGATCAACATAATTAAAATATGCAAACAAATTGCATTTCTATAGTTTCAGGTAAGAGATGTAACAAGAGAGAATTTCTGACTGAGATTTCATGAACATTTATCTCAAAAAACTTCCGAATTTTGATGAAATGCTAGTTTTTAGCCTGAAAAACAAAAACAAAAAAAACCAAACCAAACAAACAAAAAGCCAAAACACCCTCAAATGTTTAGGATAGATGTCTAAAAGAACAATTTCAGCTTGATAATGAAAAACAAGTTTTATTATAGCAGATGGCATTCCAGCTTTGTTAGAGCAAGACACTGAATTTATTGATGTTTTTAAACAAGAGTTTTATTATTTCATTACACCATAAGATACATACATATGGTAAAAACCCTACCAATTTGTGCTTAGCTTTCTGGTACTCACTGTGTAGAAACTGCTATGGGCCCAGTTTTAGACCTATCATACAGTAATCACAAAGAAAAAAAAAGGTGCAATTTACATTTTTCTCATTAATCTCACACTGCATAGGAATGAACTAATTTGCATTACACTTTTAAAGGGAGATATGACTTCTGAAGTGTGAAAACAGTAAGAACTTAGAATGTCACTGAAATTTGTAACAATACAAACAACTATAACTAGTTTATATTTTTTATCATAAGTATCAAAAAGTAAGTCATAGTTATTGATAAGTGTTATAACAATTGGCTTCAAATTTAAAACAATATTGAAATATGTTTTGTGGCTGATACTGTTTAGGGCTATGATCAGTGTATGTAAGTTCCCTGAAAGGAAATACTGAATATCCTTAAATAAATGTAGCCATGAAAAGATAAAGTATTCTAAAAAAAAAACTTAAGCTTTGTCAACATAGATAAAAATATTAAGAAACTTTGTTCTTTAATTCAGTTACAAAAAAGTTTTTTAAAGTTTAGAGAAATTTGGGCATGTGAATCTATGTTTTCACATAAATTTTATTATATTTAAAGGAAGATTCAGTATTTCCAGTCAAAATTCAATACAATAAAGATGTTCTAAAAGTGCAAATATTATTGTGAAGATATAGTGCAAAAATTTAAATAGCTCATGAATAAAATTTTAATACTGTTGCATGCCAAAATATTTTGAATGTACTAGGTTAAATATATTTAAATTTATTATTCCTTTCTGCTACTACAAAATTTAACAGTTCATAAGTGGCTTTTACATTTCTATTGGATGGTGGTATAATAGACTCTTAAATAGAGAGTAATTTGCTCTTCAATTACTTCCAAATCTGATGTTAAATTAATCTTTTATTTTTCTTTTTCCCTTCCTAACCTCCCAAAACATTTGAGCACCTAGTCTGTGGCAGAGGGTCAGGCAAGACGTCAGATCATGTACACCCGCTTGTCGGCTATGACATTTACTTGAGGCATTCATTAGTTAGACTGTGTGCTTTTCACAGATATGACAGAAAGTCCTACAGAGTTTTATGTTATGTTTTCAAAAGGATATTTATAACTAAGTGTTGGGATTGGACTGTGCAGGGGTGGGGCAAGGGCAGAAGAGTGATATGGAACGGAGCTGACAATATCAGGAAGATAATGTTAGCTTGGACCAGAGAGGGCGGTGGCAAAGAGCGGTAAACAGTGTAATTATAAACGTTCAGTTGGAAAAATTTCATTTGACCCCAAATTCTGTAGGGTCAACAAGGTGATGTGGAATGAAAGAGAATGTGATCAGATTAAGGGTGTAGGGAAGGGCTCATTTTTCCCATTTGCCAAATACTGTTGGGGGCAGTTGCTCATTGAACCTATGGTTTGATATTCAACTGCTTACATTCTTTGGCTTTAAAATTTCAACTTAAATTTCATTTCCTGTCTTCTTTATCTCCATGCCTCTATCATGTTCCTGGCTTTTTAGTGACTATGGTCATATTACAAGAATATGTACCCACTGTAAACACACTTAAACTCTGAAGCTCTATGCATCAATTATAGGAAAGGCATTACTATTTTATCAGTCACAAGGATACAAACACAGTGGAAAGTAAATACAAAAGATGGCTTCTGGCCCTACAGACCTGCATTTCCCGGCTAAGACACAACTGTCACATTGTTATTAGCCCAGCTTATACCCTTTTCAATCTATGACAGGTTCCCTCATCTCTCACCTAGAATTTCAATTCCCCTCTAAACTAAATGGCTAAAAGAAATTACACCTACCTTTTAACATTTCTTTTGTGACTTCCAATGGTCATATTAATACTTCAGTGATTACTATGGGAGATAACATACTGTATGGACTTTATGTCACTCAATTCTTTTGATGTTCTTGGAAAGGAACCTATTATCAAACAGAGGCTTAGGAAAGCGAAGAGGCTTGTTGGAAGTCAACAACTGGCATGAGGAAGGGTAGGGGTACAAACCTACGTGGTCTAATACTGACGCTTTCTCGTCTACACTTCCGCTTCTGAGCATTAAGCCATCAGAGAAGAGTATGAGTCTCTACTCTTCATCTACAACTTCATCTCGATCTCACTTTCCTGTTGATCCGTATTAAGTTTGATACAGATGACTTCTTAGTACAGACCTGACCGTTATTTGAGTAAAGGAAAATAATCATTTCAGAGAAATAAATACAGGAGAGCCTCATGTGGAAAGGTGGGGATTCCTGGGGAAAGCCAGCACAGCTCCCAACACTTTCTTTCCTTCCTCCCTCCCTTCCTTCCTTTCTTCCTTAGACGTAGGTCTTATGTCAGCCTTAATGTAACAACTGCATCAAACATAGCTGGTATTCAACCCAGGAATTTAGGAAAACAGAACGTTTTAGTTAAATGTAGTGAAAGCATCCCCTAATTTACTTTACACATAAAATTTAACTAGGAAGATTCAGACATCCCACTTTCAGAACACAAAGAAACTCTGAGATGTAAAGCATACTGAAGATGCAGGTACTGAGGACATAGAAGTATAAGAACTTAAAAGACACACCAACCAAATAGTTACTAAAACTAGGCCAAGGGTCAGTCAGGTAACCCAGTGGGCAAAGCTATTCATGACCAAGCTTGATGACCCAAGTCTATTGCATTCACACAGACACACGCAAACAGACACACACACACACACACATTAAAAAATAAAACAAAAGGAGGTATTTGAACTGTAATTCTATCACTTTGGAGGCTGAGGTGGGAGTTTGTCATGAGTTAAGAGGCTAGCCTGGGCTACAGATTAAGGCTATTCCAAAACAAAAGTCTGAAAACTTGGCTGAACTACAGAGGACTTAAATTTTTTTTTTTTTTATATGTATAAGAATAGCATTAAGAGAGGCTGGAGAGATGTCTCAGTGGCTAAGAGCACTGGGAAAGGACCCAGGTTTGGCTTCCACCAACACATGGCAGCTCATAATCGTCCATAACTCCGGATTCAGGGGATCCAAAGCCTCTTTTGACCTTCCTGGATAACAGGCATGCAAGAGGTGTACATATGCACACACAGGCCAATACTCATATCAAATAAATAAATAAATAGATCAAAAAGAAAGTATAATATGAAGAATACTTGCGTATTCTCCACACAGATTTAGCAAACATCCCACATTCAACCTTTGGCCAATATGTTCATGAATGAGATTTTAGACATTCTTATAATGCATGGATACTTAGAAGCTGTTGTTAAGACATTACATATTTTCAATCTCCTCTATAGTCAGACATGTATATATATGTATCACACATGTATCCACATGGTTCCTTAACCATGTGAAAGTAAGTTACATATATCATAGCCCTTTATCCTTAAGTACAATGGTATTCCTAATAAAGATATTACTGTATATAATTCTGTTGGGAATTTCAATACTTTCATTGATCTGTTCTACCTTCTGCATTCCAGACCTGTCAAATGACCCAATAATGTCTCTATCCCAGTAGAGGATCCAGCCTAGGGTCAAGTATTTGTTTAGATTTTCTGTCTCTTAACTTCTCTTAATGTCCAGCATCTTATCAGATGCCAGATGCCCTCCAAGGTTTGACTCAGGCTGTAAACTCTCAGTCTGGGTGGCAGAGATGACACTGTGTCCTTTTCAGGGTATCAAATTTTGAGTAACAATGACTTCTTCATTGGTGAAGACAACTTTTAGCATCAAATTGTTTTCTCAATTTTCTACTGCATAATTACTATTTCTCTGTTATAATTAGCAGTGGTTTATATAGTTACTTTTAAACTACATAACTATGTAGATATCTTGTTCATTAAAATTTCCCCCTAAATTTAGCATCTTAATTTGTTCCTAATTCAATCCTTACTAAAACATTCACAATGCTTCTTTCCAGATCGAGCAGCCTCTCTGCTGCTTCCAGTCGGCACTCCACAATCACCGTGAGCCACAGTGCTCCTCTACCCCATTAATTAACTAATCTAATTATACATGGCACAAGCTCATGAGCTATCATTATTCTACAGTGCATCATTTATGACTGTGATTAATGCTTTGATGTCCTGGTTCATCCAGATGCAGGCACAGAAGCCTTTGTCAGACAGCTCCTCATGGTATGGCTCTATCAGCTTCAGCTCTAGGCGTTAACTCAAGTGACTTCTCAGTCCTGAAACCCGTCATCTTCCTGGGACTGTATACATGATGGTGCTGGGAGTTTGTAGCCCCTCAGAGATGCTGCTCATTAGATGTAAGTCTTCTAATTCCGAAAGTCTGGTTGGATGATAATTCTCAATTTTAGTGTTTTCTTGTTCTGACTGGTTTCTTCAAGAAATTCTGCAATTTATTTTCTTGTTTCTAGTGCACTTGACTATCATTCTTGGCAATTTAGTTTTCTGTCCATTTGTATTTCTGTACTAAACGTTAGTAGCAAATGGTGGCAAGCACCTTTATTCCATGAGCCATCTCACTGGCGCTAGTCTTTATTTTTGTTTTATTTTTAATTTCAGATTGAGGCACATTTCTCTTAGCTGCAAATACTTAACTGAGAACATTCAGTTGAATGTGGCGTGTTATGTTACATTTCTTCTATTTTGTTTTTCAATTACTGTACATATTTTCACCAAGATGGAAACTTTAAGTCACATGAATTTTTGCAGCTGGTAATGATGGGAATTTTTTTCAGCTTTAAAACACTATTTTATAGAAAGGTCTTAGGTCAAGAGCACCCTCTTCTGTGTAGGTGCACTATGGGTCATATTACTGCTGGCCCCAGGGTGAGAAGTGAACAAAGTGATGTCTTCTCTTTCTGTAAGACCCTTCACTTTCTTCTCGGTGTTTCTTCTCCATCAGTAATTCTTCCCACAAAGCACTGACTCTCAGAGGCTGCAATTTCTCTGTGCACACACCTCAGAATCCTGGCTGAGTGCCATTAAGTGCTGACCAATGGCCAGGATTTTGAGATTAATTATTACACTTTTTATTTCTGGTACTGATTTCACTTGTTTCATTGGAGTCTTGTTTTCCTTACTCCTTTGAGAGTCTTTAAAGCATGTTCTACGTCCTCAGATGCAGTGGCAGGCTAGCTTTAGAACTTATGCTGAAAATTATTTATTCTACTTACTTCAGAGGTTTGTTCTGGCTTCTGTTACTGTCAGATGGCGGGTATGAGTCAAGTATGGCTCTGTTTGCTTTCTTGGTCAATATGATGCTCTCTGTGAGGGCACGGTGAGGGGGACTGAGAACCAAGCATTCACCACCGATCTCTAACAGGCTTCTACTAACACCACAGTTGTATTCAGAGTGCATTCCCTGTCTGTGCTTGTACCTTTTCATAGTGCTATTTGTCTTGTTCAAATCTACTGCAATCCGGGGAAGACCAAGCAAAATGAAAGGACATTCTTAATGATTTACCATGAGCAACTAACTACAGCAATGCTCTGTTGTGCATTTTGGGGAGAAGTGCTTGCTTTGTCTTTTTTTTTTTTTAATAAAATCTTGAAGTATAAATAACAAAAGAAAGAGAAAACAGAAAAGAGAAATGAGAGAGAATAATAGAGAAGCAACGAGACTGGTCATTGTGGATCCTGGAAGCCATTTCAGAGTTTTAAATTTGTTTGATTACCAGAGCAGGGCCCAATGAATACACACTCCAAATGATCATTTTTAAGAGCTCTACAGTTTTCTCCTGTGCTGTCTACAGTAGCAAATTCTGAGATATGATGATGCATGACTGCTTTAAAGGTATACCTCACACAACTTCACACACAAAAGAATACATGGATATTCTCACGCACCGTACCCCCTGAACCCCACCATCCCTGCATCCCCCACTCCACGACTTACCTGTTTCACATTCTGGAGTTCTTCTATCAATTGTTTCCTGTGCTTCTCTGATTCCAGTAATTTCTCCTGGGTTTGAAAACCACTGAATGAGTAGCATGCCACTGTGACACCAGGAATGATTTCTAGTCCCATTTCAAAGTTTATTCCCCAAACATCAAATTGCTAAAAATCTCCTAATGAAACTCCTGGTTATTTGTCTGGCTTTACATGTCATTCACTAGTGGTCAGTTATCTAAGTCTAACTGTGGTGAAAACATCTGTATTGCCTTATATAAAATGCCAAAACCTGAGCTACAGAAGAAGTTGGTCAGGACCTAAGTGGGTAACCTGCAACTAAATGTGGGTGACAGCCATCACTACCAAAGAGCTACCAGACTGAATAGTCTTATTCTGAATTAGATGGAAAAAAGCTTTAATCCAACCAAAAAAAGACTGGGCCGACTCTTAGCTCCCTAATGTAATATTTGCCCATTTTTGAACAATTATTCAAAAAAGGATAGAACTATTATAGCCAAAATATGAAGTATATATTTGAATACAGGCATAAAGGTAAAATATAATTTTTGAGCCTAAAACTAAATCTAGCATGAACTCTGAGATGTCCCACCTTGTTGAGTGGTACAGTCAGAAATGCTTAGTGACCCAGGAGCCATCTTATTGAAAACATGAACAGGGTTACGGGACCTTAAATAGCGTATTTCATGGTAACATCAGATGTGCAGAGGAGGCAAAGTCTGACGTCTGGGGCACTGCTGGGGCACTGCAGCCCACTCTGGTCTACTCTGCCAGCCTCCTGCGCTCACGGTGCTCTGCTCTGTCTGTCTTTGCATGTAAACAGGACATGCATCTGTTTCCACTCTTCTGTGAAGAGCAGGAACAGTTGGAATTCGGGTTAAACAGTTCCCACAGCACTATTAAGTATCACTTCTGCAAAATAAAAATTAGCCGAAGGCCTAAAATTACTGATTTGTACCTCAAGTGAGACACAAAACTGTCAAAGGCTGATGATGAGTGAGAAAAGACCATTCCTACTCTATAGTCTTCACTTAACCAGCTCTGCCCAGTGTGTGTGTGTGTGTGTGTGTGTGTGTGTGTGTGTGTGAGCATGTGTGTGTATGTATGTGTGTTTCCATGTGTGTGTAGATGCCTGTAACAAAAAAGGCAGAATAACTGAAAATGTAACATCTGCTTCATATACTATTTAAACAACTTTTAATTTTTAAATTAAATTGATTTGTTGTATTTGACGTATATGACTGTTTGGCCCGCATGTGAGTGTGTGTGTACTACATGTGTGCTTGGTGCCCACAGAGGTCACTCAGAAGAAGGCATTGAGTCCCCTGAAACTGGAGTTATGGATGGTTTCAGCCATCATGTGAGTGCTAGGAACAGAACCCAGATTCTCTGTATGAACAACAAGCCCTGTTGATGGCTGGGACACCCCTGCAGACCTTATGAATCTTTAAAAATACATGAGTCTCAGAGGGGGGAAAAATCAATGTAGAGGAAATTTAAAGCAGAGTCTTCTTTTATTCTGAGACTTTAGGTTTTGCAACATTAAAATATGCTGAATTACAGTTCATGAACTTGGAAGGTGATCTTGATGGAATGGCTCCTCAGGGGACCCTTGTTTAAATGTTACATGAGTATGGCTTACACAATCTTAAATTAAAATTCTAGCAATTAATATTGACATTCAAATAAAACTCAAAATAGATCATTAAATCTAGCAGTGAAAACTTTAGGGAAATGAAAAATATGCAAGAACCTCTGACCCCCGACAGCGTGGATTTTGTTTGTGTAAAGATGAGGCACACAGGAAATACTGTCTTACCACTGTGGCCAATGCTAGGTTATGGTTCAGAGTCAGTCAGAAGAAACTAATAATTTTTTAAATGAATTCTCTATTTTCATCTAGGTATGCCAACTTATGGAAAGGTGGTGAATTTCAGAATTATAAAACATAACCATAGTGGTGGGAAGTTCACTTATATTTGGAAGGAATATGAATTACCAAAGCCTTATGAAAGAAAATTTCAAGAAATATACAGAATGTTTTACATTAGTACACTTTAATATTGCAATTTCAGTTTCACATACTTAGTGTGAACTTTCACAGCTCCTATCCACACACCTAGAAAGTTACTAAGATTTCTTTTTATTTTCATTTTCATGTGTGTATCTACTGTGTATATGCCACGTATGTGCGGTGTCCTTGGAGGCCAGAAGATGGTGTTGAATACCCTGGAGTTAGAGTATAGGAAGTACAGGCCAACCAATGTGGATGCTGAGACCTAACTCATGTCCTCTGGACGAGGAGCAAGTTATAACCGCTGAGTCATCCCTCTGGTCCCTGAAGTTACTTTTGATAATTGAAAACTGAAGATAACCTAAATATCCATTACCAGAGATCTGGTTAAGACTCTGTAAGGGAACCAGTTGGTATAGTGGCTCTCTACCACGGAAGACGTGCAAAAGCTGTGGTAGGAACGGCCCATGGTTCAATCTGAACCATGGAGAAACAGAAGCCCAGCTAAATAAAGTGGGTATAAAAGAATTACGTTATGCATGAGTTAGCACAATAGGCTTCTTCTGAACTACTTAAGAATTCACTTTTTAGAGTAGTTTTAGACTTATAATTAAATACAGAGGAAGGTAAGTAGTTCCCATGTGTCTCTAAAACCTACACACATATATTTATTTTTTAAAATGTGCTTTGTTTGGGCTGTCTTCAGAAACTCTGAGAGGATGTGCTAGAAATTTTTAATATTGGCTTTGTCTAAAGACTGGCATTATTAAAAAAACAGTAGAAAGAAAATGGTGTTTCTTTTTTGAATAAAGAATTTATACCAATAAAACTAAATAACTAGAAAGCTTCACCTAACGAAATAATTTTTTAAAATGTATATTTTTATGGTGAAGTGATCATAAAGTAGTTATGCTCTTTCCTTGGAGAGAATCCTGACTCATAAAAGTCAGGATTTAACTTAAACTTAATATTCCATTAAGAAAAGAATGTCACTATAGAAAAAGAATCAAAATGTTATGTATTTGAAGCATATATGATTTGTTCTCCCCTGAAAGCACGATGCTTTCATTTTCAAATTACATTAGCAAACCACTATGTCCCTCAGACATGACCCTGTACCTGAAAGAAAATGTATTTTCTATGAACATCCGAGGACTCAAATTTGTCACAGCTTGCTTAGTTGGCTCCTCAGCTACACCTGCTGTTGCCACCAATACGAGAGAACAGGAATCTGAGGAGCCAGATCAGACAGGAGAGGAAAACCCACTCACTGCACACACTGGATTTTATGTGCATGTCACAGAGTGAAAATAAGTGAGTGGTGAACTTGGGAATAACTCTAAAGATTACACAGATGACTCGATTCGATTTGATACTAATATGCTTTCATTAAAAAGCACATGAGCTCACTACTTCAGAGTCCAATCTGGGATCATGTCTTTGTAAGGGCGAATACCAGGATGCTGAGGAGATGGTTACCTTAAGCACATTCCGTTCGTCTAGAGCAGCGTCTCTTTCTCGTCTAAGTTTCCCCATTTCATCTGCTTCTAGGGAATCACAGGGGAGAAGCTGTCAACATTAAAATACAGAAGTTATGCATCAGAGGCTACTCTTGGGAACGGAAAGTCCTTCTTCACCACCCCCAAACTTTGTTCCACGTCAAAATTCAGGTTTTATTTTGGAGTTATTTGACTGGGTAAAAGGAAACTAATGTATTGGGCCACTTCTCTCATCAGGTTGATCTTATACTGTTGTGGCTTAGAATTTATATTATTAAAAGATACACATTTAACTTTTTTACTTTATACATGTATATTTTAATTTTATGTGTACATGTGTGGGCCTGTTTGTGTATGTAGCAGGTATGCAGACCAGAAGAGGGCAATGGATCCTCTGGAGCTGGAGGTAAAGGTGCCCATGTTGGTGCGGAGACCTGAACCCAGGTCCTCTGCACGAATCGCCAGTGCTCTCCACTACTGCAGTCTCTAGCCCTAAGCTGTCTTGAAATGTTCTCTTCTGTAGAGATAAGCCATTCATGATACTTGATTAGACTGCTAAGCGTCATACTCTAAGGGACGGCAGTCTGCTGCCAAGACAGGAGTTTTCCTGGGTGTGGATGTGGGTATCAACCTTGCCTTTTCTATGTATGACCTCATGTGCTTTCTGGGATTGTACATTATATCTAGTGGCTTTTTCTTCTTATACCTTAACTAGAAGAGGAATGGGATCAGTCCCCAAAGTTTGCATGTAATTATCTTTTCTTAAAGACTGCCTTCTTCAGCTTACAATCAATATATGTATATATATACACACACACACATATATACTCATATATGTATATCTATATCTATACCTATATATACATATATATATATATATACACACACACATTTTTTTTCTGTGTCAGTCTAATACTTTTATTGGTAACAGTGTGTGTGGGGAGTGAGACAGAGTTTCACTATGGAGCCCAGGATGGTCATGAACTTGCTTCAACATCCGGAGTGTTGAGAGTACAGGCATACACCACTACACCCAACTTCATTGTACACTCCCTGGTCACCTTTGCAAAGACTAAATTCAACCTTTCTTCTAAAAATGAATTCAAATGCTAACTTTGTTATAACCTCTAATGAATGTTACTTTCCTTGGATCAAATAATGCTATGTTAGTATTCTATATAATGCACTTTTAAAGTTGTAATTGTTTGTGTATGTGGCTCTCTAGTAAACTATACAAGGCAAATTTTATCTATCTTCATAGCATGTGCCATAGCACCAACACGATGTCAGCAACATTGTCATTATCCATATGTATCTGATATCTTACAGATGGGTCTTTAGAAGTTATAAAAAGTTTAGACACAGTGGGAATTACCATTTACATCTTGACGCAGTATAAGCAAAACATTACAGTCTCATCACATACAGATCAGTTTGATATTTTTATTCAGCCTTATGCCATTTGTTAAAATAGTGACCTCAATATACCAAACTAACAAGAGCCTGAATTGTGAAAATTTTACTTTAGGGGACTGACAGCATATTCAATGTTCAGCATGCAGTGTGAAGAGAATCCATTCATGATGCTTGATTAGACTGCTAGAGCGTCACAGCTCAGTGGGTGACAGTGTGCTGGTGTGCTGGGTGTGGACGGAGGCACCAACCTTGCCTTTCCTGTGTATGACCTTGTGCTGGCAGCAGGTGCAGCACTGCGTGAAGTTTTTAATATAGAAATGATGATGAGACTCACAGCAAGACACTTATATTTTGGGTTCTAAATGCCACAGTCTCCTCAATCCAAAAGTTCATTGTCAAATCAACAAAAGGATTGACATATCCTGACTCAGCAATTCCCCCTTAAAAAGGTGACAGCCCAGATGTCTGCGTCAGAGACAACTGGAAGAGCTAGTCACAGTGCACATACTCTAGTTATGAGCCTAGTGACGAAAAGCAGGAACGAAGGACTCTGCCTCTGTAAGGTCAAAACAGCGGATTTGTACAGCTGGAAATGGGAGCTTACTGCAAACCATGTGAGAGACTTCTGAAGAGTGATTTCACCTGAGATACATGACAGGTATCCAGCAAGCTGTAGGCTAATCATTACTATATCTTGTCATTCACACACACACACACACACACACACACACACACACACACACACACACACACACACACACACATGTATACACACATATATATAGTTATGATATTTCAGTGAAGATATTAAAAATATTATGAAGCTGGATGTGGTAGCGCATGCCTGTCATCCCAGCACTTGACAGAAGAGCAGTAGGAACGGGAACTCGAGGCTAGCTTGGCTACACACTAAATTTGAGGCCAGCCAGGGCTATAAGAGAGCTTCCCCCCCCCAAAAAAAAAAAAAAAAACCTAATAAAAATAAAGCAATGAATTATGAAACAAGAAAGTAGGACAGAGTTGGCAGCAGAGCTTCCCTCCTGCTCTTGCCCCTTTCCTTCCCAGACAGCATCCTAAACCCTAGTCCTTCTTGCCCCAGCCCTAGCAGCAGTCCCTTGCACAGACCTCTTCCCCAGCCCAGCAACCACAGACTCCACTCAGCCTCTGCTTTCTTGACCTCCACCTCAAAAAGCATTAACTTTCTCATCCTCTTACCCGCTTCCCTTCTGCAGCTGCCAAAACCTCCAGCTGGCCTGATCTGTTGCTTTTTCTCTCAACTCCAGTAAAACTATCCTCAAGCTGCCTTCGGAATCCATCTTTAAATGCTTTTATTTATATCACAGATCCTGCACAAGGAATCCTCTGTCTCCTACTGCTATGAATGCTTGGTGGTCCACACAAGAAGAACTGAACAGACAGAACAGGCCATCCTATATGACAAACCAGACACATCAATCAATTGGTGGACCCACGATCCAACACTTCCGCTCTTGTTCATTTATCTGATAGTATTTGTGTTGGCTACGGCCTCCACCAGAATCCCCAAACCCAACTTTTGGGTGATGATGCCTGGGAGAATCTGCTCAGTGCCAGATGAACAAAAGCAGAAGACAGGTAAGACCATTGGATAGAAAAGGAGATGTCTTTTACTCCTCTGCTCCCATGGCCCACTCTTCTCTCTAGGAGTAGGAAGCATCTTAAGTGCTGTTCAGCAGCAGATGAAGAACCGAGCACCCTCCCTTTCCCTTCTATGATTCTGAAGGTCCTCATTCCTCAAGGAGGGATGGCAGAGGATGCCAGGAGGGAGAAAAGGACAGAAAAGGGCCATTTGTGGTCATCGGCTTTTCAAGCTCTATCTGCAACATGTGCCTATCTCTGCCAGCTCTCTGGTAAAATGGTATGATCCGTGGGGAGTAACATCTTTCTTGACATAGACAGCAACTATACCCCATTTTGGACATCCCTTTTAAAACATAAAAATATCAACATAGTAACAAATCTCTGATGCAAACTGCATGGTTTATGGTCGGTAACCCCCTTTACAAATAGTTTGTTTAGTGGATAATATCCATTCATGTGGGCAGCAAAAGCTGTAGCCCAGCCAAGGCCAGTAGACCTGTGAGGTGGGAAAAAAACAAACAACTTATTTTAAAAACTCAAGAAGGTTACTCTGACGGCAGAAACGTACAGTTGGAGACAGACAGAAATGGCGGGAATAACATTCTCTTAATGAGGTGTGGACTCATACCCCGTAAGCTCCTCTCAACCAGCTGCCCGCAGAACCTCATCGCTAAGCCCGCGCACCTTCTGAGTTCTGATGCAGAAAGCATAACTTTTTCTCTTGCTCCCCTTTCCACCTCCCTTCCCTAGACACTGGGCAGAATCCCAAGCCAGCCTGTTCTGATACTCAAGGCTTTGCACGGTGTCTTAAGGCTCCCCCACACACCCCATCTTGTGACCTCTCATGCCTTGAGGAAGTGAAGACTAGCAGCAGGCCACTGCTTTTTTGCATGGGCCTTGCCTGCTTTCTATCACCCTCTATCCTCTGCTATCCTCAGGGCAGCTGGGATTTCCAAAATACTTGCTCTCTTGTTTTTCCTGGCAAATGCCAGTGTGATTGATGTTGATCTTAGGTCCCGATTCTGTTTTGAAATTCTTTTATCTATGAGACTAAGACCCTGAGACTAGATCCCCTTGTAAGAGTCTCACTTTTGGGCTTAGACATTTGGCTCTTTATTCTTTATTCCATTACATCTCATATTCACTTTGGCTCAGACTCCTTTGACTTTGCCTACCTAAACCCGATTACCTCCCTTCAAGGCTGAAGGTGTACACAAGTCACTGTCTTTAACCTTTCTTTGTAAAATGTCTTATAGTCCAGGGACAATGGGGCTGGACACAAGTGACTAAATGTACTCCCCAGCATCAAGAAACCTACAGGACGAACCACCTAGAATGAACACAGCTATCTATACTACAGAGCCAGTTCTCTGGAGCAGATCATCTTATAACAACCAGTCTCCTGTGTCTGTGACTTCCGAGGGCCACTTGTAACGGTGGAGCTCAGGCACCAATGGGTGAGTGACCAGGACTACTTACTTACTCATATCTCCTGTCTATGACCCAATTACTACTCTATTTAAATCAAAAGTACATTCCAATACCCTGGATATGGGCAAAGGGCCACTGGACCCCTTTGCATGTGCTTACTAATGTGCCACAGTTGACTAGAATTCATCTCCCTGATTTTCACACAAAAAGGGAAGAAGGCATCAACTGTCCTTACCAGCCAGGAAACATATGAGTAAGAACACAGGCATCCCATGTAAAACACTTAGAAACCTGACCTATTATTGTCAAACTAAGGCTGCTGAGGGTAGCCATAGTGGGATTTGCCCACTTTCATGGGTTGTCAACATCATTTACCACAGACTGACTGTTGCAACAGAGGCACTCCACTGTTTGAACGTAGAAACAATTGGGACTTACACAATGAAACAATAATGTGGCAGTTGCTTGTGTTGAGCTAGTTAACAGGCAGTGACTTATATAATGCTTTTAAAATTGGGGTATTTTGCTCACTCATGAATTGCAAGATGGGTTTTTTAATGAGATAGAATTCAGTAATATTAAATGAGAATTCAATGTGTGCTTTGAGAGACTTATTTCAGTGTACATGTGACTGTGACGGATAAATGGATTCTTCTGTGTGATGATAAGCAGAAGGCAACACACAGAATTTCATAAGTTAATAATGACTATTGCACAACATTTTGATCTACAGCCTCAAGAGGAAATCATTGGCACAGTCTGGTGCTTGTGCTTTCAAACTATTGTAGATTGACGACACTCTTTTTTTATCTGCCCTAAAATCCTATTGGTAAGAAGGAAATAAATTACTCATTCAGGGCATGTGCTTTCCTTTGCAGCTGTTCACAAAGCTCTGCGTGCTCATACAGGTCCCTGCTTTACTGCCACATCAAAAACTAGCACTGCCTTGGCTTGAGAAATGGGCACAGCATCCTTGAGAACTGTTTAGCAGCACGAGACATATCTGTCTGGGACGTCATGGAGTTAAGTGCATAAGACCACGTCAGCAGATGGAAAGGGGGTTCTACAGTTCAGGTTTTGCTAAGTTCCACACAGGGCTCCTGATAAATCTGTGCCTTCATTCTGAGAAATAGGTATGTCCTGAGAGCAACAGGCATGTCCTGAGAGCAACCGAACAGCTAGGTTTTTGGGTGACTTTGATGAATAAAAATGACCAGTATACACACACACACACACACACACACACACACACACACACACACACACACACACCAATATGTACACACACACATATACATACATGTATATACACACACACATATATAATTTTTAAAAAGGGTTTTGAAATGTTAAAAAAATGGCATGAATAATCTTTAAATGAGAGGATCAGATTATTTTTACCAATAAACTAATCAATCACCTATATTCTGCATTGCTAGAAACATGTAACTGATACCAATCGAAGCCTCCGATTGGAAAGACTATATTTTCAAAGCAATTGGGCTGTGGTTTGGATGTGCTCTGATCTTAAAGGATTCATGTTTTGGAGACGTGGTCCTCAGGGTGCAGTGATGAGGTGAAGGTCTTCAGAAGGTGAAGCCTAGTGAAGGGCATTGCTTTTTGGCTTTTCAAAATGTGCCTATTTTCATTAGGGCTTCTTCTTTGTGATGCCATCTGCCTATAGGCCTTCCTCAGAGGTCCATTCAGTGAACCTCTCCAATTCTGACCTTTGATCTGCGACTAGAAAACTGGTGGCTAGATTATACATAAGAATTCTAAATATAAAGTTGTACCAGGATATCATTATAGGTTTACAGAGAATGGAAGAGCTAACAAATAAAGTGAAGAAGTTCTGAGTATAAAGTATTGACTATAAGTCTAAAATAACAATCGTAGGCACTAAAAACTATTGTGTTTGGATTCTATTAGATCTACTGTAAAGTGTTATATATAAGCATAATAATTAGAAACCAAAAAAAGAAAATACTATGATAATAAACCACTGGGTTAAGTAGGAAAACACAAGAAAGTAATCTAGAGAGGCAGACATTCAGTATTTATATAGCTACACACACCTAACTATATTCTTATAACATATAAAATTAAAACCAGTGATAAGAAATAAAAATTTTCTAATAACATCACTAAGTATATTTGATAATTAAACTGATAGAAAATTTAAGATGCACATGGAACACGTACTTTTCTCAAAACAAGAACCATGATAAGGGAAAGTAGTCATATTTAGTTCATAAACAACCATTCTGTAAATTCAATACAATTCCAATAGAGTAAGTTTAATATTTAATATTATGACAAAAATCACTTAAAATGACATTTTTCAGATCAAAAATAAGAAGCTAATAATACTCTTAGCTTATTAGTAAGAATGAACACAGTATTAAGTAGCTAAAAAATAAGGGACTAGCAGAGAGAAACAAATGAATGCAAGAGAGACTGGGACAAAGAACACATCTATGAACCTAGTGACAATCCTCTGCTCAGAAAGTCAGGGCAACCACACTTGGGCTTTGCCAGTTTTGGTGTCTCAGTAGGATGTTGGGATTAGTTTTAATATAATTTGTATTAATACAAAATTAATTACATGGGAACCCGGCATGTCTGCCTGTAAGATGCTGAAGGTTCATGCCCCCAGTTGGCTTTGATTGGTGAAATAAAGAGTTGCTGGAGGCCAATGGCTGGGCAGGGAGGCAGAGGCGGGACTTTTAGATTTCCTGGGCAAGGGAGGAAGGAAGGAGGACGGGCAGAGTCACCATGATGGGGAAACAGAGAGATCAGACTTAAAAGCTGCAGGAGAGAAAACATCCAGCCATATAACACCCAGATAAATAGAGATGAATAAATTTGATTTAACTGTTTTTAAGGATAGAAAGGAGTATAATGGTAATTGTTTAAGAGTTTTAAAATATACATGGAATAAAGAAATCCAGGCCTTTGATCTCAAATGTAGAAAACAAACACACAGAAATAAAAATGAGATTAAATAAAAAAAAAAAATTTAAAAAGGTCTATGCCGGGGCAAATACTCAGATTCTTTTGAATATAGTCTACAAGGGAATTCTGGGATTGTTTAGCCTGGTACGACAAATTAGAAGCCTAAAAGTAGGCTTATACAGTAAATAGAAGGGAATTTAATTGAAGTTCAATACATAGATGAATAGAGGCTTTTGATCAATTGTAGGTCAGGAGCAGGGGATAAGGGGAAGGACCTAATCTCAGACAGATAATAAAAACTTATGTTAATTCAAGTTATATACAGAGAAAGGGGACGTATAAACAGAGATATTAATCTCCTAGAAGAGAGAATTTAAGTATACATAGATGAACAAATAACTTAGCCCTTGATCTCATGTAGGTCATGAGCAGAGGATAAGAAGACCTTATCTTGGATAGATAATAATATTTGTTTAGATTGCTTTAATTGCTGTGAATTGTTTTAATTGTCAAAATGCATGTGGTTATGAGCTTAGTGGTTATAATATTAAACATCCTCTGGGAGAAGGTTAAGCTACTAAATCAAATCAATCTATATCTTTAATGATTTTGGGTTATTGGACCAAGGGTATGCTATTTTGGGAGAGAGGCTCTGTATCTGTGTTAACAGGAAAGAAGAGGCTTTAGACCCTTTCTAGAGTGATATGGATCAGAAATGACAGGGGAAGACTCCCAGAAGATCTTGGCTACAGAAAAGAAAAATTCAAAAAAACAAACAGGACAGGTAACCTGAGCTGCTGATTCTTCAATATGGGAACAGCCCAGTAACTGGCTTAGACATGAAAATATCTCTAGCCAAAACATCAGTTAAAATCACACAATAAATCCTGTTGGTTGTGGGATTCTTAAGATTCATTGTGCCACCCTTCACATGGCATGAATGAAGATTTATTATGATTGCATATTGATCAAATTAACTCATAAAAAGATAGTTGTCTTGTACCTGCTTAAATAAGGAACAAAATCCATCCTTAACTGATCTGTACACCTGTATATTTCATATGAATATCTTAATAGTACTAAAATTTTGGCTATAAAACTCATATATTGCAGAATTTGTAGCTCTGGCAAAATTCATCTGCAAAGACGCTGAAATGAACTGCTGGTCCAGCCCCCTGCTTCCTGATGCTGCCCAGAGACCTGCTTCCAGAAGAGCTTCAGGAACTGCTGCTGAGTCCCAATAGACTTGGATCATGCAGCCTTTCAGACAGATCTCAGAACTTCAGTGAAATCCTGAACTTTTTAAACATATAGAGACTGGATAACATATGCTAAAGCTAGCCTTCTTAAGTCTAACCAATTTTTCTAATTCCCTACCCCTTTAAAGAGTTTTTGTTGCCCCTATTCAGCAAGAAGACGTTGTGGAGAGTCATCATCCTGATTCCTTGGGTTTGGGTGTCTAGTTATGGTTATTTTATAAATTATAGATAGGTCGTCATTTTAAGGGATAATTTGGAAATGGTTCATAATTTTGAACAGGGAGGAAATAGATGCGATGGATTACTAAATTTATTATTAATCAAAACATTGTGTAGCCATAATCTTACATTGATAGAAATCCTTATAATTGATACAGAGTTGAATTTATAATTTCTTACATTGGAACAGAATTTATATATTGATATAGATTTAAGGTTCTCATTGGTATAAATCTCTGTATGTTCATACAAACATTGAAATTAATACTGTTACTCTTAGATAGGCATTGTGCCAATATAACTCATTTAAGAACACAAGGTCTTGACTCAGTTCTTCTATAGCTGCTATTCCAAACAGTTTAGAATGATTAAGTAACACAAATTAAAGGCCAGATAGTAAACTTATGGTTATATTAGATTCTGATTGTTATAATAAAGTATTTTCAATATTATTAAAAGAGAAATAGCTAAGAATAGTCAAGGTTTAACAGTTCAGATACATTTTATATAGACAGTCCTCAAAAACATCAGAAATCCACAGAATATGACATTTAATATTAATTCATTATTAAAGATCATTTGACTAGAGACATGTCTGTTCCTGACAGTGTCCCATTCATAGTTAAAAGAAGATATTGAACATTATAACCTCCAAATGGAGTTGCTCCAATTATGGCAAGGTAGCCACTGGACAAAAATTGCCCCAGTTCATCTACAGATAAAAAATATGGTCCAGGAAAGGACATATGATGTGGGATAGTCGACAGCTTAGCTCTGCCAGGACAGAGTGAGCTAATCCTTCATAGTTCCTGCTTTATTTAAGGTCTGTCAGATGATCCTGGGCCAGAAGGCTGAAGACAGATGCTCCAATGTTTTGAGGAATAGGGGACTGTCCAGGTAGTCAGCTGTCTCTACAATTTAAGTTTTGGAAGCTATGTTTTTGTACTTCTTATATATTCAGGTAATATTTAATTCGTTCTTGGATTTATGATGAGATAGAAGACTATTTATAGTCTCATAATCAAACTTAAGTTGTTTAACATTGAGGGAGATGATATAGATTTGAAAGGATGGTTTTCAGATAGCAATACAAGTTAAAATCAGAACATAATTCGGGTTTAGAATTATAAACTCTTTAAGTCAGGATAGATGATAGAGTACTTTATCTAAATTGACAAATATGTTGTTGTATATCATACTTTATAATTATATGGTTGTGTTCAATTTATGTCTGAGAGAAAAGAGCCTTTTTTACTGGACAAAAAGGGTGAGGTGTTGAGGACTGGTTCTAATGTTATTTGTATTAATACAAAATTAATTACACTGGAACCGGCATGTGCCTGTAAGATGCTGAAGGTCCCTGACCCCATTTGGCTTTGATTGGTGAAATAATGAGTTGCCAGCGGCCAGTAGCTGGGCAGAGGGACAGAGGAGGAACTGAATTACCATGATGGGGAAACAGAGAGATCAGACTTAAGAGCTGCAGGAGAGAAAACATCCAGCCACGTAAGAGTCCAGGAAGCCGCCCCAGGGGACACATCCCAGATTGGGTCTGGAGTAGCAGAGATGAAATAAAGATTTAACAAGTATTAACTCAGCAATATTGGAGGGGAGTGTGCTAGGCATGTGGAGGTTCAGGAGTGGTCCAGCCATTGAGCTAGTGAAGGCATATTAAAATATAAAGATTCCATGTGCGAGTAGACACGTGTGCACCCACTGGGAGCACAGAGCGGTTTAAAGACCTACCGCTTCAGTAAGGTAGAATTATGAAGCTTATTTTTGACATCAGGTCTCTCACTGAATTCATCAAGGCAGCTCAACTGGCCACCAAGGTACTAGAGATCCTGTTTGCCCACTGAGAGATATGATTAGGGGTGTTCAAGTCCTACTTCTTATGTGAGACCAGACACCCATGCACAGGTCTCAATGATTGTATAGCATGGTATTTGCCAATTAAATTATATCCCCAACCCTTATGTGTATACTGTGCTAAAAAAGATCCCATGGTAGGGTAGGGAGAGGTGGCTAAGTGTATAAACTACTTGATGCATAATCCTAAGGATTGGAGCTCAATCCCTGGAACCCAGGTAAACTATCAGTTAGGATGGTGTCACTGGGGGGAGAGAGACAGGTAGATCTTTGGGGCTAGTTGTCCAGCTAGCCTAGCCTACTTGGGCTCAAGGCCAATGACAGAAACTGTCTGAACAAATCAGTGGTTAGCTTCTGAGAAATGACAACCAAGGTTGACCTCTGGCCTCCACACGTATGTACACATATGTGCACACATACCTGAATTCACATGAACATCCACACTTACAAGTACACACATTCACATAAGTAATAACTAAATAATTTAAAATAAATTAATAAAAGCCAATGGGAACTGGAGAAAGGGCATCATATATGACCCACAACACTTAAGACTTGGGCCCTACATTCAATCAAAACAGCTATAGAGCACACACTCTACCTGTGAGTCTAAGATGCTGGGGATTTCGTGGACACCAACATTTACTTCATCCAACTGCAAGCAAAACAAATTTCTGGCAACCTGGACGAAATCTAAAATTAACACACATTTTGGTAAGAATATAGCATTTAATTTCATCTAAAAAACTATTAGTTTCTTCTCTGAGAAGTTGAAATTATGAGCTTCAGCTTACCTTACACAAATTATCCTAAAACAGTTTTGGTCAAAGTGTGAGGTAAATATAATATAAAGAATACAGAAGCCATTTAATCGCACTTCAGTTAGCTCTGTTACATAATTCAGTTAAGACATAAAAAAGCAAACATATATCACAGACATCTAATTCCTTAATTCTCACATTATGCATGCAGTGTTTCTGGAAAAATAAAAGACATTATAATCTGGCTTTACAGGCTGAAGGAACCTAAAGGTTGATAACAGCAGCAGCAGTCAATGTTCATGGAGCAGCTGTACGGCATTCTCACACCATTCCTCAGCATCCTCTGAGGCAGGTCTTTCTGTTCTAAAGATGAGCAAGTCAGACCCAAGACGGGCTTTCTTAGACTTACCAGGCCACTTAACAAGCTAAGGATCAGAACAGTCTGGAACCTCCAGAGAGTAATGGTCTACTCATCTGTGTATCCTCAGTAAGTTGTAATTACAGCATTTGTGATCTCAGAGGGTCCTTACAAATGCTCTGTTTTGACTTTACCATTCTTGCTCTTACTTCATGGGCACATTACCCTTGCTTTTCTTTCTAAGAATATAAAATAGTTTATCTCAAGTTATCTCTGCTCTCATCATTACTTTTTCTTTTCTCTATCTGTTTGTCTGATGCTTTTGGGCTCCATATTTTATGTGATCTTATCAAATGTCCAGAAGCCCTTGATTTTGAGTTTATATTTAACAAGTAATAAGGCCCTAAAAAGTTGGTTGGAAATTTTATATGCATAACTTCCTTTGTCAACGGGCAAGAATATTTTACTATAGAAAAACAATCTAGGGTTGGGGGGCGGGGACATCCTCATGGAGACAGGGGGTGGGGAGGAAGTATGGGATGTGGGACGGAGGGGGCAATAAAATCTAGAGTGTAATAAAATAAATAAACAAATAGAAAAAAAAAAAGAAAAACAATCTGGTGGCCTGCTGACCTTTTTTTGTTTAGACTCTCCAGAGACACACCTTAAATCCCCTGCTGTAATTCTAAACATGTATGCGAATGTCACTGAGCATCTGAGTACATGTTCTGAGCAATGACTCACCACAGATTTTCCCAGGTTCCCTTGCTTCTAGTAAGTATGGTTCCATAATATCTCCAGTTTAATTTCTCAATATACTCTCCCCCCCCCCGGAAGTTTAAGTTCCCCTGGAATCATAGATGCTATACTGAGAAAGGGAGAAGATAGCATGGGTAGATATCCATGTCATACATTTCTAAGAACTCTGACGTCAGTGTGCAGCCTAAAGCAGCCTATAGCCACACCTGGTACCTCACACCAGCTTGCTCTCCCTGTGAGGCCTCCATCTTCAGAGGCCCGGACTCACCTGCCTCTGCACAATGGTGTTATTTACTGCTCCTTCTGCAGCCGTCTTCTGTCCTTATAAATTGTGTGTGGGGGGCGTTGTGGTGGTGGTGGTGGTATGCATATCTGTTTCGTTTTACTATTATTTTGGGGGGGGATTTTCAAGAGACAATGGGATCCCAAATAACTGTTTTTCCTCATTGCAAAAATATAAGGTCAATTTATTTCAATAGAGATGTTTAAAAAATGATACAATGTAGCATTTATTATGTGTACTACAGAACAAATGCTATGAGGGCTAAAGAGTAACTAGTATATTCAAACATTTCTGTGTAGTAGAATAGACAGACATGAGACCGTTTTTGAAAAATAACTTAGTGACAGATATGGAAGTTCCAAACCATGTGTGTTGAGGGCGGGGTGGGATTTATCTTATTAAAAAAAGAGAAGAAATTGCTACATTTCAAAGTATAAATGCACATTTATAAAAGCTGCAATAAATATAGATTTGTAATAACAGCTACTGAGAAACCATTAATATGCCAAGAGTAGAAACGGTGGTGCATTATGCCATCTCTAAGAATAAATAATTATGTAGTATGACAAAAACTTCCTGTTTCACTAGCTAAATAAAAAGTAGATGTAATCTCCATAGTAGTGAATTAAAATTTCTACATTTCGTACTGTCTTTTGTCATTATTAAAGCAATGTTTATTAATAAAACATAAAACATGCAAAGAGAGCGGGATCGACTAATGGTATTTGTGGCTGATGGGTTCTGATACAGGTCTCCCTCTGCTGATCCTGCCAGCCTAGTAGCAATGGCCATTTTTAAAGTACCAATTAAGGAATATGTAGTCGCATGGTGTAAGTTTTCATTTTCCTCTTACAGAACAAGCCTTCTCAATAAAAATAGGTCACAACAACATCCACCAACTGTCTGTGAGACTACAACACGATGTACTTAAGACGTTACCTCCAAAAGACACAGTCCCCTTTGAGTCGGCCTGGACTTGCTGTCTCAGGGCTTCATGTTGTTCCTTTGTTGGCTGTATACCGAGGTAACTGAGAGCCTGGAAGGAAATGAAATTATGTGAGGCAGCTTTCACACCTCTGGAGTAAAACTTTTCACTACAACTATGTTTTACAATGCAGTAGAAAACAAAATCAACACGGGTGACCAGAATTAGAATCCGTGGAAAGTCTGTTGACTCTTTGTAGATTAACCACCTAGAGAAGATTACCTTCTTGAGTCTTCCACTTGCCCCCAACCCTCATGCCTACCATGGCACATACCTTGGCTAATGCCAGATGTACAAACATGGCCTTAGGACCAGAAATAAAACTATTTCTAACCTATGTGATTTTGTGGAAGAAAAATAACAGAAGAAAATTTGCCGAAGTCAAATTTATAGATAACACTCCAAAAACAAAACAAAACAAAACAAACAAACAAACAAACAAACAAAAAACCCAAAAAAACCCAAAAACATAAAAAGCATTCGGTTGTTATCTTGAGAGTAGAAATGAAGTTATAGAATTGGGATAAATGGAAAATGTTCTTAATTTTGGCTGGTTTAGGGCTACACTTGCAGAATCAGGAAATAAGAAAAGTTTCCCCTAACACTTGTTTCTCCATCAGGCTCTTTCTTTGGAAGAAATGACTTCCGCCTTTAAAACAGAAATGGAGACGCTCCCACTTGGACTCTACTGTCCTTCCCGTGTTCTATAGCCTTAGACAGAATGCTCCCAATTTTCAGCCAAAAGACATTTGAGGCCCACTTTGCCCCTTGATGAGGCAGGTCCTGGGCTATGTGCTAGCCAAAGAGGAAGTCAGAAGTCTCCTATCAGAAGGACAAGCACTTCTTCCCCTTTCCTTAATAAAAGGTGAAGAAGGAAAGAGAAGACATGATCAGCCACCTTGACTCACCAGGAACCTTAGCAATGTTGGTGGAACAGTCTACAAGGAACCTCAATAACAATGGTGGAATACAGTCTACAAGGACCTAATGATTGTGGAATAGGTAGTCTGTGAAAGGCTAGAATGTGGTTCTCTGATACTTGGAGCCTCTGCTTCTCTTGGTCATTTCCTTCGTGGCTTCTTAATGGTAAGAACATCAAGTTTCCAATGGAAACCACAGATGCTTGGGAGTCTCTAGTTATATAGGCCCCAAAGTAATTTTAATGCACAAGAACTGTTTGAGAGGCCTATTAGTGGATTCCAGCAAGATAGCATGGTGTCAGTCATATTAAAGTTAAAGTAAACAAAATTTATTAAAGGTATTCTTGACAAATATCTTCTCCATTTGGAATATGTTCAAATAGCACTTCTTAAACCAAATATGTATTTGGTGCTTACTATTGGTCAAACACATAACTCTGTGCAATGATATCAACAAACATAGTCTCTAGCCTCACAAAGCATATGGTGAGAATGTGTCAATAATTATAAGTACAATATTCTATTTAATGGAAGTGTATAGAGGACATACTATTACCAAAAGCATGTGTTATCATATGGGCACCCAACTGACTGGGCACAGTGGAAGGAAACTGGAGGAAGGCCGAGTATCAGGGATGAGTTTTCAGTGTGTTTAAAGTTGGTCTAAAACCATCCTGCTACCCTATCAAAGATGTAACTATTCTTTACAAAACATTCAAGAACAATCTGTAGCTTTTGTGTATGTGTCGTCTTTTCACCTTGAAAAATTTACAAATATTTTTTAAAAAGAATACAAAGAACACCTAAGTACCTGGCTATCTTAAAACATTCAATGATATTTGTTTAAAATCTACACATTTTTTTTTTTTTAAAAAGAGACTACAGATTGAGTTGAAAGCTTCTTCTATTCTTCACAGTAAATGAAGAATAAGGTCATTACATTCTTATTGTCTATTTTTTAATGCTACTTAGCATCTAAGTACATGTACCCTAAATAATGTACACTTTTACTTGTGCATTTAAAATTTTATACAAATGGTATAATCTAAAGGGATAACTATAGATTACTTTTATTTTATTTTACTTAGTGACTTTACAGTTGTTCAGTATTGTCTACACATGTAGTTCACTTACTTTGTGGAATTTCATTGAGCAGATATATAATTTATCATCTATTCTCTGATTGATTGACATTTATAACTGCCTCACCATTCTTTGCTATAAAGCACTACACAATATCATCTTTAATAGATGCATGCAAATTCTTCTACTGAGTATGCACATAAACGGACAAACTGAGCCACAGGGCATATTATCAACTTTACGACTGCTGAATTGTTCTCCAACTGCGTGTACTCGTGTACACAAGCCACAACATATAAACCGTCCTAGCTTTCTACATTCCTAACAGAATTTGTTGTTTTCACAGCTTCATTTGTCACAATATCAGAAATGAAATGTTGTTAATTTGAATTCCTCTAGTTACAAATAAAATGAGACATATTTTGTATGTTTGCTAGCAAAACAATGGCTTATAAGTTGTTAGAGAGATATTTAAATTTTAGGACACAGAGTTTTAGGATCTAAGTTTTAGTCCTGGATGGGAATCTGGATATCGTCTTCACTACTGACAACCAGCATGGTAGATATTGCCAAATATCTTCAGTGGAGGGAGATTATACTTCTGACCTTGAGAACCACTTCTCTGTGGATAAGCACTATTACAACCAATTCTGGTTTTCCAGAATTTTTCCTCTGAATATGGTGCTTGTGTATAAACTTATATTCATTACATACTTTGTGCAAATTAAGGTTTACTCAATTTAGTTTTGTGTTTCAAAGTTATCTGTATATACAATTCATCACGGCTTACCATGCTGCCTGTTTTCCATTTCTTGTATGCCTTTCATGGTTGTTCTAACAGTGTACGGTTAACTGAACCAGCCTTCTGAAGGGCCGCCTTCTGCTACTATTAGGTCATTTCATACCCTCATTGCCTAGTCACCCTGCACAACACTGGCCACTGGCCATTCGCTCTTCAAAATGTATCCTGCGTGCACACAGATTCTCCACTTATTTGGGTTTTCCTTTCTGAAAGCTTCTCTGAGAAGTAAAACTCAGTGTTTCCTCTTGTTGAACTGTCTTTTGTTATGGGTGCTTCTTCCTGAAAACTAGTGACAGATGAGAAAGATATATGCTCTCTTCTATACGGAAAAAAGGGGGAGATCAAGCAGGTAGGTACTATAGGTGAAGAAATATTCAATCTCATCAATAAAATAGGACACAGAAAAAGATTATAAGGCAGTACAGCATGATGGTGAGTGCTGCAAATATGTAAAATATGGTAGCATTTGCCCAAACTATCATAGTCATGAAATTCTGGGAAAAGAGGAAGACTGGATCATCATTTAGACACTAGTAAGGTTTCAGTTGGTGATGAGAACGGCATTACTTGGGACTAAGGAAAGATGGGAATGATTGTAGTGTTTACTCTAATCCTGATGTGTTTACTCGAGCTATGTGATTTCAAACTCTTCTATAAACATGGAAGTCAGTGTCTATAAATCTCATGGAGGCAGAGGGAGTTGAGTTCTGGCACTGTATCCAGATGTTGTACAGTCTTCTCAGCTCCTCCGTAACTTCATCAAACTTAAAGTTCTTTTCACCTTTAGTTTTGCTGTTTTAATCATCTTCTGTTTCTGGACATGATGCTCTCAGCATTTCACTCTTTCTAGGATTATCTGTTAGTTCCTTAACATACTGCCATAATCTCTTTAAATTTCATGTGGACCTTGTTCTTTATGATTTAGTAATCCTTTATTTTTTAAAAAATAATGAACAATACTGCATTACTTCGTTACACTTACTGTTACAGTATATGAAGGCTAATAAACTTTGTCATAATTTTGATGATAGTTTTTAAGATATCATATATTTCTTTGTGTGTGAGTGTGTGTGCGCACGCTGGGGTATACATATATAAGCACACATCTTTGGATGGAGACCAGAGGACAATTCAACTGGTATTCCCCAGTAACCTTACCTTCCATCCTGTTTTTGGAGACAGGATATCTCATTGGCTTAGAGCTTGCCCAAATAGGCTAAGTTGGGGTCTTAGTTAACAGTTTTTATTGCTATTATAAACACTGTGACCAAAAGCAACTCAGGAAGGAAGACTTTATTTCAGTTTACAATCCTTGGGTCACATTTTACCACTGAGGGAAGTCAGAGCAGGAATTCCAGACAGAAAGCTGAATGCAGGAAGTGAAGCAGAGGCTATGAAGAGTGCTGCTTACTGATTTGCTGCCCATGGCTTGCTCAGCCTGCTTTCTCATACAACCCAGGATCAATTACCTAGGGTTGGCACTATCTACTGTAGGCTGGGCCCTCCCATATCAATCCTTAGTCAAGAAAATGCCTTACAAACTTGCCTCCAAGCCAACCCGAGGAAGGCATTTTTTTTTTCTTTTCCAGTTGATTCCTTTTTCCAAGATAGCATCAGCTTCTGTGAAGTCACCATAAAAGCCTAGCAATACAACTGACTGACCAGTGAGATCCAGGGAGCTGCCTATCTGTGCTTCCACACAAGCCTGTCTTTTTAAAATGTGAGTTCTGCAGGACTGAAGTAAGCTTCTCCTGTTTACATGGCAAGCACTTTTACCCACTGAGCTATCTATCACTCTAGCCAGAGAAAGAAACTAATTTCCATGTCAGCTTAATAACCAAAGACTTTATTTGTTTTATACTAGTGAAGTACTATGAACTTCCAAATCTAAATGTTATTAAATAATTGAAACCCAAACTGTCACTCACTTAATTAAATAAGCTACTTCAAGAAACCAATGACTCTACAATGTCCTCCTCTCCAAGAACAAGGCAGTTCTTTCCTGCTGTCTTGTGAAGAAAATGATTTTAAGAGATTTACCATTTCCAGTTTCTCTGCCTTAAGGCGAACAGAAGGATTTAGGGAAATCTTTCCTTGTTGTCCAGAATCATCATCAGTCCAGGCTGGAGCAATGTCTAGGAGACGACAGGGTGCACATTAACTGGGAATCTAATTGGAATAGAACTTTTCATTTGACAAGATGTGTTCTGGGTTCCTGCTGTTCAAAAATAATCCTGGTTAAACAGTTGGCAAGTCTTAGTTTTGTTTTTATGAATTTTTCCCCCTGTAAATCAGCTTTACTTGAGCTTTGAAGAATATAATATGCAGCATAGTCAGTTTTGCATTATGAAGTCTCATGGAAACATTAACCCAAGGACAGATACCCAGTCATTATGAGGCTCATCACAATGCCCTGGTAACTGAAAGATAAAAACCTCTCTGTTCAAGCAAGTGAAATAATATTGGACAGTCAAAGACCATGGTATTTCGTTGGCTGGAAAAGACAGTACTGTTACAAGAACTGTGGAAGTGTTCTGGAAAAACTCTAAGTGCAACTTCTAACACGTACGTACGAAAGGACAATGTGGAAGTGTCACTCTCTCAGCTAACACTCCTGCTCCATTTTACAGAAGGGCTGAATTTATAGCAGTAACAATGGACTTGTAAGAGTTAAAGGAAACCCATTCTCCACGCATGTCTCTATATGTTTTCAATGTGCTTAATTGTGTGGGGGGTATGCTTTTTTTTCTGTTTGCAGGAATGCGAAATTAGGTGCCACCAGAGGCCAGCCCTTGAGAAATGATTTAATATGCCATGGTTTTAAAGACAATTTTCTACAATTTATGTCAATCCTTCCTATCTAAATTGTCACTATTCTAAATACACTCTTAAATGGTATTTTACCAGTTCTACATAGAAACAAGAGGAAGAGAAAAAACTTTTTGAAATGTCACATCTTTATGCAGTGTTTTAATTTTTTTTAATTTCTCAGAGCATCTGTCTCTAAGTACAAAATGATTTGCATTCTCTTTCTTAAGAACATAAGAAGCACATATGAAAATAAAGAGTCTTCCTCTAAACCTTTAACACATCCTCAACATTCTATGCAAAACCTTTAATATAGCTTATAGGTGTTAAGAGTATATATATATAAAAAATTGTCACTGACTTTTAGCACCAAATGGAATTAAGCCTCAAGAAGGGTTGATCTTAGTGTGACAGAATTTTTACAATTCTGGTAATAGCAAAAAAGATTCTTGTTATCATGACATCCAATTGTTTTCCATGAGGTTAAAAACTATTAAATCTCTATTTTTGTCTATTAAGAAAAAAAAAACTGTATCAAACTTCCAGTGTGGTAGAAAAGATCACCATGGGATGAAATGGAGTAGGAAAACAAAGGTAAGAAGACTTTATTTTTCAACTTCAAGGTTTCATCTTGAGACACACTTTCAAGTAGGTGGCTGAGCCAGTTAAGGATCACTAACACCAGGTGAACAGAAGCTACCCTTTCTGTGCTTTCAGCCCAATACTAACTGGGCCTGAATGACTCAGTTCAAATGTAAGTTTGTAGATGACATCAATGAGCAGAAAAGAGAGAAGCAGAAACACATGACAACCATACAGACCAAGGAACACATATTTACTGTTTTCCTACTGCTAAGCATAAACATTTGGTATAGCAAAAAGCAGAAATAACAGCAAGTTAGCTCTATTTTTACCTATAGGCAGAGAGTGAATGAATTAGACTTGATTTCATTAATCTTCATAATAACAAAAATGACATCGATGTTATTATTCTCAGGCCTCGAACCAGGGCCTGACAAAGTAAAGAAACTGGCTCAGGTGGCACAGCCAGGCAATGACAACGCTATGGTTCTAGTCTTTAGTGACTCCAGAAACCAGTGTTGCTCTGAGTCCTTTTCGTCACCAAATTCTCGCCACAGTAGAGAGACTCAAACTGACATTTGACAGAGACTACAATGGCAAAAACCAGTCAAGTCATGGAAAACAACCCCACAAAAACTGAAAAGGAGACACTGTGAAGAGGAACAAGGAAGTGATGTAAAACTATCCCAACCCACAGCTTACCAGCAAGCCCCGAGCCTTGACAAAACGTGTTTTCTTCAGCCTGCCTTTCTCTCCATGCTGACCTTCAGGTTAATTCTTTAAGAGTGAATGCACACAACACCAGCTCATGCTGACAACCCCAGAGTTGTTAAAGTCATAAAGACTCTACCTCAACTTCTAGTGCCCCCCTCCCTGCCTCAACCTCCCATTCGCTCCTTTTTGGGGGAAAAGACTTTATCATTCTTGGATCCTCTATTTCTGGTTTTTCTTTTAGAATGAGAAGAGAGAAAAGGCTTCATAAGAGTATGATCAGCAAGCAGCGTAAAGTGAACTCCATGAAGCCTCGGAAGGTACTCTTCCCATGGAAGGCACTGTTTGAGGCTTACACCGGTGACATAATAACACCATTTCACAGTCCCTTAATGAGGAATAAAGACCTTCATCCTGGAGCAACTCTGACCCCACATCTGAGACTGGCCGCCTATTCATTTGTCTTTTTTTCTTTCCATGTGAGCTCCCGATTTAAAATAAAAACAGTCTATCAGGAGACTGGATGTTAATTATGTGAAAGGAATACTAATTAATAGCATTTCCAAGAATCACTAAATCTCAGTAATTAAAAGATACATAATTTTGGCTAAAAAATTACTAACCCATTGGAAAATATTTCTCCTAATCAGAGGGCACATATGATGAATACAGCATAAATTGCTGTGAAGGTTTTTGTTTTTTGGTGTTAGGGACTGAATACAGGGCCTCGTGCCTGGTAAGCGCATGCTCTATCAATGAACTGTGTAACCTGGTCATGTCTAGTAGCTACTTAATCTGAACCAGCTCTTTTTATTTTGTAATTCTTAGCAAAATTAATGGTATTAAAAATTAATATGTGGGTTGCAATTTGAACTGTAACTTAAGAATATGTAGTTAGCCTTTTAGTTATATTAAATACAATTTCTAAATTGTCTAACTTTTGGAGAAATTTCAGTGGAGGGATTATTTTTCTGGATATTTGAGTCAATAAAAACTTTATGGCTTGATAAAAATCCTTTTCTATGTGCAGCAAAGATTATTTTAATTTGATTTATTTTTAAATCATTAGGTCATTTTAGGGTAATTCAAAAATAATATCAAAGGCAGTATGGATGTTCTTTCTAATTTATATCCACACAGTATCTAGGAAGAAGCATTTTTTCTTAAGTTCTGCTTCATCTGTACAGCGTTTTCAATAATGTAGTTGTATATGCCATCAGTACTTGAGTAAAGAGACGAATTGCATCTTGACTATTCATTACTTGATTTCTTTACTTCATTAAACAAGTTATTAATTGTTACAGCTTTACACGCATTTACTATAATGTACTTTTTAAAATTTCAACTCTTTGTTCAAAGAAAGTTCTAGCAAAAGTCAAGATTTAACAGATAAGCACCAACATAATACATTCATCTTGCTTTTTATTCATTGAAAGAAGAAAGGCAAAATGTACCATCTCTGAAGTAATCTATTAAGTAATAGTATTAACTCATCATTGAAAAAGAGTACTTGAAAAACAAACCAGGAATTAAATGAGAGTTTACCTGGATTAGATGTATCTGTGGGGCTGCTGTCCAAAGAAGTAATTGGAGTATGTTCTGTTTTATTGTGTTCAGGTTTTGTCTGTGAAAAAAAATGAGGGAGAAGATGTGTCATTTTATAAAGTAGGTCAAAGTACACGCTCGATGCTCGTGTTAACATAAATAGAATGGTTACAAAGATCAAAGCAATATTCCAAAAACTATGATTCCTAATATTCGCTATATTCATCTTCAAAGAAAGCATTTCAGAGTTGAAAGTAACAACGCTTTTAGCTCTACTGTGTCTAAGGATAACAGAGCAGAAGGCCATGCCCCTTGCCTTTGAAAGAACTAGTCCATGGGCTGACAGAAAACAATCTCTCTGATCACCATACACCTTGAACAGAAGTTACCCTTAAGGAACTTATCCCACTGACTGAAAGTCTACCTGTTTCTTGTTTTTTATTCCTAACACAGATTTAAAGAATTTAGACTCTACTTTAGGATTGTGATTTAGTAGGACCATGTAGCAGTTTAAAGCAATATATTACTTTGGATATAATAAATTCCTCATTTTTTTTGGACCAAATAAGTAAGGTAAAGGATTTTATAGGACATACATGCGAGGGTGAGGGGACACTATCCATAGATAAGATGATCAGGACTAGCCCCAGTAAGAAAGGAAGAAACTAGGGACTGAACGCGCGCGTGCGCGCGCACACACACACACACACACACACACACACACTTATGAGTACATATCTTTCATTAGGCAGAAACAGAAAGTTGGAGAATTAATGATGTCTAGTTGTATCTTTATGGTACCATGTTCTTATATGTTGATGTTTTCTAAGTTTTTAAAGAGAGGGTGCATTAGCTTGAGAATCTGTTTCACATGATAAAAGTCTAAAAACGAAAAGTCTTTCAAGGAGATACTAACTTATTAATAAGCATCATTAATGAAATTATAATTCTATATTGACTCAACCAATATACAAAACAGAAGAGATTTACGGGCTGAATATACAAACTAGAATTTAAGATTACCTGACTTGCTTTACAAGAAGGTAAAATGGAAGCCTGAGTCTTGGGAGTGGATGAAGTCTTTTGAACTAGTGTTTCAGGGGGAGAGGAAAGAAGATTCAATGTTGAGGTTTGAGGTCCACAGTCTTCTGACACTTGTGGGGATGGACAGCAAATATTTTCTGGGTGGCCACAGTAAGACTTTTGTCTGATAAATGCTATCTCCCAAGGAGATTCCGACCTACGATTTAAAGAGATTACTTTGTGGATATGCAACAAATGCAGTCAAGTAAATCCAAAGACAGTGTTTCTAGTAGAGTGAAAATCTTTAAGGCATCCTAATTACTACCTTTAGATATTATGCTAAATGACTCATCCTACCATATGGATGGAATCTTACCTCAACTTGCCTCTGGTAATTATGTTTTTTGCTTCTTCAAATGATACACCAATCATAGATTCCTTGTTTATTGAGACTAGTTGATCTCCTGGCTTCAAACGTCCATCCTAAAAACAAAAGCCAAACAGAAAATTATAAAATAATAATAATAAAGTATTTTTTTAATAAAATTAACATAATAAAAGCAACTAATCTTGCGAATAATGTCATAAACAGAGTAAAAAAATTAGAAAATCCAAATAGCAAAATGCTTTATGAATACCTAGTTAAGTATTATACATAAGTAAAATTGTGTGGTCTATACATGTAGTGAATAAATCTTCATGCTAATGAATCTGCCAACCGTAGGAAACCAGCCTGTACACAAAAGGGCACTTGCTTTCAAAGCTCAGCTCTATGAGTCTGATAGGATTCTGCCTTGGATAAAGCAAGCCAAGCGTGCACTGCATACAGAATATTCCAGAAGGGTAGACTCATCCACCCTCGTGAATGAGCACTCTGCCCCTTTCCTTCTACCAAACTGTTTAATGGAGATGGAAAGACACACGTATACACATGCATGCCTGCACATACATACACATACATGTGCACATACACATGCAGACTCAAACATTCACACACAGAAAATGTACACATAGTTTGTACAAACATGCACACTGACTTTTTAAAAAAAAGTTAAGAGACCTAATTGCATTGGTTTTATCCAAATCTTAGTAATCAAGTGTCCTCTCAACTAGACTTGTTAGACTTTCCTGTGGCCAAGCCAACTAGGCTGTGCATATGGCATCATGTGTCATGTGCGTATGTCGTGCTGATAATCATCGATTTTAACTGGTTGTCTTTGTTAAGCCCTGACCCTGTGCATAACTCTCCCAAATACATAAGACACAGCATAATCAATTATAATATTGAATGGGGTTGTTGGGCCAGAATCTCAGTCACTTGTTTTTTCTCTTAATTCAACTGAAAAGGAAAGTTCTGGTTTTCTACAGATTTAGTACAAAGACAGAAAATATTATTGCCAGTACTACCAAAAAAGCAAGGGATTTTATTTTGAGTGTCCTTCATGGTTCTGTGTACTAGAAGGTTTGGTATCCCACTTGGCATTATTGGAAGCAGTTGAGATTTTTAGAGGTGGGGTGAGTTGGGGGCACTGGAAGCACTAGGGACATACCTAACATAGGGAAGCCTGGTTTCTTTTCTCTTTTCCTGGATGTTAGGGGAACACTGTCACTCTGTCACATCCTTCCAGAATATGATACCTTAGGCCAGAAGCAATGGGCCAGTCAAGCAAGGACTGAAGCACATAAAAGTGTGAATCTAAACAGACTATCTGCTGACTAACTCAAGAGTTCTGGTGTAGAGAGAAGACTAACACAGAAGTTTAAAAGGCTTACATTTGCTTTAATAATATTGAAATCATCTCTACAAATTCAAGATAGCTGACTTAAAATTTAATCTGAGTCAGTAGAGTGCTCAGCCACAAGTGGGACATCTCTACCACGCTCTCCTGTATGGCTCAGGAACATTGCTGAAGATGAGGCAGAAAGACTGTGCCGGCCAGAGGTCAGGAAGAGCTGCAAGGTAGCAGTGTCTATTGAGCACGACAGGATGCACTCCCAGCAGCTGTGGCTGTCTGCATAAGATCTGGAAGTGATCAAGCCAGTCAGCATTCCAGCATGAGCCCCACCCTTAACTGAAGAGCAGTTGGCTAACGATGGCTTCTGGGGAGTGAGAGTCAGTTCTGTTTAAGCATGTGGCCCCAGGGAGGCTGAGCAAGCTGTTGGCTGACCCCACACCCATGAGTATATGGGCAGCACCAACTGGAGTCTGTGTGTTATTAAAAAAAAGCAAGGGGCAAGAATTTGGCAATGTGTGGAGATGACGGGGATCTAGGAGGTGTCTGGGAGAGGAGTGGGGGTGATTATAACTCCTAAATAAATTGCATTTGAATCTCAAATAGTAAAAATATTACAATAAAGAATCTTATCTACTAAAATACATGCTTCGTGTAATCAATCTCTGGTCTGAATTGGATTCCTCAGAAAAATGATGATTTATGGCTATTTTATTATAAATAATAATTATTTTTGAAAAGTTATATAGTATCATGTATTCTACTTAATGAATACATAGGGAAGCTAAAATACAAAACATTATCAGAAGATTTGGGGGGCTAGTGCATGGCTCAACATTTGTCACCAAGACTGGCAACTTGAATCCATATGGTAAAAATAGAGAATGAACTCCTATGAATTGCCCTTTGACCTTTGTGTATACACCACGTGTAAATAACTGAGGAAAACAGACTTTATAGGAGCACAGCTCACATACTGTGTAGTCTGCTACAGTCTCAGGACATAATGATTCATTAATTCTTAAATACAATTAAATAAAAAAAATTAAATCAAAAAAGGCAATTAATGTGGTACATTTACACAGTGGAGTACTACTCAGCTACTAAAAACAATGACTTCATGAAATTCTTAGGCAAAGGGATGGAGCTAGGAAGTATCATCCTGAGCAAGGTAACTCAGTCACAAAAGAACGAACACGGTATGTACTCACTGATAAGTGGATATTAGCCCAAAAGTTTGGAATACCCAAGATTCAATTCACAGACCATATGAAACCTAAGAAGAAGGAAGACCAAAGTGCGGGTGCTTTGGTTCTTCTTAAAAGGAGGAACAAAAGAGTAAAGGGAGGAAATATGGGGACAAAGTGTGGAGCAGAGACTGAAGGAAAGGCCATCCAGAGACTGCCCCACCGGGGGATTCATCCCGTAGACAGCCACCAAACCCAGATACGACTGTGGATTCCAAAAAGTGCCTGCTGACAGGAGACTTATAGCTGTCTCCTGAGAGGCTCTGTCAGAGCCTGACAAGTAGAGGCAGATGCTTGCAGCCAACCATTGGACCGAGCACAGGGTCCCCAATGGAGGAGATAGAGAAAGGACTGAAGAGCTGAAGGGGTTTGCAATCACACAGGAAGAACAACAATATCAAACAACCAGAACCCCCAGAGCTCCCAGAGACTAAGCCACCAACCAAAGAGTACACATGGAGCCACCCATGGCTCTAGCCACATATGTAGCAGAGGATGGCATTATGGGGTATCACTGGGAGGAGAGGCCCTTGGTCCTGAGAAGGCTTGATGCCCCAGCGTAGGGGAATGCCAGGGTGGGAAGATGGGAGTGGGGGTGGGAGGGCAGGGGAACACCCTCATAGAAGCAGGGGGAGGGGGAGGGGATAGGAGGTTTCGGGGAGGGGGAATCCAGGAAGGGGGATAACATTTGAAATGTAAATAAAGAAAATATTCAATAAAAAAAAAGTAAAAAAAGCAATTAATTAAAAATAAAATTTGTAACACTAATTTGGGTTCTTTTGTGAATGTGTGGTTAAAGATAATTACAAGGTCAAACAACATAATTCATAACAGTTCCAGTCACAAGTCATTTTCTCCTACATCTGATAAGTATATGGAGAAAATACATAATGATGATTGGAGGAAGATGAACATGGCAGATCACCTCCCCCGCCTCCTCTCGTGCATTCAATAAAAAAGAAGGGCTAATTCCCAAAGATCTTACAAATTAATTTCTGTTTCCCTGATCATTGAGTTCCATTGTGTTTCATGAAAAACAACCAAATCAAGACTATGCTCAGACACTTGGCATACAGTCTATAATATGCTAGTTTCAGTTTTAAAAAACCTCTTCTGTGAAGCTACAGAAAAATAAATAAAATCTAGAAAGTTTATTCAGCTATGTTAGTTAAAATTAACTGTTAACCTGACACAATCTAGAATCACCTAAAAAAAAATCTTAGTTGAATAATTATCTGTATCAGGTTGTTTGTAGGCATATTTATGAGGAACTGTGTTGACCGTTACTTCATGCACTAGGCCCAGCCCACTGTAGGCAGTACCATATGTTTATAAGGTGTCCTTGGCTGCATAAGAGAGGCAAAGAATGAACTCGAGAATGGGTCAGCAAGCAGACCTACTCAGTTATTCTTGCATTTAGGTCCCTGCCCTGACTTCCATCAATGATGGACTGTTGCCTGGAACTGTAAGCAAAATAAACCCTTTCATCTCCTAGTTGCTCTAGGGCAGTGTTTTATCAGTACAGTGGTGGGTAATGAGTAGAACAATGCAGAAAGCTCCAAGAGTGCTGGAAGTTCCTATTTATTAAGTCATTCTAGACAGCTTTATCTGTGTTCTTTCAGTTACATTTCACAAGTTAGATGCATTCCAAAATCCTTTCACACATATTAAGCACACTATAAAAAAGAAAGCAATTTCTCCATTGTTCAACATAAAGACAAAGCTACTACAGTGAACCTAGGGAACTGAATTCTACTCTGGCATCTATAGAATCCTACCCTAGAATCTATATTCTAAAACTAGTATTGCAAGTAAGCCTCAAACACAAAATTATTAGTCTTATTCTAAAAACAAATAAATAATGTCATTGTTAATCTTAGCTCTAAAAAATTTAGACTGAAAAATAATCATTAGTAACAGTTTATGAATTCTTGAACTGCTTTTTCTAGATCTGGGAAATATGACATTGGAATTTAGATAGGTATTACACTGAAATCTGTAGATTAATTTTGGCATTATAGCCATTTTCATGACACTAATTCTTCCATTTCAGGAGAATGAAAGGTCTTTTTTATCATTTATGGTCTTCTTTGATTTCCATTTTCAAACGCCTTGAAGTTTTCATTGTAAAAGTCTTGAACTTCTCCAGATAAGATGAATTCCTTGCTACTCTACATGTATACCTATATTACATATCTATGTATGTGTGTGACATAATATATGTATATGTAGTATACACATATACATTATATAATATACATATACAATGTTTGACATTGCTTATGTATATATATTTATATATGTGAACATATATACATATATCTGTATATATATGAACTAATATGAATATTTTTCCTAATTTCTTCCTCTGAGAGTTCACTACTGGTAAATATGAAAGCTATTTTTCTTAATATTTTGTGTCTACAATTACTAAGTGTTTATCAGAGCTCAAGAGTTTTTTAGGAGATTCTATAGGGTCTTTTAAATAAAGAATGATGTCATCTGCAAATAATGACAGTACTAATTTTCCTTTATTATTGTATCCCTTCTGTGTCTTTCTCTAATTGCTAGAGCTAAGTTTTTGAGCACAATATGACTATGGAAGAAGATAGTGTACCTCCTTGTCTCATTCCTGATTACAGAGGAAATGCTGAGCTTGTCTCCATATAAAGTAGTGTTGGTGAACTATAAAACATAGTTGTCTTAGGGTTTCTATTCCTGCACAAACATCATGACCAAGAAGCAAGTTGGGGAGGGAAGGGTTTATTGAGCTTACACTTCCATGCTGCTGTTCATCATGAAAGAAGTCAGGACTGGACCTCAAGTGAGTCAAGGAGCAGGAGCTGATGCAGAGGCCATGGAGGAATGCTGCTTACTGGCTTGCTTGCTTCCCCTGGCTTGCTCAGCTGGCTTTCTTATAGATCCCAAGACTACCAGCCCACAGATGGTACCACACAAGGGGCCCTCCCCCTTTGATCACTAATTGAGAAAATGCCTTACCGCTGGATCTCATGGAGGCATTTTCTCAACTGAAACTCCTTTCTCTGTGATAACTTCAGCTTGTGTCAAGTTGACACACAAAACCAGTCAGTACAATTGACCGCTTGTCAACTTGACACACAAACACATCAACATTAAGCCTCGACCCTTACTTTCTTAATCATCTAAATAAGACCTAAATAACTTTAAAAGTCCCACAGTCTTTGCAAATTCTTACATATTAACATTTCAGTCCCTTTTAAACACCCAATCTCTTAAAATTCAGTGTCTTTTAAAAATTCAAAGTCTCTTAACTGTGGCTCCACTAAAATACCTTCTTTCTTCAAGAGAGAAAAATATCAGGCCATAGTCACAATCAAAAGCAAAAATCAAAGTCCAGTCATCCAATGTCTGGGTTTCACTCATGATCTTCTGGATTCCTCCAAGGGCTTGAGTCACTTCTCCAGCTCTGCCCTTTGTAGCACACACGGCTCCAGATGCCTGTACTCCACTGCTGCTGCTGTTCTTGGTAGTCTTCTCATGGTACTGGCATCTCCAAAACACTGCTGTCTTCTGCTGCAACTAGGTTTACCAACAGCCTCTCATAGGCTCTCTTCATGGTGCCAAGCCTTACCTCCTTTGCATGACCCCTTCAGTCCTGGGCTGTCAATGCAACTGAGGCTGCACCTTCACCAAATGGCCTTCCACGGCCTCTCACAGTGCCCAGGTCTCAGCTGTTCTTCACGACTCCTTCATGCCTTCAAAAGCAGTACCCCCTGGGTGACTCTTACACATTACCAAGTATAGCCACAGCCCTGGAACGCAGCCTCTGTGCTCTCAGAAAACATTTCTCAGAAGATTTTACCCCAATGATGCTGGTCTCTTCTTAATCACTGCTAATATCTTAGCTCCAGCTAACCAGCATCAATAGTGCCAGCAAAGCAACGGTTTTGCTTTAGTAGTTCTGGTATCTTGTTAATCACAGGTGATTTCTTCAGCCCTAGCTAACCAAAACCACAGAATCTTAAATCAAACTAGCAATGGCCCTGATAAGTCTTTAATCTTCCCTCTGAAATTTCACAAGCCAGGCCTCCATCTTCTGCACTGTTCTCAACATTATCTTCCAAGCTCCTACAGAACACCTCACAGAGCTCTTAACATCCCAATGGCTCTTCTAGCTCAAAGTTCCAAAGTTCTTCCACAGTCCTCCCCCAAACATGGTCAGGTTGTCACAGGAATACCCCACTATGCTGGTACCAATTTGTCTTAGCCAGGGTTTCTATTCCTGCACAAACATCATGACCAAGAAGCAAGTTGGGGAGGAAAGGGTTTATTGAGGTTACACTTCCATGCTGCTGTTCTCAGGAAAGGAAGTCAGGACTGGAACTCAAGCAGGTCAGGAAGCAGGAGCTCATGCAGAGGCCATGGAGGGATGTTCCTTACTGGCTTGCTTGCTTCCCCTGGCTTGCTCAACCTGCTTTCTTATAGAGCCCAAGACTACCAGCCCACAGATGGTACCACTCACAAGGGGCCCTCCCCCCCTTGATCACTAATTGAGAAAATGCCTTACCGCTGGATCTCATGGAGGCATTTTCTCAACTGAAACTCTTTTCTCTGTGATAACTCCAGCTTTTGTCAAGTTGACACAAAAAACCAGCCAGTACAATAGCCTTTATTATTTTCAGGTATACTGAATCTATTCCTAATGTCTACAGAACTTTCATCATGAAGGCATGTTAAACGTTGTCAACATCACTAGTAATATGCTGTGATTTTGTGTATATGTTTATTTATATGCTATGCTACATTTATTGATTTACATATGTCAAACCACCCTTTGTAATTCCATGATCAAGTCCAATCGGTCAAGATGTGTGATTTTCTTTATATGTTCCTGAATTTTGTTTGTTAGCACTTTGTTGAGAATTTTTCCACCTTTGTTCATCTGAAAAATTGGTCTATACTTTTCCTTTCTTTGTGGTATCTTTACTGGAAATAAAGCATTGTTTAATTAAATTTCCTTGAAAGGGGACATTTGGTAGGCACGGCCACAGGTCAGAGGCAACTCTATTGCATTTGGGTATAAGTATTAGTGGCAGGGGACTCACAGGGGAGAGCACGGAGATTAGTTAGCATTGGCTACATCTGACTCTGAATGTGAGCTCTGCAAATAGTGGCTAGATCTTCAAGAACAATGCGAAAGGGGGGATGGAAGAGCATGTCCTCTCACCAGGAACCAGGAACTAAGCTATAAACATCTGGAGCTAATTCCTATGTTCATGGTTCTTACAGAAAACACTGCCAGAATAGAGAAAAAGGCTAAAAAGTCCAGATGGGCAAAAAGGCTTACTTAGATTAACCTGAAACCTCCTGTGCTCTCCTCTCCAGCTGTACCGTGTCCATGACCTTATTTTACCGCATGTGTTAAAGGAACATTTTGCAAAAGGACTGAGAGGAAGAGAGAAGCCTCTGGCCCCAGATTTCTAGTGTCTATAC
>CM052710.1:28709608-28723205 GCA_028551405.1 Uromys caudimaculatus | reverse complement strand
GGGAATATGGGAGTGGGCAGGTGGGTGGGTGGGAGGTGGAATTCCTTCATAGAGATGGGGGAGGGGGAAGGGATAAGTGGTCTCCAAAGAGGAGACCTAGAAAGGGGGAAACATTGGAAATGTAAATAAAGTATCAAAAAAAAAAAAAAAAGTGACTTTTGCCCCTGATGGATTAATATGGAGCCTGTGTGCAGGTATCACTTGAGGGGATGCTGAAGCCTCTTCCCCTCACAGGTTATGGAGCAGCCATACCACATGGCAAGTAAAATGCCAAGCACGTCTGCACGTTGAACTTTAGTCTGAACTCTCTCATTTGACAGCGAGGTACATGTTGAAATAATAATGTGTTCCTGGCCACTTCAGTGCTTTGCTGTAAACTGCCATCACTGTTCATTTCAATTATGACTATAGTATAAAGTTTTAAATAGCATTATTGTATTATCAGAAACCATCTATTGAGTTTGGTCCTGACAGAACTAACTCATAACTTTGAAAGGAAGTGCTTCTCCTGAGAGCGTTTGGAGTCTTTCCCAATCTACAAATTAGATGTAGGCCTTCTTTTAACTCTGGATACTAGTGTAAACATAATAAAGTTGCTTAATGTCTATGAGACTCTACTCATTTTCTTAGCGAAAAAGTTGGTAAAGGTATCCATAATACAAATTATTGTAAGAATTAAAGAATACAGGTCAAGCACATTTAAGGTAAGGCGCAGCAGTCTTACCCTTACCATGGGCCGTTTCCAAGGAAAGTTCAATTATACTGCTCTCCAGATAGAGACTCGTGGGTGGAGCCCACTGCTGGGGTCGGCTGATACTCCTTAGCTTCCCAAGCCTGTTACCAACTGCAACTTACCTTTTCCTAGCTTCATCATGCACCTTCCACAGTCGCATGAAACCCCTCCTCCTCTTCAGAGGATCGTCCTCAACCCAGCTAACGGTTCAGTGATTTTATTCATGGCCACCCATCAGTGCTACCATCCTCCTCCATGTCTCTACAGGAAGAGCCCTCACGCACAGCCAGGCTCCATGCTAGCTTTGCTGAACACACACGTTTACGCCCCTGCATTAGAGCGCTGCCTTCCTGCTGTCCTCACTCACACTCAGTTCTACCTTTTCGAAATCAGAACATCTTAATATTAATAGAGCTAACTCCCAGGTTAGTCACTCACTCCTACGGCTGGCTAGATCAGGGCGCCATGATCGTTTCCCCTGCACAGTGCAAAAAATATAGCAACTCAGTGATAAATTAAGAAGGTCCAGGAAATAGCTGTGGGAAATCAACATGGCTACAGCATAATGGAAACCATGGCAACAAAGAAGAAAGTGACGCTGCAAAGTGAACTGTCTTAGCTACTGCTCCCTCAGTACGCACCACTGGGACTGGTTTCTGTCTCCCAGAAGCCTTGCCCTCTGATGTATCCAAATGCTTTAATCACAGTTCAGCAATGTGCTCAGCATATGCTCAAAGGAGCTCTCATCTGAAAGTGGCCTATGGCCTTCCACACTTTGTGACCATTGCTAAAGGCCGGCACTTATGTCAGCGGGACCTTTGTCTTTACTTACAACCTTGACAAAAATTCTTCAATTTTTCAAATCTAAAATAACAAATAACTGTATGAGATTATATTTCTCTATGTAGCCAGGATGAATACTGCCAAGGGTACCACGGCCTTGCTTGGGAGGGCCATTCCAATTTCAGAGCTAGGAGAGGAAATATACTCACCAGGCAAACAGGCAGAGTACATAGCTATATATGCATATTATATACAGAGCTTATCTATGTATTTTAAACATGTCTTAAGGAACAACTATATGAAATATGAAATGTTACTTCAAATTAACAGAGAAGCTTTCTTCTTTATCTTATTAGCAATGAAAGAAAAAAATCATTCAAACAATTCAAAATGTTATCCATGCTCTGATACGCAGGGTGAAGGAGGAGGTGCACCTTGGTCTGGAGGAAAGTTGGTGGCAGTGTATAGTAAACAGACAGAAATGTGACAGAATGACCATGGCAAATCCATTCATTAATATCTGAGTGAATCACACTAAGGAAATTACTATGAAGAAATCGGTTGGAGTCCTTGCCATCAAGACGCATAATGACCAGTGGTTTAGCTGAGCTAAAACAATCAGAGACACAGATACACTATTACAAACTGAGCCAGGTGATAGAAAGCCCCGAACAAGAACTAACCACAGACAGGAACAACAAAACCGGCCTTATCTGCACTTGCACTGGAGGACAGGAAACAAGTCTGATGCCAAGTGTTCTGTAAACTGCTATCTGGAACAGTAGAACCGGAAGGAGGCGCTTAATGAAACAATACACCTAGCCCGAGATAAGGACGGATGGCTCTTTCAGAAAGAGGGGAGGCAAGTTTGTGAGTGTAGAGGCGGAGAAAAAGAAGAGCTGAAGGCAGAGGGCAGTCGACACAGGGGCTTGTAGGTCACTAATTGTATTAAGGTAGTTTGGTGGGAAAGGAAATAGGCAAGGTACATTAAGATCAGATAAAGCTACTGAAAGCAGCAGTAACAGCCTAGGGACAGAGAGCCTGGAGAGATGGCTCAGCCAAACACCAGCTGCTCTGCCAGCAGGAGAACCCTAGGACAGACCCCATCACACACACAGTAAAGTGCATGCAAGTCCAGTACTGGGAAGGCAGACAGGCAGATCCTTAGAGCCAAAGGCCAGCCAGGCGAGCTTAGTCAGCTAGATCTAGGAGCAGTAAGAGACCCCGTCTCAAAAATTAAGGTAGAGAGTGACAAAAAACGATGCTTGACGTTGACCTCTGGCCTCCATCATTTTCACGTACACATACATGTACCTATACCAGCAAACATACATACATGTCCATACATCAGAAAGAGAGAGAGAAAGAGAGAGAGAGAGACACAGACTAATGATGGGTTCAAGAGAGAGAGAGGAAAAGGTCAGTGGTATATGGGATATGGTTTTTAATGATATGGGAAGAAGGAAATGATTGAGAAACAGCTTTGAACAGCTATTGAAAAGATGCTGTTGTTTACAAAGAAACGAGAGGAAGGTGTAAGGTAAGAATCACAGATTGTGCCTCAGAAAAGTTGCTTCTGAGATAGCTCCAGGAGAACTAGGTGGAGATTTGTACCAGGAAGTCAGAGAGGTGAGTAAGAAGATCAAGGGGGTGCTGAGGTGACCGAGAGGCTTAGGATGTTCTGTGAGGCCTCTAGACTGCCGGAGACTGGCTAATGGGGTAGAGAGAGCTTCAGATTCTCACCTCTCTTTACTCAGAACCCGTTCTCAGTGCACGGCTACCTGTAGCTCTGAGAGCTAACAAGAATTCTGTTACAGAGGATCTGATAGCCTCTTCTGGTATCCATAGGTGCTGCGCACATTTGGTAAACACAAACAATCAGGTACACACACATACACACATACACACACACACACACACAGAGAGAGAGAGAGAGAGAGAGAGAGAGAGAGAGAGAGAGAGAGAGAGAGAGAGAGGAGTTTTAATGAATTATGGCCAAAGTTAAAGGACACATGAAATTCTGAAAATAACTAACAATTGATCCATCTGGCATTCTAGTAAGGAAGACTTTGTAGCCTGTGTCTTCTATAAAGAAAACCACCCTGTAGAAAGTATGTATAGAACAAAATTGTATTACTGTTAGATTTGGTGGGTCAAATCTGTAACACCTCAGGAAGCTAAGAGAAGAAGACAACAAGCTTAAGTTGTACCTCGACTACTAAGTGAATTCAAGGCCAGCCTGGGCAACTCTGTCTATCCATCCATCCATCTGTCTTTCCGTCCATCCATCCATCCATCCATCCATCCATCCATCCATCCATCCATCCATCCATCCATCTATCCATCTGTCTATCGAGACTTGGTCTCAAAAGACTAGCAAGTGTGGTTGAATGCTTAAAACAGAATCAAGGTCCCTAGAAGCCTATTATTATCAAAAATGTTGCAGTAAAATTACATCTGTTTTGTGTTTACTCGTAGCATTCCATCTTAAGGAATATTAAAATAAATATAAGGAGCCAAGAATTACTTATTCTTGTACACTTTTTTCTAATTGGTTTTCTTCTTTTGCACATGACCTGAACATTAATAACTCCACACTGCTCTCTAGTGGTAAGTGAAGAAAACGGTCCATCAGAAGGTTTTTGCCTTTTAGCACACCTCAACTAACAAGAAAAGGCATATATACATATCATGAGCATAGCTTCTTAATCTGCCTTGGTTTACTGCAGATAAAGAGACATTTAAAATTACTGCTTTTAATTTCTTAGTCTAATTTTAAATATTTGTGGAAATAAAAACCATAAATTGTTACTTGTTTAAAAGAGCAAACTTGTATTATTTCTCAGGCACCTTCAACTATTCCTGAACCCTACCCCAAGTATCTTAATCAGCAAGGAATGGTGGCTTGTGTCTTTAACACGAGCAAGGAATGGTGGCCTGTGCCTTCAACATAAAAATTTGGGAGGCTGAATTAGGAGGATCGACATGAGTTGGGAGGCCAGTGTAGGTGACACAGGTACGCCAGTACTGACACATTAAAGTCTCGGTCTCCAACAAGTAAGCAAGCAAGCAAACAGCTTAGACTATGCTAAATGCCCCATGTCTCCCATTCTCCCCACTCGCATCTCTAAGCTTTAAAACCGAAGTGAGAGTGAACCTCTCACTTCTTACCAAAAGGACTGTTGGGAGGGGCTTCAGTTTGTGTATCTTTAATATTAAACTGTCATTTGGCTAATAAATTAATTTGAATAGCTTATGTATCTCTCTCTATATATGTATATATAAGATATAGATAAAGATAGATAGAGATAGATATTATTGTATACCTTAAACCAGTAATAACTTAGAACTTAAAAAGCATATTGGAAAGATGTTTAGTGTCTCTATTGTTGTGAAGAAACACCCAAAAGTAATGTGGGAAAGGAAAGGGCCTATCTCACTTACACTTCCAGGTACAATCCATCACTGAGGACAATGGAGGCGGGAACTCAAGCAGAGAAGGAACCTGGAGGCAGGAGCTGATGCAGAAGCCATGAAGGAGTGCTTTGAACTAGCTTGCTCCTTACAGCTTGCTCAGCCGGCTTTCTTACTGAACCTGGAACCACCAGCCCAAGGGTGTCCCTACCCACAATCACATATCAAACAGTAATTAAGAAAATACCTTAGCTTTCCTACAGCCTGATCTTACAGAGGCAATTTCTTAATTGAGTTTTTCTCCTCTCAGATTATTATATTGTTTATGTCAAGCTGACGCAGAATTAGCTGACACAGAATTAGCTGACGCAGATGCGTTGTGAGATGAACAAATTTGAAACAACTCGGTCATTATAATGATTTTGGTGAAATTCACTTTTTTTTCATAGGGAGGAAATAAAAACCCAACTGAAAAGACAAATTGTTTTCAAGTGTCTGCAGTGGAGAGACAGGCAAAAGTGGGATTATTTTATTTAACAACCCATCCCCCCAAAGAACGATGATAAGAATAAATTTGTAAGATCCTCTATCATGATATCTAGGTTGATATAAATAAATCCTCAAAGAGACAATAATGCCAATAGCATAGCCTGTTTATTAACTAAGCTGTTGGAGTTTTGTTTCAAATTTGGTCCTGAGTTTCTTAGCCACCAGATGAAGAACTGGGTGCTCTGTCACATACTTTCTATACCAAGGACGAGACTAAGAAACGAAGGCTAGACACTTTTGCTCTTAATTCTAGATCTAGTTTCTCATGCAGATGCTGAATCTAGTGTCTTATAGACAAAGAATGTCCACAAGTCAGTGAGAATTAGCGCAAATCAGGAAATGAGACAGTTCGGTTTGCTTCTCTCTCTCTCTCTCTCTCTCTCTCTCTCTCTCTCTCTCTCTCTCTCTCTCTCTCTCTCTCTCTCTTTTTGACCCAAACCCAGCCGACATATTGGCATGTCTGCAGATATACCTTCTTTGAACTCTTGCTTCAGAGATGAGTTCAACAGCATACAACTAAGCAATATGCAACCTTTAGTTAGAGTTTGACATATTTATTATTTGCATACTTGGAGAATTTATTTTTAGGGCAAATGTCCTTGGGGATAAAGGTCCTCTTATATCTTTCACTGAGGACATTAAATTTATATGAAAAATTTACTGATGAGGAAAAAACACAAATCTTGACACTGGTGGGATTTTGTCATTATTGGCTTTTTGGGGGCTGGGGTGAGGCATGTTATGTTTACCTTGTAACAGTCACCTCCAGGAATGACTTTGTGAATATACACCAACGGTCCCTCATTCCTATTAATCCCGCCTAGGATCTTCAGACCGAGACCTGTTTCCTTAACAACTGTAATCACCCGAAAGGCAGGATTCCTAGAATGAAATATATTTGCATTAACAGGTTAGACTAGAAATTTGTATATAGAGTTTTCTATAAGCTATTTATTAAATCAAATTGTCAGATCTAGATAACCCAATAGTTTATGTCTACTATCAAGGAAACTTGAAGCATATCATAGAAGTGAAGTGAATTCTTTTATCAGTGTTTTCAATCCTTACATAAACAATCAGTGACAGCAGCAATGGTTTACATCTTAAGAGTAAAGATAGGTTACTGTTGCTTGGTGAATTCAGGTATTCAAATTAAGTGATGAGATTTGTTTGGTTTTCGTTGTTTAGAAGATTACAGTGGAGGCTCTAAAACCAAATGTGTTAACATATCAGGTGAGCAACTTAATGTCTGTAGGTACTCAAAGCAAATTAAATTTACCCCCATGTGAATCTCAAAAATCCTTTTAATTTAGGAAGAGGATTGATTTTATTGTCACAAAGCACTTGTTCTAGCTGTAATTTCTGGCACATGAGAGAAAAGTCATCAACAAAGAACTCTCGGGATAATTCTACAAAAGGCATGCTACCAAGCTGTATTTTTGAGCATGCTGGTTGAACAAAACTTAAACAAAGTTAGAAATAAGTCTTGGCTGTATGTGCCCACATTGCTTACTGAGAACCTCTAGGAAGAGATATAAACATAAACTGCTAATAAATTTACTATTTATATAATCCTCTGTACACACACACACACATCATACACATACACAATTTCATTTAAGGCTATTCTGGAATGTGACATCATACATGCATACATACATACAAGTCTATATATACTTCTGTATATGTACATATATATGCATTTTCTTAGGCAAAAGGGAGAACCAAAAAAGACCTAAGAATAACAATGACTATCTACAGGAAGACTGAGGGCGCAGGAAAGGACAAGAATTAGAGGAGACCTTCCCTGATTGAACCCTGCAAAATATATGTTAATATAGTAAATGTTTACAAAATATTTACCAGTTTCTCTGGCTGCCATCTACATGCTACTTGGTAGAGGCCTTTCTACAAGCCATCCTTATCTTTATTACTTGAATTTGGATGTGCCTATTAGATTACTTTGGTCCACAGGGTACCAGCAAAATCAAATGTGAGGAAGACAGATATTCATAAAACATTTCTGCTGCCTGCTAGGAGCCATTCTGCTACTGTTTGACAAGGCCCAGGTTAGCTTTCTGAAGGATGAAAGAACAGGTAGAAAGTGAATTCAGCTGCCTGGCCTTCTGAGCTGAGGTGTCACACACTGCTATGACATCCATTGCCAACCAGAATTTCACAGTCAACCCACAGAACTATAGGAAAAAGAAATTCTTACTGCTTTAAGACATTTGGGGAAAATTAATCAGAAAAAGCTAATCCTATATAAATTCAAAAAAATTACACCAGATTTTTCAAAGCAGCACAATCTGTACAAGGAATTTTAAAGAGAATGCAGGGTTTGCTCTGTGTATTGATTTACAATATACTATGGTTTGAAGGTGTGCCTCAAAGACCTCTGTGTTAAAAGGCCTGGCTATGAACCTGGGGTGCTACTGAGAAGTTACTGGTGGTACCTGAGGAGGCAGGGCCTAGTTCCAGGACACCAGGTCACTATGGGGATGGTTCTCAAAGGGGCACTGAGACTTGCTTCTTGGCCGTTATGCAATGAAGAGAACATTCAACACAGCTCAAAGTAAAAAGTGCAGGCACACTAAAGCCCTGAGAACTGAGCCGAGAGTCTCTCGTGTTCCACAGGTGACTATCTCAGATGTTGTTATCACAGGTATAGAAGGCTCCCTAGGCGGCACCAAAGCCCAAAGAGTGCATTGTATTACTAGACTCATTCCTCAATATTACTTCCCTAGGCCACGCAGCTTAAAGACAAAATGAAGCCTCAACTGAGTGTTCACTAATAGTGTGCATTTCAAAACATATTAAATTACCCTTAAAAATTACCTTTCAAGTGGGCTGGGCGATCGTGCAGAGGACGTGTCATTACTCATGCTTTCGACACAGTTGCCTTGGATTTAAAAGCTATGTAAAGGAAGAACTTGGAGAGTCTAAATATTCTTTTTCTCCTCAGTCTGGAATTATAGAAAATAATTTTTCAAGTCTTAGAACATTCCAGTGCAGTTCCAATGTCACATAAAGACATTATATACGCTGCAATAAACAAAACCTGCCCATATATTAATATTTCATTTATCACGGGCTATGATATTTGAGACATTGATGATGACATCTGAAGCGTCAAGACAGCTCCCCACACAGGTAGATGGGCCTGTCCCTACATTACGATGAATATATGAAATCTGTGCTCTTTAGTACAAGTGAAGAATACAGCAGTGATTAAAACTTATATAAGCTAAATGAGCTTTAAAAATGCAAAAGACTGGAAAGTGCCTCCTATGAGCTCAAGGCTACGGAGTTTACAGTCAGAAAAAGAATTATACAATACACGTGAAGAAAACAGAGATTCGTGTCTCACCGACTCTCCCGAGGGTCTTCCTGCAGATGCTGTATGGCTCCGGCTCATACTACTCCACCTCACTGGTCTCCTAAACAGTTTCCTAGGAAAAGGAAAAAGACACGGTCTTAACGTCTTCTATAACTCCACACTGAATAATATGGAGTTGCTTAATTACAACAATCTGCATTCAAGCGGAGCTTCTCTACCTGTGAGTGAGAGACAGGAATGAAGCTGCAGGACCTCCCGTTAGTGCCAGGAAGGCCTACTAGATGTAATCCTTTAGCGCTCACAAAAGTGTACTCCTGGGAGGGAGAGAAGATACCTTCCAAGGTCAAGGTATCATTTTTAACCGAAATGCGGGCGATTCTTAATTTTTTTTTTTTTAACAGTGAGACGGTATAATTGGTTGAAAATGGCCAATATTTTAAAGTTGAAAACCACATCTGGATCATTAGGTACAACCCTCTTCCTGAAGAACTGAGCAAGGAGGTTCAAAGGCACCACGCTTTCCCACACTGATGGACAGGGCTTGCTTCCTCACTGGAACTTGCGCTGTAGAGTCTACGGCAGAAACTTGGAATTCATTTACCCTCGGCCCCAGTTGACGTTTTCAGGCTTCTCTAAGTCTCAGCTTCATTGATACAACAGGCCCCTTAATAGTAGTGATGTTTCTATCAGTGTATACACACAGAGTAGAAACTTACTAAATTGCTCCTTTTCCCTTATGCTTGCTGTAAATTAATCAGGCAGAGAACTAAAACCAGGGGGTTAGCCTATCTTTCCCCAAACCATTGTACACAGGAGAATAAAAACCTCTTCTCTACACAACTGAAGGACCCTGGACAAAGAACCAACAATCAATCTTCAGGGAGCTTAGCCCAGAGTTATGCTCCCCAAGTGTGAACACCATAGTTCAACTTCCCAGCCCTGAAGTCGCAAGCAAGTGGAACAGTGGAGGTATTCTAGTCACGAGGGGCCACAGAAATGATGTCACCAAGTCACTGCACTGTCATCAGCAAACTCCATCAGTACGGAAGTTTCTCAGTACTACCTCTAAGGAAAGGAGAGATGATGATTGGAAGGAAGAGCTTTGAGAGTCTAGAGCCGCTGCAGTCATAAAATTGAATTCTAAGATAGTGCTTGCATGAACTCTTTAGACTGCTTTAATGATGCATGCATGGGCAGTCTAAGACCTCAAGAGAGGACCCTCAGGTAGAAAATAAGAGTAGCTACTGTTTATTGACTGCATGTGTTACAGATTGTGTAAAGTATTTCAGATGCATTTATTTTATTTTATATCATGGAAAATGCAATAGATCCAGGTTAAAGAATCAAGTTCAAATTACAATATTGCCATGTGCTAGTGACATGGCCTCAGAAGACAACTAGCCTCTTAGCATAATAGGAATAATGCAGGAATAGCAATACCTAGCCCAAAGTGTGATATGAGAAAGGAAGGAAGGAAGGAAGGAAGGAAGGAAGGAAGGAAGGAAGGAAGGAAGGAAGGAAGGAAGGAAGGAAGGAGGGAAAATGAAGGAAGGAAGTGAAAAGAAAAAAGAAAAGAAAATCCAAGCACTTTCCTTTCTCCTGGTTACTAAAGTGACTAAGATCCCCATCTAGTGGTGGGTTTTTCTGACGGGACACAGGGCCTCAAGTCTTCCTGGAACACACGCAAATGGAATCTTGTGTTGGTGCTACCCATGGATTTCACATAATGCCAAAATTGGCATTTTTAAAGAAATTTTATTTCAAAGTATTAAAATTTAAGTATCCAAATTATTTCACTCCTCTAAACATTCGCAGCAGTGCACAACGTGGGTACAGATGAACAAGAAACAGAAACTAGCCTCAGACAGTCAGCCAGACACTGGCAGGTGTGAGTGAGCTCACAGGGGCACACACAGGGGCTGAGGGGGTGTGGAGGAAGCATGCCCAGTCCAGAATTTGGCGTCATCATGAAACATCAACAGAGCCAGGGACCACTGTATGTTTTCTCTTCTAGGAGCCCCACAAGGTGAACACTGTTAACTGCATTTCACGTGAGAGTCACAGAAAAGTTTTATGACTTACTATTACCACAAGCCAAATGTAAAGTATAACTGAAATTATTTTTCCTAGTATTAAAAGCCAAGCCTAGAAAACTCTAGCATGCTATGAAATAAATGTACGAACAGTTTCACTCTCTATCCTGCCCAAACCGGATGGATCTGAACAGTAGTGATGCATCTCTTCACATGAAGACGCCAGTGTTAAAACTTGCACAATAGCACAATAGAGCTTAACCTTATCCATCCAAACTGCAAGGCTGTGTGTGTGTGTGTGTGTGTGTGTGTGTGTGTGTTCTTGTTAATGTGGCTCTGCGCATGAGGATACACACGAACAGAGGTATGTGGTCCATCTAATTGGAGACTACTGTCAGGTATCTTTTCTTGCCTGTTTTCTCCCTTTAATTCTTTTGAGACAGCATGCCTTGGAAAATCTGAAACTGACCGAGTTAGCTAGGCTAGCTAGCCAACGAGCTTTAGGGCTCTGATGATGAGAGTGGACTGCTACCCTAGGCTTTTTACATAGATTCTGGGGATCCAAATTCAGACCTTCCCACTAACATGGTAGGCATTTTACTGTCTAAGCTAGCTCCCTAGCCAGATCCAAGACTGTGAAATTTATTTTGTACATGTGCCCTTCTGTCATGATGGTTTCCTACCTCTTCGTTTTGTTCACTTGTGCATGTGTAGTGCATGTGCATTTGGGTGAGTGTGCACATGTGGGTGTGCATGCAAGTGCCGTGGGGAGGTTGACACCAGGTGTCCCTCTTAGTCATTCTACAGCTTAGATTTTGAGGTAGGGTCTCTCAGTGAACCTGGGGGGTCACTGATCTGATAGAGAATTGCCTCCATTTCCTCAGCATGGGGATGAGCAAAGGGTGCCATCCCACCAGGCTTCTTATGGAGGTGCCAGGGCTTACCAACTGAGCCATCCTTCTAGCTCTGTACCCTTCCTCTTATACAAGCTCGCGAGCCCTTTCATCAGTAGAGGATCTAGCAACGTTATACACATAGTCACACATGTATGTCCCTACTACTTTGACAGAATGACAAAGAAAGAAACCACTTTGTTCTTTTACTAAAAATATACGCACTCAATGAAGATATACTGCTTATCTAGCTTGCTGAATCAGAAGGGAGAAAAGACTATGTCAGCAGAACCAGAAACTAGATCACTACAGAAAAGCATTTTGTTTTATCAGATGAATTTATTCAGAAAACTTGGCTTTACTTTTATATATCAATCTCTTCTTAATTAAACTACAACGACAAATCTTAGCAGATAAAAAATATCTGCCCATCATGTGTATAATCCTTGATTAAGATGTGGTAATTTGTAGTCTCCGTAATTTCTAAAATGGGATATTTTGCTATATAGAAAAACATAAAAAGTAAAATAGATAGGCATAAAAGTATATCAGAAATGAGTAAATATTAACACAATGAAATTACCAGGCATGACACAAAGAAACTGTTACAAATCTCACCTATTCCCCCAAAAGGAGTGTTACTCTGAATGAAGGCACCATGATTGATATCTGAATCTTTTTGAAGTCTTTTTAATGAAAATTGTATCTTAAGGAAACTAGAGAGACTTTTGCTCCTTTCCCTTTGCTTTTAGAACCATTTTAGTAAAAAAGAAAGGAAGAAGTGAACTGCTTCTTTTGCTCTCTTCTATTTATTATTTTTCTCTGTTCAATAGCCTCTGTCAGCATTAAAACTCAAAATACGATTTTCTCTCTTTGTTTTTGGTTATGGACATTTTTATGTAAAACCATGTGGCTAAACTCATTGATCTTTGATGGTTTCTGTAGTTAAGCCTGAACTAGAAATTCCTTTCCTATTCCAAGATCAATAAGTCAGTTCCATGCATTTCCTTTTAGTACTTTTATAATTTTATTTAAAAACACTTAATAACCATCTTAGCATGAATGTAACACACACAGACACCAACCCTGACTTTTTCTCCCTGAAAGGTCTCTACATGTCTGAGTCACACTCATAAGCAGTCTGCCACCTCTGATTTGAGATGGAACCTTCATTCACAGAGTAATGCTTATATTTGATCAACTCTTGTCATTTGCATTTGATTAGCTTATTTATATGCTAAATTAATCTACCTAGATTAAATAGGCTTTATAATATGTTCCTACATCTGGTAAAACCAGTTCTCCCTTGCTATTTTATTTAGACAACTTTTCCTAGCTGTTTTGGATTTTATATGTAAATATTAACTTTAAAGTTTCCTTAATTAAAAAGACAATGCAATGGTATTTACTGGAAAATCATACTAGACTTATAAATTGAGAAGGTATTAGTATTTGTTTTTATAATGTTATTTTCAAAGAATGTGGCTGATCTTTTGCACTTCCAAGAGGATTCTAAAGTTACCTTTATATCAGTCTTATACATTTATAAGTTTTAAATTTTTCCTTTCTTTAGTTAATACTTTCTAAAGATCTATGTGATGGACCAAGCATAAGGGCCTGACTTCCATCCCCAGCACCCATGTAAAAAGCAGAGTGCACTTGTAAGTGCTAGGGAGCTTGAGAAGGGAGCATCACTAAAGCTCACTGGAGCATCATTGGGGCTCACAGGAGCATCACTGGAGGAGTTGACTGGAGCTCACAGAAGTATCACTAGAGCTTACTGGAGCATCACTGGAGAAATTCACTGGAGCATCACTGGAGGAATTCACTGGAGCATCACTGGAGGAATTCA
>CM052710.1:28660573-28709508 GCA_028551405.1 Uromys caudimaculatus | reverse complement strand
AGCATCACTGGAGGAGTTCACTGGAGCATCACTGGAGGAATTCACTGGAGCATCACTGCAGGAGTTCACTGGAACATCACTGCAGGAGTTCACTGGAGCATCACTGGAGGAGTTCACTGGAACATTACTGCAGGAGTTCACTGGAGCTCACTGGAGCATCACTGGAGCTCACTGGAGCATCACTAGAGCTCACTGGCCAGCAAGTAGAGCAAATCTGAGTTCCAGTTTTACTGAGTGATCTAGTGTAGAGTAGAAACCTGATGGCAACTTCGAAGCCCTGGCCCTCGCACCATACCCATGCACATGGATACTCACGCATGTATTTACATACATATGAGCACACTAACAGGCAAATATACTCACATACTAACTACTTTGTAAAAGACAAAAGGCATAACTGTAGTATCTTCTAGAAAACAGTTTCTCTCCTACTCCAAGTTCTATAAATGGTTAGGTATCTTCAATGAAAAAAACTCCTAGCAAGCCAACTAACGGCAGCACAAACACACACACACACACACACACACACACACACACACACACACACACACCCCTTTTCATTGTAGACCGAACATCTGCAATATACTGATTTATATACAAGTGCATCGTAACACCTCAGCACACACAGGCATACAAACTTTCCTTATCATAAACCATTAGATTTTTTTCTGCTGTCATTGCAAAGATTAAAATAATACATCTTGAATACTCATAAGAGCTTTGTAAGCAGAGCCTAATTCCCACCCTTCCTTGACAGTGTGCTTCTATATTCATTTCAAAGCACTTCGCAAGCTGTGAGGTCAAGAAACTCCAATGCCTTTCTAACAGTTTGCCCTCAGTACAAAGATCACTAGAAGGGAAGAGAAGGACAAAGTGTGAAACCAGTCAAGGGGAGATTTGTTGGTTTAATAGCAAGACTCTGAAATCTAATAATGACGATAATCACAATAACTTCATAAGTTCCTGAGAAAGCTTTTTTTTTTATTTCAAAGACTTCTGGCCATTTAATAGGTCTCTGAAGAAGCATATGACTGTTCCAATTGACACACTGGGGATGGTTAGTTCACAATGAGTGTAAGGGTTTATCTTGGGTGAACCAGTGCTCAGTGAGGTTCTTCCTAAAGGAAAGGACTGTTCCTCTTTTCAAGGGTATAGGGGAGAAATGCTACTGGGGGTAGGGGATTCTCATGCTATATAAAGTAACTAGTTTCCAGTAAAGCAGTATGGAGATACAGGGCACAACATGGCTTGCTCAAAAAAGATTTATATCCAAGTGGGTCCTAACACCTAACTAGTTAAACTAGTCATCTATAACTAACTAGTGGCTAACTAGTCATATATATGTCTAAAGAAAAAAAAAAGGTTATAACTATGGCTTGTAAAATGTCCTTTGAAATAAAAACTTAACACATTAGTAAATGATTATGAACAATAAAAGGAGGTGTTAAGTGAGCACTCTGCTGCATCCCTGTGATACCAGCACAGGGAGGTTGAGGAAAGAGGAGGCTCATGAGTCTGAAACCAGGGAGACCCTGTCTCAACAGCAACAATAAAACCCAAAACAGAAAAAGGGAAAAGCGGAAGTGTCTTAGTTAAGGTTTCCATTGCTGTAAAGAGACACCATGACCAAGGCAACTCTTATAATAGACAACATTTAATTAGGGCTGGCTTACAGGTTCTGAGGTTCAGTCAATTATAATCATGGCAGGCTCCAGGTTGGCATGGTACTGGAGGAGCAGAGAGTTCTACAGCTTGTTCTAAAGCCAAGCAGGAGAAAACTAGCTTCCAGGCAGTTAGGAAGAAGTTCTCTCAAAGCCCACTCCCACAGTGACACACTTCCTCCAGCAAGGCCACACCTTCTAATAGTGCCACTCCCTGAGCCAAGCATATTGAAACCACCATAGGAAGGTTAGGAAAAAACTAGAGGGAAAACCAAAACATTTTAAGGTCAGTCTTTTGGGGATCCATAATGGTAGTAAATGCAAATCCAGGGTTTTTATTACAGGCAAGATGTCTTTTTTAAAATACATAATATTTGTAGCTATTCTTTGAGACTATCATATATGCATATAATATATTCTGATCATTCAGCCTGTTTCCTTCTCCGACCTCCACATCAACTTTGCAACCTCATATCTTCTTTATATTTTTCTTTTCTCTTTTCTAAAAAGCAACCCATTGGATCCAAATAGTGTTGCTCATATATGCGTGATTATAGAATCACAGGTATTACAATACTTCATGGCTGGTAAGAGGTGATTTAGCAAACATAAAATATTTGCTCATGCCATTTTGGAATAGTTTATCAATATAAAGCATCTAGCTGGCACTTCTTGATGTATGTTCAAGCTAGTATTTATGTAAACTTGATACAAGCTAGAGTCATCAGAGGAAGGAACCATAATTAAGAAAATCTCTCCATTAGACCAGGTTGCAGGCAAGCCTGTAGGACATTTTCTTAATTAGCAATTGATGGGGAGGACAGCCACCCACTGTGGCTGGTGCCATCCCTGGACTGGTGGCCCTGGGGTCAATAGGAAAGCAGCCTGAGTAAGCCATGAGGAACAAGCCAGAAAGCAGCACCCCTCCATTGCCTCCGTGTCAGTTCCTGCCTGCAGGTTCCTGCCATGTTTGAGTTCCTGCCCTGACTTCCCCCATCAACTCTTTCCTCCCCAACTTGCTTTTGGTCATGGTATTTCATCACAGCGATAATGACCTTAATTAGCACAATATAGATTATGCAGCAACTAGTAAGTCTGTCCAGAGGCCTGAGCTCCACTTCTGCTGCCCAACTAGCCAAGACATTTGAGAAGCCACTAACTTGGCCACAGTTTCTCCATATGTGGAAAGGCAGGCACACCCATGTTGGAGTTGTTACATTATAAGTATTCCTGTGCTTCTTTGGGGGTGGGGGTGGGGGGGCTGCATTTTGTTTCTAAAACACACATGCCTCTTAAGATGAATCTGGCATGGGACAGCATGAAATCAGGTCATCTGTGAGGGACCAGGGTCAGAAAAGCAGACTATTGTAGAAATTTTTAATCCCAATCTGGGGTTTCTACCTGGGCTTTGACCATTTAGTTCCCAGATAAATGACACATGCAACCTTTATATTTACAATAAGCTTTAAATAGCCCAAGAGCTCTGTAGGTATCTACTCTCCATGCTATTAAAATCTACTTTCCTATAGATGATCCCAAGTTATTACTTACTATGTTTCATCTGGGCTGCTTTGAACTCCATTGGCCTGCCCTTAGGGCCATGATTTCATGAACTCACCTAACCCATGGCGGCTTCTCCTTCCTCCTTCACCTTCTTCTCTCTCCTGTGGTTCTTCCCTGACTTCCAGCCTGGGAATCTTAAAATCTGCCTATGTCTTGCCTACCCAACTCTTGGCTGTCAGCATCTTTATTCACCCATCAGAAATAACTTGGGGACAGGGTCCTATAGTGTCAATTGGGTCTACATGTGGATTCTCTTGTCTCTGGGGCAACCAGGTCTTGGGGGCCCACACTTAGCATTACAGTATACAGTAAAAAACCAAACCTTGATAGCAGGCTAACATCATTACCTTCCTCTACAGTCATTTCAAGAGACAGCAAGGGCACAGTGATGCTGACTACCCAGTTTAAAAAACAAATTGTCTGACATATATGATTTGACAAATGGGTAAGAAATTTCCATCACTTAGTGAGTCACTGAATCTCATATTAGAAAATAAATGTCCCTTGTGAAGTAAGACCTACAGGCTCAAATCGCACTTGACAAAACAAAATGAACATGGAGGCCACAGGTTGCATACCACATCACCAGAGACTCTTCAAAACAGCATCAACTCTGTATAAACCATGGGTTATTTAAGAACAGTGGTGTGGTGGCTTTCATTCAAGAAAACTCCTCTCCCCCGTGGGTGATCACTTTTGCTCTCGGTTCCTTACTTTGTCTCCCCTCTTGTGTCTCTCTCTCGGGAGTCGGGGGAATTAGGAATGCTTCCTTTCACTTTACTTATCTGATCCTCTTTATGTAATGTGAAATTTTATAAAGCCAAGCTATGAAAGATGACCGAAAGAGTTTTTTCACTATCTCCTTTAGTCAGTATCCAAAGGCAACATTCACTTTACAACTGCATTTTTCTTTTTCTCTTAGGAATTCCAGCAGCTCAGGAATGCTGCTCATTTTTCCTGGGGGCAGACACAGAAGAATCTGCACATAGACAAACCTTGCAGAAGACAAGGAAAAATGCTTTGTGATACATGAGCTCTTCAGAGCAAGGTCTCCCGAAACAGCCCCAGCATCTTCTTGTTTGCTTTTGTTTGTGTGCTCCTCCACAGGTATCTAAACTTCAATCACATATGGGGGATGGACTACATTTTTGTCCTTGTGAACAAGCCAAAATTTCTGCTATCAGTGGTGTGAGAAAAAATAAGAGAACGAGTTGCTTCAGATACTGAGAGGTAATGTCAAAGGAGACTGGGCAAAGGAAGGTGAATTTAGAGTAGGTAAGAACCAAACAATGAGTCAGCCATGACTAGGGAGAGAGAGGAGACAAATGGCCTTTTTGGTACCTACAGATCACGAAGAAGTGCAGCTAGACCATAGTGAATGGAGACAGGACAGGAGGGGACAGAGGAGCCAGGCTCTACACTGTCTAACTGTACATAAAGGTAAGGAGCTTGGAGCTTTGACTAATTTTAGTTCACAGAATAGCTTGGCTATTCCCGGAAGATCAGAACTTGCCTTTTTGCTTCATTCTGTCTTTACCCAGCTAAGGTTGGCTTCTGCGCTCTGCATTTCCCCTTGGTTTTGTACCTTTGTCTTTAATGTTCTTATTCCAGTAAGTATATTGGTCCTTAGAATGAATCATGCCAGAATGTCAGTCAGTTTGGGGATATGACAGCAGGGTGTGTGTGTGTGTGTGTGTGTGTGTGTGTGTGTATACATCTGATTTGATCAGGACTAGTTAGAACAAGGCCTAACATACAATGAAAACACAAGGTTCTACATTAAATGACTATTAAAAAATTCAGGACAGAAACAAGCAGAGACTCAAATCAAGTGCAAGGAGCATCTAAAATAGTGGGACATCTTAGGAGCCGTGTCCTGGACACTGAACTGGATGAGCTGCACATTCAAGAATGTGGCTTCATTGTGACGAGGGTTACTTGAATGAAGGGCGTGTATTAATGAATGCCGCCTTCTCATTCCGTCCGATCCGTCACTCATACAAGCTCATGAAAGTCTATTTACAAAGGCCAGTCCATCAAAAAGGCATCAAAGCAGCTGTCCTGGAATAAGACAGAAGGGTATCAAGAGAATCTGAGGCAACTTTATAGCACCACTCTGCACTAATTGGGGTACAGCGGTTCTCTAGCCTGTTTCCAACTAAATTACAACTCATTTTTCTTACTATTTATATAACTATGCATTCCTTCATACTGTGTGCACAATTATTATAATAAATAGCTCCAAAATAAACTGCTGCTAATACTATTAAAATCATTGCTAGGTGTTTCATATTGCTGCATGAATCCAGGAACTTTATTAGGCAGTCAAACTACTAGAAAATACATATCAGTGGCCAGCATATTTAAGCGGAAGCTGCAATTATATTATACTTCAGAAATATTGAAAAATATGAGCCAGGCAGGATGATATACACCTTTAATCCCAGTACTTGGAGGATGGGTGGCAGAGCCAGACAGATCTGTGAGTTTGAGGCCCACCTGGTCTACAGAGTGAGCTACAGGACAGCAGAACTATGCAGATAAATCCTGTCTGAAAAATGAATGAATGAATAATACACACACACATACATATATAAAACTGTAAACCAAACTTAAAAGCCACACCTTCATTATCTTTAAGGTCTTCAGAAAACCCAACAACCAGGTTAGACAACATAATGTGAGTATCAAAAGGTTTATATGACTATTTTACCTTATAAATGTAGAACTGGATATGACCATAGCTAACTAGAAGGAGTTTACCAGGTTTAGTTATGTTTTGCTGGTACTGGACATTAAATGTCAAGTCTTTAACGTCACTCCAGGCTTTATGTAATTGTACTTTGAGCTTCAGAACAGGTTCGACTAGCTCAAGGAGTTCACATTCCATCCATGGTGGGACACTACACAGCATTAGTTACCAGTGATTAATGCCATATCACAAACACACACAGACTCACCGAAATTATAGCCGAGGGTTATGCATTCATTTAAGGCTTTAGAGAAAAAACAAATAAAAGTCAGCATTTCATAATACTGCATTATCCTCAGAGCTGCACATGTCAATCTTGTATTACAGTATAAGGTTCTCAGGTCTCCATACCATTTTCTGACTTCAATCTATATTCAGCTCTAGTGTGCTCCTGCTCAGAAATCATCTTACCATGTGGTACCTTATAAATAGATTCCCTCGCACATTAATGATTTTAATCAAGGAAAAAGAAACGTTTCCTGATATTAAAATGAAGTAGTTATGTTTTGTTGTATTCACTGTTCATCGCAAAGCTGCTTTCTACACAGGGTGCAGAAAATACTGAGAAGCACAGAGTCACAACCATTTTAAGCTTAAGCTCTAAGTCTGATAATACCCAGCTGAATAAGCTTATATAAGTTTATAGATTACTTCAATACTGAGTCTGTTTTTTTCTTCTGTGTGGAAAGACTGGCCTCAGTAGGATTGAGCTTGGGAGAGGGTAGGAGAAGGGACATGTTTCCAGAATCAAACTCTTCCTACATGGCCCTTCTTCCTTCCTCCAGGTCTTCAAAACTGCCAGAAGCTGAATGGTCTAACTGTAGTCACTTTATTTTTGACTCTGTTCTCTTCAATTTTGTCCTGCTGAGCTTTTAGATGGTGCCCAAAATGTAGCATACTCTTTGAGTTGACAGACCAGGCAAAAGTGAGCTCAAAATGTTTGGGGCCAAGTTCTCAGCTATGCTGATTTGCTTATTTGCTGGGGGGTGTGGGGGGAGACAAACAGGTATATTTAAACAAAATAGTAGGCTTATTTTTCTAGTTGGGCACATATACACAACCATAACACTATATATACAAGTCATCTAGTTCTGTGTTGAGAAGACCTAGAAGTAATCACTACCTCTGTTTCCTAGACTTTATTTCTAAATATGAACCTCCACTAAAGGAGGCCAAACTCCCACAATAAAAGCTGATGCCAAGGTTAGGTCAGGGAAAATGCAAGAGGAGCATGGCAAAGGTAAATTTTCCCCTTCATTAGAATAGGAGTTAATGGGTCTGTATTGACATAAACACAGAAGCAAGTAAGAATGTGTTAAGGAGGGCTGGAGAGATGGCTCAGCGGTTAAGAGCACTGACTGCTCTTCCAGAGGTCCTGAGTTCAATTCCCAGCAACCACATGGTGGCTCACACCATCTGTAATGGGATCTGATGCCCTCTTCTGGTGTGTCTGAGACAGCTACAGTGTACTCATATACATAAAATAAATAAAACTTTAAAAAAAAAGAGAATGCGTAAGGAGTAACACTTGGCTTTACAGATGGCTCCAATAGCTTCTCCCCACAAACCACATTAGTTGTTTCTTAATGAGCCTAAAATAATTTTTATGACTCTTGTCCCTTCACCAGGTATGGTAGCATACATCTGTAATTGCAGTGCTGGAGGCTGATGCAGGAGGATTTTTAGTTTGAGGCCAACCTGGGTTTCGTTGGGAGACCCTATCTCTATACAACAAAAATAAAAACAAATCCCTGAAGATACACCTCAGTAAAGAGAGAAAAATCTTGGTCATGAATCAGGTTGACACTATGTGACTCCTAAGGAAATTCAATGAGACAAGCACATCGCTTCAGTTGTGCTTCTAACAGAGGCTCATAAACCCTGAGAAAGCATCACATACAAAAATCATACAGACACATACCAAGGGATACTACACCAATTAACCAGCAGGTAATTAAAAATCTCAAGGCCGGGTAGAAAGGCTAAAGAATGACTTTAGTCTGGTGGAAGCTAAAGGGGCTATCTTGGATGGGATTCTAGACCTAAGTTGGAAATAAGGGCATATGTGGTATTAATTTCAGCAGAATTCATGGACACCACAGTGTGAAGTTCTGAACGGACATGTTCCCTAAAATCCTGAGGTTGAAACCCTGGCCCTAGTGGAACTCTGTTCAGATTAAAGAGTTAAATGAGGTTAAATGAGATCATAATGGTGGAACAACCGACTGATCAGAAGGGGTTAGTGTGCCTTTAAGGAAGACGTCACCAAGCTTGCTGACTCCTGCCAGACGTGCTAGTACACAAGTCTGCTACAAGAGAGAGGGAATCCTCATGAGAAATTAGCTAGCACCTTGGCCTTGGCTCTCCAGCCTCCAGAAACATAACACATTTGCTGAGTAACTATTCTGAAGTGTGCTGTTATGATGGGCCAAGGTGATAGCATCGTATTGATAAGCTATGAAAGCAGAGCATTGGGTTGATGATAAATACTTGATGGACCTGTCTTGTGTGCTTGTAATCAACACTCATGTAAGTATTCAGTTTACAGTTCCAGAATCTCATCTGCCTGCTCTCTTCTCCAAGGGTACAAAGATCTTTAAGGTCCTGGAAACTCGGTGAAGGATAAATGGGAAATGTTTTATTTCGGCAATGTTTATATAACTTTTCAATTATTTCAAAGTAAACGTTGGAAATTGAAACAGTTTAATTATCATCCAGAAACACTTTCATAAACATGAACTGCCATTTTACATTATCATACAGGAATTGGATTGGTACCCATTTTATTTTATTAAAAGAGAAATCTAGAAAGACCTACATCACTTTACTGCTATCAAAATGGCTGTTCCTCAGATATTCACTTTCAATTAATAAATAAAAGCAATCATGAATCCAACCCTATTATTGACATATTTAAACAGCTGTTTTGAATAATATGGAGAAAAAATACCTGGAAGGGGAAAATAGTTGAAGGAAATATATTGTTGGCTTTAAGCACATTAACATTAGCATAGGATTTAAAAAACTTTCCAAGCATATTGTCTGCATGTATGTGCAGTGCTTGAAGAAGCTAGAATCACATTCCCAGGAACTGAAGTCAGAGACAGTTCTGACTCCCTGGGTGAGTGCTGGAGACTGAAGCCTGGTCCTCTGCAAGAATACCAAATGCTCTTAACATCTGAGCCACTCTCCAACCCCCTCATACGGAATTTGAGCCTATGATGTAAGAAAACTAAAATGAGAGATCTAATCCTCAAAATTTTGACAATCTGGTATAAGAATCAAGGTACATGCAGAGGGAAAGGGTGAACAAGCATTGTCATAACAAAACGGAAGAGAAAATAGTAGAGTCAGAATTTTGTAATTCTGTGACAATGTATTGGAGTGGTGTCCTAGTCAATGACTAGAGCCATTGGTGCTGCAATTTAGTGGCTCCGTGGCCACTACTCAGTTACTCCCTCAAGGCCATCATCTCCACTGACACTAAACTACAGATGGCCTCACTTCTGCTTCCATGCTTGTCCCACTCATTCTTAACATGTGACTAACATCATGTTCTTCCTTCAGCGCGAATAAAACCAGATCAAGTCACTCCTGTGTTCCTAATACTAAGCTTCCCTTAGACATGGCTTAAATGGCTCTGTAGTATCAGGTGTCTGTGCCTGCTGTGACCCCATTTCCTCCCACTGTTAACTCTGCTCCTTCTTCACAGTCCACACTGACCCCGTTTTTTGGTGGTGTTGTTTGGTTTGGTTGTTCTTTAATGCTATACAACTTATTTCTGCCTCCAGACTTGTACACGATGTGAGGTTGTTGTCTCGTAGATAGCTGTTTTTTCAGAGTTTGGAAGAAGGCTCAAATGTCACCTCTAGGTAGGCCTTATTTTACCTTTGACAGGGACAGAACTTGAGAATCCCTCCCCATTGTCTCTCAATTACTTTATGCCATCAGCTATTTTCATAGCAGACATTGTTAGTTGAAACTCCTATATTTACATTTATTTTCTGAGTCCTTCAGTAGAGACTGTGATCATAACAAAAGTGATTGTGCCTGACTTAGTCTGGGATGGTCCCCAGCAAACTAAAAAGTGTATGGTTCAGTAAGAGTCAGGGAATAAGTGCTGACTGACTGACAGCTCTTCTGGCCTTCAGTTCTATTCCACAAAGTAGGGATAATTAGACCCACAGAGGCTATCAGACACAAGCTCTAGCTAGTTTTATGAAGTGAAAAGGTGGGCATGAAAGAGCTATTGGCTTCTTATAGCTTCTGGAAGAAGGAAAGTCAGTTTTCTTTAATAGTGTGATTGACCACAGTCACAGACCAGCACATTAATGAGTTAGTTCACCTTCAGACTGGACTCAATGGGGGGGGGGGTAAGATCTGGGAGGAGCCTGGAGTAGGGGATGAATATGATCCAAATACAGAGTAAAATACCCTCAAAGAATTAATTAAAAAAACCCATTAGTTTGAAAAAGAAATGACCTGTTTAAAAATTCTTACTATGCCTCAAGCAATGGCAAAATCACATTATATTCTTATCCTCATCAAGTACTGTGATTTCCAGTCATGAAATAAGGCCATCAGGTGATGGAGAAGTCATAGTAAAATGTATACAAAGACAAGACTTCAGTAAATTGATTAATGCTTAATCTCCGAATCTGCTCTTTGTGCTATTTACTATGGTCCTTGTTTGTGGAGCACGAGAGAACTGAAGACAGCTTTAGGGTATTTCCCAGGGGTCTCTGCCTGCCAGATGCACAACCTTTATTCCTTCAGTCCCTCCTTTAAAGGCCCTCATGTCCTGGTCCCTCTATTCTGAGCAAACTTAATTTTTCCAGCGGCTCTCTGACTTGATGTTTTTGCTGGGTAAATAGCAGAGGGGGATCAGCGCAGTGGAAGTCAACCGCTCACGGGGCTGAGAAGATGCACAAGTCGAGAGTGTTGGAGAGCAATGCGAGGGAAGTTTGCCTGAGCTCGGTCAGAGGCAGTAAGCAATGGGGCTTAGCGAACCCCAAGTGGAAGCCCCGAGGCATAGCTACCGCTGGGAGCCGCTAGGTCGAGACAAAGGTTGGCGGAGTTTGGGAAGATGGGGGTACAATCCCCAGTGAGGAGCTTGCACGCCGAAGGCCCAAATGCATTTTCCTCAAAGCAAATTAAAGAAGTAGCCCAAGGAAACAAAGTGCGAGGCACAGTCACCTAGCAAAAAACGCGAACTTACCCTCATCCGGCCACCCGGCCTCCGTAGCGCGACTGCTACCTGTCGAATCTGGTAGTCAAGGCAGCAGCGGGGCTCCAGCCGGGTACCGCGAGACTCTGGAGGTCTCGCGAGATCGCGCCTGGCGGCCCTGACAGGCGGGTGTTCTTTCCGGGGGGTTATGGGAGGGCTCTGGTGTCCGAGATGGAGGTTTGTCGCTTTGTGTGGCCGGGGCTGGAGCCAGCCCGAGTGGTCGGGGCGGACTGTGGTGAACGCAGAGCGGGTTCTTAGTCCGGGCTGGAATGGGCTCGGAGGCGCGGAGCGGGGACTGAGACGCCTCGGGACATGGAAGCGCCCGAGCGGGGCCCGGGGTCCCGCCGCACAGCCGCCACGGCGGCCGAGGAGCAGCAACCCTTTCCAGCGCGCGCAGGAGGACGAGTGGCGGCGGCGGAACAAGACGGTGCTCACGTACGTGGCCGCGGCCGCCGTGGGCATGCTCGGGGCCTCCTACGCCGCGGTGCCCCTCTATCGGCTCTACTGCCAGGTAGGGAGGGGACGAGGCGCGGCACGGATCCCACCTGTGCCATCACCCTGCCGGGGAGGCCGAGGTTACCCTCCCGGGGGTCGCCTCGGTTCCAGACCGGGAAGGACGTGCCCAAGGTCACTAAAAAGACTTGCATGTGGAAGCAGGTTCTGGTAATGATGGAGCTGGTGCCACCTCTCCAAGGGCTATCAATACATTCTGTGAGGCACAGGGATACGATACTGCTGCTGACACTGAGTGAGTACAGATTAGAGAGGCTATCACATACCTGGAGTTTCACAGGACAACCTCCCCTCCCCCCAAAATTGTCCAAATTGACACCCCTGCGTGAACGTTCACAAGCTTTCCTCAGGCAAGGTTAGCATCAGGCTAGGCTAGTTAAGCGTTAGGTTTAAGAAAGAAAAACAAACTAAAATCAAGTTCTACGTTAAACACTGGTATTTCCAACAGAATGCCCTGTTACTTGTGGAATCACGGAGTTTTAGAGCAAGAAATAAGAAAATACATATAGGAAGCCATAGAATGGTCCCATTTTATGAGCAAATTAAAATGTAACCCAGGGAAACTATGATTGACTCAGTAATAGATTTAGGCTTGAGCCCAGGACATTATTTTTCTGTTTTCTACATTTTAGTTTAAACACTAAACTTGAGAAACGTCAATGACATGTCCCTAGAGTATACAAGGGATTGTTATTGGAGGGAGGACACACTTAAATGCTTTTTATTCAGCCGATTTAAATTCTTTATGAAAAAAATATTTCATCTTAAAACTCAAGTCTCTTAAACAGAATCATATCCTTACCTATTAAATAAGGTCAAACTTACGATTTATCTTTTAGGATTAAAGTTTAATTTGACAATATTGAGAGGAATTGAAAAAGCTAATGTGTGTAACAATCGAAAGAAAGATAGTAAAATATTAATATGGTAGTGCTTTTAGCGTCTTCCTTTCACCTTAAATATGGCTTTTTGTTTTTCTAGCGTAAGAAAGGTAAATTATCTGGAAGTCAATTCTGGTAACCTCAAGCAGTAGTACACCTTGGAAGTAACACCACCTCCATATCCATTAAGGAAATAGTGGCAATGAGAAACTCAGACACAAATTACTCTTTTGGTACTTTATGGTAGTTGGCTGGGTAGCCAAAAAGAAAGTCAGGTACTCATTAACTTGTGATGAAGGATAAAGAAGCTGTGTGTATGTAGAGAATTACAGCCAGCAAAGAGGCAGAAAAACATTACCCCTCCAACGTGGGAAAACATTTATGATGCCCTACGAAAGCAGACTATAAAAATAAAGCTAGGAACTAATTTTAACTTTCAAACCCATGGTGCAGAGAAGTATGCACAGGAACATGGAAAAGTAGATATTTCTGTGTTAAGTTGAAATGGCCAGGTTTGGATAAACTTCTTTTTAAGTGAATAATAGTTTATGTAAAATATACTAGCAGTGAAGGGAACTGTGTTTAATGAAAGTTACGTTTGAAAATATTTGCTATCCTCTCAGAGATGAATAGTTTGTCTCTTCAAAATCTGTTTTTTAAAATGACTCATTGCTAAAAAAGTAGGAATCGTTTTAACAGATACAGGCAAACCGTTGATGCAGTTACAGGAATGGTCAGTGGTGGCATATAGTTTGGCTCCAAGTAGAACATTCAGTCTTTTTTCAGATTTTACTTTTATCCAATAAATAAATGAAGATCTAAAACCTGCTGCTTACCATATCCAGTGTCTTGTTCTAGACTACTGGACTTGGAGGATCAGCAGTGGCTGGGCATTCATCAGACCAGATTGAAAACATGGTGCCTGTTAAGGATCGGATCATTAAGATCACCTTCAATGCCGACGTTCATGCCAGTCTCCAGTGGAACTTCAGACCTCAGCAAACAGAGATATATGTGAGTGACTATTCCACCTGTCTAAGGTCATTTCAAAATGCTAGGACACTCCACGAATAATTACACTCAATAATTATGGAATATAATTCATGAAATGTAGTTATTGAATTAGTGTTTTGAAATGTCTACTTTTTAAAAGTGCCTTCCATTTGAATGTAGCTATAACAGTAGAGGTTTTGTGACAAGAGTCTCAATGTGTAGCCCAACCTGGCCTAAAACTCATGGTCCTGCCTCAACTTAGCTTTCCTCATGATTTTTCTTGATTTCTCCATGCATTAACCTTTGTTTTAAGCAAAAGTTTTATTCAGTCAGTTTTATTCTGGTTGTAAATTTATTGTAATTAGGATTTTTAAGGTCATTTCAACATTGATATCCCCTTAAAAATTTCAACTATGGCATTAAAATCTATGTGAATTAGAGGTATAGAGGCAGGTGCTTTGTATGGTGCTGGCTATATTTTAACTTTTAAAATATAATTGGAACAATATCATGTGTTTATAATCATGATTAAAAACTGATTGAATCCCTTGGTCATTAGTGTTGAGTTATAGCAGTACCTGGTCATGTTATATAGCTTTCTAACTTTTACTCTGGTATAGATGATAAGAACAGTGTGGAGAATCATGGGTAATAATAAAAAGTAATTTACTGGTTTGTCAGAAGTATTTCTGTCCCTCAAAAAGAAAAAAAATAATGTCATTTTGGGGGTAGGAGAAAGTACTGAGGTCTGAACCAAGGGTCTTTTATGTGCTAGGCAAACACTCCACCACTGAGCTAAACGTCCCCACTACCAAAAATATTTAGGTGTGAGTTAATTATTTCAATAGTAACAAAAGTAACTATACTCCTAAATCGTATCCAAATCTTTTACTAATTGCAGTCCTGGGAGGATTTGAAGTGAGATTTGAATGTTAATTGGAGATGACTCACAAAAGCCTTAATTTCAAATGTTACTATTAACAAACCCTTATAAATCATAGTGCTTGTCCAGTTTAGTAACTATCACCTAAGCTTCATTAAGGATTTTATAGGTTATAGTTTAAGATACTGGTTCAAATTGCATGGCAGTAAACAGGGTGAAGATGATGAATTGGTACAGTGTTGTACCCAGTTGTGGTACCGCTGCTGGGGAGAAGCGCAGACATGGATGGGGTCCCCTGGTCTCGGTTCCTGTAGCGGCCACCTAGGCCACGCGCCGGGTGTTGGGCTGCATTGCGATCCGCTCTGCGCTCATGGCCCGTGCTGAGTCGGCCCGGGGCTAAAACCGTGAGAGGCCGGCTAGCCTACGGAGTGTGGGAGACTTCTGGCGGTTCCTAGGAGACCCACAGCCGCTGCCGGCGCGCTCCACCGCTTGGCCCAGAGAGCGGGTGTCTTTTGGGCCCAAGTGTTACAGCTCGTAGAATATAAGGCTCTTGGACACCGGAACAATTTTGCACCTTTATTCCTTCTGGATGGCTGGGTGGCGGGTGAGGGCGGAAGCAGGGACAGAGCAGGCAGGCGGGCAGGGGCCGACAGAGAGCAGCATAGAGAGCAGCTCAGAGAGCAGGCGAGCAGAGAGACGCAGAGAGAGAGCTTCCCAGGTGGAACAATCTGATATACTGTTTGGGAAGGGGGCAGGGGCTTGGCAATCGATACTTTCTATTGGCCAGGTCTGGGGGCTTTCTAGTGCCACATTTGCCTATGGGAGGGGTCAGAGCTGCTTTCTACATGACAAATCTCACGTGGCAGGCCTCTCTATACAGGGGTTGTGAGAGCTGTGGCTGATTTTACAGGAGTCTTACGGGAGCGTTGGCTAAAAATATAATCCAGTCCCTCGGGAATGTTTCACGGGGTCTCCCAGAATTTTCAGCCTTTGCTCAACCAGGTGTCAGATTGCCTGTCACAGACCACTGCCCCACAGTACAGGTGACAGGATGTCCACTGGAAACTTTTTATAACCTTGGTTGCCACTGGTTTTTGTTTGTTTTTAATTTTTCTAATTATTAACTGCTTAACAGATTTTGTTCAGTTAGTTTTACTCTGGTTGTATATTTAAGGCACTTAGAATTTAGGTAAGTTTAACATTGGTATCCTTTAAAGATCATGACATTTAGGTTTAACTATTATAAAGGATTTGGGCTTGACCTGTGGTTTGCTTGGCTTGTCCATGTAATTACACATGGTAATTAATTTGTAGGTTATTGCTTGAAGAATGTCAGACAACCAGCAGGGACATTCATAACTATGATTCTTTATTGACATAAGCAAATACAGTCTGAAACTAAGATAGGCTTGTTGCAATATTCACAGTACTTTGGGTTAGGTATTATGGTCCAATGAATAGGCAAATAATATGACCTAATTTAGCAGGAGGAAGAATGGCATTAACGTTAATGTGTTTATTAAAACAGGTGGTACCAGGAGAGACTGCACTGGCATTTTATAAAGCTAAGAATCCTACTGACAAGCCAGTAATTGGAATTTCTACATATAATGTTGTACCGTTTGAAGCCGGACAATATTTCAATAAAATACAGGTAAGCTGAATATAAACTTTATGATAAATGTTTGAGAAACTGCTTAATATGCATTAAATGCTTTTAGTTCTAAAAATTCTTTTCTGGCTGGGTGTTGTAGTCCATGCCTGTAATCCTGGTACTCAAGAGGCTGAGATGGGAGCAGGGCCATGAGGTAAAGGCCAGCCGAATATGTAATTGATTCTAGGCTAATCTAGGCTACAGTGAGACCCTGATTCAGAAAAAAACAAAACAAAAGCATCAATTAGTACTTACTTTGTCTAAATATAAAGCCCCCCCTCTCTCCTTTTTCTTAACTCTTCATTGCCTACACCAGCTAGACGGTGTTTGCTCCTTTTATTTGTGTTTTGAGACAGGGTCTGTGCAATCCTGACTGTCCTGGGACCAAGGCTGAGTGGAACATCCAGAGACCTACCTGCCTCTGTCTTCCAAGTGGTGGGATTAAAGGACCTGCACCACTACATCTGCCTACTATATTTGTAACCCTTAAAGTGAAACTCAGTCTTGGATGAAAAGATGCTGTTATCCTATAACGGCGCTAAGGGCCGGAAGTGAAGATTGCTTTGCTCTAAGTAAGAGTAGGCCTGCTATTCACCAAGTATCTTTCTATAATTTGTAGTGCTTCTGTTTTGAAGAACAAAGGCTTAATCCACAAGAAGAAGTAGATATGCCAGTGTTTTTCTACATTGATCCTGAATTTGCAGAAGATCCAAGAATGGTGAATGTCGACCTCATCACTCTTTCTTACACTTTCTTTGAAGCGAAGGAAGGGCACAAGTTGCCAGTCCCAGGCTATAATTGAAGTAGCTCTCAAGACCTTCAGATTTGTGATTTTTGGAAAATCATGTATTGTGCTTTCTCAGAAGAGAAATATTCTACAGTAATGTATTTTGAAACCTTGTACTTTAAATGGTTTTACCTTTCTTTCTTTGCAACTTCATTTATCCCACTTAAGACTGAGAGAACAAATTCAAAACTCAGTCTGGAGTGAAAAGATGCTGCTATCCTGTGATGGTGCTTAAGGGCAAGAAATGAACACTACTCTGTTAAAAGTAGTAGTAATAGTAATAGAATATGAATGTTGTTCGTATTCCAAGCCTGAAGAATATATGAGTGCCCAAGGTATCACAAGTGTCACTATTAAAAACTGCATCATGGACCAGGGAGATGAATCAGTGAGTTAAAGTATTTGCCACATAGGCCTGATAACTTGAGTTCTGGTTCCCGGAACCAGCCTTAAAAGAGTGAATGTGCTAGCTCACATCTGTAATCCCAGAGTTCTTACAGTGAGATGGGAGGTCGAGTCAGGAGAATCATCTCGCCTGTATATGCATTCTCTGGCTACCCACAGATAGAAACAACTTTAATAGTTTAATCCCTCCTGAAGTATTAGCCCTTCATACTTATAATAATGTATCTGAAAACATCGAAAAAGAAACTATACACAACTGTTTTAGTTCATAGGCATGCTGGCTGCTATTTTTCTTCAATACAAACTAACACCATTTAAAATTTTTTAAATTTATTTATCTTCTTAATATGTGGGGAAGATAAATGGTGCCCATGCTGTAGCAGACAGTGTAGTAGTCAGTGGGCAACCTGTGGGAGACTGTATTCTCTTACTCTGAGGGTCTCGGGAATCAGACAGTATAGCAAATGCCTTCACCTGCTGAGCTGAACCAACAGTTAAAAACTCAGTGTGGAAGAGGAGTCTCTTGCTCCCAAGTTTGCAAGAGGAGTCTCAGTTCAAGTCTGGCTTTTTCTGTTAAGCTTGAGGGCTGTTTTATTCAGAGTACTGACTAGATAACCACTTGGAAATGATGGTAATGATGATCTCACAGAAGAATTACACCTGCTAGTCTAAGCTAGCATTTACCACCGTAATTCCAAATCATTAACGTTATGGCTCGTGTAAGGGTGAAATTGTGAAGACTTACTGACAGAAGCTCATTAAACTGAAGACAAAACAAAAGCAACACAACTCTGACAAATTAATAGTAATTTAATTTTGTGTAAATAATGCATTGTCCTGTTTTCCAGTAGTCTTTGTTTCAAATCAGAATGTAAATTATAATAAAAGGCAAGAATGTTTAACATTATAAAGAACTAACTACACCTAAAGGCCACCTGAAGCCGTGGCCTGCTCAGGCACTTGAAATATAATTAAACAAGTCATCAAGTCTTTCAAGCAATTCTAAACCAAAATGTTATTTTTAAACAAGTACAAATTGAATTCTACATTCAGATTCAGTTAAATAAAGGCACTCATTTTCTTCCATTCCCCATCTGTTTACAATGTTTTATAGTAAGATGATCTTAAAGATAGATCTGTCATGATTTGTACTGGTAGCAATGTCTGCACAACATAAGAGTCCACAGTTTAACGCTGTGTTGGCCAGGAAGTGTTAACTCTTCCAGCAAAGAAATAGTCCACTGCGGGTTTCCCTGTTGGCAGGTCTTGTCTTTTAGGCTTCAGTTGATCAGGGACTACTTTAGAGAGCTGGCCCTTTGTGATGCTCAGTTCATGTATCTGAAATAAAGAGAAGACATTGGCCTGTCTGCCCTTCCTGAACGACTGGAAGACCACAAGCAGCAGAAAGGCTGGAGTGTACTTCCCCCATGGTTACAGATGAGAAAGGAATAAAAAGGGAACAGGTTGGTGGCTATCAGGTGTCCAGTAGTCTGTGAATAGGATAACTGGTGCAGGAACACTAATGATGGCTTCTGTTGATCCAGGTATGTACTGCCTACCAGAGCAATAAGAGCTGCATTAAAATGAAAGGAATTTCTACTGATCATCTGGTTTTGTTAGCATTAATATTTCTTACCCAAAACCAGCTTTTGAATTTCCATGCCTCATTTCTAGATAAGAGCACAGGGATTATATAGCATTAGTGAGCACTTGTCATCACTAAGTAATTGAGAGGAACTTGGCAAGTGTCAGACTTATGTGGTCCTTACAGAATTTCATACAAAATGTGATAATTCCACTGAAATAGGAAATTAAGTTGCATAAGCTGGTTTCTTACCTTAGCAGTCACTATGGCTTTGAGCTCCTTTCTGGTGGTACGCATCAATTTCTTCATAAACAGCTCTGAAAAAAAGCCACCAAGGCAGAAGAATTACATATCAGTTTCAAAGTACCATATTACCACCACTAGAACTAAAAATACAGGCACTTGGGTGGAGGTCAGGCATCATAAGTGAATTAAAACAGATCTTTAACCTTGAGCTTATTCTAACATAAAACATCTAATGTTAGAATCTTTCCTATGTCTTTTCAAACCCAATTTATTTTTACTTTTGATTTAAAGGAAAACTATGATTCAAATTTGGGCAGTTTGATTTTTTTTTTCTTCAAAGATAAAGCTCTTGAGTTTTAAAATATTTAAAAAATTTTAAGTCTGCCTTATTTAGCATTGTAGTATCGTCTAGACTTGGAAGAAACCTGTAGCTTGTACTGGTTGTCTTTGTACATTTAATAAATTATAATTTTTAATTATTTACCTCAGTTTTTTTCTGTGTATCTTTATATCTCAAAAATGTCTGTACCTAAAGGTAACATTCATATATAGAATGGTAGCAAACCAGCTGGGGAAGTCTCTAAAATAACAGCACTATGAGACAAACCAAAGCAATCAATTTCATCAATTTTACAGTATTTCTACAAATTGTAGCCTTACTTCCCATAAGGCAGTTTTACTCTCCTTAAATCATTCTTCTCAGTGTCTCTCAGGGAGAAAGCTCATGTCTAAGGTGCCCACCTTTATATGGAAACTTCACTTCCTTCCCCAGTCTCCAGTTTGTCTTCTCAAGCAGCTCTTCAGCAAATGCCCTCTTTTTCAGATGGCCAACTTCTCCTATCTTGAGTTCTAATCCTCAGTAGCTCCATGTTTTATACTATTGCCATCTCTTCCCATAGCTACTAGAACCTACCTCAATGATCTCCAGTTCCCAAGCCACACCCATCTTTTTACATTTGAATTCTTTCTTTCACAAACTTTTTAACATTAAAATGTGGTTTCAGACTCCATTAGAATGGCTTTTAATAAGATCACCTATTTCCATGTAACTTAATCTAAAATTGAGTTTACAGTTCTTGACCTGTTTGTACTCTGGGTGGAGTTCATCATAGCTATGCACAAGTTAAGTTTTTAAGTCTGGCACTAGATCCCCATTACTTTCTTCACTCTCCATGTTGGCATTTCCAGCTCATTGAATGTGCCAAAACTTTCTACCTGGTTTCTATTCAAGTTCTTTTGTAGACTTGGCACCAACTAGCAATACTGCCTCCTCTGACTCCCCTCTAGCCTTCATTTATGTTGGTTATTCCTATTACATCCAGTCTAGTCACTATACTATTAATATGAACGACAGATACATATTTGCCTGGGAGTTTAACTTCTGTCTCCACATTACATTTAATGGTTATAACAACAGAGAGCTTGTCTTGTTCAAAGTCACTGCCTTCAATATGCAGGAAATGTTCAACAAGAGAATTATGTGTATTCTGGAGATAAATATATCTCCACTGGGACAAAAAGAAACTTCTTGGCCTGGAATTCCTGGCCAATGATGTGAAAACCCAGAACTAGTAAAGAGTCTGTGCTTTTTCTTAAGTTCTTGGATTTAACCAGATCTTCAGTGGACCTGAGGTTCTAAATCTCCAGAAAGCAAGAACCACAGTGGTAAAGAATTGAGGGTTTTACTTCTCCAACTTGCTTACTGACCTATCTCACCTGAGGTACCTAGATGTGACATACCTAATTAAAGCTGTTAATCTGAATATGCTCAGGAACCTTACATAGCTGGACATGGGATTTAAGTACCAGTTTCTCTTAACTACTAACTAATATGCTCAGTGACAGCAACTTGTATCAAGCATGACCTAGGGAAATTTTCATCATCCTGAGTTAGGAAAGTGCTTAGCTATTGGGTGTACAAGTCTATAATCCCAGCACTCAGGGCACGAAGATCCTGAGTCCATTAAGGTTTACTAATAAATGTTGCCAAAATGGCTGTCTACTCAAAAGGTCTAAATAACGGGGCAATATCTAATGCTTACATGTGTCAGGCCATTGGCAGTCATGGGTCAAGTGGGCTATGGTGAATTACAGAATATTATCTGTACATATACTGCTACTCCTCACTACCACCACCTTTGCTAGAATATAAACATGTAGGCCTAGTGTTTCTACAGTATCCCAAAGCTTGAGAAATACTATTTTGGTTATATTAGTTTTAAACTATTGGTAATTAATTTTTTAAATGTACATTTTAAATTCTACATAGGCCAAACAAAATACAACTGGGACCAGATACAGATTCCAGGTTACCAGTTTCTGAATAGAGATTTCCAAAATCTCGTTTTGAGCATCTTTTAAGGGGCATGGAGGTGTATGGGGGGAGTAATATGATACGGAGCTGGAGAGATGGCTCAACAGTTAAGAACACTGGCTGCTTTTCAGAGGACCTGGGGTCAATGCCCAGCACCACATAGAGGTTTACAGCAGTCTAGTTCCAGGGAATCTGATACCCTCTTCTTGCCTCCACAGGTACAGGTACACATGTGTGCAGAAGACATGCATGTGGGCAAATAAAACACATAACATAATAAAACCCTATGATGTGCTTACTGTCTATCCCAAATACAGCTTGGCAAACGGGAAGTCATTGAGGATGCTAGGAGAATGTTCATCTTTCTTTTGGTCGTGGTCTTGCCATGCAGCCTACACTGGCCTCCCTTGTGACCCCCCTACCTGTCTCCTCTGTGCTCAGAGTATATGAGTCCTTTATGGCTATTGCTGGCTGTAACACAGTTTTAACACTAGTCACTTTTAGTGCTATTTTTGCCATACATGTTGAACACAAAAAGTTCTTTTACATGTCTTTTGATTCAGTTTGGGGAGCATGGTTTTAAAATGTGGTACTAACATGCTGGCAATGAATAGTGCCCCCCCCCAAGCTAAAGACACTCTTGCCACCAATCTATGCAGAATGTTGGTTCCAGTTAGTTCTTAATGCGCAACCCTAACCTTTTGATTTCTCAGAGTGCAGTAAGGCCATTAAAAGCAATGGCCACCATAAAATCGAATAAATCTTTTTAATAAGGTAATCAATTTCTGCCAAGAGCAAAACAAAGTTAAATGAATGACCAAACCCAGCTGTCTCATCAAAGGGAATCACAACAAAACATAATTAGTAATTTTATAAATGACTTACTCTGTAGTGGGAGCTAAGGGATCAAACTCCATTACCTCGTAGTAATTGGGTGGCTGGAGATCACTGGTTTTTATCACTTTAGGTGGAGGAAAAAAAAGACCAGTAAGTACACACTGTGCTTGTGAAGAGTGTGCACAATTCATATCTAATATAACAATATTGAATATTTAATTTAGATTTTTAAAATATATGATTCTAACAAATACAACCAAAACAGACTGTTCAAATGCTACTAAGTTCCATGGAACTATATATAAAATGCCTTCCAAGCCTCAACTAAAATTTTATTTTAGTGTGAACCTAGGACAACATTCAGTTCACAAGTATTTTTATAATCTAATCTGAGTCAAAAGGGTGTCATCCCTGAGTTTATTACATGTAGCTTCAATGTACAATGTACTCTGTACATTTCTCCCCTATTTTTAGGTCATAATTTCTGGCAGATTCCAGCATACTCACAAATTTACTTACTGATGCAAGGGTAAGGTCTTGCATACCTGGATGATTACTTGGCAAGGGTGGCAGCCTCTCGTCCGATGTTGCTGCTGCGGGAGCGTGTAGGCTAACTGGCTGTAGTAATACTGAACTGGAGTGTTCCAGAAACTGAAGAAAGTATAACATGTTCAGGCATACATTCTACAGGAAGCAGCTTTCCTACTTAGATTTCCTGGCTTCCTAATGGCACTGCGCCAAGAACCATACACACTCAACTGAGTGAGAACCAGTCATTTTTACTACTTTCATTTTAAAGCAATAACTACTTGTAAAATTGACTACTTTTCTGCATGGTTTCCTGCTCGTTATGTTCCATTTCCCACATAAAATGTAAAATGTATTTAAAAACACTGCTTTTAAGGAAGAATTGGAAATAGGTGGCTCAGTCTAGCTTCTCTTTCCCGTTGCATGTGAAATCTCAGCCTTGAACAGGAATGAAATTCAGTTTACAAGTACGTATGCACTGATGCTATCAAAGCAAAAATAATAAAGATAAATTTCTTCTTGGTCTAGGTTTAGCTAGCATACCCAAATAAAGATAGACCTGAGAGGCTGAGACGGGAAGATGATGAGCTGGAGGCTCACCCCATCTACAACATAGCAAGACCCTGTTTCAATCAAAACACCTTGTGTAATTTCCTCCTTCATCCTACAAATATGTCCGGGGCATCCACTTATTCGTTGCCAGGCACTAGTAAGACTCGAAATAAAACAGACAAGAAATAGAAATCAGTGTCCAGTGACCTGTTCTGTGGTGAAAGAGCAGGATATGGGGGGAGAGGGGCTGAGGTAGACTGGGATTCTGTCCTGACAGTCGGTGAATGAACGGCTCACCACTGGGGACCATCAGGCAAAGTGCTGACTGATTGCTAGAGAGCACAGGATTCTAGGCTCTGAAGTCAGGAAGCCTATCATGATTGAAGCATAGTGAGCCAAGAGAGGTCAGGAGTGAGGCAGGAGAGGTTAAAGACAGAGTAAGATCGCCTTCCGAGCTTTTACAGACTAAACCATTGAGGAAGGCATGTGGGGGGTGGTGGGTGGGGGGTTGAATGGATGAGTAGCATAACTGGAGATTGCTCGGGTTAGTTTTGTTAAGAGTTGATGATGAGTCTGGGATCATCTGGGCCTGGGTGAGATGGGATGGGGCAAAAGCTTAAAATGAGGCTGGAGAGGTTATTACAGTATCCACTGTACAATCGCTTAACCTGGGGCGGGGAAGCAGAGTGATGTGGACAGTTAACGTATTCTAAAGCAGAAGGGAAAATGGTGGGATCGATGATATTTACAAGGCCTTAAGCACCTGAAAAGTATTTAGTGAGGTATGGTTCTCCAGCTATTCTGAGACGAGTAGTTACTGGAAAGAAAGGGAGGAGAGTAAATGCAAACTTGATATGAATTCTGGGTTCAGGGAGCAGGGTCTAGGTTGGAGATAAAATTTTGTTGATTGTCAAACCTTGGTTATTTTAAGGCAGGAACCAAAACTAGGCCTGGTAATGCATGCCTGTAATCCTACTGTTTAGATGACGAGCTTGTGGTCCACTGTGGCTAAAGGAGACCCTGTCTCAAAGGAGAAAGAGGGGGATCAAAGGGTTCTGGCTAAGAAATGGGAAAGAAATTGGGCTCTGTGAGAGTCATGCACACAAAAGACGCAGTACTGGCTAAGACTAGGACTGGAATTAGACACGAGTGTGACTACATGAGACGATGTTGCCTTTTGAAAGGGTTTAGAGAGGGAGAGGTGAACAGCTTCGAAGTCTTTGCACATACAAACAATGTTGAACTATATATTTTTTCTTACAGTGCTGGAGGTCAAACCTAGGGCCTGTGCATAACAGCCACGCACTGTACCACTGACCTATCTATATTCCAAGCACAGAAATTATAAAATCATGATCTTTAACCATCTCATGTAAGAGAAATAAAATTTGTCTATCTTCAAAAGATTGAGGCTGCCAACAATGGCTCTGCCAGCCAACTGTGAAGGTATGAGGAGTAAAACCTAGGAGTCAACAAACAGTGTTTCTGGTCATGATTGTCTGCTGACTAAGCGAACTTTAGCAAAAGGGCTTTGTTACTCACGTCATCATATGTGTGACTTGAGGCGAGGTTTTGGCTGGTCCTCTGGGGAAACCTAGGATAGTGTGATAACACAGCATGATTACCCTACAGTGAGAACACAAATGCAAAAAGTAAGAAGATGATTTCCCTGGTCTGAAAAGAAGGCCGGTAAACTACACAAAATGACACCCCACTTGACACTCACAAAAGGATAACCATTGCCATCTGGTCTGAGTGCCTTCCAGGTCAGACCATGAAACTCAACATCAAAGACAGCAAAGGCATCGGCCCTCGGCAGTGGCAGAGCTGTGACCCTGGAGTGTGCACAGTACATCAGTGCAAACACAGCCTTCATTCTCCATCCATAGCCAATACCCATTACAGCCTGAACGGTGAGAAACAGTACAGAGCAAAAGCTAGAGGAGAGAGATGGGAGAGTTCCCATTCTGGGGAAAGGGGAGTGGAAAAAAAGACTGTATCCCAGTACTCTTCCAGAATGCCACCATAACAGCTAGAAACAAACAAAACAAAAACCAGAAGCTAGTTAGGAATGTGAAAATGGCTGACGGGGAAAGATGACCAAAATGTAGGTTCCCGTGAACGACTGTTGAATTTACCTTTTTTTGGTCTTCTCTAGATTTGAATGCAGCCTGAACCCCAGATACAGGCATAAGGGATAACAGCACTGAAAGAAAAGCACCCACTTGCATGCAGGGAGCAAAAATGACACCCCTAGCTGCCTCTGACCCACCTTTACTTCCCAAACATAGCCAAGCCCACAGTGGCTGCCCTGGCCCCAGAGGCAACAAGGACTGACACGGGATTAAAGTCTGGAATGAGGGAAACTTCCCCTCCAATGGGCAGACCTATGACTTCTACAGCATGAGAAGTTGTTTCGTTCTCTCCTACTGTCTGTCTGGAGAAAGCCTGGCCGAGGGCCGATGATCCGGTGAGTAGATCATCAGATGAGCAGAGAACAGAGAAAGGGAGCACCAGAGAAACCGCAAAGGTGAGAGAATTCAGGAAAACCTGCATGTAAGGTTGTTATGAACTCCTAAGATTGACCCGTAAATGTTCACGAACCCAGTCTCCGTAATGATGTCCGCATATTGAGAACACAGGCACAAACTGCTACTAGACTTCTGGTTGGCTCCAAAATGGTACTTGGTGAGACAGACTTGAAATGCACAGCAAGGCTGACTTTCAAACCTCATATACAGAGAACCAAGTTCTTTGCTTACTAAAATCAAAGTATCAACATTATAGATGACATTTTACCAAAACCAAGCATATACTAATAAAAATTTAAAATGCCAAAGATATAATTCAAAATGACTAGGTATATAAAGAACCAGGAAAAAATTAATTTATTAAGACGACAGACAACAGAAATGACTATCTAAAGGACATGGATGCTGGAGTTATCCCAAGGAGATTTTAAAGCAACTATTGTAGTGCAAATATTCGAGGAAGCAAACACCCAGTAATACTTTTAAAAATAGAGGAAAAAAATAGAAAGTGTCAGCTAACAAGTAGAAAACATACAGAAGTCAAGTTTTTAAAGATGAAAATTAGAAACAAATTCAGAATTAGTTTCATTGTGAAACGGAGATGACAGAACAGTTGGTGAACTTGACCATACATCATAAACATGTGAACTTGAACCTACATCATAAACATGCTCAAGTGTGAACAAGAGTGAAAGAGACTAACTAGCTGGCCCTAAACCATGTAGGAGAAGGTATGGAGTCAACAACTGTTCAAGTCCCAGCAAGAAAGCAGACTATGTGTAGCACTGAAAATAAATATGAGTAAGTAAGCCCCCAAAAGTAGTTTGGTGAAAGACATAAACTCGTAGATTCCAGAGGGCCCATGTAGTGAACTGAATACTATCCAACCCCTCTCAAAGCATGTTCAAGTCGTAGTGCCTGGAGCCTGTGCTGTCTTACGCAGAAAAGGGGACTCCGTGCATGCAGTTAGGGATCTCACTTGGATGATGGGACTGGGCTTCAAGTCAATGGACAGTGATCTTGGAAAATGTGAGCGAGATTCCTGTTGCACATAAGAGTGGTCCAGAGAGCAGAGGCAGAAACTGGAAAAGCCAATAAACCAGTGAAGCCAAGGATTACCAAGTCACTGAAATAAGGAAGAGCTGAGGGCAGTTATTGAAAAATGCAAGACAGATTGAATCCAGACATCGTGCTTACATAACTATGAGATAATAAGTACCTGTGGTTTTAAACCACCTGGTTTGTGGGAATTAGTAATGGAAACCATAGGAAACTAAAGTACTCAGCCAACCCTACACAAATATGTCCAAAGAAACCATACCCACACATCACAAACTGCTCAAAATTAACAAAGAGAAAACAAAACAAAAAAACTTAAGGCAGAGCACATTATGTACAAAGAATTAACTGTTAGACGCAACTTTTTTTTTTCCCATTTTGGTTTTATTTATTTATTTATTTTAAAGCCACTGGTTTGTAATTCTCCTGGGATAAGGAGTAAACTAAGATTTGTGCTACAGAGTCAGAACTTATGGGGGCTGGCAATGTGTTCTGTGTTTTCAAGTTCTCTGTGTGATGTTAACAGTCATTCCAGTGGTTCTGAGCACACTGGAGTAGGACCTGACGGATCAGACATAACTAAACACCAGTAGCTGAGATTTGGTTTCTTTGGAGACTTTCATGGAGACATTTGCTGCCAGGCAAATTTTTCTGTATTACTCACCCATTCTCATGTTTTCTTACATAAATAACCAGAATGCATGGCATTAAGTTCTCTGGTATTACTGATATACTTACAAGGTGGGTATTTCTGTATCTTCTGATGCTAGTAAATCCATCTGTGGCTGAAGACTGGGATACAAGTTGTTTGTTATAACAGGACTCGGAGAGCTGACACCTAGAATATAAAATGCATTTGTTTGATCTTTTGAGACAATTTTTATTATGTTCATGTTTATCATCATTATTATGCTCAATTTTCCACAGTTAACAAAAAAGTTAATTTAGATACTTCTGTCTCCATAAAATCATAGGGTTTCTTCTAAGAGAGACTAAACACTATCATTTATAGGGGACAGAAAAAGAGGCAAGGGCAGGCAATCCCTGCCACATAAAGAGGCTATCATAAAAAATATTATGTATGGGATATTCCAAAATCTCAAGCTCATTCAAAATGGAAAGGACTGCACATGTCTTCTAACCTAGCACAAAAGTGACCAGCTACAATTTCTACAGAGCTTTACCTCTAAGCTCTCAAAATCCCATAATATTAAGACACCGAAAGGGAATAATTATCTTCTGTTGCCCAAAATCCAAAACAAAAACCCATGAAAACTCTCCAATGCAAGTAGTTCCACAGATCTCACTGGCTTACATAAGCAAGCCACCAATTCTTCAGAAATGAAGAAGACTGCAAGGAAACCGCAAAATCGTAAGAGAAAAGCAAATTATGGTCTGGCTGAATTTAAGCTGAAGATATTTTTTTCATTATGCTTATTTTGTAGCATAAGAAAACTAGTTGGAAATAAGGATAGAAGACACTACACGTTAGGTAAAGTAGGCTACTCCAAGCCTCCAGCGCATTCTGCAAGTACCATTTCAGTTCAAACCATCGCTTCTCTTCAGAAAATAGGAAAGTTCAAAGATTACGGGCGGAACTGGACCATCCACTAGCTTTCCTCACTGCTTCACACTTCACTACCATTTGCTCTTGCCTCAGATTCCTTAGTTCCCCTGTTTGCATCAATTAGTCCCTTGAGACTGTGATACAGCAGAGAACTCTAACAATAATAGAGATGTTCAGAAGAGATTTACCTGTCTGCGAGCGGGGAATAAAACTTCTTACAAGTCAGGTAAATTCCACTGAGGTCAGTGGGATGAGCTGTGAAACCCTCCCCGACACACCCCACTCGTTTGCTGGATCTAGCCCAACCATGTGGCAGGGAAGTGATTCCAGCTCCTGACTGGTAATAGTTTTCTGATAGACTAACTTCTGTCCTTCTCAGGAAGTGTTCGACTAGGAAACAAAGGAGAACTATTTCCCATCAGCCTCCTCGGCTGGTGAGAGAAGGCCAGGTTGCTTATTTACTTAGGCCTGAAAGCTGAGCGTTCACGGAATTGAGTGCTCCCTCATTGGACGTAGGCACTGGCACGATGGAACTTAGGTTGAGGAGATCGCAGGAAGGAGCAGAGGGCTCGTTGGAAGTCTGAAAACAAAGCAAACACAGGTACAATGGAGGAGAGGAAAATCATGCAGCTTACCATGGCTCGCTCTACACACAGTCCTTTGGATATTTTTCAAGACAAACTTCAGCCACCAGGCCACCAAAGCATAAAGTATATCTTATCTTCCTAGGCACCCGAATCCTAGCTTAATTAGAGTTACAACCTAAGAGGAAACCACGCCACCAAACCCACTGCAGGTTGTCAATGTATATTTTCTTTTAAAGAGCTGTTTTTAGGGAATCTTTGCTTCCTGAAACACAATTAGTAAGAGACTCAATCGTTTATCATAGGACGTTTCTAATCACTTACATTGGTGGCCTCCGTCGGGTTACTCTTCTGTTCCAAAAGCCTCTGTTGGTTTCGAGTAAATCTGTTTAAATGAGCAAAGTGCCACATCACTTATCAAACAAAGCCTAGCATTACTAAATACACTGATAGCCGCTACAGTGATTACTCAAGTCCTGGGAAATACATTTAGTAACTCTTCCAGGGGTGGAGACATGACTTAGAGTTTGAAGCTCTGCATTCAGTCTCCCATACCATGAAACAGCCACCAGACCCTTTCTTATAGTTAATAGATTCCCAACCCTTTTAGAGAAAATTGTGAGGAAATACAAACATTGAGGAAAAAAAAAACGTAATAAATCCTATTTTCTAGAAATTAGCCTTATTAATAATAATACTACAATATGTAGTATTAATTTCTAAGTGTATTTAGAATATGTGTAATTTAGAATATGTGTAATTTCTAAGTGGATTTTATTGTTCATCTATTTATCTATGTATCTATTTATTTGCTTTGAGATAATATTCTGCTATGTAAGACAGGCTAGACCTAGGATCTTCCTGCCTGAGTCCAGAATGATAAATTACAGGCATGTGCCATGATGTCTAGCTACATTTAAACTTAGTTGAAATTATACTTTATGCAATTTCATGTCCCAATTCAATTGTGTTGTATTTTTATAGCCTCTTAGATCTGTAATTTTTAATACCTATAATATTTTATCATACTAATCAACAACACCCTTGCCAAGTCTTACTTTCAAATGTAAGATTGTTTCTTACTTTGTCATTATAAATAATTTTGATAAAACTAATCCAACAGTCACACAGATGGGCCTGATTAAACTAAATGGGTCATTTAACGAAACATACAAGTTATGAATTTAGGAAAGGTACTGATGTGTATGCACGTGTGTGTGTGTGTGTGTGTGTGTGTGTGTGTGTGTGCACATGCGTGTGCACTCATTCATGCACATGTGTGTACAGAAGGAGCTGCACGAATTCACGCACACATGTGTGTGTGGGGTATGGTGGGAGTGTTGATAGAGCTACAAGAGAGATAAGACGGAGCTGAGGGAGAGAGTAACTGGGATGAAATATATTCATGTATAAAATTGTCAGAGAATTAACATGTATTCAAGTGCATGAAAAGTCGTTCGGTGTTCAGTGTGCCATCCTTAGGACACCTGATCCTAAAGTGAAGGCTGCCCTTCCACACTGTTAGCTTGCTCTTCCATGGCTTGACCACTGAGGTAAAAGAGCAGCAATTAGGATGGTAGGGGAGTAGATAAGACTAGTGGCACTGAAGATTCCACATTACTCTCTACTTCCTACATGCCTGTAGGTCTGACTTCCCGAACCTCAGTGTTCCACCTGCTAAATGGGAAGAACCTTTGAGCCATTACCAATGGGCTTTCAGGGGCAAAAATCAGATAGCTCCACAGAGTGATACCACAGACAGCAGACATGGAACTGGCTTGCAAATTAAAATTTGCTTCAGAAACTTATGGTATTACCATTATGACACATTGACTCCAAATGTCTAAATACTCTACAAGTTTATTCCGTGCTTGAACGTGCTTGTGTTTCAGATAAGCGGTTTTCATCCTGTGGGTTGGGACCCCTTTGACAAACCTCTGACTCCAAAAAATATCTATATTATGATTCACAACATAGCAAAATTAAAGTTAGGAAGTAGCAACAAAAAGAATTTTATGGTTGGGGGTCAATATAACCTGAGGAAGTGTATTAAAGGTTGTAGCATTTGAATGTTGAAAAGCACTGTTGTAGAGTCTTCCAAAAGGCATGTTTGCCAAGGGGAGTGAGTGGTGGAAGTGTCTTGCAGGTAGGATGGAGGGGGATCTGTGGGGACTTGGAGACCAGACTGTTCTAAGCAGAACAGTGTTCTCCTCTAATGATCCCCAGGTCCTACTAACTCAGCGACTATGCCAGGCAAGATGGCCCCCGGGGGAATGAAGAATGCAAAGGGAATGAAGTCGGTTAGCAAATCTACCTTAGCTAGATTTTCTTGGATAGTAGAGACACGCTCACTGTGGTGATAAAAACAGTACTTGAAAAGGAAGCCCCAGAAGAAGCAGGAAGAGTATTAAGATGGGGACCGTTGTGAAGCAGGTATTGGAATGGAAAATGGAAGAGGCTGAGGGCCAAGGAAAGCAGGCATCTTTCCTCTGCTGGCTGCAAAGGTAAGGAGGGGGAGGCTCCTTGAGGGCCTCTGAAAGGAAATGTCGTCCTCCTGGCATCTGCAATCCATCACAGAGACACTCACTTGCATCTCCGAACCTGGAGGACTTAGTTTAGGATCTAATAGTAATCCTCCTCCTCCTCCTCCCCCTCCTCCCCCTCCTCCTCCTCCTCATCATCATCTGTGTTGCTTCAAACCATAATGGCATAATGGTCTTGGCAGAATAGTAAAACTGACAAGCATCTTTTCTAGAAGCTCCATGTCTCTATCTCTGGATTCAAGGACCACACTGACTGTGGCACATGTTGTTCAGAGCCCAGTCAGAAGAAGCAATCCAAGTTCCTGATCTAGACCAAATAAACCAAAGCTCCCCCCTTAGAGGAGGCACTTATCCAATGGTTTTACGGCTGGCAACAGAATCCTCCCAAATGAAAACCAGACAGCAGCAGTAATACTGAAAACCATGTGGCTGCCCTTGGATGCTTCTCTGCTTACAGAGATTTATGTCATAGGAAAGGGCAAGTCTTGTGAGTTTGTCCACTGCATGGTGACTGGGCTCACAGTCACGTGCTCTTACAGAAAGCTGCTGTCCCTACAAGGCGATGAATGGGAGGCTGTGAAGGAGAAAGGAACCACCATAGTACAGCTGCTGGCTTTGTCTTCCTCATTCTCTCTGCTCATTATTGATGTGTGTGTGTGTGTGTGTGTGTGTGTGTATGTGTCTATGTGTGTTGGTATGTGTGCATGTCTGCATGCGTATGCATATGTGTGTGAAAATCTTTGTGATTTTTAAGGTCTTAATGGAACATTAATGAAAGTATCAGGGTATAATGCAGTGACTCCCGTGCCTCCAAGGGACAAAGTCTCAAGTTGGATCCCAGTGTCATACCAAAAAAAATGTAATGGGTGTCAATATGCTACTGTCAGCTGTTTTTAATATACATTATCTCACTCCCGAAAAAAAAAAAAACCAACCCCTCCAAAGATATTCTTCTTTTAAAGAGGAGGCTCAGAATGTTAGGCAGGTAATTTGTATCATCTCACATCATCTAGATTTGAACTTAGGCCTGCTCACCTCTTCACATACCAGACCCACCTCATTCTTCATCCATTGGTTGGTTATAAATGTAGCCACTGTGCAGTTAAATAGCCCTAGTAATTCTCAATGGCAACCTTCCTAAGGGAGTCCACTGAGTTTCTTCAACTCAGAGGAGTAGCTCTCACACTTGGGGAGCAGGAGCCACACAAGAGAAAACTATTCTATTCGCCATGCCACCCCTACTCAGAGAAATGGGATCTAGAATGTTCTCGTGGGCTCGCTAGAAGGAATCTGGCAGCATGGCGGTGAAGCGAGGGCTAGAGGCAGGTAAGGGCAGAGCCTCTGCTCACCTCTCGTATCCAAGGATGGCATTATTCAGGTCCTCATTCACTTGAATTAGCTCCACAGTCACGTCTTCATTTTCTACTACCACCAGCAAGTCCATGATCCTCTCCTGCATCTCCCGACCCATCTTGTAAAGTTTCTGTCAGAGAAAGGAGACTTTTTTCTTCCATGCTAGGGATGGATGCTCTTTAAAAAACAACCTCACCCATCTACATTTACCCAGTGGTCACTCCCATGCTGTCCCCCAGGGACCATTAGGTTTTTCAACTGTGGACAGCTCCTCCTGCTTCCATCAGAGGACAGTGTTGTAATCTTTCTCTAGAAGAACAACGTGGGACACTGAAATGCTATATGGAAATTCTAGAAGAGCCCTGTATTTGGGGGGAAGGGGTTGGGGCGGGTAGAAATCACTTGCATTCCACATTTTAGTCTTCTCATTAATAAATGAAGATTAACCACTTGCCAACATCTACCTCCAGGGCTGGCGTGAAAATCAGAGGAGATGTATGGGGCCCGGAGCTCTGTAACTACGAAGCATAAACATTAAAATGCTGCTGTCGTTATTAGCGAGGGTAGAAGTAGTTAAGGAGCATTTACAGCACGGGGGGGTGGTGGTGGTGGGGAGGACATAATTTTACTTCCTGTTACATGTGCTCCAGCCTTTAAAGTGCCTTTTAAGTTTATAGCGACAGCACATTCAATATACACTGCACCAGGATTCAAAAACTCATCGTGGATAATGACCTTATTTGGACGACTTAAAATCACTGCCTTGAGCCAAGACATTACCCCACAGCCGGCTTCTTCTCATAAGCATCACACATAGAACACTTAACTGATTCAGCATCCTCGAGACTCAGTCTGGGCATCTATGTTTTTTAACAAGCCCACCAAAGTGTTCCTGAAGTATCCCGACATTTGAAAGCTGCTGCCTTACAGCTGACTTCCCTTCTAGCAAACCTCCAAAAAACTCAAGGTGCATAGGCTGCTATTAGCATCCATCCATCTTGTCTGCATTCAGTGCCCAACAGTAGCAGGCAAAAACCCAGGGATGTCTCCGCTCTCACAGGGAGAACATGAGGACTTGCTTACACATCACACAAGTACACAGTCTGACTTCCCAAGGAAGGCACACTGAAAATGTACGCTTCATTAAACCATTTAGAATCTCCAACAGCCTATTGCGAGACTCCTGACAGGAAATCCAGAAATAAATAAATAAAACTATTATTAGCGGGCATTTAGATGTAGAAGTCACCACCTCTGCAAAAACATAAAAATATCTAGAGGACAAAATGAAGCAAAAAGGAAGGGAGGCTGGCTGGAGGGGGTGGGGTGACAGGTAGGTGGTAAACGCCAACTCAGATAAACCGTCCACGGGGTCAAAATTTTGTTTGTTTGTTTGTTTTTTCCCCAGATCTTAAATATTTTCTGCTTTTAGGGCCATCTAGTCTCAGGCAACTTATTCAACTCTGCACTGCAACCTTAGAAGAAGCCAGGAAAGGAAGGCCCGAAGTGGGCGTGGCAGGTGATAGGCTATAGGCAAAGAGAGAAGACTTTTCACTCAGTAGACCAAAGGTAGCTCCAACACAGTCAGAGGAAATGTTTTTGATATCCTGTGGTGCCTAGTATACAGCAGGGTGTCAATAAATGCATTGTCATTGCCTGAGGAAGGGTCACTAGAAGATTTCCCAGATAATTAATATAATCTATAACACACTATTTTTAGGACCCAATATCACCTAAAGAAAGGATCTATAGTATCTAACAAACAGACCGCCCTCCAAGACCCCAACAATCAATAAAAGGTTTTCTTTCTTGTTTGCTTCCAATGGGACAGAATTTTTCCCTCTTGTTCACAGGAAGCCTTCCTGGAACAAGGTCAAAATCAAGGAATACAATGATGTCCGATGCCCAAGACAAAAATGTAGATATTAATTGAAATGAATTTGCAGCCAGCATCAATAGCCCCAGCCATGTGAAGACCCTCCCTTGGCCCTTTGGAGAGACAGATGGAGAGGTGACATGAAAGAAATGGCACATCTCAGCTGGCTTACAAAGCAGAATGTGAAAAAACTCTTCAAAAGCCAGCCCACTCTGATCTTTCCAATTGATGTCTGTCTCAGAGGAGAGCTACACCACCTGCAAACAGCATAGATCAAGCACTGCAGGGGAAAAAACCAAAACAACCAACAGGGGCCAAAGTGCTCCATGAAGCCCTTGTGTGGCTACAGATGCAGGAATACACAGCGAGGGGCAGTGGTTAGTGTACATGTCTATCACAGAATCACAAATTGTCTCTCTTGTAAAGGCAAAGACAGGCTTCTAAGCTCTAGTGCATCCAACAATTCCAAAGACTCTGAAGCACAAGAGGCTCATTAAGAGCTTCCTTTCCCTCAATGGTCTCCTGTACTTCACAGAACACTTAGGGATTAAGAAAAAATATCCCTTCACATTTTCAGCACCAACTATAGTCGCCCCGCCCCCATTTGCCAACAAGGAATGTGCTAAAATTCAAACACACAAATTCAACACAAGCAAAAATACACAACAACATCAAAAACAGAAAGAAAGGAAAGATATCCAAAGGGCCCCTTTGAAAAAGAAAGAACAGGAAATAATATGTGCTCATAAAAGCGTCTCTGGAAATAATATCTGTATGGCAATGCCTCTATTATCTGCCCACAGCACATTTCTTCTTCACAGCACTCTCCACCCAGCCTGCAAGAGACACACAGCACGCCTCTGTCTCTCAAAGGAAAAACTCTCACTCCAAAGCTGAACCACTCACTTGTCAACCTAACCCTCCTAAGCCCGTGAAATTACAACTCTTTTAACTTTCCCAGTCTGTTGGCTGGACAATCCTTTTCTCCAGGGCATTGGTCTTCTGCAACTTCTGTTTTAACTTCTTTTGTCCATGGGTATTAATTCTTGCACAGGGCATTTATATTTACTACTCAACAGATAATTACTTGACTCCCCTAGTACTAAAAGCACGTGCTGTAAACAACCATTTGAAGTGCAGCTGTTAGGCAGCTAGTCAAACAGGAGCTGGCTTGAAGATCAGTGAGGATGGCCAGCTCTCCTCCACCAGCTTCAGCCCCCCCACATCCTGTGTTCTTGCTAACGCTAATTCTGAGGATGGAGGGGGCGATGTATCACCATTGCTCCTCTTTCGAACTTAAAGTACTGGTAGTTAATTATAAGAAACATCGCCTAAATGATTTACTCAGTGGTTAATAAAGGTAGAAGAATTTCCCTTGCCTGAGCAAGGCCAGAAGCTCCTGGGCAAGGAGAAAATCCTGTTGCACAACTTTGGAGAAAGCAGAATATGAAGAAAAACATGATATTCCTGAACATGTTAAGACCACTCAGGGAGTAACTACCCCTTAATGGCACATCTACCTGAGATACTGTTCCCGCCGTGCATTGCTTCCTAACGCTCGGGGGTAAGACTGCCCTTTCTAACTCTGAAAGCTTTTTCTTCTCTCTTTCCCATTCTAAACATGTGCCAGAATCCTAAGCCTGCTTGCCCCATGTTTCCCAATCACGCTGTAATGACTTAAAAAGCAGAGGCTTTAGGTGCTGCCTTCAGGTTCTTCCCAAACAAGCCACAGAACTATTCAGGCTCGTAGCAAAGGACCATAGGCTAGTCACCTACAGTCCCAGCTTCCAAACTCAAGTGAATTGCTAGGGAGAGCAGGTTGTTTATCCAATGCTACATCCATGTGCTATCCTGCACATAAATCAGCCCCTTTCTAACTGTGCCACCTCATCTCTAAAGGGAAGGAGACACACTCCAAGACACCAGAAAAATCTGTTCCGCTCCATTTCTTACAAATGATAAACCAATGAGAATGGCCAAAGGCCAAGTGCTTTTCCTTCCTTTTCTTTCCCCCTTTTTCTTTACTTTCAGGGTTCCCCCTCGACAACTGGTTTACAGATTATCCTCTGGGGATCAAAGTTTAGTTTCTCAAGATCTTATATTTCTCCAGTTTAGCAACTCAAAGCTTTCTCTATTTATACTTTCAAAATCAGAGGTCCCTTTATCCTTCTCCTTTGTCCTAGAGAGGCTGGGCAAAGCAAGAAAAGAAAGCCCACTAGGTATGGCAAACACCGTGGCTCAACTCAAAAAAGCTGAGGCGGGAAGGCTGTGAGGGCAAGGCCAGACTGGCCAGCACCACAAGATCTTGTCTTATAAATGGAAAAAGGAAGAAAAGAAGAAGCGGGCAGGGGCACTCAGAAAGTGGAAGTGCCAAGAAGAAAGCTAGCTGCTCAGGGTCAGAGCAAAGTCCCCAAAGCCAAGCGTGCAATGTCAAGAAGCAAATCCAAGAAAGATACATTGAGATTCTTTATTCCTGTGCCCACATCAGACACTTAAATCAGACAGACTGTAGCCTCTCAGGCCACCCCCTGTTAGCATTCTGTCTAAACTCCACCCCACAGTTACCTGGCAACAGCTAGGTGGGCCTGGCCCACTATAACAGAGGCTGCTTGCCCTTCCTCTCTCTCTTATCTCTTTCTCTTGCCTCCCTCTTACTTCTCTTACCTCTCCCCATTCCTTTCCCCCCTCTCTCCATGTGGTCATGGCCGGCCTCCACCTCTCTACTTCTCTACTCTCTTCCTCTCTCTGCCTTTCTCTGCCTTTCTCTGCCTCTACTACCCTCTTAACTCCCCTCCCCATGCCCTAAATAAACTCTATTTCTATACTATACCTTCTCCTGTGTCTGGTCCCTCAGGGGGAAGGGATGCCTGGGCTCGGGCCTGCTGAGGCACACCCTTCCCCCACACCTACCTCCCCATAACTCCATATAACATATATACCTCTCTATATTTTTATGAACACATCACTCTCTATACAGGCAAAAGGAATGCAGTCTCCACCCTGCATAGTTCTAAGTCCACAGTCACACAGCAGTAAGGGGAAGAGGTAGCAATCTCTCTCTGAGTCTCAGGAAGTACAGGAACCCTGAGTTGGCTAAGAGTTTGACCTAGGCTGGAGGAAGAGAGAAGGACTTCCATGGAAACAGATTTCGACAGAAGGACACAGAGAACAAGATGCGCATATAAATGGAGTCTCTGGTAAAGTGTGAGTGGAAGCACAGGAAACAAGAGGCTTTAATGCTAGCAAAAAATCCCTGGTTAGGTGGATGTGCAGAAAAGGCCTAACCAGTTTTGAGTGGAGACTTCTCCTATTTGCTAACTACCTTTCATCAGCACGTCTTCCAGATCCAATGGCTACAGGCTTACCATCGTCTTCTGGTCTGGTGGCTGTATCATAACTTCACTGGCCACTGGTTTCTGACAGGGTTCAGCTAGCAGAGCTTGCTGGCGGGTTATAGGAGGGAGGGCAGGACCAGGTTCTGGATATTCCCTGTGTGCACCTCTACCAGTGCTGTGATGTGCCCAGCAAACCGTCCACACGGAATCCCTTCCTGTCCATCATTCCAACTGGGTGCTCACCTTCTTCAATGACAACCTAGGCTCATGCTGAGCCTCCAGAAGCTCCTGCAGGTCTCTAAGAAGGTGGCCAATCAGGAAGGAGCGCTTATCTCTCAACACCCAGGCTTGATCTTCTACTGGTCCCCATGGTTCAGACAGGTATAAGAAACTTAGAAAAGTAAAAACTACGAATCTAAAGAATCACTCTTTTTATCCCAAATCAACCTCTGTTGGTCACAGTAATAAATATTTATCTTTAAACATAGGCTCCAAGTCATTTCTCTCCACAGAAGAATGCTCACAGTTCATTGTTTTAGCCGTGGTAGTTGATTAGAATAAAGAAAATTAAATAGGATTAAAAAATATTTGGCAAAAGAAATTAAGAACAGCTTTGTTCACACCAGATCTTTATGTATTACTTACAAAAGGCACAAGAAGAAAATTAAAGTTAAATATCAAGCTGGTCCGTGTCAGAGTTGAACATGGGCTGGACTCTATCTAATGTTGACTCATTGCCCGAGTGTCCTTACTGTGCTGAGTAATACACAGCCCTGGGCTCTGGCATCAGAACGGCATCCAGCAACCAACCGTCATACTTGAAAGCCACTCCACATCTGCACCCACACACCAAGACCGAAAGACATCGTTCTTAAGGGGAGACCGTATAAAACTCAGCTCGCATACTTAAATGGAACGTTTCTGCACAAATTTTTATTGAAGGATTGTTTGCTATGGAGGGGTAAGAAAAATGGGAGGAAAGTCGTCAATCACTTCATTTTAGGGCTCAGAACAGGTCTGTGAAGATCACGTGAAACTAGAAATACTGCGGCAGCAAATTTTAAGATTGCTACCTGCCACGTGCCCTTTTGTTTTGATATCTGTTTTTAAATTTTAATTTAACATCCTTGTTAGCAACACGAGCTATACATTTTATATTTCAAAGTGGGTCAATTGTATTTTATTAAAGATTATGACATATGATTGATTTTTCTTTTATTCTCCTATACTAATAGGATGCCATTAATATTACTTTTGTTTATTAAGTATGACGAAAGCTCTTCATTTTAGACAACTGGCAAAAGTCCAATGAAAGGAGAAGACCCCAAGAATGCTGAGCAAAATGATCCAGTGTTAAGAAAAATATTCTATATAAAATATACCTACACTGATGATTGAAATTAATGGGCTGAGTCCCATATAGTTGTTACTCCTGTAACCCCAGCATTTAGAAGGCTGAAGCAGGAGAATTACCATGAATTTAACAAGCTAGCTTTACAGAAAATGCAGGAATAACTTGGATTATAAAGTAGGATCCTGGGGTTTGTTTGTTTGTTTGTTTTTAATTATTTGTTGCTCCAAGTTCTATTATTCTTATGTTTTGTATTATACTTTAGCAAGCAGAGATTCTTTGGTCAAATAAGTTTGTAAATGTTGGAATAAGCAGCCTTTTAAAAACATTTATCAGGGCTGGAGAGACAGCTCAGAGGTTAAGAGCACTGTCTGCTCTTCCAGAGGTCCTGAGTTCAATTCCCAGCACCCACATGGTGGTTCACAACCATCTGTAATGGGATCCGATGCCCTCTTCTGGTGTGTCTGAAGACAGCTACCGTGTACTCATATACATAAAATAAATAATTTCAAAATATCATATATGTTATGTTACAATACATAACTTCACAACTCTTTAAAAGCCCTTAGGGGCTGAGGAGAGACACGAGGAGTGAGGAGACGAAGGCAGAAATTTCCATGAGGCAGGTGGATTGTAAGCACATGGTCACAAGGACTGGCCTTTTAGAGTGGGAGCATCCCAGGCGGGGCATGGCAAGTGATATCTCAGGGTTCCTGACAGGGGACAGACAAACTAGCACAGAGGGTGATATCTGCCCAGCTCTAATGATTTAATGCTTACTGTAAATATAAAAGCTTTATGTCTTTTATTTGGGAGGTAAATGATCATAGGTGGGGTAGAAACCCCCAATTAATATTCACCACCACAGTAACAAACAGCAAAATACGCAACAACGACTCCATGCAGTAGATAGGAAGCAGCTTTTAAAACGATCCCTACCTTAGACAGAGGCGAAAACCGCCACAACGAAAAGCTGGCACTGCTTTACAAATCCAGAGTTTTAAACAGAAAGGTAATAATTAAAATAATAAATTTAGAGGGAAGGCAAGCTAAGGAAACCGAGCATATGTTTTTAAGGAACGTATCAAATACAATTATTTTTCCCCCAAAAACTACAGCTCAAACAAATGAAGAAAAGATGAAAAGAAGAGATAACAAGCTCCAACTGGAAATCTCAGTGTCTAAAAACCTGTGGAAGACCAGAAAGAATGAGAAATAGCTACAATGTCTGAGATAAAAACTAAATATTTCCTAAAATTGAAAGTACATGTAAGGGCAATAAGGACCAAGAAACTGCCAAGCAGGATAATAAGGGAATTATACATGTTTGTAAATGCACAAACGTCTCACAGCAGAACAACGAAATACCAAAAACATTAACAGGAAGAGAACCACAGAATGGAGCCAATGGGGAAAACCAGAGCTTGACGACTGTTCTCGTGAGCATCCTAGGATGCAGGAGAATTACGGGACATCTTCTTCCTAAGACTCCGGAAAAAACGATGCTACGCCTAGAGTCTATCCTGGCATTTACCATGGAACCACGCCAAAATGTTCTGGGACATGCAGGTACTAAAGGTTACTCCCAGTCGGAGGGTATGCTTCCGCCACTGGAAATAAGAATAAGTAGGAGCCAGGTGACAGCACTGTGAGAGACGAGGGGTGGGCCTCTGAGAAGAGTGAACACATGAGGAAGGAGGTTCTTAACTTTCCGGAAAGACCGAAGACCTGACTTCTCCCTAACTGCTTCTTAAACCAATACAAATTAAATGGAAATATCCCTCTGATTGGTTCCTGCCATGTTGCTAAGGCAGTCTTGAACTCCCGGACTCCAGAGATCTTCCTGCCTCAGCCTCCCAACTGCTAGTAATATAGTGAACCACTGTGCCTCAGTGTAATTAATAAATACTAAATTTTAAACTGATCGTTAAAAACCGGTAGAGAGGGAAGATAAACATAGGTCAGTAGAGATGTTGAAAAGCGTGTGGGCATCCATCCAGCCACTCATCTGGGTTCAGGGACAAAACGGCCAAGTGTTGGTCTCTCCAGAGCCTAAGTTCTCTTACATCTACATTCTTTTCTTACAATCTTGTCCTGCCCACTCACAATCATACCACAGACTGACATATTTTATCAAGGCCTTTGTAGTACTTTACTATGTTTCCAGGCCAACCTACCTAAGGCCTAGGACAGCACCTTCATTTCTACACATCACAGGTACTCAGCGTCTGATGAACAGATGGACAAGAAGCAATTTTACATACTTCAAGTGTGAGGCTGATCACATATAACCAAGGCTACAAATTACAGTAAATTATTTTTTATAGAAGGGCTAGGCTTGATTGTGACCATCACTACTACTTCTTTGACAAGATGATTACTGTATCTTTTCATTAAGTTTAGAAATCGAAGGAAACTGGGATGTGTGTATACATATATATAGTACTTTTATAATATATACATATTAATATATATCATATAATATATAGTATACAAAATATGTATATTATATATTACATGTGTACATATTATATACACACATTGGAAACACAGTAAACTATTACAACTACCCAGATAAAAATATGTCAGTCTGTGGCATGACTGTGGGTAGATAAGACAATATTTTAAGAAAAAAACATAGATATGAAGAGTACTTAGGCTCTGGAGAAACATAAATATAAAATATATTATATATTAATATATATATAATAATATATATATAATATATACTGTATAATATATGATATATATCATATACACACATATATATTATATATATATATATATATATCATATGCTATTAACAAGTTTCCCATCAACAAAGGTCAAAGTCCTTCAGAGAGTAACTGTTGAGAACTCTTTGCCCGACTGTCCCTGGGCTCATACCCGCAGGAGCTCGATGTCTTCACGGTTTTCAGAGCCAGGAGTGTTCTCCATCAATATGGCTGTCATCACTTTCACGTTCATTTTCACCATATCCAGTTCACTATGCAGTTTCCCGATCTGTGGAGGGCAATGTAACCTCGAGTCATTAAGCTTGACACACAGACAGTTGGCTAGCTTGCTTCCTGCCTACAGGACACATGCTGAATATCAAATGACTTTGCAAAATGTAATGTTTGCAAGCCTACAGACGTTTATCTCAGCAAACATAGAATTATTTTACAAATGATACCCTGTTGTTTTCTAAATAGACTTGGTGTTTCTTATAAGAAACCCACAGATATGCCTCAGGAGAGTTAAAGATGCAGAAACAAAATGACCTGAACCAACATGGATAAAGTAGAAATGCCTAGTAGCAGAAGTTAATAGGAAACTGGAAAAACAAGAAACATTGTCACATACTACCCTGAGTTCCTGGCAAACAATCAGAAAAGAAAAGAGATGGAGGCGTAGGTGATCATGGTATTATAGAAAGATAAAAGAGAAGCATTTTAAAATGGTTTAAATTCTAAGAGGAAGTAATTACATGGCTTTTTAATGTAAGAAGCACTTAATATAAAGCATTCAAGTTAACATAAAGTCTTCAATGATAGCCTTCCAATACAAAGATATAAATGAGCATTGTTAATTATATTTATCTAGATCTCTTATAAACTGAGACTAATGAGAAAATGCGATTCATTTGGTACAATTAACATAGGTAATAAGACAACTTGCTACTGGGCTCTCTGAAATGAAAACAAAACAAAACAAAAACAAACAAACAAACAAAACCCAACTAACCAACCATCCAAACAAACAAACAAAAAACCAGGAGTCAGTCGGTGGACCTCAGCCTCTACTGATCAACATTCTTTTGTGTGTGTGCGCGCGCGCGTGTGTGTGTGTGTGTGTGTGTGTGTGTGTGTGTGTGTGTGTGAAGTCAGAGGATAATGTTTGGGAGTTTGGGATCTGGCTCTTTCCCCACCATGTGGGTTACAGGCATTCAACTTTGGTCTTCAGGCTTGATGGAAGGCAACTTTATCTGCTGAGCAATCTCTCAGCCCCAAGCACAATGTTTAAATGTGTGAGCATTCAATTCAGATGAAACTCAATGGGCTAATTCTGCATAGAAATAAACCTTAGCGACACAGTTTCCCTAAGCAGCAGTTCCTCTTCCCACAGGGAAAGAAGGGGATACATAAGCATGCAGCCTATGCCTGCCACCCCAATATATGGAAGGCAGAGGCAGGGTAATTATCGAGTTGTAGACCAATCTGGGACACATGGTGAGTTCTAGGCCAGAGAAACTACTCGGAAGATACCTTGTCTCAGAAAGCAAAATAAAGATGTTAATTAATCAGAGGCTGTGTTACTTTATATTAACAATTCATAAAATCCTTAAGAAAATGCAAACTGTAAATACAATGCTTAGAAAAAGACATGACTAAACAGTGCTGTCACTGCTGTTACCTGTTCTGGGACTAAGGAAATAGTCGGGTTCTTGGGAGCAATTATAGAAGAAAGAGCAGGTGCAGTGGGGACAGATGTCGGTCGAGTTGGTGAGATCTGACCAGCCTGTCAATATAAAATAAAAATATAGTATGACATGAATTAACAAAGTCATCGCAAACCTGGCTCCCATTCAGCTGACTCAGACACTCTCATAAGTCCTGGGGAGTTGGTGTTAGCTCGAAGTCGATCAACAGGAGCACAATTTATCCAGTACTTGGAGAAGAGCCCTAAGCAAATGGCATATTGTCACACAGCAAGTGTTCATAAATTAGGCTAATTTAAAAATGACTATTCAATTAAGTCCTCTTGGTTTTCACCAAGGCGCTGTATTATGAACTGCATGCCATTTGAGATTATAGTTCTCCCTTTCCTGTGTTGTTAAAACATCTTTAATCCCAGCACTCTGGAGGCAGAGGCAGGCAGATCTATCTCTGTGAGTTCGAGGCCAGCCTGGTCTATAGAGCAAGGCCCAGGACAGTTGGGTTACACAGAGAAAGATCTGTCTCAAAACAAACAAGCAAGCAAGCAAATAAACAAACAAACAAAGAAAAAGGCAAATCAACTCATGCAAAGTCTTTTAAACGCCCCAGTTCTCCAGGCTTTTCCTCCAGCAGTGAATAGCTCCCTGGGTCAGGCCTGGTCCTCAACTGCAAGTGGACAGCCACAGCTGCAGATTATGGCCATGATATTTTAGGTCACTGCTTCTTTATATATTGTCAGTGTGCATAGAAACACCAGAACCATTTCAGAAGGAAGATTCTGGCATGGTATAACACTCTATGGTTAACAAACCAGATTATGCCTCAAATTGCACTGTGATTAGCAAAGCCTAAACCCAGATATTATTCTATGAGACATAGCCATATACTAATAAATTCATCTTTCTGCTAAGCTGATTGAATGAAGGTTATCGCTTTCAATATGAAAAAGACCTAAGCAATGTATATTATTTTACATGGGTCTAAGAAAAGCCTCTTACCTCCTGCCTTGTCTCAGACTCTCCATCCAAGGGTGGGAATTGAACTCCTTTCTTTAGTAGGTCAAGGTACACTTCCTTCACTTCACTTACATCTATACCTCCTGGAAAGCCCTGGGACCAAGTCTAAATTCAGGAGATATGAAGTTCCAGAATGAAAAAAAAAAACTGCAAGAACCAATACATCTTAAAGCTTATGATGGAAAATGAGTAATTAAAAAAATATGTACTTTATTCAGAATGAAAAAGCTAGTTTTGAATGTTGTGGACAGAATGCCCATTTCCAAAGGCGAGAATAATATTAGAAGTTATTTTGAATCATCAGACCCCGTGCTTCCACATCTTGACAAACACTGGGATTGACACTAGCAATCATCTACTACTGCTTTAAATCTAAAACTGAAAGATTCTAAAATCCTACCGACAAACAACCCTAGAACATAGATTCCACATCTGCAGAATGAATACACGCATCCCCACCCTATGGATATAATACAGACTGAACAGAAGGTAGGGGCATGACTATCTGTTCTTTAGCAGAAAGACATCCAATGTCAAGAAATCTTACTCTATAGAAACTTTTTAAATAATGCAGCTGGGTGTAGCTCTCTTGGTAGAGAGCTTGCCTAGCAAGCATGACGCCCTGGGTTCAATGCTCACTACTGCATAAACTGAGTATTTGGGAGGTGGAGGCAGGAATATCAGAAAGTCAGCATCATCCTTGGTTTCAGAGAGAGTTAGAGGCCAGTGTGGGATAGAGAGGCCATGTCAGAGAAGAGAAGAGAAGAGAAGAGAAGAGAAGAGAAGAGAAGAGAAGAGAAGAGAAGAGAAGAGAAGAGAAAAGTGCTTTATGCATCAATCCTACATAAATAAAGAATCATTACAACAACCAGAATTACATCATTATCTATCTATACTTAGAAATGTACCCTCCCTTAATATAAGTCAATAGACTTACCTTAATGAAATTCAAGATTCTGTTCTGAGTCTCCAGAGGTAAGGTGTATCTGGGATTCAGCAGCTTCACTAGAGTATCTTTAATGAACTCCTTCTTCACAATCAGAGATTGGAAACTTGGACCACAGTTCTGCATGCACATGTCAATGAGCTAAAGGAAAGAGCAAAGTCAGGTGTGACCGTTCCCTAGCCCAATCCTTCTGACTTTAAGACCAAACAAATGCTACTAAAGAATAGCTTCTGCTAGCATTTTAACTAACAAACACTATTTGCTTCCTATAATACTAAGGTATATGGTAAAATGTTAGGTTCCAATACTGCAAGAAAGAAGAGACATCGTGTAACTGCCCAGACGTTCCAACTGATGAAGAGTCAGGATACACAGCACTCAGCGGCACACTGCAGTAAATGACATGTGCTAAACTGTAATAAATACAATGTCAAGCAAAACACACATGCTAGATTACATAACATTTGCTGCAGGTTATCTAGGATCAGCCCGGTCCCTTCTGTCGTCCTGCCAATGTTAACGGTGGCACACCCTTTTACTATTAATGTTCTGGTTTAGAAAATAAATCGCTGTCAGTCTAGCAATAGATCTTTATAGGCAAGGGTGGTTATTTAAAGTTAGGTGATTGTGTGAGAGTTCTAGAAAAGGCTGGTGCTGAGCTGGGCATTGAAAAATGACCAAGGAAAGTAGAAATAAATACACAGATGTATTCTAGGTAGAATGCTACTTTGGTTTGCATTTGGAATGCCAACACAGACCCCTGTGCTTGTTGCTTGATGCTATTTGCAGGTAGTAAAAACTTTAAAAATGGTGCCCAGTGGGATGTTCCAAGTTGTGGCACAGAAACCCTCAAAGGAGATTATGGGACCATGATTTTTTTCTTTTCTTTTCTTTGTTTTCTTTTCTTTTTCTTTCTTTCTTTTTTTTTTTTTAACTTCCAAGCCATGAGGTGAGTAATTTTACTCTGCCACAGGCCACCTGCCCATGACTGTCAGAAACCACAAACAGCAAAGGGCCTTCTTCATAAGCTGCCTTGAGTAGACATTATAGAGATTCCTGGAAAGAAGATGAATGTAAATCATATGAAAAAAATGAATAAATAAAGATGGCAAAGTCTATGAATTATCACAATGGGAGATTTAGGGTGGACTCTGCTTTGTCTCTTGTAGTAGCAAATTGAGAACAGGGGGAGGGTACTGTAGATAAAGTTTATGAGGGGATTATCTAGACTCTCCAGAAATCTGTCTGGCAGGATAGAGTCTAGATATTCATTGCCCAGGAGTCTCTGAAGACAATTTGTTAGTCAATGTCACATATAAAAAGCTACATTCTGAACAGGTACGAGCAGTACTCTACTGGAGAAATTTGGAAGTCTGGTAGGCACTCACCAGTGCAGACCCAATACAGAAAAGGGCAAACCTTGGAAGGTGTGAACACACCAGATAGAATGAACGAGGAAGGAAGAATGTAGACTGTGTATTTCCTGAAGCAAGAAGACTGAAAGCTAAGGGACCTTCACTCTGCATGGAGCTGAGGGCACCTTCCATGGAAATATGGGGTGGGGGGTATATGACTGGGGACCCTAGGGGTAAAGTGGGTGGGACAAAATTTAGGTATTTTCGGTTCGAAAGGAAAAGTAAACATTCAAATATGTTTAGCAGAGGGCTCTATATCCAGAGCTACAGGTCAGGAGAGGGAAGAGCCAGGATAGAGTCATCGAGGCCACCAAGGAGGTGCAAAGAAGACGGATATCTGGGACATGGGGTTGAAAGGCAGTGGAAAGCAACAAAAAGAAGTAAATAAGGAAATAAAGAAATGAAGAAACAGATAAAGAAAGAAAGAAAGGGGGAGGGAGAAGAAGGGGGAGAGAGAGAGGGAAGGAGAAAGCAAGAAGGAAGAAAGGAAGGAAGGAAGGGAGAGAGAGAGAGAGAGAGAGGGAGGGAGGGAAAATAATGTTGGTAAAGTCAAAAGAATCTTTCAAAAGGGAGGTTGTTAACAGTTACTATTAAGGACAGAACAACTGTAATGTGTCCACTGATTAGTGGGGCCATTTGTCACTTTGAATAAAACAACACAGTCACCATTCAGGCTAAGAAGAATGAGCTGGAATAGAAAACTGCATGCAGAAAGCCGATTTCTGAACAACGATCTAAAGGTAAAATTAAATCTCCACGCCACTTTGAGTTTGAGAGGACAAAGCAACGATGCCGTGACCAGCAAAGGCGTTATCTCCTCAGAAAAGCGCCCCAGCACCTGACCTCCCCCCATGCCCTGTGTTTTGAGTGTCATTTTCACACAATAACAAAAGTAACAGCAGGTACACAAAGCTATACTTTTAAAGCAAGGAGACCTGGAAACCACGAGAAAAAACCAAAGTTGAGTACATGAGAAACACAGGGAAAACCTATGAAGCAAATGGAGGTAGAAGGAATACCGAAGTAAGATTACTGTGTAGTGATGCAAGCTGGCTAGACAGAGAGGCAAGGCACAATAGAAATGATGCTGAGCTTGACTGACTATTAAAGTGAGTTTAGAGTGGGTGGGATGCTACAGAGAAGTGCCTCTATTCTAGTGGTTCTCAACCTTCCTAATGACCCTTTAATACAGTTCCTCATGTTGTGGTGACCCAACCCCCATCATAAAATTATTTTCATTGCTACTTCATAACTGTCATTTTGCTACTGTTAATGAATTGTAATGTAAATATCTGTTTTCTGGTGGTCTTAGGCAACCCCTGAGAAAGGGTTGTTTGACCCCAAAAAGAAATCAGTTTGGCGGACCCTCAGAAAAATGGACATAATACTACCTGAGGACCCAGCTATACCTCTCCTGGGCATATACCCAGAAGATGCTCCAACATGTAACAAAGACACATGCTCCACTATGTTCATAGCAGCCATATTTATAATAGCCAGAAGCTGGAAACAACCCAGATGTCCCTCATCAGAGGAATGGATACAGAAAATGTGGTACAT
>CM052710.1:28648497-28660073 GCA_028551405.1 Uromys caudimaculatus | reverse complement strand
AGCCCCATGGAGGGAGCAACAGCGTCAACGGGCCTGACCCCCCCCCCCAATCTGTCCTGGAGTTTGAACCACCAACCAAAGAATACACATCGAGAGACCCATGGTTCAGACCACATATGTGGCAGAGGATGGCCTCGTTGGCCAGCAGGGAGAGGAGAGGCCCTTGGGCCTGAGGGTGTTAGAGGCCCCAGTAAAGGGGAATGTCAAGGTGGGAATATGGGAGTGGGTGGGCGGGTGGGTGGGAGGTGGAATTCCCTCATAGAGGCGGGGAGGGGGAGGGGATAGGGGGCTTCCAAAGAGGAGACCTAGAAAAGGGGAAACATTGGAAATGTAAATAAAGTATCAAAAAAAAAAAATTGATACAAGAAAAGAAAGAGTCAAAGTCATGTCAGAAGGTTAGATCAGAGAAGGATAGGCTGTCTTTAAATCAAAAGCAATACAGCCATCAAGAAATAGGAACCTCAGTCTTAAAACAGCCAAGAACTGAATAATCCTTCCAACAGCTGAATGAAAAGGAAAACACATCCTTCTGTACAATATGCAGAAATTAACACAGTCTATAAGCACCTTCATTTTGACCCAAGGAGACCTATGTCAGACTTCCAACCTGTAGAACTATATACTAAGCTAATACTGTGTATGCAGCTAAATCCCTGGCAAACTGTCACAGCAATAGTAGAAAAACACAGGAGGGCAAACTAAGGTGGTTTGCAAATTTATAGAAACCCTGACTGGAATGCCAACAAATAAATGTCAGAGCTAATGTTGAAAAAAAAAAAAAAAAAAAAGAATCTCAACCCCCAGGTTGAGAACAGCTGCTCTAGTCAATGAAAGTTTATGGAAATACTTATCCAACTGCTTGTGAGGTCTTAGATAAGATACCTAGCTTCCACTTCTTCCTTTTGTTTGGAGTCAATAAATGACGGATTCCTTGCTAATTATTGCCCAAACCAAGCTTTATCTTTGACATACTAATACTTTGTGGTAAAGGGTAACATTCCTGAAAGGTATAAAGGTCTGAGACTGTTAACATCTGGAGATCAGCAAGCATGCCCTTGGAGCTTTCCTGTGGGTATCAAGACTGTCAGGGCTCATTATTTCTGTATCATCTCCTCCATTATGTCTCACCCTCCACCCCAGCTCACTTGGATTCTAAAACACACTGTGGTAAATGAACAAACTTAGAATATTCTGCTATCTAGCTCTGGTGCCCATGAGCTCAGATAACCTATCTTTGGAAACAGCGGAAGTAGGAACCCGTAATGTGAAGTGGGAGAGAAAACTGGAGGAACCAAGCAACCAAGCAAAGCAGAAGTGGGTGACTCAAAGCTCTGCCCATTTATTTTTGTGCTTAGCTGAGCAAATCACTTATGTGAACTCGCGGCAACGCTGTCTGCATAACGGGCATTGTGCCTCTTTCTAGGAGCTGGCTGTAAGAACTGATGAGATGTCATGTCCTCTGAGAGGGAGGCACAGACAGGACCTCTGCAAACGGTGACCACCGTGACCTTCTGTATCAATGGAGAATGTTCTAGCACGAGAGAATGTGCTTATCAATAGAAATAAAAATTCTTCACAGATGCTTAGAAGAAAGAGCTATTGGGCAGTTTTGCTTCTCACTGTAGGTATCTAAGCCAGGTACAATGGCAATACTACATCAGAGCTGTATCTGGACCACCAACTGTAACCACATCAAATCAGGGCTACTCTATCCTACTAGCCACATGTAGGAGAAAGCTGTCTTCTTATCCTTTCTCATGTGATAAGCTACTGAATGGACACGCACCTTTACATATCACCTGAAATCGCTATAACTCTTTATTGGTACATGTTCCATAAAGGACTATTACATTCCATCAATTCTCGGGAACTTGTTCAACCACTTTTCAGTTGACAATGACAGTGGTATTTGCTGAGGTTAGTCACAATTGACTCATTCAAGGGAGGGCTCTCTAGCTTAGAGCAATAAAGCTCAGTAGCAACACTGATACGAGACAAAGCAGAACTATTGAATTCTTGTGCTGGGTGTATATCTCATTGGCAGGGTTCTTGTCTGGAATGCACAAGGGCCTGAATTCCATTGCATTGTAAGAGAAAAGCATAAAAAGCTACTGGCTCCTGTATAAGACTATGCCACTGAGTGTTAGTGGGGGAAAAAAGAATCATAGTATAGTCAGAGTATGTCAGAGACATAATGAAGGTTGACAAGCCCATGGAGAACTCTAAATGACAGACAGTATTAGAAACTTAGGCTCTCATCACTTCATAATTGACTTAGGCTCTCATCACTTCACAGAAATTAAGATGGAAATGTCACCTAGGAGATGACTTTTTAAATAGTTTATTGGTAAACTTGTAATTGTCTTTAACAGACATTGGGCAATTCCTTTGTGACTAATTCCTCTCATAATTCAGTTTAGCCTATGAGAATACTGAACGCAGGGCAGAGGCCATGAGTGTAACTCTGAAAGACAACAAGCAAGCTGAGGTTAGGCACATGGGCCATTATGTGTACAACAAGGGAGATCTTCATGCAGCTTCAAGAGTCAAAGCCCAAAGCCCATTTGGGAAAACTCAAGACAAATTTTTCCCCCTCTCATGGCCCCTTTTCTATGGTCATGGCACACAAACACACACACACACACACACATACACACACACACACACACACACACACACACACACACACATCTAGATTCTATATATGAGAGAAAATTTGATTATTTGTCTCTCAGAATCTATATATATGAATGATGTGTTTATAAAAAGATAAAGAGAGAAGAAGATATGTTCTATGGGGGTGTGGTGAGGTGTGGGGGAAGAGGGTGTCTCAGTGGTCCCCCTGAGTGACCAGCCACATGACGGTATAGTATAGAATAGAGTTTATTCAGGGCATGGGGAAGGAGTTAAGAGAGTAGTAGAGGCAGAGAAAGGCAGAGAGAGGGAGAGAGTAGAGAAGTAGAAGCCGGCCATGAGCATGTGAAGAGAGGGGGAAGGGAAGAGCCCAAGAGAACAAGAGGGCAAGAGAGGGAGGAGGGGCAAAGCAGCCCCTTTTACAGTGGCTCAGGCCTACATGGCTGTTGCCAGGTAACTGTGGGTGGAGTTTAGACGGAATGCTAACTTTATATATATATATATATATATATATATATATATATATATATATATATATATACATATATATATATATATATATTATATATATATGTATATAATATATATATACACATAATATATATATATTATATATATATATATACACACAATGGAGTACATGTGACATGAAATAAAGAGGGCTGTTGGGTATAGAAAGGGTCCAGTAAGGGGGAATGATGGAGGAGGGGCTAAAGAGAGGAATGAAAAAGAGTATGCTTAATGATACATACATATTAAAATGACACAAGGAAACCCATTGCTTTGTATGCCACATTTAAAGACTAATAAAAGAGTATGGAGAGATGGCTCAGTGCTTAAGAGCACCTGCTGCTTTTTCCAGAGGACCCAAGTTCAGTTCCCAGTACTCATATTGAGTGACTCACAACTGCCTGTAACTCTGGCTCCAGGGATTGGACACCCTCTAATGGCTTCCGAGTGCACCTGCACACAGATAGCATACATCTACACAGACGTGTACACACAAATAAAGATAATATTTTCAGATAAATTAAGGAAAAGAAAGAGAACGCAAGAAAAAGCAGGCATCTCCCTTGACCTCAATGAACCTGGCTGCTGACAATGAAGTTGAATTCTGACCCCTCCCCCTTGACTCTCATTTTTACGTAAGCACGGACTTTTAAAAGACTCTCTGGTGTTTGTATGCTGGTAGGGGAATCACAGCACAGTGTAGATAGAGTTAAGGGGTGGGCATGCAATAAGAAGCAGCTGCTAGCTGGAGTCAAGGTTGAAAGGCTAGACTAGCATAAGGGGAGACTGGAAGCCCAAAGAAAATGGAAGATCCACAGGACGACATTCTATAGAAGCCATCCTTTTCCTCTGAGGGGGCCCTGTCCATTGCAAGTGAAGGTGAAGGACATGGACCTGCAGATATGGAACCACTGAAACATGGCAGAGGCTGCATGCAATACAGAGGCAAACCGCTGAGGAGGGAAAATATCTGAGAGGTAGTACTGTGATACCCAGGTAGAAATGGAGAAGGGGGTACACATTTGTCATCCTCCCTTATCCTTCTCAGAGTTCCCTTAACCTTCTGCACTCTTGAGATACTCTAGATCCACTCCGTTTTAGCGCTGTCTACATTCCTTTCTACCCTAGGCCTGACAATGCCTTCCATTAGACCCGGAGTCTTCCTGGATGCTAGAAGAAATGGGATGAAGTTTGGGAACAAAGGGTGAGATTCCGTCTAGACTGGACACACGAATGTTTCTCATGCTGTACTATGCCTGTGGGAAGGTACTGCAGACACAAATTGTAGGGCATGTGGGTCTTACAGACAGACATAAGAACTGGAGAGGTGGGGCGTGCTCAAATCCCGGGAATCCCAGGGATCTGAGATGGTAGGAGTGGAGCTGCCCCTTCCCAGCCTCTAATGCCTGCTCTGGAATGCAGAACGACCACCCACTGAGAGGACTATGGGTAGTCTCCATAGCACCAGGACTCCTTCCCCATGCAAACAGAGCATCACCAACACCCCAAACTCAGCCAATTGAAAACATTTACCACCAAATCCCACCCCACTCCCCAAGGTTCATATAGTCAGTTCCTGTCCCCAGGGAATAAAGCACAAGTTATTTCATCAGGGACCCTCTGAGATTGGCTGCCTTTACTGAGCTGTAACACTGGGGAAGAGCTCTCTCCCCCAAAGCACTCGTGGTTGGACCTTGGATCCCCCTGGCTGGCCAGGCTCTCACCGCCTGCAGAGGCTCACCTCAGAGCAGCAGCAGCTGATACAGCCACAGCTGCCACCACTGCCCCTGGAGCTGTTATGGGATCTGGGACCTTGGCTACCTGGCTGGACTGGAGCCCTGTGGAACCTATCTGTCCAAGGCTGCTTTCACCCTCCTTGATTCGGCATAGAGACATCTGACACAACAGAGGGAAGTGGGCACCCCCGGCAGAGAGGTAGAATTCAATACCAGAGCAAATGAAGCACAGGAGAGACTCCATTCATTTTTAGAGGAAAAGTAGTATAAAGAAACCGCATGGAATTTAGAATCTTAGGACTGGGTTCAAATTCCCATACATGCTACTAATAGCATGTTAATCTTAGTATAGTTACTGAACATCTTTTGTTTCAATATCTCCGAAATGGAACTGATAAGACAAACATCTCCTGGTGGTAAGAGCATCAATAACATACCAGGTGATGTGTTTATAAAAAGATAAAGAGAGAAGGGGGGGGTGCTATGAAGGTGTGGTGAGGTGTGGGGGAAGGGGGTGCCTCAGCAGGCCCATGCCAAGGCATCCCCTCCCCCCTGAGGGACCAGGACGGTATAGTATAGAATAGAGTTTATTCAGGGCCTGAGCAGGGGAATCAAGAGGGTAGTAGAGGCAGAGAAATGCAGAGAGAAAGAGGGTAGAGAAGCAGAGTAGAGGCCGGCCATGAGCACGTGGAGAGAGGGGAGAAGAGAATGGGCATGGGGCAAGGGGCAAGGGGCCAGGGCAGGAGCAAGAAGGCCAGAGCAAGAGAGTGCAGAGGGGGCAAGCAGCCCCTTTTATAGTGGGTCAGGCCTACCTGGCTGTTGCCAGGCAACTGTGGGGCGGAGCTTAGACAGAATGCTAACACCAGGCATTTGTTTGTTTGTTGTTGTTGTTGTTGTTTTTCTTTTTGGTTTTCAAGACAGGATTTCACTGTGTAGCCCTGGCTATCCTGGAACTCACTCTGTGGACCAGGTTGGCCTCAAACTCACAGAGATTGAACTGCCTCTGCTTCCCAAGTGCTGGGATTAGAGGTGTGTACCACCACGGGCCAGCTAACATTCCCGGCATGTCTATCCTGGTTCTGATACCTTGATATTTCCACAGAAACATATTACTCCTTTTTCAATAGTTCCATCATTCTGTTGTCTTCATGAGCAGGTTGTTATGAGTTAGAGACAGACAAGCGTCCAACAACCAGGACAGAGGTACATACCTCTAAAACTACAGTCAGATCCCAACTGAAGGGCTTCTTCTGCATTTGCCGCATGGACGCTATTTAACTAATTTCTTTTTATTCAGACGGTTTCCAAGTACACACAATGCGATAGACTATTTTCCAGGTAAATCTAAAAAGTGGGAACTACTATACTCACACCTGCCTCATAGCCTTCTGGTAAACACGGCCATTACTCCTAAAAACAATGTGATACTGGCCATACTTATGTGAAGTCCCACTTCCAGAAGAAATGAGGAGGCCATTCATCAAAAATGTTAATTGTAGGGGAGAAACCCCGAAATCTTCTTTACAGCATCAAAAGTACTTACTGATAAGGAAAGTTGGATTTCCTTGTGGTTGTAGTTTTTGGAGATCCTTTTCTTCAAAGCTTTGACTGCATCTTTTGGCCTGTGGCAATAAAGACGCTGAAATCAACAACCTGGATAGAGAGGCAGTCTCTATGTAAGCAGTGTGCAAGGTGGAAACAGGAATGGCTTAAGGGTAAAGGCCGATGTTTGACTGTGCTTCCACCTTAGCGGGGCCACTTAGCGTACCACCTCTAAGTTTTCTTGCAAAACAGTCCCACACCTGCCCCTTGGTGAGACACAGCTAAGATATATACGTAAGAGGATTACATAAACACCGGTCACGGGATGTGTGCACACTGGCTTCTATCAAGGCACAGAATCCGGTTACAGAAATGTAACCCAAAAACAAGAGAAGAGTAATTCCTTTAAGATTCTTATCATTTCCTGAGTACCCCATATGTAAGGGGATGTAAGAATTACAGCAATTGGCTAATTCTGATATGCTATAACTTGATGTTAGGAAGATCTGCAAGCAGAAGATCAAAATTTACTTCATTAAATTTCCCTTTTGCAAGATCAGTGAAGAAATTGATAATAGTAATGAAAAAGGTTCACAGAGGATCTAAATACCACACAGAGTATGTAATGTGTGTGTGTGTGTGTGTGTGTGTATGTATATATATATTACATATGTAGGAGAGATACTATTATTTATGCAGGAGATATACTATGCAGGCTTGAGGACCTGCATCAGGATCCCCAGACCCAGGTAAAATCATAGTGGATGGATTACATCTGACCTGTCATTCTAAGGCTTGGTTAGAAGGTAGAGATGGACCCCTGGGGTAAGCTAGCTAGTTAACTAGCCTTACTACACAGCTCTGGGTTCAACTGAAAACCCTTGACTCAATAGATAAAGAGGAAGGAATTGAGGAAGATATCAGCAATTGGTATCAGCCTCAGGCCTCCACAGTAAAATGTGCTCACACATGTAAACACATATGCACTCCTGAATACCACACAGAGACACTTAGAAGTGTCAACCATAGGTACTTGCCATTAATATATAACCAATAATTATTTTACCATGTTTTCTTCATAAAGCACACACTAGACAAAATATTGTTCTACCAATTATCCCTTAAGAATGTTCAGGAAAATGTACAAGTTTCAACTTTTTATCATAACCTACAGTTGACTAAATTCAAAGTAGCAGTTCTTGCTAATGACTTTGTTCTTCTTCTTCTGTTTTTATTTAGTGACTTCAAGTTTAGATAATATATCAATACACGGCACATCTTGTAAGAGCACAGTATGAACTTGGGTGAGCTGGCAGGGTGACAGATAAACACTTGTCCCCTGACAAGGAAAGAAAAGATCGCTCCATTGTTTCTCGCACAATCAAGGGGGTTGGTCACCACCTGCCTGGACACCAACCACTAGAAGTCACTCAGCTACCAGCTTCTGGACACTGTTTGTGTTACATAAAACACTAGCTATCAGAGCATGAGAAAGTTCTAAAGAAAGAAACAATTTATCCCTCTCTTTAAAAGATTTTTTTTTTCCCCCAAAACAAGGACTTTAAGTGAGACAAAGACAAAATTTAAACTAGTTAAGAAAAGGCAAAGAAGGAGACAAGCTCTAATGACCTCTTAGGGTCCTCTGCACAATGGAGGAGGAAGTTGTCCCCAGGGTCAGCCTCACAAGGCAGGAAGTGACCAAAGGACAGTGAAGCGGTCTTTCAACCAAAACACTCAAAACTTGGCAATGGAAATCAAGCTGCAGTTCTGACATCTTATCAGGCACAATGCACAGATACCATGGTGAACTCACCCATCCTGTGTGGTATTAATTATGTCACAGATATGCATGAATTGGCCCCAGTCTTCAGTCTGAACTCCAGCAAAGGTAGCCTTTTCTGCAAAGATAAAGCGGCTTGCGTTGAGTCTGAGCCACAATGGGGAAAACAAAATCTCATGCCCTTGAACTAATCTGCTTGGGGTTGCACGGACAAGGACCATGAAGTTTATGCTACCAAAGGGTAAAGTGCTTTCTTTCTTCTCCTCCTGAACAATTCCCAGTAACTCAAGAATCAATCAGAAGTCAAGGCCAGAGTTCTGCTGTTTCGACAGCAATGAGGGCTATTAAGCTTAATGGCTATTAAGAAAGCCTACAACAAATCTCCAGCCTTCAGTTTCTTCCGGAAGCCAGAACTATAGATCTGTAGCTTACTGGGCAGTCACGGGCAAGGTGAACTACACATCACTAAGTCTACTCTCGTTTAACCCACGGTTACAGATGATGAAAGAGAAATTCAGAGAGTCAAGAAACTAACCTAGGTTACACATCAAGTATGATGGAGAACTTGCATTCATATCAAGGTTATTTGATTCCAATGTTTATATTTTTTAAATTATGTATTGGGAGGGGTGTGAGGGGAAAGTCGTAGAGCTAGCACAATCACAGAGCAAGATGGCTTCTGGCACCAAACCTAGCCCAGGCAGATTTGCACACTTACACCCTGGACATTTCTTTCTGTAGATGGCTTCATTAAGAACACAGGACCAAGGGCAGAGAAGCTCTAACGCAGTGGGTCTCAACCCTCCTAATGCTTCGACCCTTTAGTACACTTCCTTATGCTAGGGTGACCTCCAACCATAAAATTATTTTCATTGCCTACTTCATAACCGCAATTTTGCTACTGTTATCGATCATAATGTAAATTTCAGTGTTTTTCCATGGTCTTAGGTGATTCCTGTGAAAGGGTCATTGGAACCCCTTCCCCAAAGGGTCTCAACCCACAGGTTGAGAACCACTACTCTAATGTCAACGTGCTAATTGGCTTCTATGACAAAGATCACCAAGCACAGTGCAAACCATAGTGTGTGGCTTTAATAGGGCTCGGAATGGACGAAGCCGAGCCATTTTGTTTGTGTCGCTAGACACACATTGTTCTTCCATCTGGATACTTCTTCCTCCTAGCCTGCTCTTTCCTAGAGAACTCCTATTCACACTTCAAAGGCCATGGCTGAGTTCATGTCTCCCTTTTCGTAAATTTTGTTTGCAAAATACTTGGTAATTTTTAGTATTATAAAGGTGTCTTACAGCGGATACTACCGAATATGGTCATTCTCCTTATCACCAAGTAAGTTCCCTGGGGGATGGGACCGTGCCTTCCTGCAGGCTTCTAGCTAGTAGTTCTAAATGTTTTTGAATAGGATAATCGGACACTGCTGGAGTGTCTTTTGCCTGTGAAGATTCAGTGAGGACCCATTTCTGCTCAGGACTCAATCTAATACGCACAATTCAGTAAGGAGATAGGCAGTTAAAGTGTTTTCCCTAGAGGGCAGCTCTCTTCCAGTATTCCAAAGATGTGGAAACTCAGGTTTATGTTCAAAGGTGTTCCCCATCCCTGCAGCAGTTAGTTAATTTACTTTCCAATCTAAACTTTCTGAGACAGAGCCTTACAACTACCAGGTTCTTAGGATTTCATCACCCCACCAAGTTCCCAACTGTTTGCCTGTCATTAATACATCCTGATGCCACACCCTGTCCCCAAGGGAAGGGACAGGAGAAAGAAGGGAGCTGAGGTGGCAAAAAGCCAACTGTATGTAGTCAGTGACTTCTGAGTCCACCTCTATAATTCAGAACACAAACACAAGGGCTGGGTTGGAAGATAATGCTTGCTCTAAGAGCCTCTGTGGCTGCTGATGGCCCCTCTGCCCCTCCTCGGCACCAACAGCATGCATTTTCAATTTCTCTCTTTAATAAGCAAAAGGCCACTCAGATCGCTTGAGCTGTGCGCTGGAGAAAATTGGTTTGGAGAAACCTGCCTCTCCAGGTGAGATCATGCCAATTAGCTTCTCTGAGCTTTCTCTTTCTGGTCTGTAAAATGGGTATAACAATAAAGTGCTGAGAGCGGACGCACTTTACGAAGAACCTTCCGCGGGTCAAGAAGTTTCTACTTTCTCCTCCCAGCGGTCCCAACACTCCACACAGTGCCTCAGGTCACCTGCTTGGTTCCACTCGCCCAGCATTTTGCATTTTGCCATTTTTTCGGAGAGGTTCTGGTTTGAGTGAGCCAAAACCAGAAAGGTGCACAGCGACCGCAGGTGGCACGCAGGTGGCGTGGGAAAGCTGCGGGAGAGGGTAGCATTTCCTCCGACTTGGTCCAACTCGGCCCCCCACAATCGAGAATGGAGCGGAGCAGGCAAAGCTCCCACGCACGGTTCCCCAAGTCAGCCGGGATGTTACTCCCCGCGCCTTCTTACCTACGAGGTGACCCACAGAGGTAGCGTAGGGATCACGGTGACTCTTCCCAAACGCCATGGTAGCTCCAGAGAGCCCTCCCAGGAAATCCGCCTCCACCGCCCTCCGACTCCACCCGCTCGGTGCCCGAGGCTCCTCCTCTCTGCTCCAGCACTCGGCGGCCGCCGAGAGGCGCCAGGCTGCGAGCTGGGCTGGGACCCAGGGGACTTGGCGCACCTGCCGCGCGCTCCTGGAGCTTCCCGCTCCGCGTGACCCTAGGTGGGCTGCGAGCCCGGGTGGAGTGGTGTGACTCCGCACCCCGGGCCTGGGAACTTAGAGCCCAGCTCCAACATCTCCACCGGAGGTTTTGAAGACCGCTCCTCTCTCTTTGGAGACTAGGCAGTGTGGATTTAGTTGCTAACACAGACTCGAGGGTTATTGCTAAGGTTAATTAATGCAAGGACATAAACCTTTCAAGTCACACTTCCAGAACAATGAGATTTTGCCTCTCACCACTCCGGAGGTCACAGAAACAATTTTTGCGCCCTGCCCTTTAAATCTTTGGAATTGGGAGGAGGATGGGCTGTCTAGGGGAGCCAGGGCCTCCCTGGAACCCGGGCCCTTTGTTTCTCTCCTGTTTCCAAGAGGAACCACGGGGCGCCACCACACAAGCTTTTGGCTTCTAACTCCATCTCCTGGGAGCCCTTTTATCCAGCCTTGTGGTGAAAGGAGAGAGGGGCTTTCCTGGGGCTCTGGCAGGAAATATGTCCGGAATGTAAATCCACATTAAGAAACCAAACCTCCCTGTTGCTTCTCTGTTTGAACCAAGATTTCTTTTTCCATTTTCGAGGCTAACATCAGATAAAACTGAGAGGATGGGCTACTCGGCTGGTAACTTTTGCTTCCTGTGGCTAACTGAGACTCAG
>CM052710.1:28634609-28648397 GCA_028551405.1 Uromys caudimaculatus | reverse complement strand
TTCCCCCCCCCCCCCCCCCTGGAAATAGTGACTAGAAAGAGCAGGAGAGAGGACCTGGCCTGACTCACGTTTTGGTCTTAACATATTTTAGCGTAGATGCCACAACCAATTACATTGTACCCCAAGTAAACATTTGTTTTATTGATCTGGAATCTTCCTCCTCTTCCTCCACTTCCTCCGGTTCGACCTCCTCCAAGAATGAATTAACATCGAGATTCTACAATCTAAATCACGGCATTTTTGTTGCGATGATGTTTCTCATGATGAGGTTAGTCCTACCTGCCATAGGACTTACCAGGCTCACTAGCTGTTTCATGTGGTGCGATATCTCCACTCCGGTAGTCAAGTTGTTGAAACCCGCTTTGGGCTCTATCAGCAGCCTGATCTGTTCCTTCTTATAGTCCCTAGCACATTATTTTGCCTTCACTGCGGTGTGCGATGAGGCAACATTAAGGAGAAGGTCGAGGGCTGGAGAGATGGCTCATCGGTTAAGAGCACTGACTGCTCTTCCAGAGGTCCTGAGTTCAATTCCCAGCAACCACATGGTGGCTCACAACCATCTGTAATGGGATCTGACGCCTTCTTCTGGTGTGTCTGAAGACAGCTACAAGAAATAAAATAAATAAATATTTTAAAAGGGGGGGTGGGGGTAGGGGGGTGGGGGTAGGGGGTGGGGGTGGGCAGAGGGAGAAGGTCATGTTCTGCCCAAACGAAAATGATGATGACTTCCTATCAGGAAGGAGAAGGTGGATGGAACCAAGGATCCCTGTAGATCATTTATCCCTGCTTCTACTGAGAGGGTGGTTAGGTTTTTGGTTTTTTCCTGCCTGATTTCCTTACATGGCAAGATTGAGGGAGACCATGAAGAAGAGTAGCAAGGAGTGTGCCCTGGGCGCAGTGGCTGATGACGACTGTTCGTGTGCGCTCTCCCAGTGATGCCTGCACAGACACTGCCCTCCAGGAGGTTGTGATGTCTGTAACCATTTCTTTCTACGCTCTGCTACTTGTTCCATTCTTTCTCAGAAGTCAACATCAATTCACCCAGTGTTACTGTGGTCTAAGGGAAGGCTATTAGAAGTCACAGCCAAGTTGGGGTCAGAAAAAAAATCCGTAATTCTAAACACAAAATAAGGATTCAGTTTCTAAATAGCATTGGGCTGGAGAAGTGGCTCAGTGGTTAAGAGCACTGGCTGCTCTTCTAAAGGACCAGGGTTTGATTCCCAGCACTCACCTGGCAGCTCACAGCCATAAGCAACTCCAGTTCCAGGGAATGTGACACTCTCTTCTGGAGTACAGGAGTCACTAGGCACACACATGAAGCACAGACATGCAGGCAGGCAAAATACTCAATATACATAAAATAATGTTTAAATATGTGAATAAATAGACACTCGAACGTCTTACACAGTTTCGATTTTAAGAACTGTTCCTAAGCAATTTTATGTGCTAATATGTGCTTATGTATGATATATGTATGTATGTATATATGTGTGTATGTGTGTGTAAGCACTGTGTCTCTTTGTGTCTCTGTGTGCCTCTGTCTCTGTTTCTCTCTCTCTCTCTCTCTCTCTCTCTCTCTCTGTACAATAGTCAGAGACCAACCTCAGAATTCTGTTGTTGTCAAGTCTTATAAGCCAGGCCAGCTAGTCCAGGACCTTCCAGGAAGTTTTCTGTGTCTGTCTCCCACCTCATTACAGAATCACTCTGATTGCAGATACAGGCTACTGCACACCCCCTCCCCTTACATGGTTTTGGAGATTCAAACTCAAGTCCTTGATGGGCAGTGGTGGCGCACATCTTTAATCCCAGCACTTGGGAGGCAGAGGCAGGTGGATTTCTGAGTTCGAGGCCAGTCTGGTCTACAGAGTGAGTTCCAGGACAGCCAGAAACCCTGTCTTGAAAAACCAAACCCCCCCCCCCAAAAAAAACCCAACCAAACTCAAGTTCTCAAACTTGCAGTCACCAATGCTTGCACACTCACCAAGCCCTCTCCCAGCCTTGCTAATCATTTTCGTCTGTGTAACTCATGACGCTAGGTAAAAATGAGCAAGATACCACTTTTCAAAATGTGTTTAAAGCCTGCAACGAGCAATCTTTTATTATTGTGGTAAGGAAAGAGCCATAGATTTCATCTTCACAAATGAACTGAGATTCAAGAACTGTTACATGGCTTGGCTTGGCTACATCTTGAACTATGGTTGTCTAATTCTGGAGCCTGCATTACTGCCAACACTTGAAGCTGATGCCTGAGTGTGACCTTTACTTGTTAAAGGATCCTGTTTGATTCAAACTGAGGCCTTGGCAAATGGGGCTGACTACCTTACTGTCACAGAGTTCTGCTTTATTTTCTGTGCTTGCTCAAGAATGCTAATGTGGTCTTTGCTAGTACCATAAATTAGATGTAGTCTACACTCATTACATGATTAATCCCATAGTAAGAATGAAGCCAGATTTCACAGATTAAAATAATTAATGCAGATAATTTTTTCACACAGCCATGCTGTTAATAATAATAATAATAATAATAATAATAATAATAATAATAAATAAAAAACAAAAAAACAAAAAAAATCTAACTCTAGATTCTATGACTCTAAGCACTGTGCTATACCAACCTTTGGTCCCAGATAGTAGGCTTATCTAATACACACATTGACTAATACACTTATCTAATACACACATTGAAAAAAGTAGGTGCGGGTGGGGTGGGGTCTGCATGTGGGGAGACACTGCTTTCAGAATGCAGAGACCAGAAGTGGCAAGTGTATATGTATGTAAATCGAAAGTCACTCTATTTGAGTGAATCCCACCAGTAATTCTGTTTCTTACCACTGAAAAATTTTAGATGGTCAGAGCTAGCTATGGCTCTGGAAGTCACACAGTCTCTGTTACCAGCACTTTAGAGTGACAGCCAATGTAAATGAGTAACTGGCCCAAGGTCATCCAGGACCAGAACAGAATGACTCAACCTAGGGAGTTTAAGCATAAACTGTCCACTCCTCCTCTCTTGTGTTCCATGTTCCAGTATTTGAATGTGAACCTCCAACCCACCTGCAGTATCTCCTGCCGCAGTCTCTCAACCCACCCCTTCCCAGTTGGGCCTCTGTGGAGATCGACTTCTGTAGCCCTGTGATAGGCAACTCTAGCAGGCAGGCTCAGTCTGTTTTTATCTCTGTGTGAGATCTTTCTGCTTCCCTCCACGTTCACCTCCTCCTTGCCTTTCTTCTTCTCTGCTATTCCCCAGTGGTCTTCACCTGGTTGCATCTCCCTCTCTGCTGGGTCAAGCCTAAGCTTCCCTGTCTTCCCAGAGCCTTTCCTTCCTCTTTCCCCACCTCCCGCCACCACATTCTCCTTTTCTAGCCTTTAATCAGGAAGCCTTTTCTGACCATTCCTGCAAGAACTGAGTCTTTCATTCCAGCCCTAACGTTGTTTCTTCCTTAGGATCTACAGCAGTTTCTGCTAGCTTACTGTTCAGAAACGTACTCCCCGCCTTCTAAATATAAGTCCTTCAGGGAAATAGGCCCATGCTTGGGTCGTGTGTCCTGTCACTTGTCAAACTTGAATTGGTATGTATTGAACACATGAATTCCCTTCGAAATCTTAAGCAGCTCTGCTTGTCCTTGGATCCAGTCCCTTATCCCCACCACCTCCCATGGCTTGGAAACCGAACTCAGTGTGAGTAGGACTGGACTTAGCCCCTTCCTCCACTATCTCTAGCCTCCTGGACTGCCTTGTTTTGACTACACCAATTATTCTTAACATCAATGCGTCAAGTGGCTGCAAAGAACACTGATGCATGAGTCTGTCCTCAGACACATGGGCCCATCCTCAGATGCATGGGTCTGTCCTCAGATGCATGTGTCCGTCCTCAGATGCATGGGTCCATCCTCAGATGCATGGGTCTGTCCTCAGACACATGGGCCTGTCCTCAGATGCATGGGTCTGTCCTCAGATGCATGGTCCCATTCTCAGATTAATTGGCCCATTCTCAGATTCATGGGTCCATCCTCAGATGCATGGGTCCATCCTCTGATGCATGGGTCCGTCCTCAGACACATGGGCCCATCCTCAGATGCATGGGTTCATCCTCAGATGCATGGGTCCTTCCTCAGACATATGGGCCCATCCTCAAATGCATGGGTCTGTTGTCAGATGCATGGGTCTGTCCTCAGACACATGGGCCCATCCTCAGATGCATGGGTCTGTCCTCAGACACATGGGTCCATCCTCAGATGCATGGGTCCGTCCTCAGATGCATGGGTCCATCCTCAGATGCATGGGTCCATCCTCAGATGCATGGGTCCATTCTCAGACACATGGGCCTGTCCTCAGATGCATGGGTCTGTCCTCAGATGCATGGGCCCATTCTCAGATTCATGGGTCCATCCTCAGATGCATGGGTCCATCCTCAGATGCATGGGTCCGTCCTCAGATGCATGGGCCCACCCTCAGATGAATGGGTCCATCCTCAGACACATGGGTCCATCCTCAAATGCATGGGTCTGTCCTCAGATGCATGGGCCCATTCTCAGATTCATGGGTCCATCCTCAGATGCATGGGTCCATCCTCAGATGCATGGGTCCGTCCTCAGATGCATGGGCCCATCCTCAGATGCATGGGTCTGTCCTCAGATGCATGTGTCTGTCCTCAGATGCATGGGTCCATCCTCAGATGCATGGGTCCATCCTCAGATGCATGGGTCCGTCCTCAGACTTTTGTATATAATTTGTCTTGGGTATATAAAGGGCATCAAGATATTTAAGTGTCCTTAGATGATACCACAATTTCCCAAACAGGAATCTTGACACTGTCTGGCTTACATTTAATCACTTCTGGATTTCTCTGTGCTTTGTGTTGCCTCACTCTCTGCCTGTTTGTTTTTCTCCATGGGCCATACTTTTCACGGCAGCAGTTTTTTGAGGCTATAAGTCTGTTCAGGGATGAAATCAGGTCTGAGTTTTCATGAACCCAACCAGGTCCTTATGAATCTGATGGCATATTATTTCTCCTCAACAGTAACATTACTTCACAATAAATCTTGCCCACCACCATATATATACTTTGATTCTAGCTATTTTAAAAAACTTGTTTTGGTTCTTTGTGAATTTCACACCCTGCATCCCCCTCCCACTCGTCTCCCCATTTCTTCCTATCTGCTCCCTGTCCTTCCATCCTTGCAGCATCCCTCCCAAAAGAAAATGAAATAAGATAGAGTTAAAAATAAATCTTGTCATGGAAGCTGTAGTGTGTCACAAAGCACACCCTTTCACGCACACATTTTTACTTGCGAATGTTCATTGCAACAAGTCATTGGTGTGGTGGGAGGCCTCTGGCTTCTGCTGCACTGTCAATACTGGATCATCAAGAGGGACTCCTATTGGATATCCCGTGTTTGCCCTGTGTCACAGAGATCCTGTAGCTTTGGATCTTCGGGACTGGCCCCTTCACGTGCTCCAGCAGATCATTGATGGGGTAGATGTTAGGGTGAGCCAACTCTGGGCCTGGTTGGTAGCCGAGTTGGTCAGCCCACCAGCCAAGCAGCAATCCAGCACTGCCCTGGCTAGTTCCCCCAATGCTACAGCCAGCAAGGGGCAAGATCAGCTCTCCTGCTCTCATCCACACCACCAGAGCCAGGTCTATTGTGCTGCCCAGGCGAGGTGCAGGGCCTGCTCTCCTGAGTGCTAGTGAGGAGCAGGGCCAGCTTGCCTGCTCTCATGATCATAGGGCCAGCTCTTCCACCTGCCTCAGGCACCCAGGGTTGAGGTGAGGGGGAAGGCCTCCTTCCCTCACCAAAGCCACCCAAAGACTAGGGGTGAGGCTAGCTCTCCTGTGTGCATGCCCTGGGGGCCCTCCCACTCAGGCCCCACCATTAGGGTAAACTGAGAGGCAGGGCCAGCTCAGCACAGTGCCTCAGGTGGCATTCCAGACCAGAGACATCTGCATGGCCTTTGATGGTAACACCGACATCAACACATACCCTGGTTGCCATAAAACCATAGACTGAGACATGACCCCGGCAGCATGGGCCCCGATGTTCCCATGGCCACAGATATCAGCACAGGCCACTCATATCAGCATGTCCCCCTAATCCTCCATGGCAGCACAGCTCTCTGAAATCTACATGGCCTCTGGTGGTATCTAAACCACACACATCCAACTGGCTACATCAGCACAGAGCCAAGCTGTAGCAGGATAATGGACCCAGACATGGCCCTTGGTAGCAACCCGGAACCAGGACCTCACCATAGCCTCTTCATATCCACCTGCTCCTCATCTTTCTCCACAAGTGTACCATGCCCTCGGTTTCGCTTTCTCTTCTGTCTCTCCACCCTGTACTCCATCTTCCCCACCTCTCCATCGCACATTCACCCATCGTAGCAGAGCCACGGTCACGACAGGTGCTTGGGTGTCTTTCTTCTGGCCTCGCGGGTTGGCAGGACCTCAGTTATTTGTGACAATAGTATCATATTTTAATTCCTGATTATGGAAAATGACGTTGAAAGACCAGCTTTTCTACTCTTTGTTCTTTGGGAACAGCTCTCGGGGTCGTGAAGAGGCTCCTCCCCTTCCACATCTTCCTCCAGGGTTCCCTTCCTTCATTTCCATGGGATTTGGGCCGACTCAGGATGCCCGAGGATGAGAAGGGAGAAGCCACGGGAGAAGTAAAAACAGCTGGCACTTGACTTCTTCAGACCCAGTCTAGTCTGGAGGACTTTGTCTTTTCCATCGACACCCATGATCTTAGAAATAATTGTTCCTAGTTTATTAATGTTTTCTAAAGCCACTCAGAATTGGGAGGAGAAATCAAACTTTTCTCATCTCAAAGCTTGGTTCATCATAACCCCCACCCCTAAATGGGGTTTGCCCTTGATCTTGGAAAGCATCTGCAGCCCTGAGCCCAGTGTTCCTCATTCAGTAATACCAAGTAGAAGTGTGTTCGCTGATCTTCAGCCTTTGTCTCCCACGACCATTAAACTATAAACCACAAAAGGATTCACAGACTTCTCTTCATTCCAAGAATTAAGAAATCCCACTGAGATCTGGGGTTTAAGGGCACCTCTTGATTATATTTGTCATCCAATTGGCTTTCTATGAAGCTCAAGACCAAAGAAGAATTTTTTTTTAATCTGCAAGTAAAGAAATCAATATTTTAATAACCTAAGCCAGCAAGCTTTCTGTAGATTTTGCAGTATTACCAGTCTCCGCTAAACTCACTTGGGATTTGTCTTTTAACGTGCGTGTGTGTGTGTGCGCGTGTGTGTGTGTGTGCGCGTGTGCGCGCGCGTGTGTGCGTGTGTGCATGTTTCTGTGTGTGTGTGCGCGCGCGCACATGCACGCGCGTGCGTGCGTGTGTGAGTGTGTGTGTGTGCACATTCCTTTGGAATACTAACTCAGTTTTCAAAGTCAGCTGAAGGGATCTGAAATTGCAACTTTCAGGTGGGAAAAATAAATCCAACTTCAACAGTTCTTTTTGAAAACTTTGAGATAATGTTAGCGTAGCCCCTAAGAAAGTTCTGGGCATGCAATAAAGCTTAGCAAGTATTATCTGCTTACCTCTGGCAAATAGTATCTGCTTACCTCTGTCATTTCTTGCTTTGGGGCTACCAGATGCCCTGATATTGATCCCAGGAAGTATCTGAAAAAACCTGAGAGACAAAGAGCTTGGACTTTTGGGCTGGGGCTAGGACAGACTCAGAGGCATGCTGTTTTGAGACTTTTTTTTTTTGGTTGATGAAAGTCTCAGCTGGGTGCTGCTTGGTGGATTGGGGCTGGGGTTAGGACATGCTCAGATCAGAGAGATGTGGCTTGCAGGCTTGTTCTACAGGACAGTCTTTTAAAGAGGCAGCCGACAGGAAGGGTAACAGATACTTAATTTCAAGATCAAACTTGGTTTGAATGCTAGTATTCCCATGTGCAGACTCGTCTTTGGCAAGGCATGCCAAACTTTAATGGTGGAGTCTATCCCACATCCCTCCAAGGGAGTATGACTTGCTATTAACCAAGGTAACATTTCAGTATTTAATACAAATGCCGGGCATAGAACAGTTACTCAATAATCATTAAAACGAAAAGTCTCAAATAGGCTGGCTTCCTTTGTCTGATTCTACTTCCTATTGCATTGGTTACTCTCTTCATGATATTAGTCACTGTCTGAAATGGTCTTGAAAATTTTGTTTACTTTTTGCCTATTCCTAAGATTTAACACTATTCTCTCAACGGCAAAAGCATACATTGCCTTGTGGTATGTCCTTCTTGACAATTTCTTTCAAATTCCCAAGTCAGATCTACCCAATGAGGTAGAGAGTTGATCCGCCACCTTCCAACAATTCTACACAATCACTTTAGCTGTGATGTAATATGCACCCCTTTAGAACTTTAAAACAAACAGACAAAACAAAACACAATCGCTCTATCTAACCCAGTGTAGACCTCACAACGTTCTTGCCTCAACAAACTGAATGATGGAATTACAAATATGTACCTATGTGGCTACCCAACGCTTTCTAAAACTAAGGCTTCATGGGGGTAACACACGTGGATGCTCCTCTTTACCCATCTCCTGCTTCTCTCCTGGTACCATCTGCCACCATCTGTCCCAGCAGACTCCTGGAATGCATTTCTTCTTCTCCCTCGTGAGACAACAAATTAGACTTCTGGCTTCCCCACAGTGGAATTTAAAGTTTCCGTCTCCTCGTGCCTTTCTTTATTCTCTCTGTCTTACTTTCTTTGTAGCATTTTGTGCCGTGGGAAATGGATTTTTATTTGATTTGGTTGTGTGTACCGACTTCCTCATCATCTGGCTCCCATGGGCAAAAAAAGAGTCTGCTTTGTCCACCGCTGCATTTCTCAGTGACAGTGGAGCTGCACCTCATGCAGTGTGCACCTCCTTCTGTGGTAAAGTCACACTACTATTTTAGAGACTATGAAGACAAACAAAAACAAAACAAAACAACAACAAAAACCTTCCCACACAGCTATGAGAGACTGTCTTTAAGTTATGTAGAACTCTTGTTTCACATTTAGCCCGTTTTTTAAAATTGATTTATTTTTAGGTTTTGTGAATGCATGTTTTGCTTGCATGTGTGCATGTATACCACACCTGTGCCTGGTTCCCTGTATCGGCTAAAAGAGAGCATTGGATCCCCTGGAGTGGGAGTTCCAGAACGTTATGAGCCGTCCTTAAAGAGCAGCAAGTGGTCTCAACTGCTGGGCGATCATTCCAGCCCTAATGTATGTTTAAGCAACATCTTTAGATTTATTAGGGATATTTCTCTTTTACACAGGTGATTCCTGTGCATGTGGGAGAAAGAATGTATAAACAAAATAAATTCAAGTAGTTGCTTCTGCTACAGAAGCCTAATTCCCTGGGCGCATCCTGCTGCTGCCTCTTCTCCCTAGTCCTCTGCATCTGAAGTTGTTCACATACACTACAAGTTTTAACACTGGTAAGTTCTTCATCTTACCAGAAAGTGTTCCTGAAAAATTTGTTGGAGCATAAACGGGAGTAATTTTTCTTCCCAAGCACATCCTTGAATAGATTGCAGACGGAAACATCCAGGGGGCTTTCAGTTATCCCACGAGTGAACTCTGAGAACGTCTCCGCTGTCACCCAGGTAACAGAGATCGCAACACACCATAGGGGGAAGGATGAACTTGCATATTAAAAATATGAAAGGGGGTATATCTCAGGAATTTAAAAAAATTACCTTCTGTAGGTAAACCACTTACCAGATAAATTCTGTATATATATATATATATATATATACATATATATATATGTATATATATATATATATATGTATATATATATATATTAGAAAATCACTCATGGGCCTTTAAATTCTGGAACAAGTAATAAACTGATAATTATTTTTGTAAGTCAATCTAGGGAGAATCGTGACTTTAAGTTTTTAACGTTTTTTTTCTTCCCCTGAGACTTGGTGCTTCCTGTAGGCCAAACTGACTTCTAACCCAGTGTTCCTGTTCAGCCTCTCAGGTGCTGTGGCGCGGTTACACGTTTCCTTATTCATTAAATCCTAAAAGTTCACAGCCGTATATTTTATAGTATCTAGTTTTGTAAAGAAGCTCTGCATTCTTTTACTGTGCCGATTAGAATGCATTTCAGTTTCGAACCGGCATTTATTTCAGCCACTAGAGGGCAGCCTTGTTTAACTTTTCGCGTCTCCTACAGCCTGGCTGGGTGGCAGTTCTCTGGCAGAAATTTCTGGAGGAGGAGGACTCCAGGAATCCAGCTAACTGCATTTTCCAGGGTTTCACTACTAAAGGCTAGCCGGTCACTGCTTTCTTCCTCAGGGGATGTATGGTGTGGAGAGGTCTCACGCTCTCATGAAACCTGGTATTCCTTATTTGCTAGACAAGAGGAGGTCTAGAGTGTTAGTTGCTAGACAGGATGAAAGGTTAAAGGCTATTTGTGGGATTTGAACCCCTCAATGACAAAGATTTGCCTAGAGCTGTGCAAATGTTAAAATACCCGGAGTGGTCCAACGAGTCAGAAAGATAAGAGGTTGGGAGAATCTGCATAGAAGGTGTTCTAATTCGTCAGCGTAGACAGCAGGAGACGGCGTCTTAGATTTTATATCCTTCTTAGAACCTGTCTTCATTTACTCTATCACAGTGAATTTGATCATATGGAGGTGTAATGTGAACTTCTAAGCCAGCAGGAGAAACTCTCTAGCAGTCTGACAATTGCAATTCAGTCTAAGGGATAAATATTTAGATGCAATATCATGAGAGCACAAGGTGAGACTGACTTAGCAAGAAGAAGGAAATCTTGGAGCCGGGTCTTGTAAGGTAGCCGGCCATGTCTGGAAGTGTGGGTCCAAACACAGGCGCACAGGCATGGATGCGCACATGCACACACACACATGCACGAGCGTCGTGCGCGCGCGCGCGCGCGTACATACACACCACAACGACGAAGAGGGGAATAAAGTTCTATCTAGTAAGTCTACATCCCACAGACTCTTTACTTGTCTTTCATAGGCATAATTTCAAAGCTTTCCCATCCCCGTAGAAGTGCTATAGAAGTGGTAGTAGGGGTCCAAGCTTAATTTGCTTTAGAGTTAACAGTCTTTCTACAAAAAACTCACTATAAGAACCCATGGCAACTTTCAGGCATTCCTTCTACACGTTGATACTGATGCTTCCAGATGCGTCTGCCACGATGCTAGGAATGAGTGGCATACATGAATGAGATAGAATACAATCTCTTCTTGCAAGCATCTACAGTCTAGTAAAGAGGAACTCATAATCCAGACGATAATGTCACTTTGTGCAGGTGTATGGAAAGAGCCATCTCCACTGAGTGTTACCTAGTGATCATGAAGCCGTATGAATCATTAAAAGGTCAGGGTGAGCTTCAAAATGACCAAGATGGAGTCACGGCCATCACAGTATGTCGTATCTTCGTCTTAAGTTATATGCAAGGTGAATTCCCTAACATATTCCTGAACAGGCACCGCAGTGTCAATTGCAATCCGGAGTTAAGTAGGAATGCTGACCCCACTGTTCCACCCAAATACTGCTTTGGCATTTCTCTGTCAAAGTTCCCAGTGTGCTTAGAGGTAGATTCACTCATGTCGATGCAAGATACTAAAGAGACATCATGGGAGCAGTGTCACTTCAAAATGTTTAATTTTTATTTTGTTCACAGAAAGAGAATCTGTATAGACTTTCAGGTATGTATTCTTCTTTCTGTTTAGTGTGCTTATGGACCCAAAGGCTTCAGATAACTGATGCTTCCTGAAGCCTTTAGTCTTTGGATACCCACAACACTCCGGAGCTTTGCCCTAGAAAACCCGTCATAGTATCTCTTCAGTAAAGGTCCTTGCTGTGAAAGAAAGGTGTTCTGCAAAAGGCAAGATAATCAATGCTTCTGGCTTTAACTGGCAACTACTCATTTCTGTCCCACAGACACACATGGGAGGTTAAAAGTAGGCTGTCCATAGATAATATACAGAAAATGAATGAATAAGAAAAAAGATAGGTGTCAGGCCTGATTTGTCCTACACACTGACCTCCTACACCCGTGTTCTACGTTGTTTAACCCTCCTTTTCCACTTGGTTGGGCTGGAAGAGGTCACACAGAAAAGGGTCCCAAATGTGTTAGCCACTCTCAAGCTGATCTGTAGCAGCTATTGACGAAACCTAACAGGAGATCTTTGTACCAATTCAAGTTTCTCGACAGACTGAGGAGACAGATAGACAGCCAACAGACAGACAGACCATCAGACACAGTAGTTGTTGCTAGGGTCAGCTGCTCCCATAATTGTGACTAAGCTGAGTCTACAAGTAGAGAGAAACCCAGAGTTAGAAAAATTACATGCGTTAAGAAACTAGTAAAGAGTTATCAGGAGTGGAGAGTATGGGCTTCGTGTGGATGGGAGTTGTCCAGTCCATGATTCCATTGTTCTGACACCACAAAAGACCTCAGGAATGATTATGTATCTTTTAATGTATTCTATTGCTTTGAAACGACATTCCAGCTTCGGTGCCTGGGTTCTTTGGATTTACTATTGTTCTTCTTGCCATGGGAAGCCTCGCAGCTTATTTCTTATTGTTATGGCTAACATCAATGAATATCTATTTCTGAGTACCAAAGGAGTATTCTCCCCTGCCTGCAGGTTGGGGACCAGAATTGTTCATCAAATATTCATTACCCAGTACTGACTATGTTAGGAGCTTTCTCTGCTGATCTTCTCTTCTATATTTGAGTTGTCTTCCCATGGACTGGATAACCACAAGTAGTTTTTCCCTTGAAAATGCACAGGTATTTTCCCTGAGGCATTTGGTAAGAATAAGAGTGGATGTGTTCCCTCTAAGGCCCCTCAGAGCTGCTCTGTGAGGTGTGAGGACTCCATATGGTGAAATCTGTCCCATGACAAGTCTAGTTTATTCCAGTTGCTGCTTCTATCAAGGACCTTGGTGAAAATCTTTTCAGATTTCTCACCTGAGTGCAAAAGTACTGTGGGGAAGCTTGAGAACAAGTTTCAAAGAAGGTCACATGGTTAATCAATATGCCTTTGTGGCCCATTATCTCCAGCCTGTGACACATCCTTCAAGTTCTGCTTAACAGTCCCAAGGGCTTGATTCAGACCTTGTTATCGTTGACAAGGTCTTTTTTTATTTTATTTTTTTTTTATTTTTGATACTTTATTTACATTTCCAATGTTTCCCCTTTTCTGGGTCTCCTCTTTGGAAGCCCCCTATCCCCTCCCCATCCCTACCTCTATGAGGGAATTCCACCTCCCACCCACCCGCCCACCCATACCCCTATTACCACCTTGACATTCCCCTTTACTGGGGCCTCTAACACCCTCAGGCCCAAGGGCCTCTCCTCTCTCCCTGATGGCCATTGAGGTCATCCTCTGCCTCATATGTGGTCTGAACCATGGGTCCATAGATGTGTATTCTTTGGTTGGTGGTCCAAACTTCAGGATGCCGGGGGGGGGGCAGGGGGGTTAGTGGGTGGGTCAGGCCCATTGGCGCTGTTGCTCCCTCCATGGGGCTGCGAACTCCCTCAACTCCTTCAGTCCCTTCTCCAACTCCTCCATCTGGGACCTCACTCTCAGTCAAGTGGTTACTGTTAAGTGAAACTTGGGCATTCTGAACTTTTGGGCTAATATCCACTTATCAGTGAGTACATTCCATGTTCATTCTTTTGTGACTGAGTTACCTCGCTCAGGATGATATTTTCAAGTTCCATCCATTTGCCTGCAAATTTCATAAAGTCATTGTTTTTAATAGCTGAGTAATACTCCATTGTG
>CM052710.1:28581415-28634109 GCA_028551405.1 Uromys caudimaculatus | reverse complement strand
AAAATGTGGTACATTTACACAATGGAGTACTACTCAGCTATTAAAAACAATGACTTAATGAAATTTGCAGGCAAATGGATGGAACTTGAAAATATCATCTTGAGCAAGGTAACTCAGTCACAAAATATGAACATGGTATGTACTCACTGATAAGTGGATATTAGCCCAAAAGTTCAGAATACCCAAGTTTCACTTTACAGTAACCGCTGGACTGAGAGTGAGGTCTCAGATGGAGGGGTTGGAGAAAGGGACTGAAGGAGCTGAGGGAGTTTGCAGCCCCATGGAGGGAGCAACAGTGTCAACTGGCCCAGCCCCCCCACCCCCCAGTCCTCCTGGAGGCTGGACCACCAACGAAAGAATACACATGGAGGGACCCATGGCTCAGACCACATATGTGGCAGAGGAGGGCCTTGTTGACCATCAGGGGGAGGAGAGGCCCTTGGGCCTGAAGGTGTTAGAGGCCCCAGTAAAGGGGAATGTCAAGGTGGGAATACAGGAATGAGTGGGCAGGTGGGTGGGAGGTGGAATACCCTCATAGAGGCGGGGAGGGGGAGGGGATAGGGGGTTTCCAAAGAGGAGACCTAGAAAGGGGGAAACATTGGAAATGTAAATAAAGTATCAAAAAGTAAATAAAAAAATATTATGTTGGGAAAAAAATTGTTTAACTTCTCTGGTCTCTGTTTTTCCAACTATGGAATGGGGATACTACTGCCTACTGATTCTCTACAGGTTAATGAAACTGATCAAATATGATAATAGATGTGTGTTTTATATAATATAGTGTTATTTATGTCTCTGATGTCATTACTTGCATAATGAAAAAAGTACAGGATTCATCAAACAGATTAAGCATTAGAAAATATTTCTGGTTCTTTTCAATGAAACCACTTATAAACATTGAAAGATTTCAATGCTCCTGGTCATTTTGTGTACAAATGTGCACTGAACATTTTAGCAACAGAGAACGAGGGTAGAAAGGTCACTTTTGCCCTTCAGTGCTTATTTCTTTGACTAGCTTGTGATAAAACACACAAGGAAAGTAAATCAAGAGAATGTAGTTCTTACCTTAATTGATGTGTGATTTGAAACGAATCATTGGGCTTTTCTGGACCTCCATCTTCCTACACAATGAAGGCTTTGCTCAGCTCTCTAAAATGCTTTCTGGCTCAATAAATCAATAGTCCTAATTGAGTAGACAGGGCATGCACACATGAACAGATACAAGGAAGCTTGCAAAGTAATTTACCATCAAGTACTCACAAGTACAGACAGTATCTATTAAGTATTTAGGCAAGTCAACTGGAAGAGTGGCCCAACTTGCATGGCCCTACTCAGGAAATATTGACATATTGACTGGTGAGTCTCGTGCCAGCAAACTGCTTACAGTAAAAAATTAAGAATGAAGTATGCCTTACACCAGACTGACCTGTAGGCATTAAAGTCTCTCTGCTACATGAATGGTTCAGTGAAATTCTACTGGTGTCTAATGCTGAGTTCTTTTACATGGACTGCTTTATTTAATTTCAGATAGTTTAGTGACCTGTCAAACATTATTCTGCTAGCAAGTGGGAGAAGAGATTCAAAGAAAATCTTGATTCTTAGTCCATCCTTGCACACTTGACCTCATCCTGTTTTATAAGAACTGATTTGGCCAGGCAGTGGTGGTGCACGCCTTTAATTCCAGCACTTGGGGGGGCAGAGGCAGGCAGATTTCTGAGTTCGAGGTCAGCCTGGTCTACAGAGTGAGTTCCAGAAGAGCCACAGCTACACAGAGAAACCCTGTCTCAAAAAACCAAAAAAAGAAAAGAACTGATTTGATGTTAGACTTCAAAGAACCTGCTTGACAGGCTGTTGTTTTTCTCCCCACCACGTTTGACTTGCGTATCTTCACATTTTTTAAAAATAAACAACCCTTTTAAAAATAATTTAACCCAACTATTATTTTTGTTTCTAATTAAATGTGTTTGTTGAAATGTTTATGCATGCATAGCGTTCATTTTGGTTATTCTTATCCACACTCTCTTTTATCTCCCTCCCGTTCCCACCAATCCCCTCCTTCTAACCCCCTTTCCCACGCTGATGTCTTTCTGTTTTACGTTGTGATCTACCCAGTTTAACCAGGGCCGTCTGCATGACTGTGGGTGTCTAACTATCCACTGGACCCAGCTGGTCTCACCAGTTGGCGTACAACTAAAAGCAATGACTCTCCCCCCCCCCCCATCAGTTTCCCGTGAATCACCAGGGAGGTATAAGGTCCTGAGACTTCCTCCCTGATCCATGGCTGTCTATGGGAATACATATTTATAGAAGATAGTTTAATACCATGTAAAATTAGCAAAATAACACATTCCATTCTAGAGCCTATAACCTACACGGTTACTGGAAGTTTTTCACCAAGTTTCCTGAACAAAGGATGGGTTTCATTCTATGGAGCCGAGCCCAGTTCCAGAGAGTCGTTGGTTACCTTCATAGCTATAATGCAACTTTTGCAATAGTGGGGGGGGGGGGAGTATTTTGACTGGCAGCTTGGTATCACAGCTTGCAAAATTCACAGCTGCCGAAAACTGATGTTGACCTTTTCCACTAGCAGCCTTCACACACTCTCTGGCACTACGGCACACTAACCAGAGGCAGGGAGATGCTAGTGCAGTCCCAGCCAGATATGATGTTTTCAGTGCTAGGTCTTACGATCTCTTTCTCCTGGGTTCCTGCAATAGCCTGTGTAGTTTGGAGCATCTCTGGAGCCTTCCTCAACAACCTCTCAGAGGAAAATAGCTCCCACCAGGCACTGGGACCTTTCTTGATCAAATGACTTTGGGGATTGGCATTATTCACCCATGTAGGGTACCTCTGTTCAGGTGCTTTTGAAAATACCTTTAATTAGCTTACAGAGTGATAGGTTTCCATTTTTTGTTACTAATATCCTAGGAGCTAATATTCAAGTTCCTCTTAATTCTCTGTGCATCATGAAGGACTAGTGACCTTGAACAGCTTCTCAGCTTCAGTTACTTCCTCATCTAGATTACTCTTCTGGCAGCAACTCTTTTATAGTGAAACATCCTTCTCAATTTTGAAGACACCATATGCTATGTGGCTGTGTTTAAAACATCATCACTAAGTTTCTTTGTGATACTTTTGCCCTGTCCATCTAGTTAGTCTTCACCATTTACTCCCTGGTTTAGTCACTGGAGTCTTTCCTTGAGTTGATGCTAACAGATGAACAGCGTGCTTTATTAAGATGTATGGATGTGTCACCGCGTGACACGCTAAGTACCGGCTGCTCTGGAGGGCAGCTGTGATTCTTCCCTTGGAACGAATTCCTCCCTGAGCTTTCTGGAGGAAAAAAAACGGAATGTTCAGGCCATTCTGGTAGTGCCTGAAGCAGCTCCCTCCTTTTCCTGTCACGAGTCCCCTATGGGAACCCTTCCATAAAATGAGATGAGACTAAACGGAGAGAGGAATATCTGTCATGTATCAGGCCAGAAACCCTGGTTCAGAACACTAAGAAACAATAATATGAAGTCATATTCTTTCTCAGTCAGAGGCAATCGCAGAGTTTCAGATTGCACACAGCGATCGGGAATCAGAGCTGGGATGTCAGTGCCATGAGTGTGCACTGTAGCAGTCATTCAAGCTCCTCCCTTGGGTTCGTGACTCTTCTTTCCACACTGCTCATCAGAGGGAATGCTGTGTGATGGGGACAGCTCGTGCAGCAAGGTGGATATCTTCTTTAAAGTCGGAGCTGCATGAGTGTGTTCCTTAAACGTTTTATGTTTTGTTCATGCAAGAAAACAGAGCTTTAGGTGATGGAATCCTCTTGGTTCAAGTATTTGTAGTGTGTCGTGCCCATATAGGGTGTGTAATTTAGGACTGTCTGAACATGAAAAGAGAGTGGCTGAGGGTGACTGGCAACAAAGTGTGTAATGGGAAGACTTACATCAGCTTTTCTATATTCTTTTCTGAGAAGCTCATGATATATATACATACATATATATATGTGTGTGTGTATATGTATACATACACACACATATATGTATGTACATATGTATATACATATATATATATATTCAGCTTTTCTATACTCCTTTCTTAGAAGCTCATGCTTTAAATATATATACACATAAATATGGCATTTATCAGTAAATTCATGTAGAAATATTTTACTGTTGAATTAATGATTTTTTAAATATTTTCTACACAGGAAAATTCTATTTGAAATCAAGGTGCATAGCCTGTTTTTCTATTACTAGATATTAAAGATAAATAAGTTGACAGTTGCATAGAGTAGTCACTCTTATCCATGTAATCTGAGTATTGAAGTTGTAGATAACACTGAACCCTGTGTAACAGGACTTTTACTATGCAAACACATGACCAATTGAATGTACAGATTAGGCATGGTAAGAGATTGCCAATCATCTATAAAATAGAGTAATCCAAGCAATATGGTGAGATGAAAATTATATGACTATCGTTCTTTTAAATATCTTAGTTTACTATACTTACCCTTTTTCTTCTTGGAACATTAATTATGTGATGATACAGTGACTAGGCTGTGAGATGAAAAGTGTAGTAGTCGGTGTGGTGGAGTGGAGGCTGCAGTGGGGATGGCGTCTCAGCACTAAAATGGCTATTGTGAATATTACGTAGCATGGATACTGTACAAAATGATGACTGACATCTCAAGCAGGCAGAATGATTGCAACAGTGGCTTCAACGATGGCTTGTGGCAGCCACGAGCTTCTCATAGCAGCAAGCAGTTTAAAACTTAAATTGTTTTCTGGAAAAAAAAATTGTGTTTGTTTTCTATTTCCAGACTGTAGGTGATACGAGGCTAACAGAAACCACAGAAAGCAAAAACATTGCCAGCACTGGGGAGGTAGAGGTAGGCAGATTTCTGTGTGATTGAGGCCAGCCTGGTCTACTCAGAGAGTTTCAGGACAGCCACAGTTACATTGTGAGATCCTGCCAAACAAATAAACAAACAGTGATTCAGTGACTAAGGAGGACTCTGAAATATGTTCTTTTAACTGAATTTGATTGAGTGAGACGTATGTGATGTGGGATAAAATTTACATCTTCTTTGTTGAAGGGCCTCCTGCTTAAGGTCACAGTCCTCATGTTGGGATAGCTCTCTGAGCTGGGCACGAAATGGAGGACTCTCCTCCCGCAGCAAGGCTTCCTACTCTCTGCCTAGCCTTATTTGGAAGATGTCCCTGAGCATGGATGCCTGGCTTAAGTATGACCTTTGACACTGTTTCTTGCAAAAGCCTTCCCTCTGCTGCCTGTATCATACGTAGGTGTTTTGTTTCCACCCCGATGATAAGATCAAGCTTCTTAATACATACTGTGCTCATCTATTAGACAATCTTATATGTTTCCCTCATCTCTGGAATAATGTTGAGCTGCCTCTCTGAAGCTGATCCCAGCAGTCTGTCTTTCCACTGTACTCACAGATCATCTGGGCCCTGCTCATCTACTCTGCTCCCCTCACCCTTGTGGGCTGGTGGCCAACGTCCCCCAAGGACTGGGAGACCCACACTTCTTGCTTTGTAGTTCTATGAATTTTGATAGATGCAAGCAATTGTGTAACCACTGTCTCCACAATCTAAAAGTATATTTTTATTTCCTGCAAGAATTCCTTTGTGACTTCTAGAGTTAATCTTCCTTTGCCCCATTCCTAAGCTTGTGGCAACTAGCAATGTATTTATTTATCCCTTTGCTTTTGGAAAATGTCACATAACCAGGATACGCTATCTTCATTTAGAATAAAAATTTTGAGCTATATCTTTTTTGCATGTTATAATCATGTTTCCCTTTTATGTCTAGGTACTGTTTCATCATTCATTTAAATATATATATATATATATATATATATATATATATATATGTGTGTGTGTGTGTGTGTGTGTGTGTGTGTGTGTGTGTATATACACACAGACACACATATATATATTTTTAAAAAATTAATTTATGATTTATCAGACACCTTTCTACCAGGTTTTTGGTTATGACTAATAAACTTGCTGTGAACATTAAAGCTGACTAATGCTTTCATTTTTCTTGAGTAATTCCTATATGTGAAAGGATTGAGCCACATGATAAATTTGCATTTCAGTTCTTGAAGTTATTATATATTTTATGTATGTTTGTGTGTGCATATGTGCATATGTATGCAGGTATACATATGTCTGTGGAAAGCAGAGATCGGCATTAATTGTCTTCCTCAGCTACTATCTATACTATGTTTTGAGACAGGACCTCTCATTAGACCTGGAGCATCTCATTTTGGTTAGATTGGCTGGCCAGAAAACCCAGGATCTATCTGCTTCCAGCTCAACAGCACTGGGATTACTAGTGTTGGCTGCCATACTCTTCTTATTTTTAAACATGGGTACTTGGGATGAATTCAGGTCTCCATGCTTGCATGACAAGCATGTTAGAGAGTGAGCCATTTCCCAGTCTTGTGTATTTCAATAGGCAGACAGCTTCCTAAATGGTGGCATGTCACAGTTAGTCTTATGTCAGATTGACACAAGCTAGAGTTGTCAAAAAGGAGGGAACCTATATTGACAAAATGCCTCCATGAGATCCAGATGTAAGGCATATACTTTATTGGTCATTGATAGGAGAGGACCCAGCCTATTGTGGGTGGTCCTTGGTTCTATAAGAAAGCAAGCTGAGCAAGTCACAGAAAGTAAGCCAGTAAGCAGTAGACCTCCTTGTCCTCTGTATCAGCTCCTGCCTGCAGGTTCCTGCCCTGTTTGGGTTCCTGTCCTGGCTTTCTTCAACAATGGACAGTGATATGGAAGTGTAAGCCAAATAAAAGCTTTGCTCCCCAACTTGCTTTTAGGTCATGGGATTTTGCCATAGCAAACTCTAACTAAGACTTGACATCATTAAATACTTCTGTTGTCATTGTATGAAAGCCAAAGTTTCTCTAGTCTTCTCAATAAGTGTCATGGACAGTCTTTATAGTTTACCTGTTATACAGGTGTCTCATAATATTTCATAGTGGCTTTTATTTGCATTTTCTTAGCAAATCTTTAAATTGTTGAAAGGCACTCAAGAAATCATGAGATGCCAAGCACCCTTCCTATGTTCATTTACCACCTGTATGTTGTCATTAAGTGGTGATGTAAAACTTTTGCATTTTAAAGGTTAATTTTTAAAAAATTCTGTGTATGCATGTGTGTCTGTGTGTTGGTAAGTACACTTCCATGCAAAGGCCATAGAGGGCATCAGATCTCTTGGAGCTGAATTAAAGGTTATACTGAGCTCCCGGAGTGGCGGTGGGTGTTAGGAATCAAACCTGGGTCCTTTGCGAGCACATTATGTTCTCTTAGCCACTGAACCATTTCTTCAGCTTCTAATTCTTTGCAACTTTTAATCAGACTGTTTTACCTTATTGATTTCTGAGAGTTCTTTACATATTCTGGATATCAATCCATAACTGATAAAGATTGCATACGTATTTTCTCTTACTTTTCTACATTTCTGTACCTTTCCTAACAGTATTGTTCAAAGAGAAGGTTTTGATTTTTATTAGGTCAAAGTTTTTTGTATCTTTTTCCCTTGATAGTTTGTGCTTTTTGTACCTATACAAGAAGTCTGCCTACTTTCATATCTCTTTTTTAATAAAGAGAATATTCTTTTGCAAAACCTAGAGAAAAGTTGTCTAGACTTCAAAACTTCCTTGAAATTCACCCAAGACCCTCTGCAAATGTCTTCAAAATGTATTTTACAAATAAAACAAACCCTTCGGATAGAGTTGTTTTAGTTCCAGAATTCTTTCCTTCTAATAATAATTTGTTTTTGCTTAAAGAATCATATGTCCTTATATGCTTTGATTGTCAACCTGACACAGCCTAGAGTCACCTAAGAAGGGAAGTGTCATTTGAAGTACTGCCTAGATCAGATGGCCTGTGGGCCTGTCCATGGGGTATAGTCTTAATTATTATCTGATGCAATAGGAGCCAGCCCACTGTGGGAGATACCATTTTTAGGCAGGCGGTTCTGGACTACATAATAAAGTTAGCTAGTAATGAACATGTGTGTGAGACAGCAGGCATTGTTTGCCTATGGTTTGTATTCAAGCTCATTCTTGAGTCCTGCCCCAACTTTCTTCATCAATGGCCAGTGACCTAGAAGAGTAAATCAAAATAAACTCTTTTAGTCTCCAAGTTGCTTTGGGTCAGAGTGTTTTATCACAGTAGAATGGAAACTAGGATACCATCCTTAGGTAGCTTTACTGTCTTTTTCATTGATCAATCATTATGCTCTAAGGTATTCAGAGTCCTTTGCCCTAGTCAATGTTTTGAACCTATTTTCTGTTTATTATTTAATGTTCCTTGATGTACGTATTTTTGTCAGTCATTTATAACCATATTAGGCTACGGTTTAAGGATGTAATGATAACCATAGCCCTTCCCTCTTTTGCTTTATTTAAAGGCTGGGTCAGCTCTGCAGTGAAGGATGTTTGCCTTCCTTGAAGTCATCCCTAAGAATGGTGATGTTTTATTGTTGATAATAATCATCGGGTTATTGAATGTACTTTTTTTGCTTCAGCTTTTCAAGGAATATTTTCCTACTGCTTTACTCTTGAGATGGGATAGTACGTTCATTCCCTAAAATATCTCACAATCCTCAAGGGCTCTGCACAGAAACAAATCATAAACAACAGAATCTGGAAGTTCCCTAACTGGCCCTTATACAATTTTCGTATCCTAGTGCTTAGTCTTAATCCTGGCTATGCCACTTTAGAATGCTCATGTTTTTGACAGTAAATGTATTCATCTTGAATTGTCATCTACAGAAGTGGTTTCTTCCTTATTCAGTTATATCACTGGGGCCACCATTGGCCCTCCATAATACCTGTTGTTGTCTATGTATTTACTCTTCATACTAGATCACAAGTTTCTTGAAGACAGGACATAACCTTTCCTTCATATCCACAGCACTCTACCTGGTACCACAGCTTAGGACTTTAATGCAGAAACCAGGGAAATTAAAGTATATGTTCAAGTTATGTTAGGATTGCTGTGAGCTAATAAAGCATCAATATTTCTATATTCATTTTTCTTTCTGGGAACAGAAGACAGATGCATGTGGAGATGAAAAGCTAAGTTTTAGAATCATATTTCCTTGGATTCAAATGCCAACTCCAATTCTGTCACTCTCTGGCTACGTCACTTTGTACATTTTTCTTTTATACACCAATTTCTGTCTTTTAAATTTGTATGTATATCATTATTACTGTTAGATTACTGTGTGTGAGAGAGACAGAGAACAACGGGGGGGGGGCAGGGAGAAACAGAGACAGAGTCTATGTGCATGCCACAATGCATAGATGGAGATCAGAAGACAGCTTGTGGGGAATGGCTTTCTCCTTCCTTCCTATGGGTCCTGGGGCTCAAACTCACATCCTCAGTCTTGGAAGCAAGAGCCTTTAGCAAGAGCCTTTAACTTTTGAGGCATGTTGCTAGGCTCATTGTTCTGTTTGTAAAGACAAGGACTCCAGACTTTGGGCTGTTTTGAATGTTAAGTAAGCCAATCACACAAAGTATATAGCACAGAGCATGCAGTATGTGGTAGATGGTAGATGTTAGTAGTGGGATCATTAGAATGTATTTTAAAGTTTATGTTTATATCAAGGCAGTTTTCCTGCCTTACCAAGTCTTACAATACATTGAATTATATATAGAGAACTATAAAAATGCTGTATTAGTTTATAGGAATAACTGTATCTCATGAACCTTACTGAATTTTCTTATCTGTTTGACTTTTACTCTTGTATAACAGCCCCGTTGTGTTTATTGATGCGTTTTCATTTGTAATTTTTAAATGCTGCATTTACGTTGAGTCGTAGCAACTATAAAGATTTTAACTGCTCAAATGGAAAGTTCATATGAGGGTCTCTGTGTTTTTTATATGCCACTCACAAATGTAAGACAGTTGTCTGTAGACTCATAACCAAAATGCCAGATTTTTGCAGTCTTCATAATAATTTGAAATGTAAAAATGTTTATGCAATTTAAAACACTGATAAAGTATCATGTGCCTGCTTCTCTATGTGTCCCTGATGCCAGAACAAAATGCATGTGACATCATTCATGCATCTAGGTTTCTTCTGTATGTTACTTTTTTCATTTATTAATATTTATTCAGAACACATCTTTCCATGTTTATTAATTTTATTAATATTTGTTCATTATACATGTTTTCAATATTTTACTCTTAGCCTTTCTATGTGTTAATTCTTTTCTTCCTCTGATTTTACTGGAGACTCATATAAACGTCAGACCACTCCTATCTTTTCTCTTTAAATACCTACTTCATGACAGCGACAGTGCTCAGCCTTAGAATACTTTAGTGTAACGCAAAATGCCTTAACTTGTCATACTATGGTTTAAGATTATCTAGAAAAAAATCTACATTTTTCTGAAAAATAATAATATTTAAAAAGTTTTTAAAAACAATATTCAGAGAAAGATAGGTTTAAATTAACTTCATGAGCATGCAGGTACCTTTCACCAGACATCAAGAGTACTCCCCACCCTCTTCAATTTCACTTCCTCTAACCCCCATAGACGTTGCATGTGACATAAATTTTCAGGTTCCTTGCAACCTGAAGAATCCACACATGGCAAAGACAGTCTTTCCTGTTACTTATCATTTCTCCAGAGTATGTTCATGCTGGTTCTTGGTTGGGCTCAATAGAGTTAAGTTCATATCTTCTTGTATCTGACTACATAATAATACAGGTAGGCTGAGGTTTCTGGACTTAGTTGGATGTTGCTTTACGTGAAATTTTGTTGTTATGGATAGATGTCTTCCATACAGAACAGCCAGGTAGTCCATTCTTTAACGGTGAGAGTTTTCTCCTTCTCCTTTTCTTCATTCTCCTCACCCTGTTCTCTGCCTCCTTTCTTTTTTGAAAGCACCCAACACCCTTGTAAAACACACACATGTGGGGGTATCAATTCTCCAATTTTCTGGACGTCTTAAGCTAATGTTTTCTTTAGTTTGTGTTTGCTTCCTCGAAGCAGAATGATTTGCCTATATCCAGATCTATACATTATGTATTAGTGGATGAGAAGTCACATGCAAATGGCAGGACATGGCAGGAGGCAGCTGCACAGATTAGCTTGAGCTGATCAAATAATAACTACAAGTCAGCTCTGCACTGGGCTCAATGAGTCTCCAGAGGGAGATCACAAGAATCTTTTCAGTTTTTCAGAATGGCTTTCCCTTTCTTGTACTCTTAATAAAAACATTTATTCCCTGGGCATCCTGGGGTAAAATTTAGTTGTAATCGGTAACAGTCAGCATATAGTTAATTATTAAAAAGCAGAAGTGCTATGGGACTGTCAGAGTTCAGGGAACAATGGTGGGAGAATTCAATGGGCATTAAAACAGCAATTATGCAGTTCCTAGGCAAGTGTGGGCCTCCTAGAGAAAGGAGAGGGGTAGCTGACAGGTCGGCCCTGGGAAAGGCACCTGTGCCCTCTGACGACATAAACACGGCTGGAGGAGGGAGGCGCCACTATTTTCTGGCTGAGAGGAGATGCCTTGTCCGTAATGGGCTGGAGGCCAGCAGCATAAATTTCTCCTCAAGCCTGAATATCTGAAAAAGAGCTTGCTCTTTGTAGCTGTCATTTAACAGATAGAATCTGAATGGATGGTTAAAGGGGACCTCTGCCAGACAAAAGGAAAAGCGATGTGGGATGCTTGGCCTTGACATCACTGGAATGTCTCCTTAGAGTTGGAAATTCTGTCTAGCCCACAGCTTCAGTATTCTCTTAGGGCACAGTGACTGACCTCTTGCTTGGTCCTTAACCTTGTTTCAGGGGTTGGAAGGATAAGTACAGCCAGCTGATGAAAAAAAAAGTCAAAAAAGCAGAGAAGTCTCCCAGTTGAAATTTATAATTAGGGTTAGTGAAGTGGCCTTGTCTCCTAGGAACTTCTGGGTACCAAGAGAGCTTGCAAGGTGGAGCTTAACATTCCAGATAAGTGTAGTTAACAGGGATGATGGACCAATAGGAGAAGGCAGAAAAGTAGACTGTGAACCACAGAATGCAGATCTGGGCAACTGGAGCATGTGGTTTTCCTATCTCTGATCTCTTGTTGCTCGGGTCTATACTTGGGTTAAACGCTTTACAAATAATTAATGTATCACCCACCGGTGCCACTTTAACAAGGCGGGTCACCTTACACCAATTTGCTCACACTTCTCATCTTGCAACCCTTTGTCTGTAAAATAGAAAGAGTGATCACAGGAGAGTTAACAAGGATTCAACGGGCTGGTGTATGTAAAGCCCTTTTGTAGGATCACACATCTGAAAACACGACATTATTCGGTGTTACTGTGGTTTCTTATCAAGAGTCAAACAGAAACTGACTTTCTATTTTTAAAATTGTACCAATATGCTTTAAATCAGCATGTGATATTTTAGATACCATTATGATATTTTCAAACGTAGTGTGATGTTATGATTGTCCTTCCTCTCCCTGTTCTGTCCGCTCACCCCTATTATCAGCTCTCCTTCACAGACTCTTTTTCTCTTTCATGGACCTTGAGTCCTTGAGTCCTTTTGCCCAGTACCCACCCTTCCTCTTCCCTAATGTTCTTACACAGTCTTGTTCTCTTCCCTAGGTTCTCAGACTCTACCCACACCTGTTTATGTATGTACATGCATCTATTAAAGGCTATGACCTAGCTTTTATCTATCTCGTTATAAGGGTCCATTAATTTGTTGATTTCTTGTTGCAGAAGGTTATCTGTTCCAGGCAAGCTGGCCCGTGAAAGCTCCTTGCCTAGTATTCAATACTTCCTAAGCTGAGGGCTGTCACTCAACATGAAATGCTCTTTAGAGCTTCAGTTGTTTCAACATCAATTTACCTCTCAGGCTTTTATAAATCCTATGAGATGTAAACTCTTCAGGAAACATGTAGCCAGCAACCCTTCTCCAGGATTAAGTCAACTCAGAGGCTACTTGAGGCAAGATTCAAACTAGGCTGGATTAATAATCATGGACATGAATGTTGGGAAAAATTCTGACAGCACTTGTTTTCAATCTGCAACTGTGAAGGTCCAACAAACACAGTTATCCTGGTTGTTTGGCATTTGGGTAAGTGTTTCAGCATCGACTGGTATGTAGGAAAAAATGTGCTTTGAATTCAGTACAAATAGCATATTGGAATAGCTGAGCATCATTTAATATTACCAGATAAAGAATAAGGAAAGATGTTTCTGTCTCCGATGCCCTTTGGTAGTCACTATACGCGAGGTAGCGCAGCATCTATAAACACAGACAATAAGGACACACTTTAAAACAAATAGTTGGTTGCAATAAGCACAGTGTGGGAGGGATGGCTGACCTTTCCTGGCATACAGTTTGCTTTGCCTGAGGAGATTCAATTTTTCAATGTGATCATCTTCTTGGGCAAATCTCCTTTTTCTGAGAGCATTTTTATACTTCTGGGCTGTCAGCTCTTGCCTTGCTCCTCCTGCCCTGGCTTCTCTTTCATGGCAAATTGAAAATATCCTACTCTAAGCACTTCATTTCTGATGTCATTCCAGTTCCAGCTGGTAGAAGCCAGGATGCCCTGTGAATGACGATGTCTACAGTTGAACCCAAGGCAGAGGCCTTGACCAAGGACATTGCCTGCTGAATGGGAGGGCTCCTTTATTTGGTTGGCCATTGTAAAGAGAGCAATAATCACCTTTGTGGGGGTGGGGGTAAGATGTAAGAACTGTGTTTGTTTCAATGTTATCCTTTTAAGGTGAGATGTTTAAAGCCGGGAATGAATTAAGGATATGAACAGAAGTATAAAAGATCTGGTAGTGTGAAAAATGAGAGGGCAGCCATAGAAGGGGACTGAATTTTTTTTTTTGGATGAGTTGCTGTTTATTTTATTTTTAAGTATTTATTTATTTATGTATCTTATGTATGAGTGCTCTATTGCATGTATGCATGTATGACCAGAGAGGGCATCAGATCCCATGACAGATGGTTGTGAGCCACTATGTGGTTGCTGGGAATTGAACTCAGGACCTCTGGAAGAACAGCTGGTGCTCTTAACCACTGAGTCTTCTCTCTGGCCTCTTATCTTATTTTTATTTTTTTACTTTTGGAAAGATTTTCTTTCTAGAAAAAAAATGAATAGATTAACCAAATTAAATAAGATGCCTTGGTGACAGAAAAACAATTATATTCTGATTGTATCCTCCCCTCCCTGTTCTCTCCCAAGTATCTCTCTCTCTTTCATCTCCCGTCTTCTCCATTCTCCCTTTCTCCTCAGAAAAGGGGAGGCCTCCCATGGATAGAAATCTGCCTTGGCATATCAAGTTATAGCAGGACTAGCTTCGTCTTTGTCTTTGTGACTAAGCAAAGCAGCCAATTTAGGGGAAAGGGATCCAAAGGCGGGCAACAGAGTCAGAGACAGCTCCTGATCCTGCTGTTAGAAATCCCATGTGAATTCTGTTACATATGTGCAGAGGGCCTATGTCTGTCCCACATGTTCTCTCTGTTTGTCAGTTTAGCCTCTGTGGGTTCCCACGGGTTCAGGTTAGTTGATGCTGTAGGTTTTCTTTTGGTGTCTTTGACCTCTCTGGCTCCTTCGATCCTTCCTCTCCCTCTTCAATAGGATTCCCAAAGCTCCACTTAATGTCTGGCTCTGAGTCTCTGCATCGCTTCTATTAGGTTCTGGGTGAAGCCTCTCAAGTGACAGTTATGCTAGGCACCTGAGTGTAAGGAAAGCAGACTATCATTAATACTGTCAGGGATGGACTCTCTCTCATGGCGTGGGTCTCAAGCAGGGCCAGTCATTGATTGGCCATTCCCTCAATTTCTGCTCCATCTTTACCACTGTACATCTTGTAGTTAGGACAAATTGTGGGTCTAAGATTTTGTGCTGGGTTGGTGTCCCAGTCCCTCCATTGGAAGTCTTTCTGGTTACAGAAGATGGCTCTTTCAGGCCCCATATCCCCCATTGCTAGCAGTCTTAGATAGGGTCACCCTAATAGATTCCTGGGAGTTTCCATCGTCCTAGGCTCCAGCTCATCCCAAAGATGTGTTCCCACCATTCCAGTTCTCTATCCCCATACTTTCTCCCTCTGACCTACCCCCAGTGGATCCATCCTGCTCCCCTCCCCACCCTCTCCCTGACCCAGTTCCCTCTCTCCATATGTCCCCTACTTCCAAAGGGGAATTACTTTTTAAAATGTTAAAAATTCTCCCTTTCCAGCTGAGAATTGTGGGGTTTTCTATAATTCCAGAACTCAGGAGGCAGAAGGATAATGAGTTTAAAGCCAGACTGAGCTGCGTAGTAAAACTACATCTCAATTCCTCAACTCAAACCCAGCCATAAAATTAATAATGACGATGACAACGATGACACTCAAACCAATTCAGCTATAAGAAGGCAGATCTCAAAGAGCTTAAATGACAGTACCAAGGTCTCTCTGTAATAGGAGGCAAGCCGAAAGATTTCAGCTAAGTCTCACTCTAGAGCACATGTCCTGTGTGGTTGATATTGGGTGGAGCAGGAAACAAGATAGGGCCTAGAAACAGAGGCCAGTGCAGCACCAGGGAAAACTTCATTGAGGAAATCCTGTGTGGGGATTAGGACTGAAGAGAAAGATATTTAGAGGGAAGCAGAGGAGGATATGTTATAGAACACAAAATTGAGCAACATATGAAGCAGAGGAAAATACATTGTTTAAAGAAACTGGCTGAAAATTCAGTGTGACTCAGATGGAGACTATGGAGAATGAGCAAGACCATGCAAGGCAACGATAAGACTAAGCGGGTGACTGGGCAGAGATCTTTAGTTGCACAGCTGCGTGTGATTCAGTCCCAACTGGCTTGCATCATCAGTGACAGAAGTTCAGAGACAGGAAAGTCCAGGATGAGAACGAGCTCCTTAAGTCATTTTAGTAGAGATAACGCTATGATGATGGTGTCTTTTTAACCTGAGTCTCTCGAGTGATCTTTGAAAACACAGACCTGGATCTGAGTGAGTGTAGGAGAGCGCTTACTGAGTCAACTGGTGGATTAGGAGTATTCAGTCATTCCGGAAACTCAGGGTTATCTCTTCCCTCAGTCAACACAGTTGCCAGAGACCCTGGAAAAGCCTGAAAACGTTTATACCCATTGACAGGCTTATCAGGCAAAGCAGCTCAGAAGCCACTGCTGCAGAAGACAAGATAGCAGGCTTCTAAAGGAAAGGAAGGCTAAGCAGGCAGGGCAAAACCCCGCTGTCAGCACGCGCATGCTCAGATGCATATGAGCCGGCGTGTCTACTCTTCGTTTAATTTTTTTATTCTTAACTAGCCCTGCTCATTAATCTAGGCATCTTTACTAAAGAAATATATTTTTCACATTAAAAAAAAATTAAAAATGTGTTTGGATTTAGGTAAAAGCATACTTCATTCTCACCGAACCGAAGCTGTTTCCAAGACTAAGAAACACAGTGTATGTTGGGTTTGTGCAGACACCAGCACTCAGGTTCTAAGCAAGAAACAGTAAATTGGCAGCTTGGTTAGCAGTCAGTGATCTGAGCTTGGTCCGTGAGGAGTGAGGGGTGCACAGCTTACATACAGGGTATTAAGTGAGCTGGAGAGAATGTTTGTAAACTCGAATTGTGTGCGCTTGTGGGACAGAGGAGAAAGCAGAACACAGACTTACCAGTCAGACCTGGGCTAAAATGAATTCATTTACTTAGGAGATGTTTGCTGAGAACTTATTGTGTGTTAAGTCACATGTGACATGTGGAGTGAAATGAGAAACAGAGAGACAAAATGTCCCTTGATGTAACACTCATGTTCGTTTCTAATCTGTAGATGTGTGACCATCTTTTCAATAGCATTTACAGAAAGGGGTCGCCATAGAGGGTTGTATCCTCTGGCCCACAACCCTAATTGTGTTTAGCATCTATTTTTATATGACTCAAGAAGATTTTTTTCTTACATTTGAAAATAATTGGGAAAATGGGGGAGAAAGCTTCATGATGTAAAATGATATGGAATTTAAAATCCTAGATGTAAGGTTGAATTGGAACAAGGCCATGTTCCTTAGCCTGCATAGCCATAGTCGGTGGCTACTTTCTCTCCGTAATGGCTGAGCTGAGCGGCTCCCACAGAGACAGCAAGGCTTGAGATGTCTAAATTATTTGCTTTTTGGCCTTTTACAGACGGACACCTGATCTCAAGTCTGCAGCTCTTTATGACCTTCTTCTTTGGGTTCATCCTGTCTCCGACCTTCCACTTCGGTTGCTCTTGTCAAGCAAAACAATCTTCTCCCTGTTGCCAGTCCCAGGGATTACCCTGTTACTTGACCTTTCAACAGAGTTATTCATGGTCGCTGTTTCTCTTCTAACATTTTTTTCCTTCCTTTTTGGCTTTTCTAACATGACATTGACATTCTCATTTCTTCTTATTTCTACCGCCCAACCCCACCCCCATTCTCTATAATGTAGAAAATATAGAAGCATCAACTATACACATCCAGCCTGTACTTATGTTTTATAAGACATTTTAATGTTGCTCTGAAACACCTCCACTGAGTTATGCCCACACTTGCCTCTGCCTGCCTGAAGCTGATTCTCCCAAGCCCTTCCCTTCCCTTTCTGTCAGCTATACACACAAAGAAATGCTAGAGCATTTTAGGATAACTGTGTCTTGTTTGATGATGCTCACTAGTCCCTGTTCCACTCGGGAGCTTTCTGAATCTATAGGAGATGGAGCCTGAGCTGGTTCAAACTTCTTACACCAGGCAGTTTATTTTCTACATATTTAAGTATAGTACACTTTGAAAAAAACAAAAGGTTCCTGGTGTACCACAATCCTATGTGCATAAGAGACACAGTTACATTGAAACTCCTCTCAAAGTATGTGTCACTTCTTTCATGAAGATGGGTACTATAGCCAGGATGTATGTGCTCTCCTAAGGACCCAAGAGAAGGATTCAGTGTGGTCTTGATCATGCAGCTAGCAATGAGGTCACCTAGGGCATTCACTACTTCCAGCCCTGCTTGTGGGACCCTGGGGGAGCCCCTGGCCATATAGTTATCACAGAAGCCACCTAGGCTATTAGCTACCTCCATGTGCAGCCTTCTGGGCAGAAAACAGGTTATAAATCTCTTCTGTTGAAGAGACAACCCTGCATGCTTAATATTCCTGGTTCCCCTGGTGCTTATCTATGAGCACAAGAATCTTTGTGCTCCCAACAAGGACACGTGGAAAACAGAGTCAGGTAGCTGCCTTGGTATAATGTCCTTCTCAAGATCATAAACTCAGACTGCGAAGATGGCCCAGTGGATAAAATGCTTGCCGTAGAAGCACCATTATCAGAACTCAGATTCCCAGAATCTTAGTAATTGCCCTATAGGCATGATGGACAATCTGTAAACCCAGCATTCAGGAAACAGCAATAGGAGATCCTTGGAGCAAGTTGACTATCTAGAGTTGCCAAATCAAGGAGCTCTGGGTTCAACTGGGAGACCTTATGTCAATAAATGTTGTGGAGAGAGACTGAAGAAGACTGTCAATCTTGCGCATTTACAAGTAGGCATGTGTGCTCATACGCATGTAAGCACACATCACAAATGCATACGTCTCACACACACACACACATACACACACAGACTCACACAGAGACACACAGACACAGACACACAGATACACACACAGACACACACACAGACACACAGATACACACACACAGAGACCCACACACAGACACACACCAACACACAGACACACACAGAGACACATAGATAGACACACACAGAGACACACAGACACAAACACACAGACACATAGGCACAGACACACAGATATAGACATACAGACATAGACACAGACACACAGATATACACACAGACTCATACACACACACACCAACACACTGACACACAGAGAAACGCACAGACACACACGAAGACACACAGACATACAGATAGACACACAGACTCACACACACACCAACACAGAGACACAAAGACACACAGGCAGACACACACAGAAACACACAGACACATAGATGCAGACACACACACAGACACAGACACATAAAGACTTTCTCTCTCACTCACACACACACCAACACACAGACACAAAGACACACAGAGAGATACACAGACACAGACACACAAATTCCAGAACAGTGGTAGAATGTCAACCTTCCATACAAAAGCACAAAGCACTTCAGTTTCCAGAAGTCAAGGAGTTTTTACAATCTTCTGGGAAGAAAGACAGCAACAGTCACCTGCACCCACCTGCTGTTTCCTGGAGCAGTCCCAGGTCCGCCAGCCTCTGGCAGTCTGTACTGTTTCCAGCTTACAGGGAGGATTTCCACTCACTAATGCCAGAGGGTGTTTATTCCCTGGGACGTTCTCCAACTCTGCTGACCTGCCTCCACTGATCCTTGCATAGCCCAAGGATCCCCCACGGTTTCTGTTATTGCTATTGGTGGTGCTTCAGTTACACAGCTGTGCAAGATTTACCTCAAGCTCAGGCTCTACATGATTTTCTTATCTATAAGTCTAAGTTTGTAAAACTTGAAGGTGTTCAAGAACACCTTCAAGTGTGTGACAATGTTTGCTACTAGTGCAAGGCTAAACTTTTTGATCGTGGGGTCTGAGTGAAGCCTTGAAGAAAGTATCTGTATACATGTTTGTGTCATTTGAATGACATATTGCCTTTTAAAATCTATTGTAAAATGATTCTGGTTACATTGTGCTGAAGGCTTTCACTAGCAACTGAGAAGGTAACTTAAATAAAAAGATGATTATTCTTTGGTAGTTTCATCTGTGTATACAATGTATTTAAATCTTATTAATCTCTCATCTGCCTCTTCTAACTCCGGGATCCTGTCTTCATTTTTCTCCCAATTTTATGTTCTTTTATTCCTCCCTCCTCCTCCTCCTCCTCCTCCTCCTCCTCCTCCTCTTCTTTTTTTCTTCTCTTTTAAAAAGTAACCACCAAGTCCAGTTAGTACTTCCCGTGTGTATATGACTGTAGGGCTATTCACTAGAGGACGGGCAACCTACCCTGGACCACAATGTTGCAGATAACTAATGCTTTGTCACGAAGCAACCATCAACTATTTTTTTTTTATTATTTATTTTTATTTTATGTGCATTGGTGTTTTGTCTGCATATATGTCTGTGTGAAGGTGTCAGATCTCCTGGAACTGGAGTTTCAGACAGTTGTGAGCTGCCATGTGGGTGCTGGGAATTGAACGTGGGTCTATCTGGAAGGGCTGCCAATGCTCTTACCCACCAAGCCGTCTCCCCAGCCAAACCATCAACTATTAATAGTTCCTCAGCTATAGGCACAGCTCCCTCCTGGTCCGTGCAGGAATGTTGACTTGCCTGATTTTTTTAAATCTGAAAATAGATATTTTTCCATACTCCACATTCTGATTTCAGTTTCCCCTCCTTCAAGTCTTCCTAGAGCATCTCCACCCCCTCCCCACCCAAATCTTTTTCTCTCTCATTAGAAAATAAACAGGTGTCTAAAAATAAGACAAAATAAAAATCATCAAACCAGAATAGGACAAAAAAAAAAAAAAAACCAAATGAACATTAGAAAAAAGAACTAGACACTCGTATGCCTGCCACCTGCCCCACCATAAGGCGTGAGTGTGCAGAGGTCACCCAGAGACCACCAGTGGAATGGCCTGTCCACACCAGGAGCCACTGCAATGTGAAAATATTTGTTGGAGAGATGGAAGAGAAAGAGAAGCATATCAGTTTGAGCATTATGAAGAGAGGCAGAACCCGAGACATGAGGGTGGAGAGGAATTGTCTGATGTGAGTAGCCTGCCCTGCCACCTGAGGCCATGTGAAATCTTGGCCCATGCTGCCACTCAGATCCATGTTTAGGTCTGTGGCTATGCAGCAACAGGGGTCTGAGTCTATGTCTATGTCTCAGATTATCACCAAAGACTCTGAGGATGTCCTGAGTCTGGGCTGCCATATGGGACCATGTTGATGTCCAAGGGCTGTGCAAAGCTGGCCCCACCCCTCAATGGCTGCAGCACTCAGGAGACTAGGTCCTGGACCTCACCCAGGCAACACAGTTGAGCAGACCTTGGTGGTGAGGGTGCAGGTATGCGACCTTGCCCCTTTCGGGCTTTGGCAATGGACGAACTAGCTGGGGCAGCGCTGGAGAGCTCACCCTTGTGGTGATGTGTGGGAGAGCTGGAGGACTGATCAACTCAGCTACAGCCCAGGCCCAGATCCAGGGCCTGGAGTTTGTCCATCTCAATACCATGAATCTATGAACTGCTGTAGCATGCGAAGGGGCCAGTTCTGCAAGTTCAAAGCTGCAGGAGCTCCACGACAGAGAGTAACACCAGGATGTCCGGGAGAAGTCTGGCTGAGGATCCATTATTGATAATAGAGCAGAAGCCTGAGGCCTCGATCCAGACCAATGACTCATTGTAACAGACATTTGCAAATAAAGATGTGTGTGCAAAAAGGATATACTGTGGGACACACTGTGACACACTACAGCTTTCATGACAAGATTTTTTGTTTGTTTATTTTGTTTTATTTATGTTTTTGTGGTGGTTTGAATATGCTTAGCCCATTTGCAGTAAAACTATTAGGAGGTGTGGCCTTGTTGGAGTAGGCGTGGTCTTGTTGGAGGAAGTGAGTCACTGTGGGTGCCCGCTTTAAGGTCCCATGTTTAATCTCCATCCAGTGAGGAAGAATCAGCCTTCTCCTGGCTGCCTTAGGATCGAGGCGTAGAACTCTCAGCTCTTTCTCAAGTACCATGTTTGCTAGGATGCTGCCACGGTTCCCACCATGATCATAATGGACTGAACCTCTAAAACTGTAAGCCAGCCCCAGTTAAGTGTTTGCCTTGAGTTTGCCTTGGTCATCGTGTCTCTTCACAGCAATGGGAACCCTAACTAAGTCAGTTCTCTTTTTTTCTTTTTGAGGGAAGTCTGCAAAGGATGGATATGGAGCGAAATGGAGATGAGTGGGATTGGGTGAGTGATAGAGAATTCACAAAGAATCAACAAAAAGTTAAAAAAAATGGTAGCAATCTTTTAAAGAGTACAGATGTAATCATCTATAAATACATTCGTTTTGATCACTTTACTTAAATATAACTAGATACACATACTCATGTGTATTTCTGTGGTTTGCTTATTAATAAAATACTTCTTATAAAAAGAAAGCTAAAGATTTTATGCAGGCAACAGCAGCCGCTTATTAATTCATGAGTACAGTAGCCCTGTCAAGGCAGTTTGCATTGGTCTGCCCTGAACTCTGGCTCTTAGAATCTTTGTACCACCTCTTCCATGATGTTTTCTGAGTCTTGCGGGGAGGAAGTGTGATCTCAGTGTCCCATTTAGGGTGGAACACAGCCCCCTCACTTATTCTTTGCACTTTGATCCGTTGTGGATCTCTGTATTAACCAGTAACCACCGGGGCACTAGTCTATGGTTCTAGGGACAGGGATATAAAAGGCAGGCTATGTCCCTTTAGCAAATGAATAGTAGTGAGTGCTACCATGGAGCTCATGACTCTCTCTCCTCTTCCTAGCCATGGGTTTCTGTCCAGGTTTATAAGAGTAGGCATCAGTTCCTTCCTGCTGGGCAGACTTTAAACCAGTTTAGAAAGGAATTTTTGTGACCCAGAGAATGCTCGCTCCCTCTGATACCCAAGGAGACACCGAGCGCTCCCTGGAGTCTTCCAGGTGCACAGCAGCTTCTACTCACTAAGGGACTGAGCCTTGCATTCTTAACCCTTGGGAATGGCCAGCCAGTTGGTAGCTGTGGCATTTCTTTACTTGCCTGCTCTCGGAACAACAGATAATTTTGAGTTTTCTTGTTTTCCTGTTGGGTTTGGCTGTTTCATTTAGAAGCATTTCCCTCTTGGTCTCTTGGTCATTTCCAGTGTGGGTGTTTTCTCTCTTCCTCCATTTCACCCGAGTACAGTGGCTGTTGTTTTGACATTATAAAATGTGGCACATTGGTTACAGTCATTTTGGTTAGGGAACTGTTGGTTAGGGAACTGAAGACTCTGTGAAATCACACTGTTTTGAAAAGGCATCTGACCGGCACCCATTTCACAGGTGGTAAGGAAGCCATGCTGTGTGAAGAGGAATAATAATTAATTAGGCTTGAAGGGGAAATGGAAGAAGACAGCGAAGCACCTCGAGGCCCACACATTGACATCAAGCTATGTCATCAAGTACGTGGCTTAACTCTGTGGCTGGCTCCAGAAGATTCCCTAAAGGGTCACGTATAATTTTTAGCATATTTTAAATTATACATTGAGTTCTCCCCAAAGAACAGTTTTCGTTAATTGCTAGCGTTAAAAGCTAGAATCACAGTGCTTTTCTTACGCTACAGAGCGTGTCTCAACACAAGTATCTTCTTTACATAATCTCATATTAAGGAATAATTTTAAAAACAATAAACCTGAAATATCTCTGAGGATATTGACTTAATCTCTTCTTCACATATCATGAGAGTCACAAACAAGCTTATATTTATGGTAATATTATCAGTCTCAAATTTCCAAAGGCTTTGAGTTAATCTTTTTTTAAATAGTCAAAATATCAATTAGTAACTCTTCATACAGTGGCACTGTTATTGGAAAAGAGGTGACCTAGAATGAGGACATGCTGACTCTGCTAACGTTGTGTGATCATCAAACTAGTATTAGAGAGATTTGCTTCACTGGGGAGGCCAGGTGAGTGGGATATGATGATGTCATGTTCTCATTTTGCCAGGAGCATTTTCTTTTTTGTTTTTTTAAATTTTTTGATACTATATTTACATTTCCAATGTTTTCCCCTTTCCAGGTCTCCTCTTTGGAAACCCCCTTTCCCCTCCCCCTCCCTGCCTCTATGAGGGTGCTCCCCCACCCACTCCCCCACCCACCAACTCCCGTCTTCCCACCTTGATGTTCCCCTTTACTGGGGTCTCTAACACCCTCAGGCCCAAGGGCCTCTCCTCCCCCTGATGGCTAACAAGGCCCTCCTCTGCCACATATGTGGTCCGAGCCATGGGTCCCTCGATGTGTATCAGGAGCATTTTCTAGATAGGACTACCGTTTCCTTTAATAACACCATGTGCTTCCTGGGTTCTGTCACTCACTTCCTCTCGATAAGTTCCTGCATGCTTTGCAAACTTCAGAGTCTGAGCCTGCTCTCGCTGAGAACTGTCTGACATGGCATGTGATATTCCATGCACTCCGTACCCTGGCTCTCACACTGTGCCTCCTTCATAGCTCCTGCAGCCTCTTAGATGTTTTATCTCCAAACCCTACAGAATCCTCCTGCTTCAGTAAGTGAGCCGTGCCTATATTTTAATCTCCACAGTTGTGGATGTGCCTATGGCTTCTTTCTGGAATGTTCTTGTACCTCTTGCCTGTCTTGGCATTGTTCAAGCTCTAGTTCAGTAGTCAACACTACTGTTTGCTTAAATGAATGTCATCCCATCCGAAGTTCATGGAAAACTCAAAACCCAAATGCTATAGTATTAGTATGTGGGGCTTTGAGACATTGATCAAGTCATTGGGGTTCTACCATTATGAATGAATTAGTGTCTTCATAAAAAGGCTTTGGCAAGGGGGGTGCCTTTCCAATTCTTCTGTCAGGCAAGGACATAGCATTTCTATCTTCTACATACAGTGGCAAGACACCATCTTGAAAACAGTGAACAGGCCCCATCAAAAATTGGTCATGCATGTTTCATGATTTTGGGCTTCTCAGTTATAAGTTATCCAGCCTGCAGTATTTAGTTATAATATCAAAAACAAAGTAGGACAGTAGAATTCTCAATGGCTCCTTCTCTAACGGTCACTCTCCAGTCTATGCCCTCTTGCCATGTAGCTCTGATTTTCTTCTTTTATGTGTACAAGGTGGAAGTGCACATGCATGTACATGTGAACATACATGTGTGTGGAGATCAGAGGTCATTGTCATTGTCATTCCTCAGATGCCATTTGCCTTATTTTTTCCTTTGAATCCCACCAAGTAGGCTAGGCTGGCTGGCCAGCATGTTCCTGGGTTCCCCCTACCTCTGTCTTCTCAGTGCTAGGATTAAAGGCACATACCACCATGCCTGAATTTTAAAATATGGGCTCTAGAGATCAAACTCAGTTTCCATGATTGAATGGCAAGCACTTTACCAACTGACTTATTCTCAACTCTCTAATTTCTCCTTATGTAATCCCAAGATCTTTCAAATATATCACTGTAATAATTGGTGGTTAATATTGCCTTTATTTATATACTTGCTTACTTTTTCTTTACTGGACTAGGTATTCTTGAGGGTAGGGACTTCATTTAATAAAATGCGATTTTCCTAGTGTCTAAGATAATATATTTTATGTACCAGGTACTCCTAAAATAGAAAATATATACTATTAAAGTAAATAATTTTACTGATTAGCACACATTTACTGATCTGCTGTTTCCTGCATTGTGCTGGAACCATGGGGAGTACACAAGAGGCAATTATTTTTCTACTTTTGGGGACTTCATGATTTAACCCATAAGACAAGGTTGCCATGCTTTAAACAATTAGAATATTGTTTGCCAGTGAGTATTCTGTGGCGTATTCATTATGGGAATACTGTTGTGATGGCCGCGCAGCTCCAGAAAGACCACACCAGGCCAACCAGTTCCACATGGATTTTATTGAGGGGGGGCAAGGTGGTGTTGAAAAGAGAAGGGGGGAAGAGAGAATCAGAGGACTCTTCCGTTTATATATGGATAGTAACAGAGCCACAGATAAAGGCAGGAGGTGGACCAACTGGATTCTGGGAATATGGTGGCTGTTGCCTTGGCAACAGGTGTGAGGGTTGCGCTGTTGCCTAGGTGTGATGTTACTGGTTTCGGAGGTCCTGATGCTAACATACCTCCCTTCTTATTATAAAGAGAAGAAAAAAGGGGAGGGGGAAGCCGATGGTGAAAAGGGAATCAGGGCATCATGTCTCTTAAGCTGCTTCCTGCTGTGTAGGGGCATTGTCAATTTTGGGGTGTAGCTGACTTTCACCATCTGGGTCCACCTGGTAAACATTTGCATCAGGTTCCTCTGTGGACAGTGGCTCTTCTGTGAGCAATGACTGGTAATCCTATAACAGAAACTGATTAAGAGTCTGGTTAGAAATTTTTTGTATTTGTCGTTGAAGGAATGTAGAAACAAGATTAATGAGGCAGGGAGCAAATAATAGCACCAAGAAGATGACTAGAAAAGGCATTACGAAAGGGAGTATCCACTTCCATACACATAGCCAACAATCTTTAAAGTGACCAGGCCTGGTGACATTAAGGAGTTGGTACGCCGAGGTCAAGGTCTGAAGCAAAAGGTGAAATGACAAGTTAGTGCCATTTATGAGGGTTGATGTCAAAGAGGTAAGGATCTCAGAGGAGTGTTTGATTACTTCCCCTACTTTTCTAATGTCTAGAGGTTGGGCAATTGAGACATATTTTCTCTGGATATGGATAGTACTTACTGGGGACCTTGGCTGATATTTTACGGTAGAGCTTACTAACAACTCCTGTCTCCCACCTGGAATCCCATGGGTCTTGTATGTAGAAAAAGAGTGTCTTGCGGTGTTGATAGAAGAAATGATTGGTCCGTGATCCTAGCATATATATCTGACAAGACCAATATGGACAGCCCCCATATTCGTCTGGCCATTTTCTACAATAATCTTTTGTCTGGTCAAAGAGAAAGCAAGTATAGAGATCAAAATATTTAGATCGGATAACAGATGCAGGGATGATAGCAATTTGGATCAGTTCTCGGCATGCAGCTATGGAGCAGTTTCCAGACCCTATTTGGAAATGCCATTTGTTATCTGTGGGGGTTTCTTGAACTTCGAATCTCCAGATGTAAGGGCTACCCTGGATGGAAATGAACAGTAGGGAGAAGACAAGAAACCTATGTCTAATCCAGTGAGACTGAGCTCGGTTGCTGGAGTGGAGTTTTAGGAGCTGTGACAGGTTATGAGAAGAGAGGACCGTTATAGGTGACCCCAAGGTTAGGTTTTTTGACTCTTGAATAAGGAGTTCAGTGGCTACTAATGTATGAATACAAGGTGCCCTTCACTGGGTGGTTAGATCTAGTTTTGTTTTGTTTTGTTTTGTTTTTTTGGTTTTTCGAGACAGGGTTGCTCTGTGTAGCCCTGGCTGTCCTGGAACTCACTCTGTAGACCTAGGTTTTTTTTGACAAGTATGCTATGGGTGCAAAAGAAGGTCCCAGTTGGTGACCTAAGAATCCAAGGGCAAATCCCTCCTTTTCAGTTACATAGAGGGAAAAAGGTCGAGTCAGGTCAGGGAGATGTATGGCTGGGGCCTTAAGGAGAGCCTGTTGGAGCCTTTGAAAGAGCTTGGTAACTGGTTTGAAAAGAAGTTAGTCGGAGGGGCCTAATGCTTCATATAAGGGGCAAGAAAGGAGGGAAAAGAAAGGAACCCAGGAACATAAAAAGCTAGCCATTCCTAGGAATGATAAATTCTCTTCCTCTATAGAAGGAACAGTTAGAGACTGAATCAGATTCTTTCTATCTAAGGTAATAGCCTTGTGGGTTGGGGTATTGTTAGTCCCAAATAGGCGACCTGAGGAATAGACAGTTGGATTTAGAAGGTGAGACCCTGTAGCCTGGAATAGAAAGGAAATTTAGAAGAGCAGAGGTGTCAGCTTGGCTAATCTCTAGAGAGGGGTTACAGAGAAGGACATCATATACATAAAGTAAAATCTTAGATTTAGGGAGAGATAAAGAGAGTAAGTCAGAAGCCAGGGCCTGGCCAAGTAGGTGTGGGCTGTCTAGGAATCCCTGAGGTAGAACAGTCCAGGTAAGGTGGGTAAAAAAGTGGGTATCAGGATCTGTCCAGGTAAAGGCAAATATGTTCTGTGACTGGGCATCAAGAGGGATAGAGAAGAATACATCCTTGAGATCCAGGACTGAGAAATGAGAAGTTCCCGAGGGGATGGTGGAAAGAAGAGTATAAAGGTTAGCCACAACAGGATAGAGGGGGACCACTGCAGAATTAATATGCCTTAGGTCTTGAACCAGTCGATAGGTACCATTGGGTTTCTTAACTGCTAGTATAGGGGTGTTAAAGGGGGAAGAGGTGGGGCAAAGGAATTTTTTTCCTTAAGAGGTCAGAAGTAATAGGCTCTGGAGAGAGAGTGGGTATTGAGTTTGGGTGATATACCTGGTAGATTCCAGTAACTGGATGACATCAGGAGAATGATGTTTAGCAACAGAAGGGTTCTGGACATCCCAAACTTGGGGGCCCACCTGAGAAGCTAGTAAAGGAAACAACATGTTAGTGTTGGTAGGTTGACCAGCTAGAAGAAGGAGCAGAGGAACTGCTGGGGAGCTTGAGTTTAGGTGAATGGGGGGGAGCAAAGGAAATAGAGGCTCCTAACTTAGCTAAAAGATCCCTTCCCAATAAGGGGATAGGACATGTCGGCACTGCCAAAGAGGAATGGGTGAGGAGTACACCCCTAAAAATGCAACTAAGTGGTGAGATCTGATGAGGGAGATAAGGTTGTTCTCCTACCCCGATGATAGGAAAACTCGAAGGTGTAGTGGGTCCCCAGAACTCTGTCAGGACGGAGTAAGTGGCTCCAGTGTCCAAGAGAAAGGAGATGGGCTGCCCACATATCATGATAGCTACCGGGGGCTCCCTGCTAGTGATAGGTGTGGTCAGGTTGAGAGAGCTTGGGCCTGTCAGTCATTTATAGCCAAGTCTAGGAGGTCAGCTGGAGGGTTACCTTGGAGTGATGTCCCACTGTTCTGCACAACATGAGGGCAGTCGACAGCCCAATGTCCCTCCTGATGGCACCTAGGACATGGCCCCCTTGACTTGCTGTGGGTGGGGCAAGCCCTTGCCCAGTGACTTTGTTGACCATATCTATAGCAAAGGCCTGTGGTCTCTGAGCCTTAGAAGACCAGAAGTCTGGGTTAGCAGCTGAGACTGGTCGGACAGCCTTTGCAAGCATGTGGTATTTTGTTTTCAGGCTTTCTCATCTCTCTCATGGTACACCTTGAAGGCCAGTGCTAAGACTTCGGCCTATGGAGTTAGGGGCCCCTTCTCCAACCGCCTAAGTTTAGATTTTATGTCAGGGTAGCTCTGGGAAAAAAATTAGGTCATCAGAAGTTGCTTACCTAAAAATTGAGATGGATTCTCCTGTTTGTCCTGGACAACCTCTTGGAGTTTTTCAAAATTTACTGGCTTTATGGCTGCCTTTCTTAGGCCAGTCAGAAGGCATGCAATAAACCTGTCTCTGGCTAAGATACCACCCGCAGAATTGTAATTCCATCAAGTATCTTGGTCAGGCACTGCCTCAGATCCAAATGGATATATTCTATTTGTTTGGTGAATTCCATCTACGTGCATTTTTTTCCTCTTCCCAAACTCGCTGGCATTCATGAGGAAGTAAATTACTAGTAAGAATCATATGAACATCATGGAAAGTCAAGCTATAAGATTGAGTGATGTACTGGAACTCCTTAATAAAGCTGGACATGTTAGAAGTATACAAACCCATTCTGCTTTCTATTTGAGAAAGTTCACTCAGCGAGAAAGGAACATGCACTCTGACCAGACCGTCAACCCCAGCCACTTCCCTTAGAGGAAGGACCAGTGCTGGGTCATGTGACTCTGGAGGAGAAGGAATTGGGGGTTTGGCTGTGGCCTTAGAACGTGTGATAGGAGGGGTGAAGGTTGGTGCCAATGCAGGGCGATTGGAGCGACCTGCAGCTGGCACAGAAGGAGGAGAGGGATCTGAAGAGGCCGAGCTAGTAGGCCCTGGGGTATCCTAGTGAGAAGGAGAAACTGAGGCGGCAATTTGGGTTTTTGGTGGTGTGGAAGCAGGTCTGTGGCAGAAGGGAGGCAGTTGTTAGCTGGATCTAGGGTTGTGGAGTCATCTAGTGGTGGTTGAATAGGTTTCATGGCTAAGAGAAGTTGGGATGGAGGACAAACAGAGCACATGGAAGGGTGAGAGTGAAGATAGCTGAATGCTTTGATATATGGGACTTCTTTCCATTTACCTGACTGCTGGCAGTATGTATGGAGAGCTCCTAAAATGATCGAATCTAACGTGCCATTAGCTGGCCATTTGGAACTATTACCTAAAGGGTATTGAACCCAGACCTTATTGCAGAGGTGTATCAATTTTGAGGGCCTCAAATCGGGTATTAATTTCAGAGATTTGAGATTTTCCAGGAGACATCCTTGTGGGGTGTCTGGGGGTATGTCGGAAGACCATTTAGAGCCTATTGGGTGTTGGGGATGTTACTGAACTATTCGTGCTGGCGTCCCAAGAAAAGTTCAGCAATGAGTCAGTGTAAAAGCCAAGCTAGAAATTTAGGTCGTCATGTGACTTCTAGGGACTATGGCCAGCAATTTCCCAGAAATTGCCAAAAAGCAATTCAACCTACTACTAGGAATTTAAACCGGCTGCAAGAATTTGAGGGATTTATGAACTGCTTTCGAGAAGGGAGGTCACCCAAGGGTTTAAGTCTTAACTCGTAGGTCAGTCAGAAGGCCGGTCATAAGGACTGGGGCATTGAAACGCCAACCCCTCAGCCCAGAAAAGGCTGGCCAGGTTCTATCTGGGCATGTAGGGTCCTCCCGCCAATTGGAGAAACTCCTTACCAATCAATATGCCGGTGTGTGTTTGCGGACTTTTGCTGTCAGGTAGCAGGAAGTGTGGAACTGTGTGGTTGGTGTGGCCAGCTCCATGTGGTGGGCTGAAGCGGCACAGCTCATGTGGTAGAAGTCTGTGTGTCTCGCAGCAGTAGCAGTGATGGTCTGTGGTAGCAGTGGAAATTCATGCGGTAGATGATGGTGGGTGCCAGAGAATGGAGTCCACACGGTGTAGCAGTGGCTGCGGGTGGTGATGGCTATGGCAACAGCCCATATGGCATTGGTCCTCCAGTGGTGTGACTGCCTCCTCGACTCCATAGCAACCAGTGTAGCCATTCCTGAAGTCTTCGGCACCAATGTTGTGATGGTCATGTAGCGCCAGAAAGACCATACCAGGCCAAACAGTTCCACGTGGGGGTTATTGGGAGGGGGGGGGAAGGTGGCGGCAAAAAGAGAAGGGGGGAAGAGAGAGCGATAGCAAAGGGGTCTTCTATTTTTATATGGATAGTGATGTAGCCACAGGTAAAGGTGGGAGGTGGGCCAAGTAGATTCTGGGAATATGGTGGCTGTTGCCTTGGCAATAGATGTGTGGGTCACACTGTCGCCTAGGTGTGATGTCACTGGTTTCGCAGGTCCTGATGCCAACAAATACAGTATCAGAAAGGGTTCTGTGATCTATTAAATTATAAACATTAAATATTTCCTCCCAGAGATTTCAAATGTGTTTCAAATCCTAAGTGCTCTGAGAAATCCTAGGATAAACTAAACTGTATCAATTCTGAGTCATAAGTAACAAGGAGGTGGAGGGGTGTGTGTGTGTGTGGGGGGGGTGTGTGTGTGTGTGTGCTTCTCTGTTATTTTTCCACATCATGTTTCAAAAAACGGAAATGAATGTTAAAGTGTGCTTATTCTGTTATATTTAAGGAAAACATCACCATGGTGGTTCTGGATAAGTTGAGAAATGCCCTAGTGCCAGGCTGCCTTTGAGAATTGTGTATTTTGGATTGTTTTTGTTACATGACATGAAAAATGTTGCTTACCCCATGGCCTGGGCAAGAAGACCTCATGCTGACAGAAGTGGTGGAGACCTTCCATGTGCCATGATAGAGTTCTGCTTCCATTATTCCATTGAAAGTCTGGGAAATGGAGGCACTATCAATCCAGTATCAAGGGTGAGCAGAAAGAAATGTGACCTTCCTCACATTTCAAATGGTAGGAATCAGAGATGGCATTCAAAGCCAGGTCCTATCCTGAACCCACACATTTGACCATCAATCTCTGTATCACACTGCATGCCAAAGAAGAGGAGGGCATTCCTAAAGAGGAAGCACCATGACACAATTAGGGTCCATAATGTTCTTTTCTTTTGCATAACTAAACATGACAGTTAATTTTATAAGTCAATTCCCTGGGCCGCAGTGCCCAGATGCCTTGTTAAATATTCTGTATGTGTGGATGTGTGTGTGTGTGAGTGTGTGTGTGTGTGTGTGTGTGTGTGTGTGTGTGCGCGTGTGTGTATTTGGAAGAGAGTCACATTTGAGTCAGTATGCTTTGAGTGAAGCCCTACACACTGTGGTTGGATCTTATTTAATGTGCTGGAGGCCTATATAGGACAAAAACTGGCTATCTCTGAGTAATGTGCCTGGCTGTCTTACAGCAATAGAACAAAGCCATCCAGGTTTTGAGATTCAGATGAGGTATGCATGCTTTTCCCCATTCTGCTTGTGTTGAAATTTGTGGTATTTTATGTATGTGTACGTGCATGTACATGTGCACATGTGTGTCATTTCTCAGGTGATGAACACCTTTTAAATGTTTTTTACACACTGCCTTTCACTTGCCTAGACACACTCCAAGTAGACTAGGTTGACCAACCAGTGAGCTCACAGACCATCCTATCTGTCTTCCAAGTTCTGGGCTTACAAGCATATCACTATGCCTAGTTGTTTTAGTTGTTTGCTTGCTTTTTTCCTGTAGGGCTCAAACTCAGTTCTTGCAAGCACTTTGAGTCATCTCCCCAGCTCCCACACAGAAGTTTTTAACCCACTAGTGAGTGTTAAGAATTCCAGAAACAAACCTCACCATTTTAATATGGTAAGACCAGGGATTCTGCATCAAGTGTGAGTTCTATTTTTGACTCTGCCATTTACCGTATGTGATTTAGAGCTATCTTCCTGACCTTTAGTTGGGTTTTGTTAGGGATTGGTTCTAATGCTTTGATTTAATCGGGAATCTGCGTGTTCAAATGCTGAAGGTCCTTGTCTCCAGTTGGTTTTTGATCCATTAATAAAGATGTCAGTGGCCAATGGCAAAGGGAGATGGGGTGGAACCCTTAGATTCCTGTGGGCTTGGACCCGGGAGAGAGGAACAGACAGAAAATCACCATGATGCAGTGGGAAGATGGGTCATACTTAGAACTGCAGGAGATAGAGCCAACAAGCCAGGTAAGAAGCTGGGTAAGTGGCCACTGGCCACTCCCATGATTGGGCCTTGGATAGCAGGCAGAGGGTTAGAACTGCCCAGCCTTGAGCTAGTCACAGCATATTAAAATTAACTGGGAATTAACTGAAAGTTTCCCTGTCTCCTTATTTAACCCACTAACCAATTTTCATTAGACTTACCTCTTGTATAAATGCTTGCAATCTGTCTTTAGCCTACTTCCCCGGATGGCCATTGCTAACACCTGTGGCTTTTCAGCTTCAGGAAGACAATAATACAAGCCTTCTGTTTTTTCCCAGGCTGATCAGAAAAAGGCTGCCCCAAACCAAAGGACCCTGCGGGAGGGATGAGGCGGTGGCAACTGCTTAACAGATCAGACAGTGTTCCTCAGGGGTTTGCCTTGATCTGATAACAAATTTAAACTAAACAGAAACTGTGATTAACAAGTTAACCAAGCTGATGGGGGTGGGGAGAACAAAGGCTAAATTTAACCCTGTTTTTCTCTGTCCCAAACGGTAGACTTTGGAGATTTTCTTTCATTCTCTCTAAAGAGAGTTTCATTGTCAAATTTGTTTTTATGCCAGTGATTTGCCTGTGAGCACTTGCTTTGTAACCTTAGGTCTCCTTTCTTGAAAAAACGGGTGGGATCAAGGAATCACGAATTACTGAGGGGACGGTGAGTTCTAGAAGACACCTTTGCCTTGTTTTATGCTGCCAATCACATCAAACGGTCTCCATAGTTTCCTTCCTTCCTTTGTAATATCAAGCATCCATGTTCTCCAAAATTTTCTAAACAGAAAAACTCCCCTCCTATTTATTTCTTTTATCATTCACAATACACACACACACACACACACACACACACACACACACACTTTTTTGACCGATGCATAAAATTGCACACATTCCTGGGTACAGTATAAATATTGTGATACAGGTCTAATGTTCAAATCAGGATAAATACAGCTGTCTTCTCAAATAATGATCATTTCTTTATGGTGGCAATATTCTTTTTAGATTTGCACAATGCACATTATATTATAGTCATTGTTATTCACCCTGCTGTGTGAGAGAATGCCAGAATCCCGTTTTCCCTGTATGATTTAGTATTTATCCATCCACCTTTCTACTGCGTTGCCCATTAATTTTAGAATAAAGAACTGATGATCTGGTTAAGCCTTTGCTAAACACCTTAGCCTGTTTTGTCTTCGTTCCTCCTCCCAGTTCTCAGTGTTGCCAGCTTTTTAGGGCCTTTACCTTGTGTTTGCTTCACTGGCACCTGATCTCACTATAACACTATAAATAATATAGATGCAGCTGCTTCCCCTTGAAAGGCCCCTCTGGTCTCTCCCTGAACCCCTTTAATGATCCTGTGGCTCTACCCACAATTTTGGAGCTCAAGCTCATTGGTAGGTTTTGAAGTTTGGGGTTCTAGTTTATTTTGTGTATTTCTCAGTCCTACTGTGTGCTACACTCCTTGGAGATGCTGCCAGGGACCATCACTATGCATAATTAGCCCTGTTCACGCTGTCATCTCTTCCTGTTTGGTTTAGGTCAGCTAGTTTACATTTGCTTTCCTAGTATTTTCTGTCTGTCCTCCCAATATGATTATACGTTTTCAAGCCTGGTAATTTTGTCTTTCAGGTTTACCACCGGATGCAAGGTACTTGGCATTGTCTTGGAACATAAATTACTACTTGTGGAATTCATGATTAGAGTTCTAGGCGTGTTTCCTAATTGTATTTCTTCCATAAACATATGTGTGCCCCTTGATTGAAGAGTTTGATCCTACTGACTGGTTTGTCTGCATAAACGAAACAAATGATGCTTCTTACTGCTCAGGTGTTCCTATTTTTATGTGCTGGATTGGATCTATTTTAAGCCTGGCTCTTGTAGTGCATTTGATAGAAGACTGCTAAATAAGTCTTTTTGTAGACCTTATTGGGATGCAGGAATGATGGCAGGTCCTAGCAAGGATCCCAGTGAGCGAAGCTCATAAACATGGAGGCATCTGGAAATCAGAATGTGGTCCTCCTCAGCCCTTCCATCAGTCACATCTAAAGTCTTCAACATTCTTTAATACCATGCATCCTTTAAGGAGAGACCTTTCTAATATTGGAGAACAAAGACAGGTGTGACAGAGTCGGTCTTAGCGGCTTTCCCTAGTTTGACTGGAATGTCATTTCCACAAAGCAGAGACCTAGTGGAGATATTAATTCAAGGGAAGGGAAAGAGGAAGTTACATTCGGGCTGTCAATCTGGGAGATGCCCTTGTAAGGCTGATGATAGCATCTTCCCTTTTCAATAGCCTTGCTGGCATCTGATTTGCATGAGTTGTGAGATAAGATTCAGCTCTCTCTCATTTGCAAATCTAGAAACATAAGGGACGGACATCACCAGGCCCTCACCAGTAAATCCAGAAAATGTGGCAAGGTTAACTCTTCTCTTTAATTGTGACAGATGTGAAAGGCTCACCACCCCTGGGTGGGAAAAAGAACCTGTGAAATTATACCTGTGGAATTATGGATATCTACTTCAGGAAATACTTGTACAGTCACTGAAATCAGTTAGATAAGAAAATTTGCTACCCCTAAATGAAAGCTGCCTGAAGAAAACTGCCCCTAATAAATGCATAAAATTTGTACTAAGCAACAAAAGACCAATCAGCAGGCTTGACAGTTGTGATGTCATAATAAATTTTGGATAGCTACTTAAAATATTCATTTTGTGTGTGTTTTTTAAAATTTCTTTTTTCACATGGACTGCTGCTACGTTGGCATTCATTTCTTGAAGTAGAAGAGAATGAAAGACAATATCTTTATTTTAGGGAGTAGTTTGTCCTTCGAGAGTCCTCTGTGGATAAACAATGAGTTAGACTTACACAGAGTGAGTGAGATCTACGGAAAGACAAGGCTGGATCCCGCAGGCTGGAGGCTGGCACAGGTTCCCCAGGAGAAGCATTGAGAGGAGTGGGCTTTGCTATGACAAGTCTCAGGACTCAGAGTAGCCAGGAAGCAGCTCCATCTTGATCCACTTAGGCTAGTCTGGGGCGACGAAATGGCAACCAATATGACATCTATATCTGAAGGTTCTGAATGCTGATTCCCAGAACAGAATGTCGGAGAGAGGGGAAACGCCTGTGATGAATGGGGCGGTCCTGAGTACAACTGATGCCAGCCAGCCTGTGTTGCTGCTGTGCGGGCGGGGGTGTGTGTGTGTGTGTCCCATGCTCCGATGAAGATGAGCACCGGCAGTGGTGCTGGATCAGTCTCATGGACTTCCTGCACCATGGGGTTGTTTGGGATCTGTTGACATTCCTGAGTACACAGTATTGCTGCAGTAATGGGAAAGCTGGTTCCTGGGAGACTTGGTGGGGAATAAGAAGCCAGTCGGAGTAAACATCGGACTGAGGGAGACGCAGGCAGGAGGGAGATGACTAGGAACTGAGACCCAGCGTGACAAATGGTCAGTTAAAATTGTAATGTAGGCTACTACCACAGCCTGACTTTCAACTGCTGGAAACCCTTCCCTGAGGCTAGAGCCCCCTTTGCTTGGTTTCAGGCAAGCTAGATAATTAGTTCCACCTCACTTGCCACAGTCAGCGCCTCATCAGTGAATTAATAGGAACTAATTGAGTAAGAGGGTGTCTCAGGGTTTTATTGCTGTGAAGAGACACCGTTGACCAAGGCAACTCTTATAAAGGCAGACATTTAATTGGGGCTGGCTTAGAGTTTCAGGGGTTCAGTCCATTATCATCATGGGAGGAAGCATGGCAGCAAGCAGTCAGACATGGCGCTGGAAGAGCCTGGAGTTCTACAACATGATCCAAAGGCAACCAGGAAGAGATGGCCTTCTGCAGGCAGCCAGTAGTAAGCTCTGTGTCACACTGGCCAGACCTAAGTATATATATCTTGCCTCCACAGTGACACACTTCCTCTAACAAGAGCACTCCTCCTCCAATAAGGCCACACCTCCTGATAGTGCCACTTCCCATGGGCCAAGCACATTCAAACCACCAGAGAGGAGGATTCTCACACTCAGTAGGAGTCCTCAAAGAGGACAAGGGGGAGGCCTCTACATTGTTGCCAAGATTCCTGGGGACACAAAGCTCCTTAGTTATATAACACCTGTCTTACTTTCCCTTTCTTACAACTTTCTGTTTCCCTGTCAGTTTCTCCCCAGCTCACCTCCAAATAAATAAATGATGCACACATGAATGGGTTTTTTCCCTCTGAGAATCCAAATACAGGCAGTCAGGTAATACAAACAGTCATTTATAACACCCCAGCACCTGATGATTCTACTGAAACCAGGCACTCCTTGAGATAACTAGGCACTACTTAAGATAACTTCAAGTCAAGAAATAATTCAGTCAGGCATGAGGAGAATGGCTGCAACCTCAGCCCTCCCGAGGCAGAGGTGAGTTCAAGGGCAGACTCACCTACAGTGTAAGACCTTGTCTTAAAACCGACAATGATGACGCAAAGATTAGCAGAGATGAATTTCAACGGCGCCTGGTTGAGTGGCAACTGAAAGTAGTTTAATTTGGCTATAGGAAAACAGAACAACTTCTACATAGCTGAGTATTGGCGGGAAATTCCTGTGTATTCATATATGTTTTCCCACTGCTTCCTGCATAATTTCCTGCCTTCACCTCATCTCGTTAGCCTTCACTCATTCCTATGCCAAAGCCCCCTGCAGATCAAGGAGTTTGATATTTCTAAAAACATTATGAGCCAATCCTGAGGTGTATTGAAAGTCCAGTCACCTCTTCATCTACAATGGTTCAGTAGAGATATCATAGCATACCTGGAAGCTTGTGCAACCTTTAATTTGACATGTATAATTTTCTGGGATGTCTCATTGCTGACACCAGCCTTTGTTGACAAAGATATTAGTTACTGATGCTTAGTCTATAACCTGGACACTTTTACAGCATAGAATATAGAGTTCTAATGTTACTTTTTGGTATTTTATTGTCCTCCTTGCTGATCTGTTTATGATGGGCACAATTTTATTTACCTGTTTATTTGTTTATTTATTTATTTTTTTGTTTGTTTCAGGGTGTGTGTGTGTGTGTGTGTGTGTGTGTGTGTGTAGCGAAGGTAGGCTGGCATCCATCTCATGACCCTCCTACCTCAATCTCCTATGTGCTGGGATTATAGGGCTGTGTCATTATGCCCATCTACAGTTCCATTCTTAGGGGGTGTTCCAGGGTAATAAGGCTAAGAAATCTTGTTTAGCTTCTTTGAGAGAAAGTCTCACTGTGAAGCTCAGGCTGGCCTTGAACTGACAATCTTCTTTCCTTAGATCTCTAAGTGTTGTCATAACAGGAAGGTACAACTCTACCTGCCTTTATATCCCATTTTCAAAAGACATACTTTAAAAACATTTAAGCCAACCCATATATATCAACTAATTAAAATGTCCAGGGCTTCATACTTAACATTCCTCATGCCAGTTAATAATAACCAATATACATTTTTAAAAGTCAAAGTCCATTCCTGCTGCTTCCTATGGGAATCAACCATTCTTTGAGCATCCATTGACATGTGAATTACAGAACTGCTTATGGCAATTATCTGTATAAAGTATGACTTCCCTGATATTACACCAGGGAAGATGATAGACCACTCATTCAGGTTCACAGAATTTTCTTGCTTTCTTTTTACTAGTGGTATAACAGTGGTATAACAAGGAAGTAAAAATTGCCTCCTCATGGTATAATTTCTGGAGTTTTAGCTTCTCAGAGTCAGAGTATGCTTTTCATATTTAGACTGAGAAAGGAAGAGCACCAAGAACATCAGGGCTTCTTCTCTCTGGCACTGTGAAAAGGACTTCCAGGTCTTGTGGAGACAGAACAAGATGGACTGGCATTTAATGAGAGGAACTAAAGTGAAGGCATCCCAAAGTGATTAATTGCTGCTTAGTACATAGCTTTAACCTTCAGACAGAACTCATCTATGATGGAGGTGAGCATGCAGCTTTGCCAGGGATCACTGAGCTCAGGTATACCCCAAGGCTGCGTTAGATTTTCTTTGTCTTGTACAGTAAGGATTTCTTTCCATCAGTCAATACCTCATGTCCGTGGACCACCTGACACACAGGTGACTCTCATGCTTAAAGACTGCTCTACCCTGACCCATCTTGGCCTATGCAGACAGGATACCACTTTCCTCTATCTTGACAGATCCAAAGACATTGGTGTACCATGGAGAAAAGCAATCTGGGGCTCTAGAGGAAGAGGATGAGGTGAGTCCAGGGACCCCTTAGAGGAGTGATGTTGACAAAAAGCCATGTTCCACATATACATGCAGGTGTGCAGCTCCAAGAAGACAACTTGACATTGTTCTTGGGGCAAGCAAGTGCTGACCTCTGGCCAGAATGGATAAGTTTAATTCTCTTAACTGAATTAGTAAGGATTTAATTACTGTTAAGTGAGCATACAAATAATCCCATCCCGTGGAAAACAGGCTAGGAATGCCTAGCCATGACTGCTTGGACTAAGCATACATATATATGCACACCCAAATCCCCATAATGTAATGCGTTGCCCCTCATACCTATAGCTATTATTAAAACACAAAATAAGAAAGATTGGCAAGCACTTAGAGAAATTAGAATCTATGGTCAATTAGCAGGTATGTAAAAATGGCACAAAGTAGTATAGAAAGCATTGTGATAATTCCATTTTCCTTTTGAAAACACTAGAATTACCATATGGTTCAGCAGCATTTGAGAATATACCCAAAAGGATTGAAAAAGGGCCTTAAGAGATAGTTGTGTACTCGGGTTCACAGAAGCGTTATTCATAGTAGCTATAGAGAGAAACAACCCCATGTTTATCAAGGGGCAAATGAACAGTGTAGTCATGTATCAATGGAATATTATTTTGCCTAAAATACAAAGGATATTTTTATACATGCTACAATATAGATACCTTGAAATTTTATTATGCTAAGTGAAATGTATTAGTCTGAAAAAGATAAATGCTACATGATTTTATATGAAAAATCTAGTGTTGTCAAATGCATGAGATAGAAATTAAAATGGAATTTGGCAGAGTTGGAACTGAGGGAAATTGGGAAACATTGTTCTATCAGTTTTGAAAGATGAAAAGTGTTGGGGAGATGGGAGATGGGTGTGGGTTTCTTCCATAGCAGTGCGAATTTACTGACCTCTACACCTAATAGTTGAGAGTAAATCTTTTGCCATACACATTCTACCACAAGTTTTAAAAAGCCCATGTATTTGAGTTTCTATTCTTATTGTGGTAAAATACTCTGACAAAAGAAGTTTAGGAGAGGCAGTGCAGTTTCTTCTGGCTCACAGTTCAAAGGTATAACCTGCCATGTTTGGGAAGCCATGGCAGTAAGAGCCTAAGGTAGTTGGTTACATCATATCTAAAGTCAAGAAGCAAAGAATGGTTCAGGCTGCTTCTCAGCCCACTTTCCCCACTTAAACAGTTCAAGATCTCAGCCAAGGGAGTGGTGCCACTCACAGTGGGGAAGGATTTTCACTTTAGTCAATGCAATCAAGATAATCTCCTCAGACATGGCCAGAGTGCTCTCTCCTTGGTGATTCTAGATTCTGTCAAGTTGAAAATTCACACTAAACCATCACAACATGTAAATAGGAAACTATGGAATTTTATATATTTTCCAATTTTGTTCATTGGAATGATAAATCAGAAAGATAACTGAGACTCTAATCTAAGCCAAGAATAAAACTTATGGTTTTTGTGAAACTTTGATTGTATGATCAAGCACTTAACAGGCACTAATTGGTAGAGAAGTGGTTATGTGTGGAACAAAGTCAACTGGAATCACAGTGGTTCAGTATAATAAAAATCTTTATTTATGGGGTTGGGGATTTAGGTCAGTGGTAGAGTGCTTGCCTAGCAAGCACAAGGCCCTGGGTTCGGTCCTCAGCTCTGAAAGAAAGAAAAAAAAAAAGACAAAATGACAAAACTTTATTTATAACTAGGTGTGGTGGAACACATCTTTAATCCCAACACTCAAGGCCGGCCTGGTTTACATAGTGAGCTCCAGGACAACCAGGGCTATATAGTGAGACCCTGTCTCAAACCAACCAACCAACCAACCAACCAACCAACCAACCAACCAACCAACCAACACTTAACAATTATGCTACACGTTGAGCACGTTTGTAGAAGGCTTCTGCTCCATCTACACAATATCACAGGGACTGGTTAATGAGAGCTACATCCTCTTTATGTGTTGGCTTTTCCTCTCACAGTGGCTGCTAAAGTGTTTAAAATGGGAAGAAAATGCAAAAAGTTAATTGCATGCTTTTAAAATGCTATGCTGAGAGTGACATATATTTGACACATGTAGCCTAAAATTATATGTTGAATTGATTCCAATTAGCTGGCTGGTCAGAGCATCCTTGTGTTCTGCTCTGACAGGACATTCAAGTGCTGGGCCTTTGTCTCTGTATCATTCAGTGTTTGACATTAGCCATCTGTGGCTGTATGTGGCTTTCAGCTACAAGGCCCTGAAGTTTCTCTTCTCTGGCTCTGTATACCTTTTTGTTCTTCTTTAGCCTCAATTCTCTTCCAGCTCTTGCCTACCCTCTCCCTCCAATGCCCTTCTTTTTCCTGCCTTGGCTATTTTGAACTTTCCACCTGCTTCTTCCTCAGTCATCAAGTGACCAGCCACCTGGCTGCTTTCACAGGTTTTGTCTTTCTCCGGTCTTGCAATGCCTCTGCCCTCGGTGCTGATCTTATTGCTCTGCTCTCAGTGTCGATCCGACTCCGCTCTCAGTGCGGACCCTACACCTCTGCTCTCAGTGCGGACCCTACGCCTCTGCCCTCAGTGCGGATCCTGCCTCTGCCCTCAGTGCGGATCCTGCCTCTGCTCTCAGTGCGGACCCTACGCCTCTGCCCTCAGTGCTGGGATCCCATACCTCTGTTACTTCTTTCTTTGTGTTACAAACTCAGCTCACAACACTAGTCAGGTAATGAAACATCTTGAGGGAAAGAAGCCTGTTATTGTTCTACTTTTGAGACACTGGGAAAGGCAGGACAGGAGATACAGGGCGTGAGCCTGAGGATATAGCCTGCTTAAATAGCTAGAGGAAGAGTATGGATCAATTACAACTTTGCCTGTTTAACCACAGCCATAAAGATCTGTGTTTGGACCAATCACAGCCTTTTTAGTAGCCAGCACAACAGCCCTTATGCTAGGCTAACAGAGGAAGTGCTTTCCCCCACCCCTAATATAGGTGGAAACTGCTTCATGGGCATCTAGTGTTAACTGAAGATTGTGATAGTAAAAAGTCTAGTACCTACTGTTGCAAACAGAGTCTGTGTTTTCTGCAGCCAGTTGAACCTTCAGGAGGCAGGGCAATCAGTTGATACTATATAGTTTTCTCAAGGTGCCTATGGCGTGTTCAAGAAAGTTGATGCTGGCATAAAGGCTGTTTGATTGACAGCTCTTTTCTTCAAGACATACAGGGCAGTAAGGCAGAGTTCAGCAGCTGCTAATTAGGGAGTCAAGTTGCTCTGTGCCCATCATCTTTGCTTATTTGCCAGAAAATGACCATCGCAAGGCGTCATTGAAATGAAAAATTATTGGCACCAATACTGACTTTAACAGTGCTTACTCATGCCTGGTGCCTCAGGGAGAGGGATGTCAGTTTAGCTGTAGATTTTGCAAGAAGTGTGTTCTCACTGGGTGCTCAGGCAGAGGGAAATGAAATGGAAGTTGGCTATGCATAACATCGCTTCAACCAGGAGGAACACTGCTAAATGCCAAAAATTAATAGAATAACCTAATGTGAGTCACAAACATTTACAAATAATTAAAGCAGTAGCAAAACTATAGTTTATTCCACTTTTAGCACTCTGGGTGGTTAATGCCAGTACTTTTTAATGTTTATTTCAATATGTCAGAGACCAGATCAAACAACAGCAGAGAGATAAAATAAGTGGTGGGAAGATACGGACGTGTTAATCTTGTGTTTTACTTTTTATTTTTAATTGGTTATTTTATTTGCCTTTCAAATGTTATCCCCCTTCCCAGTTTCCCCTCCACAAGCCCCATCCCCTCCTCCCTCCTCCTGCCTCTATTAGAGTGCTCCCCTACTCGCCCATCCACTCTGCCTCATCAGTCTAGCGTTCCCCTAACCTGGGTCATCAAGCATCCACAGGACCAAGGTGCTCCCTTCCCAGTGATGCCAGATAAGGCCATCCTCTGCTATATATCCAGCTGGAGCCATGGGTACCCTCTGTGTACTCTTTGGTTGGTGGTTTAGTCCCTGGGAGCTCTGGTTGGTTGATATTGTTGTGTTTTAAGGGCACAGTGATGGGATCTTTAATGCTGTCACTTATCCAACAATAATGTTCTGTATCTCAGGGACTGTGATATCTTCCACTAATTTGTCCCTGATACATTTCACTAATAGACGTCATAGAATATAGTGGATAGGTTGCCATTAACAATTGTATGAACGATGACAAAAATTTGTCTTTCTCAATATAAATCATAATATTGAATTGGCCTGAAAAGGCATTTCTACAGACACTTGATCTAGTAGTCTCTGAGTGTAATTTTCCTGGTTATTGAACTTGATTTAGGGGGAGACTTTAGAGGGCTGAAGGGAATGAATATTTAGCAAGCCTTCCTTTTCCTGTCTCTTTGAAAATCAGTTGTCTCAGTTGGAATGGGGATTGTTGGATGGGATGTAATATGAAGATCAGCGCCTCTCTCCCTTTCTTTCTCATATGTATGTATATATATGAGACTATATATAATATGTATATTATATAATATGTATATTATATATTATATAATATTATTTTGATTTATTCTTTTATTTTATTTATTTAATTTTATTTATTCTTATCTCACATCTTACATTATGACCACAGTTTCCCTTCCTCTATTTCTCTCAGTAATCCCCCCATATACCACCCCCTTCCCCAGATCCACTCCTGTTTTCCTTCAGAAAAGAAAAGGCCTCCCAGGGATATCTACTGAATACAACATAACAAGTTACAATAAGTCTAGGGACAAACCCTTCTATCAAGGCTGCTTTAGGCAACACAGTAGGAGGAAAGGAGTCCCAAGAGCAGGCAAAAGAGTCAGAGATTCCCCTACTACCACTATTAGGAGTCCCACCAGAATATTCATCTACACAACCACGACGTATATGCAGAGGACCTAGCTCAGACCTATACAGGCTCCATAATTGTCCCTTCAGTCTCTGTGAGCCCCTGTGAGCCCTGAATAGAACTATTCTGTGCTATTGATTAGAGCATATTCAGGTATTTCTGGCACAGACACATCAGTGGAAGTGTTAACATTTTGACAGTAAAATTAAGGAAAAGTACATGTGTTTCATCCTGAGTATAGATTTGAATGTGTAGGGTTTAGAAGATACACCTTTCAACATTTGGCAATATGAGCTAGGTTCTGAATTTGGGGAGTCATGAACCTATTTGTGAATGACCCATTGTTTATGGAAGAGATTTGACAAAGGCCTTCAAGAACCATGCAAAGTCCAGGGCCTGTGGTGTAGTCATTCACCCAACCACTATTTCCATCCTCTTGGTTCAAGGCTCTGGCAGTTTACCTTTGATGCATTAAACTAGCTGGTTATGTCCTTCCCACTCATGTCTGCATCTTTTCAGGTACTTCAGGTGTTGCTTGCCTTCTCCTAACATGAGTTTTGTCTTAATGAACCCTCTCCTGGCTTCAACTTAACCCTTATCTCAAATCTTCTGTTTCCTGAACTTTGGATGTGTGTGTGTGTGTGTGTGTGTGTGTGTGTGTGTTTATTTACTAAAGACTTATTTTGTTTTAATTATGTGTAAATGTGTATGCCTGTGTGTGGCTATGTGAAAATGTGAATTCTGATGCCTTCAGAGTTTAGAAGAGAGTGTCATCAAATCCCTCTGGAGTTACAGGATGTCCTGGGTCCTCTGCAAGAACAGCTATGTGTAGGGCTCTTAACTGCCCTGGCTTCTCTTCAAACCCTGTTGCTTATGTTTTCAGTGTGCTTCATTGATGTCTTATTTTCAGCTATTGGCAAAAGATTTTGGGATGTGTATATGCTTCCTCTCCCATTTCCTTGGAAAGAATTTTCATCCTTTAATTTCAGAATCTGTAGTACCAAGCATTTACTGTTAGCGTATACTGACCCTGCTTCCCAAAAAGGGCATTTCAAAGGTAGTTCAACATTTGTATCTAGAAGTCACTAGTTATTATTAATTGGTCATTGATGCAGTGTGTGACATATATGTATGAAAACCTGAGTTATATTCCCAACATCCAAGCAACAAAGTCAGGCATGATAGTGTGTGCCTGTAATCCCAGTGCTCAGGTTAAAAATGTTGGAAGTGGAGACAGAGGGATCCCTGGGACTTTCTGGCCAGTCAGTCTAGAAGAATCAGTGAACTCCAGGGTTAGTGAGAGACTATGTTTTAAAAAACTAGGTATAGAGGGGTTGAAGAAGACATCCTAGGACCTTTGGCAAGCACACATGTGCACATGCACATTATATAAGTACTTATATATGCACACAAAAGAAAAAACACTCTCTGGGAATATCTGAGGACAGAAACATTCAAAAGCGTATTAACTGAATATGTAAACGTTTAGTTTTCACAAAGATAATGAACAATGATAATGACTACTTTTATAAAAAATATCAATAATTATACTTGGATGCCATTTTTAAGAATTCATACATTATTCATTTATTAGATTAAATTCTGTTGTAAATATTTGAAAATACTTCCTTTATTCTTAAATTTAAATACTCTTTAAATACTCCAGAATGAGCGGATAAAACATTTCACAGTGACTTACAGCCTGAATTCTGTATACATGGGAAAAGTCAATGATTACTGATTTAGAGAATTTAGGATCAAATGTACTAAAGACCTTCTTGAACCAGAATATTATTAAGTCTCTATGCATTTGTGCTTCAAAGCAGATTCTTCAATATCTGATAAAAGACCGTATTCATGTATACCTTAGCTCGGATTATTGAGTAACTTCTAGGCATCTTTATTGCATTGGTCACCTTTGGAGACTAGATGAAATAGGGCCCAGTATTTGGAAAGAAAATATTATTTCTATTTATTGGGTTGAGGCCTCTGCTTCAATTGGCATATATTCTCGTTTTCCACTGGATGTTATGAGCAAAGCTCTGAAGTAATTGCCTAGCAGGAAAATGGGTAGGGAAGAAATGGAGCCAGAACATTTCTCTTTAGAGTCGGGTGTTCTTTTCACAAACACCAAGTTCTGGCTTAGTTGTAAATGCTTCCTGTGCTATTATTCTAGCTTAAAATCCAGACTTGAACTTTGTGGAGCCTGAGCCCCTTTGTTCTTTACCTGAGGTGAGAACCATAAGCTGAATTATTTGTGATTGCAGAGAACCAAACTAAAGCTGACATTAACACAGTCCCCAAAAGTTCACAAAGAGTAATGCGCTGCTAAATTATTTAAAAGATCAACGATTCTTTATCTTATCCCTATGCATTGCTCAGTTATCCAGCTAGCTTTGTGAAATTATGATGCGAAATTTTTTTTTTTTAATATAAAGTTAACCAGAATACTTTCTTCATTAAAAGTCATCTCTGGAACTAGATAAAATATCTTTTGAGGGACTAGAATCAACCTCAAAAAGTATTTCATACCTTTTGTACTGATGTGGCAAGAGTGTCTCAAAATCAGTTTGGCCCGCACCAATGTTAGGTGAGAGACTACTTGTCAATGGCAGTTACCGGGTCAGTAAAAGCAGAGGGGAGAAATATGAAGATCTAGTCTTCAAGGTAAGCTCACTGAATTGATATTCTAGTCCCAAGTTCTAGCAGGATTTTTGGTTGTTGTTGAGTCTTTGTTCATGTATTCTGTTAAATTAACTACATTGGTTTATCCTCTTTCATGAATACCCATAGAAATCTGGGTTTGTGTAAAGTAAATGACATGGCTTGTTCTCAACCCCTCAGAGATTATTTTCATAGGAAACAATCCCGATTTATCACAATGTCCTGGTTTTGTGATACCCTTTGTCACCACGGTGATCTGGTGTACTTCTGAAACTCTGGTGTGCAGAAAACACTTAAAATCCAGGAGTAGAAAATGACTGTGTTTTCATCTTGGAGATAATCTAGGTTCAGCTTTACTTCTTGTATTAGAGTTCTTGAGAGGAACAGAAATACGACAGTTCACATGTATTAAAAGAGCATTTGATAGATTGGCTTGCATTATACAGTCTGGGTAGTCCAAAAATGGCTGTATTCTCCGGAGAAGCTGAAGACTGTAGCATCTCATTCCATGTGGCTGGAGGGTTCCTGATGAATCAGTGGCCTTCAGTCTACACTGGAAGGCTGAAGAAGTTGGGTTCTGACAGTAGCCGCGGTAGTAGCAGTGAGTTAAATGAACACAGGGGCAGGGTAGGTGAACTCACCAGAGAGATAAGACAAGCAGGCAAAAAACAAAATAATTTCCCTCACACCCCATAGGTATATCCTATGCATATCCCTTAATTGATTCTGGACCCTACAAAGCTGACAACGATGATTAACCTGTGCATCTCTAGACTCACAGATGGACAAAGACAGGCGTAAAAACACCCCTGATGAGTGGGTTTAATATCTGGCAAGGTGAGAGGCTCAAGAATTTTGCTTTAGCTGTTGGTGACAGGTTTCTTTAAGGAATCTGATGATGAGCAGAGCTTTTGACCTAACTTCTACTTCTGCTTTGCTGTAAAGCACATTGGGAAGAGAGCTGCATTATCTAAAAATTATGAGTCTGTGGAGGGATTGAGAATTTGCTCAACACAGCTCTACACTCTGCTAATGCTAGGGTGCTGAGGACTCAGTTGAGTCATTCTGGAAAGACTACACTGAAAACCACTCTAGAAAGATAGGAACAGCTCTTATCTCTTTCTCTTGCCTCTCTCTTACTTCTCTTACCTCTCCTCATTCCCTTCCTCCCTCTCTCCACGTGGTCATGGCCGGCCTCCACTCCTCTATGTCTCTACTCTCTCCCTCTCTCTGTCTTTCTCTGCTTCTACTACCCTCTTAACTCCCCTCCCCATGCCCTAAATAAACTCTATTTCTATACTAAAAAAAAAAAAAAGAAAGAAAAAAAGAAAGAAAGAAAGAAAGAAAGAAAGAAAGAAAGAAAGAAAGAAAGAAAGAAAGAAAGGAACATGCAAGCAAGGTTGCAAATGTTAAGACTATTTCATTTCTGAGGATTCATGTGGGGAAAGTATAATGAGTTTGGATAAATAAGTAATATCCAGCTCATTGTGAGTTTGCTTTTCATATCAACTGGCAACTTGCACCTTATTCTGCTAATGTAGTCTGAAAAGAGAAGCAACTTGTTTCGACTGCAGATGCATTTAATAGCAGCCAAGAGCTCAAGTTTTGTTGGTGATTAAGGAGCTCTGGAATGTGCTATGGGAGATCTGATGAAGACTTGGCTGATGAAGTCAAAGGGACTTTGCTTCCAACAAAGTTTTCCAGTGAGAGCAGATTAACATTTTAAAAATCTGAATAGAAAGTCACAGGAAGTTGTAAAAATCATATACAGCGGATCTGTGTACCTCTCACTGTTTTTCCTCAATGGTGATGTTATATACAATAAAACAAACCCCAGAAATCAACATTGAGATAATTTACAGATCTTATGCAAAGTATATCAGCTCATAAGCACTGTGTGTGTGTGTGTGTGTGTGTGTGTGTGTATGCATGCACATACAATCATTTATTTATTCATTTATATTTATTTTTCAAGACAGGGATTCTCTGCCCTGGAAAATACATAGCCGTTTAATTTGATCAGGTCCAGTGGAACAGTCAAAGGTCTCACAGCGTGCCTGTGGCTATTTTCTGTCACATGAATATTCCACATCTCTGTTCTCTCAGGATGAAGAATCTAATTCAGTGAGAAGAGCATAGGATTTGGAGCAGAGAGATGTAAACTAAAGCCCGGCTGCATCAGCTGCATCTTAAACAGGTCCAATAATCCCCTAACTGTTGTCAGTTTCATCACCTACATTTCAACTGTTAAATTCATGAAGAATGTCCAGGGCAATGGCTGCTATATATAATGGTCCTTGAGTACCAGGGTGGAATGACCAAGCCATTCCTTCTGGAACTCTCACAGACACTTCAGTTAATTGACATTCAGTTAAGATTTTGAATTGGAAACTAGTGTACCATGTACTTGTTCTTATGCACAGATGCACTCTGTGAGTGACCAACAATTCTATCTCTCTCTGTCTCTATCTCTCTGTCTCTATCTCTCTGTCTCTGTCTGTCTGTATGTATGTCTCTCTCTCTCCCTTCCTCCTCCCTCCCTCCATTCTGTTTTTCAGCTTATCCTTTGTTTTCAGTTCTTTGAATTGAATGCCCAGAGAAAGACCATGAGGACTGACTTCCATATCCCTTATCTCTTTGTCTTGTCTTTATTATAGTGTGTATGTGAGATGTGCATGTGTGAATGTCAAAGACAAATGTTGGGTATTGTTTCAAGCTTTCCCCCTTCTTTGAGACAGGGTCTCTTGTTGTCTACCACTGCATATGCCGAGTTAGCAAGTCTGCAAGCTTTTAGGGTTTCTCTTGTTGCAACGTCTCATGTCACCACAGGAGTGATGGGGTTACAGATGGACATAGGCAGGTCTGCTTTATGGGAATTCTTGGGATCTGAATTCTGATACGCATGCTTTCATGGCAAGCATTTTATCTACTGAGCCATCTTCCCAGACCTCTGTCTTCTCTGCTACCAAAGGGTTCTTCTCATGTATTTACATACACATGGGTTTAAGACACCCAGACTTGATACAAATTGAATTGTCCACTTCTCCAATATGACGTACGTAATACTCAAAAATTCCACCACTTAATTTGGGAAGGAATAGCTAAATAAAGTAGATTTCTCTACTGTTGGAGTTTACAAGCATGCTTAAAGTGAGTGGTATGAAATTTAGAATTTTCTAGCAGAATTTTATCTTAGATCAAGTCACAAGATTAGTGTGACTCATGCGTTGATCTATTTTGGAGATAACAGATGATCTGAGATTGTGCCAAGTGATAATTTATTTCCAAAGGACTGACTCTAGAGATTTGCAGTATTTATTTGAAGAAATATAAAGGAATTCTACAAACACATTGGAATAGTACTTAGAAGAGATGAAAATACTAAATGGATTTGTCATCAAAGATTATAATTTTAATGTGTGTTTATGTAGTATCAACTAAGATAGAAACTTCTGAGTCTTTCACAGTAATGATCTTTCCTAAGTAATTGATGTAACTATAGTTTGAGTTTAAAGGTGCATATAATATTTCTTGAAATATACCCTATTCTGAGCTGAAAGGACTCAACAAGAAGTTATTATACTATTTTGATACTTTCCTTTTGGAGTATTATATAAAACAGACTTTTTTTTTTTTTTTTTTTTTTACTTTAAGCATTTAAAATACTTCTGGAAATTATATCTAAATTCAGTATAACTTGAAATGCATTGGATGAAGTTAGATAAACTCAGAGTACTTTCCTTTATTTATCAGAGTGTCGACTATAATGAGACTGCACTATTTAAATTTGATAATTAGTTTATTATTGTATTTTAATTTTTATGAGTGTGATATTTATAATGATTCACTTACAAAAGACTTCCTGGAACGCTTCCTTTCAGACAGAACTCAGTAAGTACTGGCTTAGCAATTCAGATCTTCTAAAAGGAAAGACTCCATCATTGGATTGGTATGATAAAGATATGTGGGCTTTTGATGGATTATTCATTTCCAATCATAGTGACTTCAAAACTATTCGACAGGATTTATGTCTTACTCTTTATATTTTCTTCAGTTATTCTGGTCCCCAAGAATCACACTCATTGATACCATTCACCATCATACAAACGTGTGTGTTCAAGTAGGTCTATGTTTTGGTTGTTATGCTCAGTTTGTTTAGCAGATGTCAGGACAACATATGCTTTTCAACTCAAAAACAGGTGCAACGTTTAGGTGTTTATTTATTTATTTATTTATTCTTTTCTTACTATAATTTCTCTTTTTCTTTTCTTTTTTCTTTCCTCCCCCCTTTTGCTGCTCCACTCCCATATTTTTCCCCTTTGCCTTTTTAAACCAGCACCTGTTCTTAATATTATAGATTGCATAGTTGCTCTAGAACCAAGTAGTCTTTTTGTTTTAAGAATTATTTATTTATTATGTGTACAGTGTTCTGCCTACATGCATGGCTGCATGCAAGAAGAGGGCACCAGACTTCATTATAAATGGTTATGAACCACTATGTATTTTCTAAAGATTGAACTTGGGACCTCTGGAAGAACAACCAGTGCTCTTAACCTCTGAGCCATCACTCCAGCCCTCTCTAGAACCACTTAGAATTTATTGTTTTTCATCCCCCCTGGAGAATATCTTCAATATGTAGAACATATCTCAATTAGACCTTACCAAATAATGCAAAATTTAAAACCTTAAGGCACAACAGAGCCCTGGAAGTCATTTGGTGCATTTTGATAGTAATCCCAGAACCCATTACTCTGATAGACTACTCAATATCCTTAGTCCTCTATTGAACTCCGTGGGGGAGATTCTGTGACATTAAATTTGGGCAACTCTAGCTTCTGATCTTTGCCCTCTCAAAGTGACCTTATCCTATGTACCAGTGAGACAGGACTTTTGTCTCTCTAGTCCAGAAGGGATAAAGTTTCTGTGGTAAGTAAGATGTGTAAGATGATCAATAATAACACAAAATGGGGAAATGAGTCAAACCCATGATTCCGTGATGCCTTAAAGTTTGGGTTGGGTCATAGGGTCCTCCGCACTCACAAAATTCCTTTTTTTAAAAAATACTTTATTTATATTTCAAATGTTTCCCCCTTTCCAGGTCTCCCCTTTGGAAACCCCCTATCACTTCCCCCCCTCCCCCTGCCTCTATGAGGGTATTCCCCCACCCACCCACTCCCGTCTTCCCATCTTGGCATTCCCCTATTCTGGGGCCTCTAACACCCTCTGGCCAAAGGGCCTCTCCTCCCCCTGATGGCCAACAAGACCCTCCTCTGCCACATATGTGGTCTGAACCATGGGTCCCTCCATGTGTATTCTTTGGTTGGTGGTCCAGTCTCCAGGAGCACGGGGGAGTCAGGTCAGTTGACACTGTTGCTCCCTCCCCATGGGGCTGCAAACTCCCTCAGTTCCTTCAGTCCCTTCTCCAACTCCTACATCTGGGACCCCATGCTCAGTCAAACAGTTGCTATGAATTGAATCATGGGTGTTCCGAACTTTTGGGCTACTATCTGCTTATCAGTAAGTATATACCGTGTTCATTCTTTTGTGACTGAGTTGCCTCGATCAGGATGATATTTTCAAGTTCCATCCATTTGCCTGTGAATTTCATGAAGTCATTGTTTTTAATAGCTGAGCAGTCTTCCATTGTGTAAATGTACCATATTTTCTGTATCCATTCCTCTGCTGAGGGACATCTGGGTTGTTTCCAGCTTCTGGCTATTATAAATATGGCTGCTATGAACATAGTGGAGCATGTGTCCTTATTACATGTTGGAGCATCTTCTGGGTATATGCCCAGGAGTGGTATAGCTGGGT
>CM052710.1:28562903-28580915 GCA_028551405.1 Uromys caudimaculatus | reverse complement strand
TTGTTTTTAATAGCTGAGCAGTCTTCCATTGTGTAAATGTACCATATTTTCTGTATCCATTCCTCTGCTGAGGGACATCTGGGTTGTTTCCAGCTTCTGGCTATTATAAATATGGCTGCTATGAACATAGTGGAGCATGTGTCCTTATTACATGTTGGAGCATCTTCTGGGTATATGCCCAGGAGTGGTATAGCTGGGTCCATAGGTAGTACTATGTCCATTTTTCAGAGGGTCCACCAAACTGATTTCCAGAGTGGTTGTACCAGCTTGCAATCCCACCCACAGTGGAGGAGTGTTCCTCTTTCTCCACATCCTTGCCAGCATCTGCTGCCATCTGAGTTTTTGATCTTGGCCATTCTGACTGGTGTGAGGTGGAGTCTCAGAGTTGTTTTGATTTGCATTTCCCTTATGACTAAGGATGTTGAACATTTCTTTAGGTGCTTCTCAGCCCTAAGAGTTTCCCCAGTTGAGAATTCTCTGTTTAGCTCTGTTCCCCATTTTTTGATAGGGTTATTTGGTTTTCTGGAGTCTAACTTCTTGAGTTCTTTATATATATTGGATATTAGCCCTCTATCAGATGTAGGATTGGTAAAGATCTTTTCCCAATCTGTTGGTTGCCATTTTGTCCTATTGACAGTGTCCTTTGCCTTTTTATGTGGTTAGAAATAGACTCGTAAATGGGAGGCAAGTCATGCCTTAGAATCTAGCAAGAGAATTCTGTATTAACAGAAACAGAGAAGGCTCTAAAGGAAGACCAGGGGCTTTCCCTGTGCATGGTCGTGAATGCTACCAAAGTTTCTGTAGCTTATAGTGGTCAGCTGAAAGCTGTGCTGGGCTCAGACTGCATTACAGAGCAGAGGATGAAGGGAACCATTGATCTCTATTGATTTTCTTCTGGTTCAGAAAGAGAGAGAGGAAAATGAGCTTCCTTCCGGGGGGACAATGGGCTTCTGCAATGGGTTGGCTCTAATTTTTGAAACGAGATCAGCTTTCTGTATGTTTATTTTAATGTTTACACCTCCTGACCTAATCTCACAGAGCTGGAAACTGGAAACATGGCTGAGTGTGTTGTTTCCTCTAGAGGTTTGTGTGGAATTAGTGTTAGTATTGTCAGTTGAATCAGGACCAATAGTGCCATGAGAAGACAATAAATTATAGAATGAGTAAAATATTTAGAAATAGTATCTGTCATTGACCATCTGAATCCATTTTGCCCACAGCTTGTTTTTGTTTCTTTGTCTTGTTAAACTTTCCTTTTGAGTTATATTCCTGTACAGGTATCTTGACTTCAGGCATGATGTAATTGATCAAGAAACAGAACATCTCCCCAAGGAGAACAATTATTCATGGTGACAAGGGTATGCTCTGGAGTGGGTGGGATAATCTCACAGGAGAGAGCTTCCCTGTCAGGTGGTTATGGTAATAACACCTTCTGACCACCTTGCTAAACAGAACAAAAAGGATAATCACCCAGACCACAACTGGACCAAAATGGATATGGTGGTGCACATCTGTAATCTCAGCACATGTGTGCAAGATGGAAGGTAGAGAGAGGAGACTCAGCAGGAGTTCCTGGGCCAGCTAGTCTGGAAACAAGAGAGAAAACAAGATGGGAGGAGAGAATGACTTCCCCAAGTTGTAATACATACGTAATATTAAAAACAGAAAATTGGAAAGGAAAAAAGAACCATGGGGTTTTGTGATGAACGTCATGTTTTAAAGATGAACTAGAAAATATCATCCTGAGTGAGGTAACTCAGACCCAGAAGGACATGCATGATATGTGCTTGCTAATAAGTGGATATTAGCCACACAAAAAAATGTACGGAATACCCAAGATACAGTCCACAGAACTCAAACAGTTCAACAAGCTGAAGGGACCAAGGGAGGATGCCTCAGTCCCACTTGGGAGAGAGAAGAAAGCAATCACAAGGGTGGAGGGAGGGACCTGGGAGGGAAAGTGGATGGGGGGAGGGGAACCTGATCTGGTGTTGGGTGAGGGAAAAGGACTGAAGCCCTGAGGGCCAGCAGAAAGAATGGAAACAGGCAATCTGAGGTAGGAGGTGGGGGGACCCTCCTCAGTGCACCAGAGACCTGGGAGGTGAGAGACTCTCAGGACTCAAAGGGTGGGACCTTAGATGAAATGCCCAACAATAGGAAGAGGGAACTTATAGAGCCCACCTCCAGCAGGAAGACAGGGCATTAAGTGAGGGAGGGGGTTGCCATCCCACAGTCAAAACTCTGACCCATATTTGTTCCTGTATGAAAAAGCTTCAGGGATGGAAATGGAGAGGAGCCTGAGGAAAATAAGGTCCAGCGACAGGCCCAAAGTGGGATCCAGCTCCAGAGGAGGTCTCAAGGCCTGACATTATTACTGAGGCTATGGAGTGCTCACAAGGGACCTATCATGACCACACTTCGGAAAACCCAACAGGCAGCTGAAAGAGTCAGATGCAGATATGTGCACCCAACCAATGAACAGAAGCTGCTGACCCCTGTGGTTGAATTAGGAAAAAGCTGAAAGAAGCTGAGGAGGAGGGAGATCCTGTAGGAGGACCAGCAGTCTCAATTAACCTGGACCCCCGAGATCTCTCAGACACTGGATCACCAACCAGACAGCATACACTAGCTCATATGAGGCCCCCAACACATATACAGCAGAGGACTGCTGGGTCTGGGTTCAGTCAGAGAAGATGCACCTAACCCTCAAGAGACTGGAGGCCCCAGGGAGTTTAAAGCTCTGGTTGGGTAGGGGATGGGGGGAGGGGACATCTTGGAGACAGGGGGATGGGGAGAAGGTATGGGATGTGGAACAGTCGGAGGGTGGACTGGGAGGGGATCTGGAGTGTAAATAAATAAAAGACAAAAAAATAAAGATGAATTAAGTTCCTAAGTCTAAAATTTTATTTTATGTTTACATAGTACTCTGTCGAGTGGATATTAGTCCCAAAGCTCGGAACACCCAAGATACAATTCATAGACCACATGAAGCTCTAGAAGAAGGAAGATCAAAGTGTGGATTCGTCTTAGAAGGGGGAACAAAATACAGAGATACAGAGACAAAGTGTGGAGCAGAGACTGAAGGAAAGGCCATCCAGAGACTGCCCCACCTGGGGATCCATCCTATATACAGTCACCAAACCCAGACACTATTGTGGATGCCAAGAAGTGCTTGCTGACTGGAGTCTGATATAGCTGTCTCCTGAGAGGCTCTGCCAGAGCCTGACAAATACAGAGGCCGATGCTCATAGCCAACCATTGGACTGAGCACGGGAACCCCAATGGAGGAGTTAGAGAAAGGTCTGAAGGAGCTCAAGGGGTTTGCAGCCCCATAAAAGGAACAACAATATCAACCAACCAACCCCCCCCCCCCCCGAGCTCCCAGGGACTAAACCACCAACCAAAGAGCTGCATATGTAGCAGAGGATGGCCTTGTTGGACATCAATGAGAGGAGAGGCACTTGGTCCTGTGAAGGCTTGATGCCCCAGTGAAGGGGAATGCCAGGCTGGTGAAGCAGGAGTGGTTGGGTGGGTGGGGGAGCACCCTCATAGAAGCAGGAGGCGGGGGATGGGATAGGGGGTTTTGGAGGGGAAACCAGGAAAGGAGATAGCATTTGAAATGTAAATAAAGAAAATATCTAATAAAAATAAACAAATAAAATACACAATTTTTTTTTATACCATTGCCATTATATCTTGTTTCGGGATATAGTAACAATAAAACTGTTAACATGGTTGAGCAGGTGACTTGGTGAATATATGTACACATTTTGCTAGTGTAGACTCACAAATGTTGTGTTATTAGTTACAGCCTTTGCTTCATGGCAGTGGAGGGAAAATAGTGAGATAAAGCAATTTATTTACATTGGTCCGTGCAAGGCCACACCCTCAATGACCATAAAAATCTTCTGTAACCCCTACTAAAGTTTCCACATTTCCTATCAGTGCCATATTTGACAAGGCCTTAAGCACATGCGCCTTAGGGAACATTCTGATTGCAAACAGTAGCAATGAGAAAGCTTCTACAACAGACACATAACTCTACTGTGAAAGATAACCAGGGAGTCATATCCGGCCTCTGCTGCTAAATTCACCTGTCAACTTAGGTTCAGTTTTATTGTTTGGAAAATACATTTAACAGGAGAATAATGGGGTATGTAATGCAAAGTCCTCTGACACAGCAGTCATTCATGGCGGGTCTTGAAACATGACCCTTGCTTTTTGCAAAGGAAAGTAGTGAAGTATCCTGATACCCACACCTAGCACCTGCTGCATACGGATGGGTTTTAGGAAGTGACTTAACAGGATCACTCCTAACTTGCCAAAGTTCTTTGCAGGATAAGTAATGTTCAATTTTATGGCATGAATATTGAGAATTATCCTAATGTTTCCAGAAGGGCTAGTTTCCAGAGGCCTGGATACTCAATATAGCTCTCATAAGACATAAAAGATTAAACAACACCAACTAAAACATGGCGTTGACTTTGCTCCCTTTCTGTGAACAGATGTGCCAGATGGACTAACTTCTGCTTCCATAAGCCACGGAAATTTTAATTTCAATGAACAAGAGAGAAAGAGAGAGAGGCACAGCAAAACTGAGGGAGGATGCAGGGAGCTAGAGAGAGACAGAGAGGTGTGTGCAGACCTCTCTTCCTCTGTGTTTACTACATTGGGACAAACATGATTGTAAACTTGGGAATAACACAATGACCTAGAGGATACTTCTGGCTCCTATGTAGCCAGCTGTGGGGAGTTTCCTCAAAATAGACAATTTTAGTTTCCTGAAAATTTTATACATTTACACACCCACTGCTAAGATGGAAAACAGCAAGCAAAATTTGAATGGATTTTAAAAACAGAAAACAACGTTTTAGAGAAACTCAGTATCCCAGAAAACTGCTTTAGACTTTGGACTGATCTTTCTGAGGACACTTATTTTGCCACTAAAGAGGACAGACATTCTGTAGATGAGATGTCTTTCTACAGAGTCTTTCTATAACTCTCAGATAATATACATTCCATCTGCGATTTTATTGGCTTGGGCTAACTGTATTTCTTTAACGTGGGCAGGAGTAAGCTTAGCACAGGAGTGTGAAAGAGTCTGTATAGTGTTTCTTGCCTCCCTTACATGGTGCAGAAAATCCTACTATGTCTTCCATGTCAACCTAAAAAACATCAATAATTATTAAAATCCCCCAAAATTACAGAATGTAAAAAGAAAAAAACCCAAGAAGTCTGTGAAACACAACTTAGGTTCAATGGGCACTCTGCATTCATCAGTTCAGCATATGAATATCCAGTCAACCGTGTCTTGAAAATATTCATGAAAACTCACCATGTCTATATTAATGATACATAGACATTTTTCTTGGTATCAATTTTACAAATAATATGCTATTGCAATCACTTATATAACATATACATTGTCTTAGATAGTATAGATGGACTAGGGAAGATTTAAAGTGTCTGGGGTATGGCTGTAGGCCATACACAGTTGCTGGGCTGTCTTACCCATCTCTCTGTCTCTCTCTAGCTCCCTACCATCCTCCTTAAGTTGTGCTGCACCCTTCTCTTTTTCTCTCTTGTTCACTGAAATGCAAATCTATATGCTGCTTTGTATGTACCATAGATTTTGGTATCAGCCGGAGATCCTGGAACCAGTTCTCTGAGGCCACAGAAACATGACTGTATTTCAAAATAACTGGGATCATTTCTTGTCTCTTTCCTATGAAGATGTTTAAGTGTCACATTCCAGCTGGAAACTATACACAATCCCAAGAACTGACAATATTTACTCCTCATTTTATAAGGCCAGACTGCTTTGTATTCATGTATGTGATGCTCAGTCAAGTATAGCCACAAAGAGGATGAGGGAGAGGTGCAGGGTAGTGTAGTTAATTGTACTTGAGGTCCTAGAGAAAGCAAGCACTCATAACATACAGAGCTTCATGGCAAAGAAGGCAATACGGTGACCAGTAGACTGTGATGAAAGACTACATGTAGTATTTCTACAGGACAATAGCTTTCTCAGGCACAGAAGTATTCGAAGATGTCAAACACCGTAAACAGAAAATAAAATATATAAACGCAATACTAAGAATACTAATTTTTCACATCTGAGAAATGGGGGCCTCAGTCTGATTCTGTGATCCTTGTCTTTTTTAAATTACAGGATTCCACTCAGAGTTTCATTCTGATAAAGTGTTAAGTGTGACAGGAGGAAATTGAGTTTAACATAAAATTGCCTTGCTCCAAAGACTTGGGTAATTAAGAAATCTTCATTATCTCAGCCAGACCTTTTTAGCTAGCTATATTTGCCTTAATTATGGTAATGATAACAAAGTCAATGGACTCACCACCTCCTCATTAGACACCTCCAAATATTTTATGCAAGAGCACAGTGGTTCTAAAAGGGCGAGCCTTTGCATTTGATCGAATCATATAATTTCTGAGTTAAAGGTGGAAACTGGGTATGAAAACATTGGCTAGTTATTCAATATGTGTCATTATGGAATCCTTTATGAGATATGTTGGCCAGTGTTGTCATAATGGCACAAGAAGTTGGTATCTTGGTATGCTTCCTATTAACTCTTGCAGAGGGGCAAATACAGATGTCCTGTTACTTTTGTACGTGGGCGGGATCCTGTTGGGTGTTTTAAAGTGTAGAAGGAGTAAAGTTTTCTCCTGGTGCTGTATGTCTGTTCACTTGGATAATTGGATAGAGCTACACCCACCATCATAGTTGTAACACAGAATAGTTCAGTGAGCCCAAATTCCCCGAACTTTCCCTTCACAGTAAAAGTCTTTCTTTTTAAATTTAATTAATTAATTTTTTTTAACATTTTCATTTCACATCCCATTCACTGCCCCCCTCCTGGTCACCACCCACAATCCATGCCCCTTCTCCTTCTCTGAGCAGGTGGAGACCCCTCTTGGTATCCCCAACACTGGCACATCAAGTTTCTGCAAGGCTAGGTGCTTCCTCTCCCACTGAGAACAGACAAGACAGTCTGGCAGGCAAGAAGAACATATTCCACAGACAGGCAACAGCTTTTGGGACAGCCCCTGCTCCAGTTGTTCAGGACCCATATGAAGGTCAAGCTGCACATCTGTTACATATGTGCAGGAAGCCTAGGTCCAGTTCATGAATGTTCTTTGGTTGGTGGTTCAGACTCTGAGAGCCCTGAGGGTTCAAGTTAGTTGACACTGTTGGTCTTCCTGTGAAGTTTCTATTCCTGTTGGAGACCCTAATCCTTTCTCCTATTCTCCCATAAGAGGCCCAAAGTTCTATCCACTGTTTATATGTCTGGGTCAGCTGCTGGGTGGAGTCTCTCAGAGGACAACATGCTCCTGTCTGCAAGCATAACAGAGTATCATCAATAGTGTTAGGGATTGGTGCTTGCCCATGGGATGGGTCTCAAGTTGGGTCTGTCATTTGTTGGCCATTCCCCCAGTCTCTGCTCCATCCCCTGAGCCTGCATTTCTTGTAGACAGGATAAGTTTTAGGTTGAAAGTTTTGTGGGTGAGTTGGTGTCTCTACTGGGGTTCCTGCCTGGCTACAGGAGGTAGCCTCTTGAGGTTTCATCTTATACCCATCAGAATGGCTAAGATAAAAAACTCAGGTGACAGTAGATGCTGGCAAGGATGTAGAGAAAGAGGAATACTCCTCCATTGCTGGTGAGATTGCAAGCTGGTACAACCACTCTGGAAAACAAGTTGGTGGTTCCTCAGAAAATTGGAAATAGTTCTACCTGAAGACCCAGCTATACTACTACTGGGCATATACCCAAAAGATGCTCCAATATATAACAAGGACACATGCTCAACTATGTTCACAGCAGACTTACTTATAACAGCCAGGAGCTGGTAACAACCCAGATGTCCCTCAATGGAAGAATGGATACAGAAAATGTACCTTTACACAGTGGAGTACTACTCAGCTTTTAAAAACAATGACTTCACGAAATTTGCAGGCAAATGGATGGAACTAGAAAATATCATCCTGATTTAGGTAACCCATGCCCCAAAGGACACACATGGTATGTACTCACTGATAAGTGGATATTAGCCCAAAAGCTCAGAATACCTACGATATAACTCACAGACCATATGAAGCTTATCAAGAAGGAGGGCCAAAGTTTGGATGCTTCAGTCCTATTTAGAAGGGGGAACAAAATAATCATGGGAGGTAGAGGGAGGGAGAGACGTGGGAGGGAAAGAAAAGGGGGAGGGAAAATGGGGAGGGAGGCTCAGGTATGGGAAGAGACAGAAGTCCAGAGGGTCAGGAAATTGAATAGAGATATGTAGCAGCGGGGATGGGGAACCACTAGAAAGTGCCAGACACCAGGGACACGAGAGGTTTCCAGGATCCAATAAGGATGACATTATTTGAAATACCCAACAGAGGGGAGATAAAACCTGTAGAGACCATCTCCAGTAGATGGGCACGGCCCCCAGTTGAGGGATGGGGCTGTCCACCCATCTCAAAAATTCTAACCCAGAATAATTCCTGTCTAAAGGAAACACAGGGACAAAAAAAAAAAAAAAAAAAAAAAGGAGCAGAGACTGAAGAGAAGACCACCCAGAGACTGTGCCATCTTGGGATCCTTCCCATCTTCAGAAACCTAACCTTGACACTATTGCTGATGCCAAGAAATACTTGTTGATAGGAGCCTGGTATGGCTGTCCTCTGAGAGGCTCTGTCAGCACCTAATACAGATGACACAGCTGCAGACACTCACAGCCAACCATTGGACTGAGCCTGGGGACCCCAGTGGAAGAGTTAGGAGAACCAAAGGAGCTGAAGGGGATTGCAACCCCATAGGAAGAACAATATTAACTAACCAGACCCCCTAGAACTCCCGGGGACTAAACCACCAACCAAAAAGTGTACATGGATGGGTCCATGGCTCCAGCTACATATGTAGCAAAGAATTGCCTAGATTATCTGGCATCCGTGGGAGGGGAGGCCCTTGGTCCTGTGGAGACTTAATGCACCAGTGTAGGGGGATGCTAGTGGGTGGGTGGGGGAGCACCCTCTTAGAGGCAAAGGGGAGGGACGATGTGATGGAGGGTTTGTGGAGGGGAGTCTGGGAAGGGGGACATTTGAAATGTAAATAAATAAAATAACCAATAAAAAATTACATAGTAGATTTAGGTTGGAGTTTTTGTATGGGAGGAGAAATAGAGGCTATAGTTCATTTTTATGCATGTCTTTGCTCAATTTCTTGTTATCACTGCTTCTAGTTTCTCAAGTTGTTTGTTAAAAGTCAAATTTCCACATATAAATACATCTGTTTACAAAGCCTGTATTCTCTCCTATTGATCTATGGGGCTGTGTTTTTTCCAATATCACATTTTAAAACTCGCCATGACCTTATGGTGAATCTAAGTATTAGGTAATGTGTCAACTTAGCCACTCTATTTCAGATTTTTTTTTTTTTTTAATTTTAGTGTCTGTTTCCTAATCCCAGAATCTGTCAGCAGACACAGCAAGACACAGAAAAGCGTCACCCAATTCTACTTGGGTTACACTGGTTCTTTAGATGGAGAATTGGCTACAGAGTACCGACATGTTCACCATGCTGGTTCTTACACTCCATTGATAAAGTTCGATTTTTGACTGCTTTTGTCAGTGACTTCTATTCCATCATACTTGTCCTAAACACATGTTTGTAGGGTTCAGAAAATTACAATGCATTTGTCATTGCTGAGAGGAGCTTTAGAAATTGTTAATATGAGGGAATTTTCTCAGTTGCCTTTTCTTCATTTATTGACATGACCACGCAGTTTTTCTTCATTAGTTTGTTAATATGACACATTACATAGATTAAGATTTGAACGCTGAAAGCACTTTTCCTCTCTAGGATAAACCCAATACATCCTGAGTTCTTAGGTGCTCGATAAATTGCTCCTTCTGATTTATTAATATTTTGGTTTTCTTTTCATGGACTTGGAATTTGCATGCATGCACTGTATTTTCTTTTGTATAATATTTTGAGTTTGGTATCAAGGTAATGCCAATCCCCAAATGATTATGAAAGCTTTTTCTCCTTATTTATGGAAGCAGTTACGTAGAATTAATGCCATTTTTTTATGGCAATTAAATTTCTTTGTGAAATCCGTGGTGGAAATGTCCACTGAGACCACCAGGAACTTGAATATTTTGTTACAGAGTTTCTAAATAGAAGTCTGATATTATTAGTGACTGTAGACTATTCTACTTGTCTAAATTTTCTTGACAGACTTTTGATAGTTTTTTTTTTTCAGTAGATTTGGGCTATTTTAACTGTGCTTTTAATGCATGACATTAATATTCTTTGGAGTAACTGTGTTATTACTTTAATGTTTGTGTAGTGTATAGTGGTCTGCCAGTTTAATTTTTGTTTTTCCCATTTTTCTTGGATAGTTTTTGAGGTGTTATAAATTTTTAAAATATATTTTTTAATTACAACAGAATTATCATTTTCCCCTCTCTTTCCTGCCTCTGGCCTCTCCTAAGTACTCTCTCTCCAACCTCTTCTACATCTCCCTATCAAGTTGGTAGCCTCTTTTCCTTTGATTATCATGGTCACATACATATATGTATGTAGATGTACACAAATATAAAAATACAACTTGATCCTGTTTTTTGTTACTTGTATGTGTGTGGTTTCAGAGCTGATTACTATGCATTGGACAAAATAAAGGGGTTCTTTCCAAGGGAGAGTCTAATTCTTCCTTATCTGGCAGTGATTAATTACCTGTATTTATTTCTTTAGTGTTGGGACCCTGCAAAAATTTCTCCCTTTCTTGTTGACGTATCTGTTGATGTGGGAATATGTGCGGCCACTTCCTGTGTGGGATGTTGATGCTACTATTGTTCCCCCCATTTCAAGAATAATTATTTCACAGCAGATTTTCTAGTATTCTGTGTTTTTTTTACAATCTTCGATCCCCTCTTCTGTGATGTTCCCTAAGCAGGAGCTGTAGTGTAGGTGTATCCATTGGGGCTGGCCTCCCCACAACCTATTACTGTATATGTCAGATTGTGGTTTTCTCTGATTTCTCCATTTCTCATAGAATAGGTCTCCATTTCCTACCAAAAGAGGTTTCATTGATGAAGGCTGGTAGCTACATTTATCTGTGGCTACAAAGATAAGATTTAGAATGTAAAAAGGGGTTATGCAGATCAGTAATAGATTCTTTTCTAAGATTCATGACTTCACCTGCTCTGGGAAGCTGGCTTGGTTTCCAGCACCAGGCATGATTTCCCTCCTATTGAGTAAGCCCTGAGTCCAACTAGATAGCTATTAGTTTTTACCAACATATGAAAACACTAGTTTTCACCAACCTCTATTGTACCTCTATGGATATCTTGCCATGCTGGTCATTGTTCATAGGTTTGTAGGTATTGCAGTTAGGTAGGACTGTTTAATTGCTTCTCTCCCTTGGCAGCTTGCATAGTATTTTCTTGCACTATGGGTGCTAGACTGCAGGAAAGAGTTAGAACTAGATTGAATAATCTAAGTCCTATGTTCTAAATGTGATGTGTCTTCAGGAGTAATGGCTCATCCTCCACCCCTGAGAAACAACCAAGGGCTATATCAATAATCTATATTGTTTTGGGAGTCACTTGCACTACCAAAACTAACCAATCAAAAGGTTTCTCATGTTGGGTACTGGGATTTTTGTTGGTCTATGGTTATTGATGAGAGCATTGTCAGCTCAGGTGGTTTAACTTCCTTTAAAACACACATGCCACACTTATTGTGTATAGTTTTAGATAAATATAAAATAATACGGTTCCTGGAGGCTTGTGGTAGTTTCAATAGGTTGGCTCCCATAAATTCATGTGTTTGAATGTTTGACCCATGGTCATTATGAGGAGGTGTGGCCTTTTTAGAATAAGCGTGGCCACTCGGGAGGCAGAGGCAGGAGGATTTCTGAGTTCAAGACCAGCCTGGTCTACAGAGTGAGTTCCAGGACAGCCAGGGCTACACAGAGAAACCCTGTCTCAAAAAACCAAAAAAAAAAAAAAAAAAAAAAAAAAAAAAAAAAAAAAAAAAAAAAAAAAAAAAAAAAAAGACCTAAACCAAGACAAGGCTTTATCACATATACTTTCCAAAGGTGTAGTTTTGGTTTGAATTTCTTCTTATGCTTCTTATGTTTTAATTTGTGTTCTTAGGTTAACTAAAATTATGAGGAGAATGTCTGTTATATTATCCAGGAATACATCATTTTCCCTGCTTTTCCATGATTCCTTAACTTCCAACTTTCCTTCTGGTGTATTTTTCCTTTAATGTGAAGAATTTCCTCTTAGATTTATTTTAGAACATGCCTCTTGGTTCTTCATATGAAATGTCCTAAATTTTCCATCATATGAGAAATTTTGTTAGTAGTTATTAATTTTGAAGTATATTGTATATATCCCAGGCTGGCCAAAACAAAACAAAACCAAAACCAAAACCAACAAACAAACAAACAAAAAAACCCTCTCTAGGTAGCTAAGGCTGATCTTGAACTTAAAAAAATATTTATTTATTTAATTTGTGTGTGTGTGTGTGTGTGTGTGTGTGTGTGTGTGTGTGTGTGTGTGTGTGTGATTGGCCTGCACTTTTTTGATATCATGTGCATGCAAGAACTCTCAAATACCAGAAGACAGCATCAGATCCTCTGGGAATTAGAGTTACGGGCAGTTGTGAGCCATTATGTGGGTACTGGGAACTGAATTTGGGTTTTTTCAAAGAGCAGCATGCTCTCTTAATCACTGAATCATCTCTATAGTTCTCAAGCTTGGACTTTAGATCTTCCTGGGTGCTGGGATTATAGGTAAGCACCACCGCACTTAGAAACTTTATGAAACTTTAGAGATGGAGCAAAGTCTTTGTGCATGCTATGCAAGCACTTTATCAATTAAACCACATCTCCAGTCCCTTCTCCTTATGTTGAAATCTATTTTCATTGGATATAAAATTCTCAATAGATACTTCTTTTTTAACCCTTAAAAGATGAAATGGTCTACAGTCTTGTGGCTTTAAATGTTTCTAATGAGAAATTTATCTTCATTTGGGTCATTTTTTTTCTATTTATTTCTCACAAGTTACCTTTTTTTCTCTGGATGCATTCAGAATTTTTTTTTTCATGGAGAAGATATCTAGAGGCAGAACACTTGTTTTGCTCAGAAGCAGAAAACTTATTTTGCTCAGAGGTAGAACATATGTTTATCATGTATTAGGTGTTGGTTTTGAATCTTGGTATCCAGAAAAGAAAGTAAGCTAACTCAGGTTCAAAATTTTAGCGGGTCTCAGTCTCAAGCTGCTGCACCTGTAGTGTGAGCTGTTGACAGAATAACTTCAAGAGCCAGTGCTTCTGATCAAGACACTATAGCTTGGCTTCTCAACCTTCCAATTGCAAAATCCAGGTTTAGTAAAGAACCCTGAAACACCAGCTTAGTCTCTCTTCTCTTAACATCTGATCCCTGGAGTGATTTGAATTAGAGTGGCCCATGAGCTCATGTATTTGAATACTTGGTCTGCATTTGGTGGAACTGCTTGGGAAGGATTAGGAGGTGTGGCCTTGTTAGAGGAGGTGTGCCACTAGGGGTGGGTTTTGAGGTTTTAAAGACTGCTGTCATTTCCAATGCTCCCACCACAAGTCTTTCTTCTGTTTGAGGATCAAAAAGTGAGCTTTCAGCTGTTCCTACAGCTGTACCTTTGTCATCATAGACTTGAACCCTCTGAAACTGCAATCCCAATCAAATGCCTTCTTTTATAAGTTTCTGTGGTGATGGTGTTTTACCATGTCAATAGAAAAGTAGCTAAGACAATTTTCCTCCATACCTAATTAGCCTTCATTCTCCACCATCCTCCATGATGTCTGATCATCATGATCTATCTCTAGGAAGAGAAACTGTCCATTAGATCAGCTTGTAGAGAACACTCTTTGTTGCATGTTTCCTGAGTGGTTTTCCCTTTGCTGACTCCACCCTGCTCCTAAGCTATAGAATCATCTTGCTTGTGCTACATTTGGAGTTGAGTCTTCCATTATGAGGTCTCATTTCTATGGTCCTCATACCTACTATGATGGTCCTGTATATGATTGTGTTCTTTAGTATGCTCTAAGAAATACAGTGAAGGGATTAATTTTATCATCTCTTTAACCTTACTTAACCTTCTTAAAACTTGTCCTCTTGCAGTCCTTCATCACCCTACCCTAATCCAAGTTTGCTTGGTGTCAGGTTTCAAAAGCTTCTTGCCTTCATTTCTCTAGATAGAACAATAGATTCCCTCTGAGATGCCTCTGTCCTCTACAACTGAGAATATTTAAGATATCTTCCCTAGCAGTCCTTGGAGCACAAACATTCTTCTACTCAGTTGATCTGATAGAACAGTTTTGTCTCATGGGTTCAGTTGCCCACACATTACCATGACAACAGCCAAGCAGCTCTGTGACTTGGCAGGGCAAGACTTGGAGGGGAATAAAGGCAGGAAAGAAGTAAAGATGGAGTGAGAACACAAACACAAAGCTGTCTTGCATGCCCTCCTCCTTCAGGACCTCCTATTTCTTAGTCCTTGAGGCAGAAAAAAGGATACTGCTTTTAGAGGCACTGTGCAAATCTATAACTTACTGACCTGTTTGTCAACAGCAAGAGGAAGAACACCAAAGGTAGGAACAAAGTGGGAGCCTAGACTCTGTCATGCTTCTTATGTTCTCTGGCAGGCCATTTCTCAGGAGCAAGATTTCCATTTTGTATTCTGTCCAGTTTTTCATTGTAGGTAGTAAGAGAGAGGCCTCTTGGTGAGTGCATTCTTTCTTGATTGGCACTGTCTCTTCTATGACTTAAAGTAAAATAAAACCTCAAACGATGGGTGAAGTCCTGGCAGATTGTGGAGGTTGTGACGCTCATTGTTGAATCATTTATCTTATCAGAGTCAATAGGGTGATATTTTGAACAGTATCTCTGGAAGAAAATTATTCAAAGTTGAGTTTGTTCTGGAAAGTTTAGCCAGTGCATTTATCAGCACTTTCTGACCTCTAAACTTAATCTGGTGTTTTCTCTGTATCTTTGTCTTCTTCCTCATTCTTAGAACAGTGAATAGAAATAGTCTGTTCTCTTATCTTTCTTTAACAGTGAATCATTCTGTTCTTGGGTAAGGGAGTTCTTCTGAGTCTCCTTGATGTCCTTAGCATCTAGTGACAATGCCTGGCAGTTGATAGGTACCATATATGTACTGACTGGATAATTGGATGAGGAGGGTTCATACATATCTTTTCCAAGTGTAGGTGACTACACATAAGGGATAATGTCAGACAGACATTATGAAGTCAACATGCAGCTTTTGAGATGAAATTCTCAAATAGTCTAATACTTTTCTCTACATTTTTCTTCCCCTCCCCCATAAAATTCTCAGGGACATGTATTCTTAAGGTCACCTTTTCATCATACTGAATTTTCAACACAGCTACATTTATGACTTATGTCTCTTTGTTCTGCTGTATTTAAAATAAACATGAGCTTCAATTTCTTTCTTTGTTTCTCAAATCCTTTATAGAAAGAATTAGATGCATATGTCAGACACATATTTATGTTCAGTGTGTGCATCTCCATGTAAGTGGACAGACTCTGAGGAGGTTTACAATTATGGAGAGTTATTATCTTGCAGCACTGCCCAGGGCCCCAAACAAAGTTCATAAACTTGAGTATTAAATGCTTTTAGTAGTGTAATGACCACATTGTTACAAAATTTTGCTTTTTTGTAAGATGATGTGTTGCAGGAAGTATTTAAAAAGACAGAATGTGCTCTGCCTGGGTCACCAGGGCTCCATAGCCAAATAGCACTAGGAGAAAGCTACCCTCCCAGGAGTGTGGAAAAGCTGTGAGTGGGGTTAAGACGAGCACCACTGCTCAGCGGAACCTGCCTGGAATCCTCGGGACACAGGTACTAAGGAAAAGCCTGGGACAGGAGCCTTCTGGTTTCCATCTGTGGCTGGGGACCTCAGCCTGTGCCACAGGGCTCCATAGCCAAATAGTGCCAGAAGAAAGCTAGACTCCCAGGAGTGTGGACAAGCCTGTCTGCTCAGAGGGACTCACCTGGAATCCCAGTACACAGTGACTGAGGTGTGGTCTTCTGGTTTCTTTCGGTGGCTGGGGAGCTGATCCTATGACACAGGGCTCCATACTCAAATAGTGCCAGGAGAAAGCTGGTATCCCAGGAGTGCCGACACACCTTCGAACACAGGCAAGACCACCACTTCTGTTCAAATTCACTGGATCAAGAGGGACCCTTGCAGAGCCATCAGGACACAGGAACCAAGGGACAGCTGGGGACAAGATCCTTCTGGTTTCTGTCTGCACCCGAGAGCTGACCCTGTGCCACAGCTCTCCAAACCCAAATTCCTCTCAGACAGAGCTGGTCTTCAAGGAGTATTAACACAGAGGCTTGCAGGAGGGACAAGTCACAGCCAGAGAGAGTAAGACCAGCTAACACCAGAGTTAACCAGATGGCGAAAGGCAAGAGCAAGAACATAAGGAACAGAAACCAAGGCTACTTGGCATCATCAGAACCCAGCTCTCCCTCCACAGCAAGCCCGGGAGTCCCCAACACACTAGAAAAGCAAGACTCAGATTTAAAATCATTTCTCATGATGATGATAGAAGACTTTAAGAAGGAAATAAATAACTCCCTTAAAGAAATACAAGGGAACATAGGTAAACAACTAGAAGCCCTTAAAGAGGAAACACAAAAATCCATTAAAGAATTACAGGAAAATACAATCAAACAGACAAAGGAAATGAACAAAACCATCCAGAAACTAAAAATAGAAATAGAAACAATAAAGAAATCACAAAGGGAGACAACTCTGGAGTTAGAAAACCTAGGAAAGAGATCAGGAGTCATAGATGCAAGCATCACCAACAGAATACAAGAGATAGCAGAGAGAATCTCAGTTGCGGAAGATACCATAGAAAACATTGACACAATAGTCAAACAAAATGCAAAATGCAAAAAGCTCCTAACTCAAAACATCCATGAAATCGAGGACACAATGAGAGGAAAGAACCAAAGGAAAATAGGTATAGAAGAGAGTGAAGATTCCCAACTTAAAGGAACAGTAAATATCTTTCAACAAAATTATAGAAGAAAACTTCCCTAACCTATGGAAGGAGATGAACATAAACATTCAAGAAGCCTACAGAACTCCAAATAGATTAGACCAGAAAAGAAATTCCCCCCATCACATTATAGTGAAAATACCAAATATACAAAACAAGGAAAGAATATTGAAAGCAGTAAGGGGAAAAAGGTCAAGTAACATATAAAGGCAGACCTATCAGAATTACACCAGACTTCTCACCAGCGACTATGAAAGATAGAAGATCCTGGGCAGAACTCATACAGACCCTAAGAGAACACAACTGCCAGCTCAGGCTGCGATACCCAGAAAACTTCTCAATTACCATAGATGGTGAAACCAAAATATTCTATAACAAAACCAAATTTACACAATATGTTTCCACAAACCCAGCTCTACAAAGGATAATAGATGGAAAACGTCAACTCAAGGAGGGAAATTACAGCCTAGAAAAAGCAAGAAAGTAATCTTTCAACAAACTCGAAAGAAGATAGCCACACAAACATAAAAATAACATCGAAAATAACAGGAACCAACAATCACTATTCCTTAATATCTCTTAACATCAATGGACTCAATTCCCCCAATAAAAAGACATAGACTGATAGACTGGATCCATAAAGAGGATCCAGCATTTTGCTGCATTCAGGAAATGCACCTCTGTGATAAAGACAAACATTACCTCAGAGTAAAGGGTTGGAAAACAATTTTCCAGGCAAATGGTCCCAAGAAACAGGATGGAGTAGCCATTCTAATATTGGATAAAATTGACTTTCACCCAAAAGTCATCAAAAAAGATAAGGAAGGACACTTCATACTCATCAAAGGAAAAATCTACCAAGAAGAACTCTCAATTCTGAACATCTATGCTCCAAATGCAAGGGCACCCACATTCAT
>CM052710.1:28404278-28562403 GCA_028551405.1 Uromys caudimaculatus | reverse complement strand
ACCCAGCTATACCACTCCTGGGCATATACCCAGAAGATGCTCCAACATGTAATAAGGACACATGCTCCACTATGTTCATAGCAGCCATATTTATAATAGCCAGAAGCTGGAAACAACCCAGATGTCCCTCAGCAGAGGAATGGATACAGAAAATATGGTACATTTACACAATGGAAGACTGCTCAGCTATTAAAAACAACGACTTCATGAAATTCACAGGCAAATGGATGGAACTTGAAAATATCATCCTGATCGAGGCAACTCAGTCACAAAAGAATGAACACGGTATATACTTACTGATAAGCAGATAGTAGCCCAAAAGTTCGGAACACCCATGATTCAATTCATAGCAACTGTTTGACTGAGCATGGGGTCCCAGATGTAGGAGTTGGAGAAGGGACTGAAGGAACTGAGGGAGTTTGCAGCCCCATGGAGGGAGCAACAGTGTCAACTGACCTGGCTCCCCTGTGCTCCTGGAGACTGGACCACCAACCAAAGAATACACATGGAGGGACCCATGGTTCGGACCACATATGTGGCAGAGGAGGGTCTTGTTGGCCATCAGGGGGAGGAGAGGCCCTTGGGCCTGAGGGTGTTAGAGGCCCCACAATAGGGGAATGCCAAGATGGGAAGATGGGAGTGGGTGGGTGGGGGAATATCTTCATAGAGGCAGGGGGAGGGGGCAAGTGATAGGGGGTTTCCAAAGTGGAGACCTGGAAAGGAGAAAACATTTGAAATGTAAATAAAGTATCAAAAAATACAGCAAAAAAATATTTGCAGAAAAACAAGAACTAAAATAGTTACTTTTATCAAAAAAAAAAAAAAAAAAAAAAAGAAAAGATGAAATGTATAGCACATGTTCCCGTACTATGCCCTGGTTTTCTCATCCCCAGCAGGCTGGCTTGCCATGCATTGGTGGGCAATGGCCAACCTGCTTTCATCTCCTGGAGCTCTGACTCAGAGCTCCATGATCTCTCCACCCAGCTCCCTAGGTTCCCACTGAAGGGTCACTACCATGCCAGCCCCAAGCTTCAATACCCCTATGGCCTCTGTGGTGCACCTCAGGCAAACCCCCGCTTTGCCACTGTACCTTTCTCTCTGGAACCCAGATGAGCTGCCTCGAGAAGAAAAACGCAAGACAAACTTAGTTAAGAAACAGTGATAACTCAATACCTGGGAGTATCAACTGAAATCTAATCTTGTAAACCTTATCAAAGTCTGATTCCTCTGGAGGTGAATCCTTGCGGATCCACCATGATACCAGGAGACTCTACTAGCTACATCTTACCTATTATATGCTGTCCCCGTTCCAAAAGGCACCTCACTCTCCTCCTTCTCTCTTCCTCTCTCCATCCTGGAAGTCTTCTATGTGCCCAGTGATGGGCTCTTTTATTCATTAGGGGATTGGTTCACAAGAAGTCACAGGTGTAACTCACTCCTTATCTGAAGCCCCTCCCAGGAGGGCAGAATTAGCAGAATTACAATCAGCCCCAGGGCTATCCACAACAATGATGTGATACAAAATAATTCGTCTATCTACTTTTCTATTCAGTTTGGATCTAACTTTGTATATCCAGAGGCTCAGTAACAGGCCTTTTCAAAATGAAGAGTAATCTGATAAAAGTGGCCAAGGCTTTAGGATTCAAGTTTCTACTCTATTTTTTTTCTCTGCTTTGCATTTTTTTTCTTGATACTTTATTTACATTTCCAATGTTTCCCCCTTTCTAGGTCTCCTCTTTGGAAACCCCCTATCCCCTCCCCACTCCCCGCCTCTATGAGGGTATTCCACCTCCCACCCACCCGCCCACCCACTCCCATATTCCCACCTTGACATTCCCCTTTACTGGGACCTCTAACACCCTCAGGCCCAAGGGCCTCTCCTCCCCCTGATGGCCAACAAGACCCTCCTCTGCCACATATGTGGTCCGAACCATGGGTCCCTCCATGTGTATTCTTTGGTTGGTGGTCCAGTCTCCAGGAGCACGGGTGTCAGGTCAGTTGACACTGTTGCTCTCTCCATGGGGCTGCAAACTCCCTCAGTTCCTTCAGTCCCTTCTCCCACTCCTCCATCTGGGACCTCACTCTCAGTACAGCTGTTACTGTAAAGTGAAACTTGGGTATTCCAAACTTTTGGGCTAATATCCACTTATGAGTGAGTACATACCATGTTCATTCTTTTGTGACTGAGTTACCTCACTCAGGATGATATTTTCAAGTTCCATCCATTTGCCTGCAAATTTCATGAAGTCATTGTTTTTAATAGCTGAGTAGTACTCCATTGTGTAAATGTACCACATTTTCTGTATCCATTCCTCTGATGAGGGACATCTGGGTTGTTTCCAGCTTCTAGCTATTATAAATATGGCTGCTATGAACATAGTGGAGCATGTGTCTTTATTACATGTTGGAGCATCTTCTGGGTATATGCCCAGGAGAGGTATAGCTGGGTCCTCAGGTAGTATTATGTCCATTTTTCTGAGGGTCCGCCAAACTGATTTCCAGAGTGGTTGTACCAGCTTGCAATCCCACCAACAATCTACTCTATTTTTAAAGCACTCTTTGCGTTTGTATGTGCACGGGCATATTTACCTGTAGGTTAGTGTGTATATGTCTACATGCATATGTGGAGGCTAAAGGTCAGCCTCCAGGGTTTTCAGGAGCCGTCCATTTTTTGCCATCTTGAGGCAAGGCATCTCAGTGGCTTGGATCTTGCCAGTAGGCCAGGTTGGCTTGCCAGTGCGTCCCAGGGGTCTGCTTGTCTCTGCTTCCCCAGCACTGGGATCACAGGCGCGCATCGCACAACTGGCCTTGGGAAAAGGGGTTCTGGGCATTAAGCCTGGGTCTCCATGCTTGCACAACACATATTTTATCAACTGATCCATCTTTCCAGCTCCTTCATGTTTTTTTCTGCTATGATTGAAGCCACACTCTTTATTCTTTCATGATTTTGTCATAAAACAGAGAAGAGGTGAAATGAGATTAGGGTTGGAAGCAGATGTTCATGCATCCTGACATACGGATTTATTTTTTTGATCAAGTACAGGAGAAAGGTGCCCATCCTGAGAAGAGTCACCACTTGTTTGCCAAAGGTCACGTATTTGGAGTTAGAATACCTGGGCTCATGTTCTTGCTCAGCAGCTTGCCACCTGTTGTACTTTGAGATGGATCTTCACTTCAGACTGTGGAGAGTTGTCACTCATCTTCAAGTGAATATACTTGTATAGCTTTGGTCATCTATTTTAAATTCCCATTATCTGGTTCATTGATCTTTTGTCTCTTTGGGTCTCAATTCTACCATCCATAAAATGAGAATGATCATATCTCGGGGATGCAAAGTTGCTATAGAGACGGGATAAAATAACATACACAAAGACATTTTTTAGAGTCTCAGTTTAGTGCATCAGCCCTTATTTTCTTTATCGTCCCTGAATTTTAACAGTGATCACACCAGGAAGACTTATTTATTGTCTTCTATTTCACCTTTACTCTTTATTATTTTCTCCTTGTAAGTTAACACATTTGCACAATTTCATAATCTATATGATGTGTTGTGATAATATTCACCCCCATTACCCTCCCCTGTCCTCCTAAACGCCTGCCTGCCCAGTCTTCCCAGCTAGCATTTCCCCACTTTCCTGACTTTTTAAAAACTGCTGAGTTTAATTAGGCTTGCTTGTTTGAGCAACGGGAAGAGGTTATTTTCTGGAACATGGACAATGTCCCAATGGTTTCACACTGCAGAAAATGGCAACTTATTATCTGCTGTTCTGTCCTCACAATTATTAACTGCCAATAGCTCCTTCTGGAGGAGTTGTGCCTCCCCAAGCACCCCTCATCCATAATGGAAAGTAGAAAGGCCCAGTTTTGTGTAAGTACTGCATAAACATCAAAGCTTTGGTGCCCACGAATCTCAGGCTGTATCTTATTCAGAAGACAGCATTTTATAGGGCCGCTTCCCATCCTCTGGTTCTTACATACCTTTTGGTCCTCTCTTGTAAAATGTTTCCAGTCTGTTGTTTTCTTATTCTAGTGCCAATAGGATTGTTCTCAAGTTCCCATCTGAGGCCTTTTGAAATTATTTTATCAATGAGCCCCCCAAACTTCAAAAGTCCCCCCAGTGACACAGATGTGACTGGTAGACTCCTCACATCTCTGTCCCCTGGTTTCTAAGAGTAAGTCATCTATAATTATGAGTCTTGTTTTTGCTTTTCAGCTGAAGTTAAATCTAGTCAAGTATCTAAGTATTAAAATGTAGTTTCCTAAAGAATGCTTAAAAGTGCCAATGAATTGTGAAAGAGAGTCTTGTTTGAGAAAGAACACCCTCGAAACTCTATAACAGTCTATTAGCCAGAATGGATCTCTAGTGAAAACAGCACAAAAAGCTTTGAAATGTCTTTGGTTGGTACGTAAGTATAATTAAATAAAGTGTGTGTGTGTGTGTGTGTGTGTGTGTGTGTGTGTGTGTGTGTGTGTGTGAAACTTCTGGAAAATTACTTGTACTGATGAGAGACTAAGAAAGATATTGTGTGGTCACATCACCAGTAAATAAACCTCCTGGATGTTTAATGCTTATCTTCCAAATCCATTTTCTGTGATAAATGTCCACACTAAAACTCTTGGCACTGGAAGGCTACTTTATGCCATATTTCATTTGTTAAAACAATCCATACACAACTATTTAAAGTCAGTTTACAAGAGGACGAAATGAAGTTTAAGTGACGGCCTGTAAATCACTCACTATGCTGATTTCCTAACTTGTCTTCAGGTGCCCTTTGGTCTCCACCCACAGCATTTGTGAGTTTGTGGTTGTTAGCTTAGTGGTAAGGAGATTTAGAATCCATGTTTACCTAACAATGTGTTAAACGCTTTCTATGATGTTCTGACAGACTCTGTCATTCCATTCACATAGTTTGTACCAGTTAGTTTTTGCCAACTTGACACAAACTCGTCACCAGGGAAGAGGGGATTTCAATTGAGGTACTACTCCCAGCATATTTCTGTGTGTCTGAGCTTTTGGGAACATTTACTTGATTAATGATAGTTGTGTAAGGACTGGGCAGAGATGGCCCTCTGACAGTGATCCTGGGTTGTGTAAGAAAGCAGGCTGAGCAAGCCATCAGAGCAAGCCAGTAAGCAGCACCCTGTCATAGCTTCTGATTTAGTCCCTGCCTCCAGGTTCCTGCCCTGACTTCCCTCCGTGATGGACTGTGACATGGAATTATAAGAGGAATTAAACCCTTCCCAAACAAGTTGTTTTTGGCCAGTGTTTTATCACAGAAATTAAAAGCAGATTAGAACACCTTATGTGGGGCAGGATCTCACTAGGTAACCCAGCCTGGCCTAGAACTTGTGATGCTCTTACCTCAGCCTCCCAAGTATTAGGATGAGATGACAGGCATCTGCTGTCATGCTGAGCTCTCTGTGTAGTAAATTAATATGACACCATATTTGTGGATATTTGGGTCTCTTACAAATCTTTTCTGTGGCAGATACTGCACCCTGGCTAAATGTTTACTATTTAAGTATGAATGCACCCTGGCTAAATGTGCACCCCTGCCAGTGTTAGTGTGCTATCTCCATTGTTAAGCTTCTGTCATGGTAGGTGTTAGTGCACTGTGCCCATTGATAAATCTGCACTACTGTAGGTGTTAGCATACTGTCTCCATTGTTAAGTTTTTACCATCGTAGGTAGTAGTGTACCTCCATGGTTACACCTTTACTGCTGTGTTAGTGCACTGTCTTCACTCTTAAATCTTTCTAGTGTACATATTAGCACACTGCTCTCATGGCTGCAGCTCTTGGCTGTTAGTGTCACAAGCAATTAGGAATAGGCAGAGCCAACACAGTTTCTCCATTTTTAGTGTGAATATTTAATACTTAATAGTTACCCAGCATTATCTCAAAGTTCACTTTATTGTATGTGTCTAGTGGAACATTATTTGTACACTGTTCTTCTATTGCTTACAATACTTTCTTATATATTAATAGATTGCTGCGAATATTTCCCAATTTGTTTATCCCTTAAAGCCTGAATTTATTTTTAATGCAAAAGAATTTCAATTTTAGATGATCGATAATGATTTAAAGTCTCTTGTGATATTTTTAGTTTGTTCCAAATAGAGGAAATGATTATTTATCACCAGTTTGAAAAATAATACTTTATATTTTTTATATTTCTTCCTTACAAGCTTTCAGTAATTAAATACATCAATTTCTGAGTTTAGAATTGAGGCTTTCCTTTATATCTCAAATTAGCAACTTCAATGAAAAATCTATCCTTTTAGAAATCTCTGTATGAACATGAAAAGGGGAAAGTTGATACACATACACAAAAATACTGCAAAACAGAGGGCGATTACAAGTCAGCCATGTGTAGCTATTTCTTATATTGAGACAAGATAAACAGTTGAGGTATAATATCTCATAAAACTTACCTCCCCCCCTTTTTGCAGCCGTTTTTATAATTCAGAAATCCCATTTCTTGGAAATTTGGTAAAATTCTCTTGAAGTGTTGCTGTAGCCCGGAGTTTACTTTATTTTACTTATTTTGTTTCTTTTATTGTTGAGAGTATAATACAGTTACATAATGTATCCCTCCCCCTTTTATCCTTCCAAACCCTCCCATATATCTTGCCTGACCCCGGGACCAGCTCTCCCATCTGCCATAGATGGTGAGAGTTAAGGGAGGAGAGGAGGAAGCCTCTTGCTCAACTGTGCCACCACCCAGCAGACACGAGGCAGGGTCAGCTCTCCTGCTCTCCTGGCTCCATCAGGGACAACTCTCCCTATAGCCACAGGTGGTGAGGGGAAGAGGGAGGGGAGGGGATCTCTCCCTCGTCAACACCGTCAACACCACAGCATAGCAGACAAGAGGCAGGGCTGGCTCCCTATACTCACATCCAATCGAAACCCCCACATCCAAGGCCAGCTCTCCCAGGCTTGTGCCCTCTGGCCAGCTCACCTGCAGCTCCCTAAATCTGTGAGGGCATCCTTTCCAATGTGCTACAGTTGGCTATGGGTGTGGTCAGCTCTCCTGCTCTCATTCTCCCAGGGACAGCTCTTATCTGATGCCTAGGTAAGGGGTGAGCTAGTTCTGCACAGCCCTCAGACATCAACATGCCCCTGGGTGGCAGTTCAGACTAGATATGTCCACCTGGCCTTTGGTAGTAACAGACCTCTGTTGCTGCAGGGCCACAGACCCAGATGTGGACCCCGGTGGCAGCATAGACCCAACCATAGTTCCAGGTAGGCATCACCCGGCTACTCATGTCAGGCTGTTCCTCACTACCTTCGAGTCTCTAGTTCAGCCTCTCTTCATTGTGCCCACATTCTCTTTCTTTCTATTTCTCAGCCTCTTACTTGCTCCTCCTAGCGCCCGGGATCTTTGAGTGTTTACGCTCATCTCAGGAGTGGTCTCAGGAGGGCTGTCTCGCTTGTGCATTATGGGCCGGGGTCATGGGCATGGTCTGCCTCCCTCCCTCAGGCCTAAGCAGCACCAGACTGCTGGTCATCTCAGGCTAGCTCCCTGTCTGGGCCCCATGGCATTACTTTAGGGATTGCTCTTCACTGGGCCTTCTTGAGTGACCCCATATGAGGGTCATCTGTCTTGGGCTCATTCTGGCCTGGGGCTGTGATCCCAGGTCGGGTTCTTCTTGTATGCAGCTTGCTACCTTTCATGTGAGCATAGTGCCAGCACCATACTAGTGGTTGTCTCAGACTAGCTTCCTGTCTGGGCTCCCCGGCACCGGACTAGTGGTCCGTTCAGTCTAACTTTTTTTTCCCCCCAGGAAATGTTAGGATACTAGTCATTCAGTTGTTCACAAATCAGAACACTGAGCTACTGAGCTTAGAAATAGCCTCTCTCCTCTCTGCCACCAACTGATGCACACGTGACACTGCAGCCTCTAGAGGTAGCACATTTCTTCGGTTTCAATGAATGTTGTTAGGCTGGAATCCTGGCCTCCTAATAAACCCGCCTTTATCTACTTGTAAATCTGGTCTAATCTGCCCTATACCGGGTGACACCGAGGGAGGGAGACAAAATGCTTATCTTGTTGGTGCCAAAACCTGGAGGTAGTTGAGCCTCCAACTCGGTGGGTCTGGCCCCTGATCTCTTGGGGACCACTCCTCTCCCTCTCTCTCTCTCTTCACCTGATAAGATCAACTTTTGGCTCAGGATAAATCACCATTTCCCAGCCACAGACTAAGAGGTACCAGATCCAGGACCCCAGGGATCCCCTGCCAAGCCTTGGCTGCGCCAGGACAAGCTTGTCCATTCTGGAGCAAAGATATCCCTTTGGATTCAGAGATGTTCTTTCCAAGGTTTCCCCATCCTACACTGTTTGACCCCAGGCTATCACTTGGGCGATGAGTCATAGTTCTCGGGTGTCTGGAAAAGGTTGGGAGATGAGCAATGAGTGTCTAAACCTGATCCTCAGTCGCTCCTGGGGTGCCTGCTACAAATTTTATCTAAATTGGAACTGTCTCAGACTTTGGGCCCAAAATGCCTTTGCTCTATGGCCTGGCTTTAGAAAATGGCCCCCAGAGAGTGCTCTTGATGTTAACATCCTGCATGATCTTGAAATTTCTGCTGACTCCAGTCTGTTTAGGAGTTTTGGGAACTGTAGTCTCGTCCCTCCCTCTGTAGCCAATATTCTATGGTTCAGGTCCTATTAGCAAGGATGGTCATGCCAGCAAAACCCCTCGCCTCCTCCAAGGACTCAGATCCAGAACCTGAGGTCCCTACTTTAACTGAGCCCCACCTATCCCTGCCCCTTCTTCACTTCAAAACACTAACCTGTTCCAGCTCCAATGGCCACTCCCAACCAGGCTGCTAATCTAACCCTCCTAAGGTACGTATGGATCATTTGTCTTCGAATTTCATTCCAAATTCCAGAGTTCAAGCCACCGCCCTTTCTTTCCAGTTTGTCTGAGCTCTGGCAATGCTCCAGCTGCCTCCGCATTCTCCTGGTAAACCCCCTTTCTCCTCACCCATCAGACAAGGCCACACCCACTTGCATGCAGCCCCACACACTCTGCACAGTCCAGCCTGGGCTGGCCTGGAGTCCTCATTGCTCACTACTGAGCACATCAGCCTCTCCAACACTCCTTAAGAACTGGTCACTCCTGTCTCTCCAGTTTCCTTAATCCTATGCCTGGGCCACAGGGACCTTTTCCCCGTAGGCCTATCAAGGGCTACTGCAACCATCCCCACAAACCTCCTCCTTTCCAAACTGTTCCAGCTGCAGCACTCCATCAGTCCCTCCTCCTCACAGACATGGCTCTAAAAAGCTTCCTCCTTGCAGCGCAACACAGTGCTCCCCCTCCCTTCCTAAAGCGAAACTCTCCACTCTTGATAACCTAATAAGCTACAACACAATTTATGACCTTGTGATAACAGCTCCCTCAGCCAAGGTCCTTGACATTTTCCCAACTTACTAACCCTTTCCTCTCCTGACACTGCCTGCTGCTTAAACCTAATCATACAACCTTACTATAAACTGTTAAAAATGACAATGTACAAATTAATTATCAATTACCTCATGTACTGGCTGGTTTTGTGTGTCAACTTGACACAACTGAAGTTATCACAGATAAAGGAGTTTCAGTTGAGAAAATGCCTCCATGAGATCCAGCGGTAAGGCATTTTCTCAATTAGTGATCAAGGGGGGAGGGCCCTTTGTGAGTGGTACCATCTGTGTGAGCTGGTAGTCTTGGGTTCTATAAGATAGCAGGCTGAGCAAGCCAGGAGAAGCAAGCAAGTAAGTAAGTTACATCCCTCCATGGCCTCTGCATCAGCTCCTGCTTCCTGCCCTGCTTGAGTTCCAGTCCTGACTTCCTTTAGTGATGAACAGCAGCATGGAAGTGTAAGCTGAATAAACCCTTTCTTCCCCAGCTTGCATCTTGGTCATGATGTATGTGCAGGAATAGAAACCCTGGCTAAGACAAATTGGTACCAGCATAGTGGGGTATTCCTGTGACAACCTGACCATGTTTTGGGGAGGACTGTGGAAGGACTTTGGAACTTTGGGCTAGAAGATCCATTCGGTGTTAAGAGCTTTGTGGGATGTTGTGTAGGATCTTGGAAGATAATGTTGAGAACAGTGCAGAAGGTGGAGGCCTGGCTTGTGAAATTTCAGAGGGAAGATTAAAGGCTCTTATCAGGGCCATTGCTAGTTTGATTTAAGATTCTGTAGTTTTGGTTATCTGGGGCTGAAGAAATCAGCTGTGATTAACAAGATATCAGAACTAGTAAAGCAAAACCATTGCATTGCTGGGACTATTGATGCTGGTTAGCTGGAACTGAGAAATTGACTGTGATTGAGAAGAGACCGGCATCATTGGGGTAAAATCTTCTGAGAAGTGTTTTCTGAGAGCACAGAGGCTGCATTCCAGAGATAGCCAAGGTTGTACCTTGTGCTGTGGCTGAATTTGGTAATGTGTAAGAGTCACCCAGGTGGTACAGGTTTTGAAGGCATGAAGGAGTCATGAAGAGCAGCTGAGGCCTGGGCACTATGAGAGGCCTCAGAAGGCCATTGGTGAAGGTGCAGCCTCAGTTGCAATTGATGGCCCAGGAATGAAGGGGTCATGCAAAGGAGGTGAGGCTTGGCACCATGGTAAAGCCTAGTTGCAGTGGAAGACAGCAGCATTTTGGAGATACCAGTACCATGAGATGACCACCAAGAACAGCAGCAGCAGTGGAGTATAGGCATCTGGAGCCCTGTGTTCAACAAAGGGCAGAGTTGGAGAAGTGACTCAAGCCCTTGAAGGAATCCCCAAGACTGTAAGTGGATCCCAGACATTGGACGGTTGGAATTTGCTTTTGCTTTTGATTGTGACTGTGACCTGATATATTTCCCTCTTGAAGAAAGAAGATATTTTAGTGGAGCCCACAGTTAAGATACTTTGAATTTTTAAGAGATTGGATGTTAAAAAGGGACTGAAATGTTAATATGTAAGAATTTGCAAAGACTGTGGGACTTTTAAAGTTATTTAGATCTTGGGGATGAATAAGGAAGTAAGGGTCGAGGCTTATTGGTGATGTGTTTGTGTGTCAAGTTGACAAGGAGTCAATTGTACTGTCTAGTTTTGTGTGTCAACTGGACACAAGCTGAAGTTATCACAGATAAAGGAGTATCAGTTGAGAAAATGCCTCCATGAGATCCAGCGGTAAGGCATTTTCTCAATTAGTGATCAAAGGGGGAGGGCCCCTTGTGAGTGGTACCATCTGTGTGAGCTGGTAGTCTTGGGTTCTATAAGATAGCAGGCTGAGCAAGCCAGGAGAAGCAAGCAAGCCAGTAAGTTACATCCCTCCATGGCCTCTGCATCAGCTCCTGCTTCCTGCCCTGCTTGAGTTCCAGTCCTGACTTCCTTTAGTGATGAACAGCAGCATGGAAGTGTAAGCTCAATAAACCCTTTCCTCCTCAACTTGCATCTTGGTCATGGTGTTTGTGCAGGAATAGAAATCTTAAGACACCTCATAAATAATTGTATTCACTAATATGTTCATAACTATATTTATAGTCATAATTAATGACCAAATAAGCTTTATTTAGCCTTCATACATGGTCAAAAGCTGAGCTCCTGGGCAGGCAATCTTGGGTGGACTGTCGAAAAAAAGAGACAAGGGCTGATGACATGTTAGCCCAGAGTTGTCTCCAAGCAGGTGGGGGAGTTTTCTCTGTACAGGTGGGATCCTGGGAAGGAGGGCAAATTAATTAAACAAATGAAAAATAGCCAAAAAACAAGCAACATTGTCTACTTAGATATACTCTAGATAGACAGTCTTTACACACTTTAGATACCTGCTGAATATAGTGTTTAAGATGTTTAAACTTACCAAGACAGGCAGAGACTCCCAAATCCTAACAGTGAGCTCCCACCAAACCTCCACCAAGGTCTTCAAGAAGATATGGACACAATGACAAAGGACTGCACCTGGATTGTGGTGTGATAACCACTGGAAAAATCAGCCCCAATGCCTCACCTGCTACCAGACCTAGCATTGTTTAAGACAGGGTAATCTCTTCCATATTCTTCCTCCAGAGACAAAGCTTCTTCATCTTCTGGGCCTAATGGCCAAAGACTACGTCAGCCCGAGGAGCCCTTGACATCACAGGAATCCAGAGGGGTTGGCCATCTAGGTAGTAGATAAATCTTTGCAATCTTAATTGATATTTAGGCCATTTGGATTATACTTCCTGCTTACTCAGGTAAAATATATCCTTCTCAGGTCTCTGAGGAGTTTTCAGACTAGATTAGTAAAAGAAGTAACTTTTTGCCATTTCTTTATCCAAAAGAACTCACTTTACAATGACTACTCCTAATGATAAAGCACCTGTATCTTATGGTGAATGGTTGGGTAGGAAAAATGTAAAGTTTAAAATTTATATAAGGTCTAAGGATATGAAAGCTTCTAAGAAAACGCTTGGGATCTAAAAACAAACTTGAGGATCTAAGAAAATGTTTAAGGTCTAGGAAGATGTTTTGAGGTTGGTAGTTACAAGCTGTAAGGTTAGAGGACGTGAAAAACTTAAATGATGATAGGAAAGTGATTTTCAGTATAGGAAAGGAGTGAAAAATGCTTCAGATTTCCCCTTTCACTACGCTACTGTTGGATTGAGATGTCAAAGTTGAGAGCTTTAATATTAAAGATGGTAATACTAGCACATAAAATTTATCTCTTTTTGTAAACTTAAGTAGATTCTTCTAAGCTTCAATGGCCCTATAAAACGAGAGAGCCCTTGACCTCCTCCGGACTGCTAAGGGTGACACCTGCAAGTTCCCGGAAAAAGTGCAGTTACTATGTTGATGAGTCTGGTCTGGTGGAGACATGGATAGAGTCTACGAATTGAGGAACTCTCCCGATGCAACCAGGACACATCTCCATTCCATTCTTTCTGACAGCCTTCACTCTTCACACGGCTAGCCCCATTCATAGGGCTGATGGTTAATCTCTCTATTTTTTCCCTTAACACCTTGCTGCCTTCTCTTTCTCCAGGAATGGATTCATGAGGATTCTCGAGTAACAGTTAACCAAAGGCATCTGCACCCATACCTCCACTCAGCACGAACCCACTGACTTCCGAGTCTCCCACTCCATGCTCTTCCTCTTCATCATGAAGTAGCCAGATCTGCAGCAGCTCCCTGTACCCAAAGAAGTCGGGATTTTAGGCTGGAACCTCTGTTCATCCCCTGTACAAGTTGGGAAACCCCATCTGCTCTCCTTCCCCCAACCCCGTCAGCACTGAGAAAGCTCTCCTGATTACTTGGAGAAAACTCTGGGCTAAGATGTTACTCCTCATCTCCTTGTTTCTGGAAACCCACCCAAGAGTGGACGCCCAGGGGCTCAGGTTTTGACCATGTATGGACACAATCTCAGCTCCTAGCTGACACTCACTCCTGGCCTAGACCCATAAATCACCTTGCTTTAGCCTGGATCTATAACTTCCCTGACCTCCAACTGTGAGACTGGTGAACTGATCTGAGAGCTACATCCTAATAAATCTGCCTTTATCTACTTTTAGCCTGGTCTAATCTAGCCTATATCTGCATCACTGAGGGAGACAAAAACCTATCAATTGTTACTTATAAAGGTTTCCCTTCAAGCTGTATTTGTGTGATACCGATTCTTCTATGCAATCTAATTTTAAGTGTTTTATTATCTTTCTATCTAAAACCTTTGAAAACATTCCAAACTTATCAATTTGATGATCCTTGTCTTTTAAGTAATGAGTTTACCTAATCCACTGCAATTATTGATATTACTTACTTGTCTCATCTCCTTTGGTAATGATTTCCCCTTGTATTCTATTTTTTTTTTCTGGATAGACTACTTGTCTTGAAGATTATTACCCTTTAACATTCTGTAGTATTATAAAGTAGATAAAACCAAGTTAAAGTGTAGTTACATTATGCCTTTCATAGCAAGCACTGTGAGTGTGAGAAGTTAGACATGACTGCCTGTGCTTACTTTTAAAGGATGGATTCATTTGGATACCAAATAAGTAAAGATTAACATGAGGAAGCAAGGTTAGAGAAATGTAATGTGGAAGATGTTTGTGCATTGGAAGCAATAACTGACTGGAGGACAAGAAAGATGTTAGGATGTGGTTACTAGAAGTGAAAGATTGTCTAAAAGAGAGCGGAAAGAGAAAAAGACTTATCCCCTAAAGACAGTGGAAGTAAGGTGGAAGGGGGATAATAAAGTCTGGGCTTGCAGATGCTTATACAAAAAAAGTAAGAAATAGAACAAACATATATTGTAGATACTTGTACCCAAGGCTGTAGACAGAGCTTGAGATGCGGCCATAGACTCCCCAACAGTGTCAACAACAGTCAATATAAGTCTCTTACATCTGGTAGAAATAGGTCTGAAAAGAATCACTCATAGAAGCCATGAGTGTAGACAACAAAGGTGTCACCCTCAACCACCAAAATCCTGTTTTCACAAGACAGTGACAGTTATCAGTGGGAATGACATCCAAGCAGCTGCCACACGTCAGCAACTCCAAACGATGCCTGTCTGTGGACTTCTGTGGAATGATCCGCTGTCTCTGAAATATTTATTTGATGCCTCAGAAAATATTCGACTGCCCAGCGCCATGTGTAGTTTTCATAAGTGTAAGAGCAAAGGTCATCTTAGATAATGTTCTGGAAAATATCCATAATTTTAGGAGAAAGGAATAGGAGAGAAAAACCTCACTTTATGAGAACAGAGCTGGCTTGCCCTTATTTTACATGCGGACCGAGGAAATGGCCTTTCATGGTGATAAGAGATAGGCAGGCACTTGTTCATGGCCCCTTATGTTAAAACCAAATTTATGAGCAGAAAGACATAATGACTGAAAATGTACAAGAATTATGAGACATGAATTGAGCAGTGTGTTCTACAGCTTTTATGCCTTCTATCTTTAATAAATCTATACTGCCCAATTGCTACTCTTGTCCCTAGGAACTGAGTAATGTTGCTATGATACCTCCCCTGCATTAGCAAGCTGAATGGAGGAACTTAATGTTGCTCTGCTGAGGATTAGCTGTCAGCCGGGGTCAAAACAACAAATGCACAGCTTCACTCCCTAAAAAGTTTCCCCACTCTAGTCTAATGCCCTCCAAGAGGAAAATGTTCCGTGAAGGCCAGAATTCACATCACGTCAGGCACCCCAGGCGGCATTCAGAGTTTGGCCAACTCCACATAGTAGGTCACAGTACAAAGAAAGTTGACAGCTCCTGAGATGCTCAACTGGAAAACTCTTCTCTGTAAAGCTGTTATGATTTTCAAAGCCTCCTATGAGCACACGGAAAGCAGAGGTAGACAGAATGATCAATAAATTAGCTAGATGACCGAGGCCCAAGACATCTTCAGGTTTGTGAAAATGTAGTATGCAAATACATTTTCATCTTGAATCATAAATCAAAATGCACATTTGATTTAATGTAATGACATACACAAACATTAAGAAGCTGTAATCTATTACGTTCTTGAACTTTGTTTTGTGATACAGTTTGTGGGATCCATGAAGGCGGTATAAAATCGCTTAGTTAAGGGCATTGCTGTTGAACTAGTAGCCTGCGATTTTAATTTTTGTCGTATGTCCTTGCATTTTGAAAACTATTTTTATATACATGTTATTTTTTAATTTATATTTTGACTTGGGCAGATTGCTTTCTCCCAACACACAGCTCTCCTATCTGTGAAGAAACACTTGAATCCATCTCATGGTTACTACCCAACGCAAGGAATAAAGAATATATATTGCACTATTCAACTACTGGTATTCAGGAACTATCGAGGAAGCAGGACAGTGTAGTGTTTAGGACTTCAGACTCCTGATTAGGGCATTCTGAGTTCACATTTTAGTTCTCCTACAGACTAGCTATGCCATCCTGTTTCCTTAGATAAATAAAATCTAGTAAAAAAAAAAATAAGGAAAACATTTTTGAGACAAACATCATATTTATAGAGTACATTTAAGATTTTAAAATTTCTGTGGGTGGGAACAGATTCAGAGAAATTTTGACCTTTTATTTATCTGCTTCCTTTTTTATTTTGTTTAAATTCTGTAACGTGTAGTTTTAAAATAATGATCCACGCAAAATCTGGCTAATCATCGGCATCAGTGGTCCTGCCCACGCCCATGGCCAATCCCAAGTAGCCATCTTGCCCTGGTTCCCATGGCCAGCCAGCTGCCAAGCTGCTTGCACTTCCCAGGCCATCCACCCCCTAGCCTGCAGAAAGCCAGCTACAGCTCAGTGGTTCCCCTTAGCCCCATAAAACGATAACACTAGAGACTTGTAATATACCAGCCAGATTTATAATGGTAAATCTCCAACCTCAAAATACCCATGCAAAGAACACAAAACCCAATAGATATAAATACAAGCTGCTCACCTAGATTGGATAAGGGTACCATACATTACTCTGTTGCCCATCTATAAAATTCCTAGCTACTTGCGGCTTGACCAGGCCATGTGGTTCTGGTTCAAAATTCACTTTACATCCTGATCACTGTCCCCTCTCCTGTTTCCCCCTCCCACAATCCCTCCCACAATCCCTCCCCCAACCCCTCCTTCCCTTTCCTCTGACAGAGTGGAGGCCTGAGTATCCCCCCACCCTGGCTTATCAACTCTCTGCAGGGCTTGGTGCTTCTTCTCCCACTGAGGCCAGACAAGACAGCCTAGTTAGGGGAATGGATTCCATAGACAGGCAACAGTTTTTGGGTAGCCCTTACTCCAGTTGTTCAGGACCCACTTGAAAACCAAGCTGCACATCTGATACATATGTGCATGGGGCCTAGGTCCAGTTCATGTATGCTCTTCGTTGGTGGTTCAGTCTCTGAGATCCCCCAAGGGTCCAGGTTAGTTGACTATTGGTCTTCTTGTGGAGTTCCTATTCCCTTCAGGGCTCTCAATCCTTCCCCCAGCTCTTCTACACAAGAGTCCCCAAGCTCTATCCAATGTTTGACCGAGAGTCTCTGCATCTTTCTGAGTCAGCTGCTTGGTGGAGTCACTCAGAGATCACCCATGTCTGCAAGCATAACCAAATATCACTAGTAGTGTTAGGGACTGATGCGGGGATTGGTGCTTGCCATGGAATGGGTTTCTAGTTGGACTGGCTATTGCTTGGCCATTCCTTCAGTCTCTGCTCTGACTCCTGCCACTACATTTCTTGTAGGGTCAAAAGTTTTGTGGGTGGGTGGGTTTCCCTATCACTCCACTGGGATTCTTAGCTGGCTACAGGAGGTGGCCTCTTCTGGTTCCCTATCCCCACTGCTGTGAGTCTCAGCTAATGTCACCCACACCGATTCTTGGAAGCTCCCCCTATCCCAGGTGTCTGGCACGTCCTTGAGATGACTTCTCCCCTGTTCCCTCTAGCTGCAGTTTCCCAGTCATCTCATGGTCATTTGGTCATCTCACCTGTCTCTCCCCACACCTGATCTTGAACTCCCCCATTTCCCTCCCCATCCCTTCTCCCATCCAGTTACCTCCCTCCATCTGCCTCCTACAAGTATTTCATTTCCCCTTGTCAGTGAGATTCAAGCATCCTCACTTGGGCCTTCCTGTTTGTTTAGCTTCTTTGGGTCTACAGAGTGCAATGTAGGTATCCTGTAATTAAAGGATAATATTCACTTATAGGTGAGTACATACCATGCATATCCTTTTGGGTCTGGGTTACTTTACTCAGTATGACATTCTTAAGTTCTATCCATTTGACTTCAAAATTCATAATGTCTTTGTTTTTAGTAGCTGAATAGTATTCTGTTGCATAGATGCACCACATTTTCTTTATCCATTCTTCAGTTGTGGGACATCTAGATTGTTTCCAGTTTCTGGCTATTATGAATAAAGCTGCTGTGAGCATAGTTGAGCAAGTGTCCCTGTGGTATAGTGGGGCATCTTTTGGGTATAAGCCCGGGAGTGGTATAACTGGGTCTGGAGGTAGAACTATTCCCAGTTTTTTTAGGAAACAGCTAAATTGATTTCCAAAGTGGTTGTACAAGTTTGTATCGCACCAGCAGTGAAGTGTGTTCTCCTTGCTCGACATCCTCACCAGCATGTGCTGTCACTTGAGGTTTTGATCTTAGCCACTCTGATAGGTATAAGATGGAATCTCAGAGTCGTCTTGATTTGCATTTCCCTGATCACTAAGGACTTTGAACATTTCTTTAAGTGTTCCTCAGCCATAAGAGAATTCTGTTTAGCTGTACCCAATTGTTTACTTGGGTTATTTGGGTTGATGGTGTCTAACTTCTTGAGTTCTTTATAAATCTTGGATATTAGCCCTCAATCAGCTGCAGGGTTGGTGAAGATCCTTTCCCAATCTATAGGGTGTCCTGATGACAGTATGCTTTGCCTGACAGAAGTTTTTCAGTTTCATGAAGTCCTAGTTATCAACTGTTGGTCTAAAAGCCTGAGCCATTGGTGTTCTATTCAGGAAGTTGTCTCCTTACCAATGAATTCAAGACTATCACTAACTTTCTCTTCTATTAGATTCAGTGTATCCAGTTTTATGTTGAGGTCTTTGATCCACTTGAACTTGCATTTTGTGCAGGGTGATATAGATGTATTTACATTCTTCTACATGCAGACATATTTTTTAACCTTAGAATAAAGCATACATTATTATCTGGGGGAACACAAATTTTAGGAATCTTCCCACTTCTTTTTACATTACACACAGCCTTTCCAAGAGGCTGGGAGTGGGCATCAAGTTCCTCAAAACCACAGTGTTCTTTTTTTTTTTTTTTTAAATCATTATTTCCTATAGACAGTGGCTCATACAAAATGATAATAAAAAACTGAAGTATGAATAATAGACATATCCACATCAGATGATGAAGTAAAGAAATATAAATGACAAACATGGAAAAAATATGACAGCTCATCAAAAATAAAATGAATTGGAAGTCAAGGAATATTATCTAAATTTCCTGGTATCACAATGAAAAAGAAGTTAAAATTTATAATGTTTAATGAAATAGGCACTTCACTGAATTACTGATAGAAAAATCATTAGACACAAGTCTAATTTTAAAAAGGAGTTTGGTTAAATGTGTAGAAAGCCTTACAATATTCATTACTTTTAAACTCGTAACAATCAGGCATTTATATTCAAAATTTTGACACAGATTGTCCCCACTACTTTTTATTAAATGCCCAAAACATTTTTAATGATTGCATAGGACACAGATGCAGAAATATCACCACAAATTAGTCGATGCTACTATGTCCTCTGCTGGTAATTAGAGAAATATATATTCTCAGAATTATAATTAGAAATCCAGTAAACACTTTCCTACTTGAACCATTGGCATCAACTTTATTTCAGATATTGAAATCTCAGTGCCTTTCTTTCTAGTCTATCTGCAAAGGTAATGTATGCATATTTTTAAAAAAATTTAGGATGCTCTGAATCCTCTACTTCTTTCTCAATATAATAATCATTTAAAATACATTGTTAAAACATACCTAGTAGATGTATAAAAATATAAATAAAATACCTATGTAAAAACTCATTCTAAACATAATTTTAGTAACTTTTTAGTCATTTATCAATTTCATGCATTATAATTATCTTAAATGATAGACTATTTTCCATTTTCAGTGTTACTAATTATTACTTGCTCTTTTCTTACTAAGCTCTTTATTTCATTCTACTATTTTACTTTGAAAACTTTCAAATATACATAGAAGTGAGAATGCATTCATTACCAAGATTTGGTAAAAATTAAATATTGAGTGATTTGACTAGAATTGATCACAATGATCACTTGCTCTCTCTTGTTAAGTGTCATTAACAAAAAAACCCTCTGACTACTCTAAACAGTTCATCACTTCTTCATTAGTTGTTGGGGCATGTTTTTGTGCAGTGTATTTGAATATTGTTTTCTGTATCTGGAGATCTGCTTGCAGTCTGAACTTTGGTATTGTCATTATTATAAAGCATTTCCTGACTCAGTATTTTGTAGACCATTATTCTCCATCATCTGATTGGTCAATAAAGAGGATAAGCAGGACTTCTGGGCCCAGAGAGCCAGAGAGAGAGTCTGAGAGTCTGAAGTGGGCCATAGGAAGTCTCCATGAGGGCAGGAACGAAGAAGAAAGTGTCAGAGTGAGGTTAAGATGGCAGGTGACCCCACGTGGCTTGGAAGTGGCTGGGAAGTAGTCCAGGTTAGCAGAGTGGGCTTAGAATAGTTCAGAATAGTGCCAGAAGCTTCTTAATAAATTTGCTAAATCTCTGTGTCATGTCATTGTTTCAGAGCAAAGGGCACGTGTAGAAAAGTCCTGTACTTTTACAATTAATTTTCACTTAGTAGATTCTTCTACATGGTTCTATGAAACAAACCTGCCCAGCAGAGTGATACACTCACCAGAAAATTTCTTCTTAAATATCTGCTTTTTTCATCACAAAGGAAATCAAGAACAAAAGTGAAGGCGTTCAGTTGGAACTGGCAAGGATATGTACTAACCAGCCAACCATCAAACAAAATGATAAGGGGCTGTGAGAAGGGGGCTCACAAAAAAAGGGGTTGAAGCAATCCAGTTTCAAGGCCTGGTAAACTGTTGCAGGATATTTGATCACACTGTGAACCCTAAGATTATGTGTTATTTACTGAAAAAAATCTGTTTCTAGTTGTGATGTGGCCCAGCCCTTAGCACACAACTTTAATCCCTTTGACTGGAATACAGACAAACCCTTAGTACATACCTTTAATAGCAAACAATGAAGGTAATGTTAATTTGTAGAAGGAAGCACCCATGTTTGAAAGTGTTGTCTAATTGAGTGGCAGACAAAGTGATGAATCAGAGAAAGATTTGACAGAAGAGGATATGCCCATCTCTCATGAGAAGAGAAAAATGAAAGGGAAGCTACTTAAGGGGCAGTGAGGAGAATGGAGGCAATTTTACCAGGAGAGTTTTACAGAGACAGGTTGAAGAGAGAACAAGCTAGTCACAGCCAAGACAGAATGAACGAGAGGAGAAAGAGCCAGAAGATTAGAATAGTTTGCTAAAGTTAGTATGAGGCAAAAACAGAGCAAAAAGTCAGAGGCAGAGAAAGAAGGCAATTTGAATCAGTCAGCTTGGTGAGGTGTTTGAGCCAGAACAGCTGAGTTGAACCAGCCAGCTAGAGCTCAGAAAGAGCAAGAAAGGGTAAGCTTCTTCAGGAGTAAGTCTCAGAGGATGAAAACATTTAGGCCTAGGTTAGATGATGTAGAGGATAGCAGCTTCCAGGCCTAGGCATAAGTTAGCAGATTGAAGTAATAATAGTCTACAAGATGACAATTTCTAAAAGAGAATAAAAAATACTTTTATAGTGCTCATTCATTGCATTGGATATAGATTTAAGGGTCAGAAAGTGGTGGAGTCTCCATGATGTCTATGAAGGAAGATTTTTTTTTCTTTTATTCTCCTTCCTCCCCACCTCCTGGGTGTGTATGTGTGTGTGTGTGTGTGTGTGTGTGTGTGTGTGTGTGTGTGTGTGTGTTGTGTGTGTTGTGTATGTGTGTTAGTGTATTTGTTTATAGTGGTGAGCACCTCTGTGGGAGTTTGCATTCATGTGTGTGCATGTGAATACTGAAGACCTGAAGTTGATGTCAGGAATCATTTTTGATTGCTCATTTACCATATTGATTGAGACAGTGTCTCTCAACCAAATACAGACTTCCCCAGTATGGCTACTTTTGCTCTCCAGCTTTCTCTGGATAGCTCTGTCTCAGCCTGCCAAGGCTAGAATTATAGAAAAGTCACCTCACCTACCTAACATTTATCTGGGTTTCTAGGGATCTGAACGCTGGTTCTCAAATTTGTGCAGTAAGCACTGTAATTTCTGAGTCATCTCTCCAGTCCCAGGAAGAATAGTTTATGAGCTCCTTTTGCACATTTTAAGCTACCAGAATTCTTTTAAAATTCTGTACCAGTCTAGCATTATTGCCTGGAGAGCAAAATACTTCACTTAAACAAGAGGTTGGGGGTGGCTCTCAAAACACCTTCTTTTCAGCATTGATCCAAGAACGCTAGAAACGAATTAGTCCCTTGCCACTGAAGGACTAGAAGAGGAGAATTTCAAAACTTCTGTAGAGAAGTTTGGAGAGGACTCTAAAGGATTGTGGTTTTCAACTTTTTCTTAACTCTGAAGCCCCTTGCTAAAATAAAAGCTGATAATAACATGGTGGAAATGGTTGGGAATATTGAAAATAGATTTTTTCATACAATATATTCTGAACAGTTTCCCCTCTCCAAGTCCTTCCTGGATCCTTCCCAATTTCCCAGCCACTCAAATCAACACCATCTCTTTCTATCATTAGAATATATATATAAACAGACATCTAAAATGCACATTTAAAAATAATATAATAAACTAAGATAAAATAAAAGCAAACAAAGCAAAATAGGACAAAACAAACAGAGAAAGAGTCCAAAAAAAAGGTACAAGAAACACACGAAAGATACAGAGACACACATGTTTTCACACAGAAATCCCATAAAAACACAAAATGGGAAATCACAACAGAGGCACAAAGGACCTGAAATGTTAAAAAGTAAACAAACAAACAAACAAAATCTCTGACAAAGCATTATGAGACAAAGATCCTCCAAAAACTGCCATTGAGTTTGTCTTGTATTGCTTATCTGCTGCTGGGCACAGGACCTGCCCTTAAGGGTGGTTTTTTTGCAGGCAAAACACCAATGCACATAAAAAAAAAAAAAAAGAAGAGCCATTGATTTGCATACCAAGTGAGACTCTATTGGAGAAAAGTAAGTTTTCATTTGCGAGCAGTTATCAGTCAGAGATAGCTTCTGGGTCAGGGATGGGACTTCCCCACTTCCACTTTTAGCTGGAGAATTTTGATGGCCCTATGCATGCCACCACAGTCACTGTGAGTTTACCAGCATGTTGGTCCTGTTATGCTTAGAGGGCCTTGTTTCCTTGTTCTCCATCCCCTCTGCCTCTTAGCTATCTTTCTGCCTCCACTTTTTCATGGTTTCCTTGGGGCAAGGGATAGAAGTATCCCATTTAGGACTGAGTGCTCCAAGGTCTCTTCAGCACGTTGACCATTAGTTAGCAATTGGTAGAAAAATCCTTAACCTGTGTATTAAATCTGTGTTCTGTGCAATACTTTGTTTTACTACAATCTGTGTCCTTCAAGAATCTACATTTGTTAATACTTGGAAGTTATTTGACTATCATAAATGTATTCTGTGTTTATTATAGAGAATTTGAAAACTCAAAGAAAAAAAAACCACATGGGATAGCCATAACTACCTTTAACCATTTATTTATACAAGCCTATCAGCATGTTTGCTTTCAAAGCCTTGAAGATAATTTCCGAAACATAATTTTGGGTCTCTTTATGTGAAATGTTGATATTAAGATAGCATAAAATTTAAGATATGGATTTACACCACCAGTGACACTTCCCTTTCCCTCGTGCTGTGTACACGGAGCTCTCTAATTATTGTCTTAATAGGCCAAATGTCTTTATACATACTTAAGGATTGCTTACAAGGTTTAAAAATCATGCTCTTTTTGAAATATTACGTGACAAAAAGAACAGTCTAAAACCTATACCTATCTGTGTACCCCAAGGCTCAGTGAGCAGAAAAAGGGGAGCTTTTGATTGGTTTGAGGGGTGACAGAGATGGAAGTGAGGGAGCTGAGTAGGAGGAAATGTCCTGTATCTCTGCTTGCTTCTTGGTCTGTCCCACAGGATAGATGGTTTGTAAATCTGGCTGCTTAAGACAATATTTGAGCAAGTTTTGTCTTCCAGTGGCAAAGAAGTGACTATTTTAGATTTAACAGACTGTACAGTCAGGTAACTATTTAACTTGGTCACCACGGAGAGAAAGTAGCTATAGATGACATATAGACAAACGGGCATAAGTGTGTTTTAAATAAATCTTTATTCATAAAAAAGGAAAAGTGGGCAGGGTTTGACTGGGAGCTGTAGTTTGCTGACCCATGACTTCTAGTCCAAGATATCAAATGGGGACAGGGCTCACCAGCAGTCAGGGTTATGCTGGTTTAAAAGGTTGTACACATTGAGTTTTATGTCCTGCATCCTTACTGAATTTATTTATTACTCAAAACAGGACTGCTTTCTCTTGAATCAGATTGCTCTGTCTGCTTAACCCTTTCTGGTCTTTGAAACTACTGAACTGAGAGTCTACTAGTGGGGCAAGCCATCTTCTTTCTTCCTTCCCCATTTAAAGATTGGTCATTGCTCTGAGACAGATGCTAAAAGCTGGATGCAGGCTCCATGTGAGAAGCAAGTGACCATGCACAGGCTTGAAGCTCTTCCTCTTTTTTTCAGAGCCCGTTGCTCTTACCAGGCGTCTTTAAAGAGTGCTGGGCAAGGCTCAACCAATAGCAAAGTGGACTGTTTCTTAGTTACCGCTATAATTTTCTTCTGAGTCTGGAGACCTTGGTTTTGTAAAACAATAGAACACAGAGCATGATTTGGAAATTTTTGGGCCCTGTAATTAAATACCATTAAAATTGACTTCTACCATTTTTGCAGGAGCAATGATTTTTCTTTTTTTGTATGCCTTGTCAACATGGCATTTTATACCTCGAACTATGAATAAGTTCTTAATTTTATTTTTTTAAAACACTACTCGAGTGTCTTTCTACATGTGACTGTCATTCAGAGGACAGTACTGAGAGGTGGCAGGAGGCCAGATGGACTAATCTGATTGCAGGATCAGGGCTTCGGGCTGGTCTCATGGGATCTTCTGAGAGGCAACTCTAATGAAAAATAGATTAGATTTTTACCAAGTGCAGCTTCAGGTGTCAGATGCTTACACCGTGCCGTTTCCTAGCCTCGTCACAATTACCGCCATAAGAATTGATCCCCATCACGCTTTTCAAAGTTGCTCTTTGCAATTTTAGCAGGAAAGAGCAGAAAGGCCAAGGACGGCATTAATTACGCAGCACAGGGAAACACTGGTTTCTTTATGGGTGAGGCTTCTTTTCTTGCCAGGCAATCTGTGTGGGGATGAGCCTTGTAAAAACTCATTTTCTTAGCTGGAAAACTCTTAGCATGCAAAGTGACTCTGTTCAGAGAGGGGGGTCATCAGTGGAAAGTGGCAGAATAATTCATATATCAAAAATGATTTAAGTATTGTGCCTGGATGCTTTGTGAGAGGAAATTCACTAACTAATAATGCTAGTTAAGAGGTGAAAACCCAAAATGGGCCAAAGAACCATATTATTACCAGTTAAATATCTTAAGAAGACATTTTTTATATCAAAATATTAGAATGATGCTGTCTCCGAGGAGTAATTTATAAACTTGAATAATGAGAGAATAGGGAGATATATATTTTTTTCTGGTCTGTTCTCTGCATTCTTCAGATGATGATGGAATCACAAAGGTCAAAGGTCAACAATGACTGAAATGTGAGCCTTCTAACTGTCTTTGAATCTCTCAGGTCATTCATTGTTCTTCTTTCCATCATGATGCCTTACCTTGAAGAATAAATGGTTCTGGACTCAATTATCGTCTTGAGGTGATCTTTGCAGCAATGGTCTCAGGCAGCACTTTGCTACCTGTGTCCTGAAGGGTTCTTGTCGTAAGTGATGACCCATGAGACATGAGCTTTCCTGCTTCTGGAAGGGTGTTGCTCACTACATTCTTTTTAGGTTGGTTCTAGCCCATGTTCATGTTCTAAAGGTCCTAGAAAGTCTTATATTAAAAAGATTGCTTAACTACCTGAAGTCTATTGTTTCTGGTAATATTTTTTCCCCAATATCATTTTTTTTTGGTGTGTGCTAACCAAATGTTATAGAACTTAATCTGACAACACTGACTTGTCCCATTAACCGGTACTTTCCTTGATTAAGATGTCAGCTATGACCCTGATCAACATCCTCTGTCACAGAACGAAAAGCAAACTGGCCTATTGTCTGACTTGTAACGCTCTCCATTTTAAGAATGCTTTCAGCCTCACTCTGACTCTGGGTGTAGATGTTACTCTCCTATTTTATATAGGGAACCAGAGATTTTGAGAGACAAAGTAGGCTTTTCCTGAGGATTAGTAAATCAGTGGGTGTGAAAGAGATAACTAACTTCCATGAACTAGACTGGAATGCGAGACTTCACGAGATGCAAAAGATTTCCAGGAAAACCAGCCTGGACTGAGGACATGAACTTTTCTTTCTTTCATGCCCATAAAAACAGAAGGCAGCCACTCTGGTACTCTCTGCTGAGGCTACACACGGCTCCAGAGTCCTCTACCATGCTGTGCATGGAGGCCGCTCCCACCAAGCCAGGGACAGTGGTATGTACAAGTATGTGTGCATTGTGGGCAAGTTTTCTCTCCTTTTTCTTCTCTCTGTGGTTTATAAACACATGGGATTAGTCGTGTACTGTGTATCCTGGTGGTTAGAAGGGGCTTCTCTGAAATGTGGCCTTACGGTCTAAGCTTTAAGCTGATAGTCAGTGATTATTCAGAAATAAGCTGATATTTGAGATTTTTACCTATATTCAGGTTGCCTCCCAGGTGTGATTCAAACTCTTTTTTTTCCCCTAATTTCCCAGTCTGTTAAATCCAGACCACTCTTATTCTTACAATTCAATTTCGTGGTTACTTGTTACCCCTTTACTTCCTTGGTTTACCTTACCCATTCTTTCTGATAATAAAGACTCCCAAACCTATACACCTAACTCCAAAACTCTGATAATGGGTTCCCATCCATGCACTAGACCAGAGGCTGCAGGTGATGACTAGAAGTATTTTAACTTAATTTTATGTAGTAGAAATTAAAAATTAAATCTGAGTAAGTTTCTCTTAAATACTGTGATATTTAAAATAAAAAAAATCTACTTATGCTTCTCCTGACCATGTGTCCTATTCGATGTGACCTCATCAAGTTTTAGTTGTTCTTCTCAAGTCTTGCTTCACTTATTGTTCCATTCTTTCTTACCCTCAGCTCTGTCCGGGGTGTTTCCATTCACACATTGTTAGATTCAACACATAACATGAAGATCATAATCTGTCTAACCTGGCCTCTATACTTTCTACCTTGATCAACTTCTGCTGTCTCCTTCCTTTGGCTCCACGTATACCCAGGAACCAACTTCTACGAGCTTTCTATTGTCTGGACTTTGCATCAAAATGTCTTTGTTTGCGACACATTTTTGCTTACATGACTGGACTATACTCTTCGACGTTATTTACATAAATATAATCCATCTCACAAACTTCTATTTGTTTTGTAATCCTTCAGAAAGTAATAGTTACATTATACCACTTTTCTGTTGAAAAATTATCAGTTGCTTTCTAGTCCCTGGTGATTAAAATGTAAACTCTCTCATTATCTTGTTAATTATGACTTTGTTTATTCTGGCTCCAATCTTCCTTTCTTGACTTATTTCCTTTCTTTCCAGATATGCTCTGTTACTGACTTTGGCTTTGTTGACTGCTGTCTTAGTCTGGGAAATCCCCAGGTTCCTATATATTTTAATAATTTAAATTTTAGTTCTTCCTTAATACTTTGTCAGTGGCCATACTTTTCTAGGCCTGTACTGATCAGACTATGATTCCACATGTACATATTTTCCTCTAATTAAATTACATTTCCTCTAATTAAAGCTCTATTAAATGTAACTGCAAGAGTAATTTGAGCTTTGCAAACAATACAGTTCTTAGTATTGGAAAACTTAGTGAATCATATCTTTATGGAATGACACCATCTTATGGGACAGAGAACACTGATATTCTTTTCACATATTTTTAATGGTGCTTTGATGTGCGCGCGTGTGCGCGCACGTGTTTGTGTGTGTGTGTGTGTGAGATAAATGGACTACAACAGTGCATTGTTTCGGGCTAGGACTAGGTCCTTATCTTTGTATCACCTACATTTTTCTCAGTAAGCTATTTGCATACAATAGATACTTAATGTAAGTAGTTTAATAAGTACATAATGTGGTTCTCTAGAGAGCTAAAGTATTTGTTTCTTTGTTTGTTGATTTAGACAAAGCCTCATACATTCCAGCTGGTCTCAAATTTGCTATGTAGCTGACTATCATCAAGAACTCACCCTCTTGCCTCCTCCTCCCCAGTGCTGGGGTTTCAGGTGTGGACCACCATTCTCAGTTCGTGTGATGCTTTGTGAATGCTAGAAAAGCAAGACTATGAAAAGAGCACCATAAAATACCATCTCTCTTACCCTTGCTCCATTTTTTGAAAGTATCTTCTATCATCCTCTGATTCCTCTATTTGGCCAAGACTGTTCCTTCTAGGATTAGTCTCAGGTTGCAACATCTTCCAGGAAACAGCAATGCAGTTAGTCTTGTGCCAGTGTTTCTTATCTTTAGGAAAACCCACACCCGAATCGATTCAGACACACTGTTTTGTGTGGGGGAAGGGAAATACCATTGGCTGCCAGAGAATCAGAGAGCACAGAGGATGATATGAAAATTATGACTATAAAATGATCTTCCTCATCAAATTGCCCTTGGTGATTTGTTCTTACAATTGTTCATGGTGATTTATTCAACTTCAAGTGTCTCCTAAATTTTCCAGAGAAGGATAAGGCCAAATTACCTGCTGGTGCCTAATCTTTCAGCAGGATTACTTAAGAGAACACTTCGGGGCCACTTTTCTGCTTTGATGGTATGATGGTCCATTCACCATATAACAATGGCGAGATGATTGTCATTTAGGGGCTCCATCCTAGCTGCACAATGGTTTCTGATTATGATCAGAACACAATTGTTGCTGATTAGAGTAATGCACTGTGGCTGGCTAGCTGGGCCCCATATCTTCTTAGGAAAAGGTGGCACCTGTAAAACATTAATAATGCATGAGAAGAAATCTCTGAGACAGCATTTCTGGTAAGGCCAGAAGGAAAGACAGACTCAAACTTTTTCAATCTCCGAGTGTCTTGATCTATTCATACCAAAGAGTTTGTATTGAGCACCTGTGTTGTGCTTTTCACTGTGGCAACAGCTGTTACGCATCAGACAAGATAAATATAAGACATTATTCCTACCCTCCAGTAGTTTATAGTCACATTCGATGAGACAAGACTCTTAAATAGATACAATTAAAAGGCAAGACATCCTGTGGCAGCCTGCGGAGCATGCTATGTAATTACAGTACGTGATTGTGTTTGAAGAGAGAAAGGAGAGAGGAGGCTTGGACTCATGCCTGGGTCTTCTTTTATCTGAGATTAGAGTGAAAGACATAAATAAGAATCAGGACCACTCACAGAGCTGTTTCTCTTTCTCTTTGGCTAAGGAAGTTAAACACAGTGGAAATCCAAGCATTTTAAAGGATGCCCTGAATAAGTCCTAATGTGTGCTATGTTCTTTATCTCATAGGTGCCAGAACATGGAGGACCTCTTCCCAACAATGCTATCTCAATTTGCAATCCCTGAGTAATTTTATTTACTATTGGGCTATTGGTTATTTTCATCAACATCAGCCTCTGAGCCTTCTATTTGTGACTTTTGTTTATTTACCATTGGGCTATTGATTATCTTCATCAGCATCAACCTCTGAACCATCTATTTGTGGCTTTTGCATTCCTGTACTTTCCTGCTGTCGCACTTTGTGAGCATTCTTCTCTTGCAGTGATCGATGGTGTTCAAGAAAAGATTTTTAGATTGACAGGCTGAAAGTTATCAGCACCCAGGAGAGTTTACTAAACCCACAGCCAATGAGTGTAGTTTATGCCAATCCCTTTAAAAGAATGGGAGTCTGAGACGCTGCAGGGCACTGGATCATGTTAGCACTGAAGAATGAGATGGGATTTTGAACAGTGTGAAATGGACGTTCTGTTCCGTAGTCGGCAGTGTGTGTTAGGAAGGAAGATCACAGCCCTGGAAGGATGGAGAAGAAAATGGAGTTGGAACAGAGACACATTTATGTAGGTGGCAGTTGCCAGTGACTTTTGGAGTCTGTTCTTAAGAGTTGGAAAAGGAAGCAGGATTCTTCTGGAAGGAACATCATCCTACAGAGGGGACTTGGGGCTCCTCTCATTCTTTTCCTATTTTAAGGGATAAAAACAAGCCTCAAATGAAATAAATATAACCTCCTGGATTATTTACAGATGCTACAGGCAAGGTTCGACCAGATGGCTCCCAAGCCCCTTTTCTGCTCTTGATTTTGATATTCTCTGTTTCCCAAGAAAACAGGCTGTGTTTAATTTAAACATAGTTGAAGCCTAGACTCTGTTGAGCAACCTACACTGTTGGCCAAGCAGCCGAGACAGCAATGCAGTGACTTGTGTGAAATGCACATTTCCCAGCATGGTATCTGGATTGCATTCCCACACTTCTCTACCCATCTGTTCCTTCACATCTCATGATGACCCCTGACTGGAAGCAGACCAGGATTTGAAGATAAATTAGACATGACCAACAACTTACAGGCTAAGGACATCCCACATGTAATGTGGAGAGGAACAAGTGAGAAAAGATGCCTGAATTGTGTGTGGAGGGTAGGTAGAAATGCTTCCAGAACAGTTCTGTTTGCCTACCCCATGAAAGTTTCCTGGGAAAAGTGAGGACCTGCAGATTACATATGTTAGGACTTTAAAGACATCATCAAGTTCATATTATGTTAGAGAACTTTGTCTTTGCAACTTTTACTTGATTGTCATGTGCTACAATTGAATCCATCTGTCATAATTATAAACTTGAAAAGAAAAGTGCTTCCAAGGTTTAATTGCTTCATTTGGTAGTCATCGGAAGTAGCCACCTAAGGAAATATTGTATATGTTCCATTAATGTGGGCTTTGAACCTATGCTCCGGTGGCTACAAATATGTTAACAGATTTCCCAAGTGCTTGACTTTGTCAACAACTCTTAATTGTCTCTCCTTCCATCTATCAGATGGGAGAAGAATGCCTTCTTACTTCACAATGTTTCAGTGAGGATCAGACTGTCATGGGTACAAATGTCCTTCAGAGACAGCCTCTTACAGCATGCCTCACTTGCAGAGAAATATCAAGCGAAGCCTGTTTGGGAAATTCCTCATATTTGTCTTTTAAAGCTACTTTTCATGAGAAGTTAAATGATCACTTAAGAGTAAAGGATCACACCTAGCTGCCTCCTTTCTTTTCTACATAAATTACTGCCCCAATCCCTCTCTGTTCCTTCTGTCCTATAACAGATTACAGGCTAATTAGTTTACTCCCTTGCCAAGATTTATTGTCACTTAAGATTCTCTGTGCTCTGTAAGACATTGTAGGGATTGCATTACTGTGAACAAAACGTCAGGAAGTGGAAAACTCAGATTTGATTAGAGGAGTTCAAACTCAGATCCAGTCAGAACATATCAGGGACATGTGAGGTGGGAATTCCAGCCTGATGGTTAGTTATGAACGTGGAAGCCTGACAAAGGGTTCCTAGAGGAATCTACTTCAGCCACATCCCTTCCGCCCACATTGTAAGTGATGCCACAGTGATTGTGGACAGGAGACAACGAAAGATCCAGAACTGAGGCTTCTCAGCCTGAAGCACTACCTAGCTATTTTTCCTCATCTTTCTTCTTGATATTTTAATTGTTATTGTCCAGTGTATTCCAGATTTCTTCATAAACTAGTATAAAATTGCTTAATGTTGTTTCAAGAGCATTACTTTGGGTTCATATTGTTCAATCAAGGATTTGACTATTTATCCAGGAATGTGGCTATTTGTGTACTGTTATAGAATCATAACTTTAAAAATTGGCCTCTAATATGTATTTATGTGGCTTATAAATTAAGTAAATGCAGGTCAAAGAGGACTTAGAAAACCTGGGTTTTGGTGTTACTGTCTTCACTGGCTATGAAAATGTCAACATGTCACTTTATATTTTGGAATTTCAAATTATTTTTCTGCACAGTAGAGCTAAAACTACTATGGTCATTTGAATAAGAATAGCCTCTGAAGGCTCATATATTTGAATGTGTGGTTCCCAGTTGGTCGACACTTTAGGACAGAATAGGAGGCATGGCCTTGTTGGAGGAACCGTGTCACTGGGGATGGCCTTTGAGATTTCAAAAACCTATGCCAGGCCCAGCCTTGCTCTCTCTTTGCTTCCACCTTGTAGACAAGAGGCAAGTTCTCAGCCACTGCTCCAGTGCCACCTCTGCTTCCATGATATCTGACAGGGTGAAGATAAAACAAGGGCCCAACTCAATGCTCTCCTTTATATGTTGGTTTGGTCATGCTGTCTCTTCACAGCAGTAGAAAAGTACCTACGATAGCTACCTATCATAAGGTCGCTATTTTTAAAAAAGAATTTATACCTGAGAAAGTTAATGATATCCATAAAACAATTACCCTAATGTGCTAATATTTTTAGTTAACTGTATACTCCATATCCATGGAGTTTGCCAGCTGGATTGGATTAGTGACTCAGGTGATGTTTAAATCCAGTACAGTCTTGAGTATTCAAAGGCATTATAATGTTCCTTACTTTTATTTATCTTTGTGTGTGTGTGTGTGTGCATGCACACACATACATGCATTTTCATGTGTGTTTGAGTGCTGTGATGTGTTTGTGTAGGTCAGGGGGCATCCTTGGGGTTGGTCTTTGCCTTCTACCTGTTTGAGACAGTCTCTAGTTGTAAGCTGTTTTGTATGTTGGGCTTGCTGGCCTAGCAGTGGCTTGTGGTTTGCCTGTCTTCTGTCTTACCATTACTCTGGGATTACAGACACAAGCTATTATATCGACAGGCTTCTTCTGGGGCTCCCTACTCAGGTCTTTAGGCTTTACCCAAGCCCTAGAGCCCTTCTTAAAGCTTCTTATAATAAATTAATTTTCTTGATAAAGTTGTGACATGTAAATTCTAATCCTTAAAAATCTTTGGCTCTTGAAATGAAGAATAATATGAAAAAGTAATTTACATTAAAAATCACATAATGAATGATGCTTAGGAAACAGAGACACATTAAATATTAAAGAGGACTTTGTCCCACAGCCTTAAAGCATAATATAGTTTCTTCTAACTGTTCACTTTGAAGCCCAATTTTTGTGACTTTCCCCCATGTCTGTGTCCACACTAATGTTAACAGATGTCCCACCTTCCAAAACAGAGAGACAAGCTTGGCAACTCTTCTCAGATCGCAAATTTAATTATGTCTGCAAATGTGATAATGGAACAACCTTTCCAAGTTTTAATTGGATTTGCAGTTGGCACCAGCAACCTTCGTTTTCCCACCATATGGGTAACTGCGGTGCAAGGAACCGGCATGTGCCCTTGCTGTGAGTTAGTCAACTCTTGATTATCTGTAGAGGAATGAGCCATAGCGAGGATCGGCCGTGGCTGTTTTATACCCCAGCCGGATCTCAGTATGCCTAATCTAATGCTGCCCCATGCTGTCACTTGGTTTAGCCTTGGCAACCAGTAACATTTTAATATCTTCTAGGCGGAATACCAAGGATTAATCTGATGGCAACTTCTGCATCATGCCTTCTGTTAGATAACCCGTTCTATATGCAATCTTACATGCCTTTAGATGTGTAAGAGAGAGGCCTTAACATTTGCAGAATAGAGGATAATTCATACTAAGTAAGCAACAGGTGTCTTGGCAGTAGTAGATGGGTAGATTTGGGATTGGGAGGAAGAGAGGAGGGGGAGGGGAAAAGGCGGCAGGACCAGGTATGGAAGGAGATGGGGATGATATACAGAGGGTCAGGAAGTTGAACAGAGGTGTGTAGCAAAGGGGGATGGGGAACTGGAGGTAGCCAGATGCCAGGAAAGCAAGAGGCTCCCAGGACCCAATGGGGATGAGATTAGCTGAAATGCCCAGCAAAGGGGAGGGAGAACCTGTAGAGACCATATCCAGAGGTTAGGCAAGGCCCCCCGGTTGGGGGATGGGGTTATTCACTCATCTCCAAATTTTTAACCCAGAATTGCTCCTGTCTAAAGGAAATAAAGGGACAAGTTATGGAGCAGAGACTGAAGGAAAGGCCATCCAGAGACTGCCCCACCTGGGGATCGATCCCATATACAGACACCAAACCCAGACACTATTGCGGATGCCAAAATGTGCTTGCTGACAGGAGCCTGATACAGCTGTCTCCTGAGAGGCTCTGCCAGAGCCTGAAAAATACAGTTGTGGATACTCGAAGCCAACCATTGGACTGAGCACAGGGACTCCAAATAGAGGAGTTAGGGAAAGGACTGAAGAAGCTAAAGTGGTTTGCAACCCCATAGGAAGAACAACAATATCAACCAACAAGAGTCCCCCAGAGTTCCCAGGGACTAAATCACCAACCAAAGAGTACACATGGAGGGGCCCATGGCTCCAGCTGCATATGTAGCAGAGGATGAACTTATCTGGCATGAATGGGAGGAGAAGTCCTTGGCCCTGTGAAGGCTTGATGCCCCAGTGTAGGGGAATGCCAGGACAGTGAAGTGGGCGTGGGTGGGTGAGGGAGCACCCTCATAGAAGCAGGGGGATGTGGGATGGGATAGGGGGTTTTTGGAGGGGAAACCTGGAAAGGGGATAACATTTAAAATGTAAATAAATAAAATATCCAATTTAAAAAAAAAAAGAAGTCACATCTGAAACAGGTTGAATGACTAATCCAAGGGCTCACAGTAAAGAGTGTGACATCAGCCTTATGTCTGTAACACATAGCTCTTGTTTCTATCTGACACTTTCCTATGACTGAATGGAGAAAATGTTTAGATGATCTTTTGTTTGGAATTGTTGTTTCCTTTTATTTTAACGCAAATAATGCAGAGTATGGTTTGAATAAACAAGAGAAAAGATAGGATGTGTAGCAAAGAAGCCAACAATTCTTTTTCCATTCTTGGATTCATTCACTTTTGAAAGTTTGTGTGTGTGTGTGTGTGTGTGTGTGTGTGTGTGTGTGCGCGCATGCACACATGTTTCCCATTGTTTTGTATGTGTGTGGATGTACACATGCCGGGCACCTGTCTGAAGGAGAGAGGACAACCTGTGGGTGTTGGTTCTCCTCTTCCACTGTGTGGGCTGCACATTCGGCACAGGTTGGCTTGGCAGCAAGCACCCTTACCCACTGAGTCATCTCACTGGCCTTGCCTGCAGAATTTAAACCCTACAACTTATGTACTAGGAAACTGTTCATTAGTTTCCAGATATCTAGTTGGGATAAGGGATAAAAACAATGTTCTGATGCCCTTATGGGATACTGGGAAAGAAAGGCAAATAGTCCTTACAGTAGTAACTAGATAATTAAAGGTAAAGTCGAAAATGCCCTGGGAACTAGAGTTCACCTTGGGGTGAGTTTCAATTCTTGCTTATTTGGGGCATGTACAGTATTACTGAGGAGATAGTAACCATGAAATTAAAGAAAACCTCTTGAGTCAAATTAAAATGTAGTTTCAAATGAAAGACAGATGCATCAGAGATATTTAACACAATACAAGGTTTTTATAGTCCACTGGCTAAGGCCATATTTGGAAAGAGATTTTTTTTTTTTGCCACAGCATAAACAACATAAAACATGATAGTAAATAACACAGATAAATGGCCCTTGGTGACAGGACAGCATCCTAAAATCATTGGGAGATGCAGATTTCAGACATCAGAAGTTCTGCTATTTGAAAATGCTCTCAGGTCACAGTATTCATCCCTGAAGATTTCAAAGCATGCTGAAGTAGTGTGCTTTGGGCACCCAGTGATTCCAGAGAGGTCTTTGAACAAAGTGTTCTGGGCTGAGCTTAGGAGTAGAAGGGAAGTAGCCACTTTAGTGTCCCATGCTGTTTAGGTGTAGGGCAAAGAGGTGGCTTCTCCAATTTGTGAAAAATTCACTTTAATGAGACAAGGTCTCCCAGCAGCAGGATGGTTTCTGGAAACCACCCTCTGTCTCTTGTGCCAGAATGGGAGTGCTTACCCAGGTGTGAAAGATGAAAAATAATGACATTTTAAAAAAGATTGGAGTGATTAAAAATAGGGGTTTAATTAAGCATTCTGATCATTTTGGGGCTGGAGAGATTCAGAGACTTCTGTAATAGGATGTAACAGCCACATCGTTATGTCATTATGTCATTATATTGCCACAGTGGAGCTAATGTGGCACTCTGGCTTTGCTCTTAGCCAAGTGGGTAACAAAGAAATCTCTCTCTCTCTCTCTCTCTCTCTCTCTCTCTCTCTGTGTGTGTGTGTGTGTGTGTTTGTGTGTGTGTGTGTGTTTGAGAGAGAGAGAGACACAGAGAGAGAGAGAGAGACAGAGAGAGACAGAGAAAGAGAGAGAGAATCTTTTTCCCTCAGTGCTACAGTGCTAAATTGAAGCGAACACCATTATCATCACCCAGATGGTCCTGATAAAAGCATTCTTTGTTTCCAGAATCTCGTAAGCCCTTTATCAGTCCTTATCATATGGGTGTTGTGCTTATTCTGTGTCTTTATGGTGTATGGAACTAGTCCCTCTGTACAGAGGAAGGCAGATATTAAAGACAACTTCTCATCCTCTTCCTCCAAAATCTCCAACCCATCCCTACATCTCTGGCTCATGACAGAGTTTAGAAGCAGTTCAGCCCTGATTTTTCGGACTCTCATCCAGTATGGAGAAAGCAACCAGGCTCTCCTGGTAACTAGAAAGTTCTCTTGGTGAGTATGCTGTAGCAATAACTCATGAGAAAATCCTTATTAAGCCCATTTCAGTGACAGGTATGTGTAGTGTACCTGTTCGCTGCAATTTGAGTGTTGATATTTATATATGTGAGTTGATATGAATTACAAGGACAGATAACAACTAAAATTCTATACATGGAAGTACCTTTGACTCAAATAATACTTTAAAGAATGATTTAAGATCCAGCTAACTTTAAGAAATTTTTTTATAAATATCAAGTTAATGGCTCATAGAATGGTTGAGCAGTGAGGAACCTTGACATCAAGCGTGAGGACCTGGCTTTTATTCTTAGAGCTCAGTTCCGTAAGTTGTTCTCTCACCTCCCAACACACACACACACACACACACACACACACACACACACACACACACACACACACACTCATACACACACACACACCACACATGCACACACCCATACACACACACAAAGTAAATAAAGTGAAAATATCTATTTAAAATATACTAGAACTTAGGCATAATACTTATACCTATTGTTCTCTATAGGGCACAAATTAATAAATGATGCTATTTTTATCAGGGAATTGTACACTAAAGAGGTTGCTTGCCAAAGCCACACATACAATAAATTGGTAAAGCTGAGGTTTAAAAAAAATCAAGGTAACGTGTAATCTCAGTCTTCATATCTTCTCTCTGACCCTTTCTTCCTTTGTATTCTCTGAGAGCATCCAATACCTTGCAGAGTATTTGTTTAATATCTGGCTCCTCAATTTGATAGGGGCTCCCTGATGGCCCAGCTGACTGTGACTGAAATATTATACCCAGTGTTACACTAAAGTGTCTGCTGATCGTAGAAGAGTTCATTAGTGAATCTCAGGGCTATTCACCAAATCTCTCCTTCGTGTATGGTAAAGGTGACTTTGTTAGGCAATGAGAAATAACAAAGAAAACAACACATGCCATGTCCTTGTGGGTTTCACAGCCAACTTGAAAAATCCTGACAGATAAAGATGGGATAGTCTGAAAGGCATGACATGAAAAACTTGTCAAAGTAAGACATGAAGGCAAGACAGTGAGCATGTGCAGATTATATAAGTTCTAGACAATGGCAGGAGAACCGTAGTTAGGAGAGGGAACGAGGGTTGGCCCTGATCTCACAAGCTGACCCAAAGCAGAGTGTGACAGTGGGCATGCAAGACTTGTCTTATCTCCTTGGATACAACTTTCCAATTAGGTCAGTGAATCACAGCTGCACACCCACAGGAGGGCAGAGATAAAAAGAACGTCATGATTGACTTCCAAATACTCCATTGATCCAAATGGCAAATGTGCTTGATTCATAAAGCTTCTGGGTCAGAAACCTCATAATTTACTGAGTTATTCAGTTGCTTGCATGCTCACTACAATTCCCAGTTCTCTATTCCAAGTAAGAAGGAAGTTGTATGTTAGATGATGGTGGTGGAAGTTTCTAAGTTGGAAAGAGAAAACTGTAAATGATTTCTGACCATGTAAACACTTCTATGCCCAACTTCTCATTGTGGGATGTGCTCAAGACACCTCGGTGAATTTTGGGCTTGAATATTTTACATAAGGCAGAGCCAAGTACCTGCTTTCTTAATTTAACTAGGGAATCCTGAGAACCTGCTATATTTAGACTTTATGGGAATAAAGTGGAGAAAAAAATTCTGTGTTCGAGGAATGGTAGTGTTCTTACTTGGGTATTTTCATAGATCAGTAAACTATTAATTTGTCATGGGGGCAAATAGATGAAGAGTCCCCCGCCCCCTGCTACCTCCCCCTCTCTTTCCCATTCGCCTATATTTTGATTGTCTTACTATGTAGCCTTGGCTAGTCTTGATCTTATAATCCCCTTACCCCAATCTCTGTTGTACTATAATTAGCAGATGTGTACCACTACCCCTGCCCAGGAAGTATCTCAAGGGAACATCTGCATTATCCAACAAGAAGCTGTATGGATGCTTCCAACCATCTTGCCTGAGAGTGTCCCACTGTCAACACTCTGCACGTTCTGCTTGTCTTTATGAGTACCATGCTTTACATAGTAGTATTTTCCTGGGAAGCCATGGGTGCTTATATCAAGGTAATTTTTTCAGAACTTGTCAGTTCACCATTTCTTGGCTGTGCTTTCTCCTGTTGGCTCTTCCTTAGGCATGTTCTCTGCCTAAGCTGTCAAGTCTGTTAGCAGTGTCAGACTTGTGCTCCATTCTCTCCTAAGCAACAGAATCCCCCTTTTTCTTTTCAACCATGCAAGCAAGCATTCTAGAGTTGAGTCTTATTCACTGAACTTGGGCTCTGAGTCTATCCTGAGTGACTCACTTCCAGTGAGTCTAAGAATCAAAGATTTGTTTGGCCAGTCTGGATCATGTGACAACCAAGGCTCAGTGAGTGTGAGAACTATAAGCTGGTAGTTCAGATAAGAACTACAGCTTATCGGTCTTAGGACTAGTGTTCATGGCCTTTGCCGAATAAGGGGATTGATGTCATTCTTTTATACAAGTTTTTTACTTTTTTCATTTGTTTGAATCCTTCTGACCTTAAACAATGTAACTTGAGTAGAAAAGGGTGGGTCAATTGTAAATGTCAGGATCAGTCAGCAATTGCAGCTAATAGAACAGAAAAAGACAACACACAACAAACTCACTACCCAACCATAAGGATGAGTAAACTTTCCCTGTGTCTTTTAGCTAATAGCAGCAGAATCAGAGTGTGATCCAGTCCTGGTTCAATAATCCACGTGATGAGCATAGTAGCAAGTCTGTTAAACTTGCAGCGATAGGCTCTCAAGCCCAGATGATTCATAAACACTGCAGTTTTGCTTTCACATTTTTATGCTTCCTGTCTGTATTTCACTAATTTCTAGGTATTATTTAAACTTCCTGGTTTTCACCAGTAAAGGCAATGTCCTTGGAGACTTAACATGATTGTCGTCAAGATCAAATTTGGAATGTGCTCGTTAGAGAAAGGAATCCTCCTCAGACAATGGTTCTCTCTCCTCTGTCTTCCTGAGGGCTTTTCTTTTTTCTTTTTTCTTTTTTCTTTTTTCTTTTTTCTTTTTTCTTTTTTGTTTTTTCGAGACAGGGTTTCTCTCTATAGCCCTGGCTGTCCTGGAACTCACTCTGTAGACCAGGCTGGCCTTGAACTCAGAAACCCGCCTGCCTCTGCCTCCCAAGTGCTGGGATTAAAGGCGTGTGCCACCACTGCCCGGCTTGTCTTATTATCTGGAGATTTTGAGTGAGTTTATTTAAGGAACAATTTTTTACTAGAGCATGAAATGTTCCCTTCACATCAATGACTTGAAAATTCTGAACTGTTTCTGCTTCCGCAACATGTGGGAGGAGGAGGGAGAGGACAGTTTAGAGGAAACATGAACTGTAGTAAAAGTAAATAGAAAATGAAAAACTGGTTTGGATACAGTTCCATTAGAGACTATGAGGCCATTCCACTTACCTGTTTTGGTGACAAAAGATCTGTGACTAGTTTTCAGTTGCTTTGACTCATGTTAGGGTCAATTAACTTCTTAGCATACCTTAAAATGGTTTGTATATGTGTGAAGAAGTATGCATGTCTATTAATATATATACACATATAGTTTAATACATGTATGTATTTATATTGGGTTAACCCTCATTCCTATGGGCTTCCTATCTGTGGAGTCCACCCATTGCATGTTGAAAATATCTCAACATAAAATTTGTCCATGCAAAATATGGACACATTTTTCTTTTGTAATTGTTCATTAAATCGTATAGTATAATGTTTATATGCAGTGCAACTATCATTTGCATTACATCAAGTTTTATAATAGTGTAGAGGTTATTTAGGGTATATGAAAAGGCATGCGTGGGATAAATGTAAATATGATGCCATTTTCTATAAGGAACTTGAGGATCTGCAGGTCTGGTTCTGTGCCAGGGGTGGGGGAAGGGATGGAGTAAGTTCTCTTTGTACACCAAGAGTGATGGATGATGGTGTGCACATACACATGCGCGTACACACACACACACACACACACACACACACACACACGACTTGGGAGAGCGTATAGATGAGCAACAATAGCTATACTTTAGGAACATAACTATTTATTGATATGGCTTTAAGTGTTGATGTTTTATTTTCATTGTGCATTTAAATCAATGTCTAACTTTCTTCACTAAAGACAAATTAAAATCTTTGTAGTGTTTCCTTCTGTTTTCCCCTCTTGGATGGCTTGTTCTGAATGCATTCAGTTTTGTCCTACACAGTTTATGTAAGATTAGCTACCCCTTACTGTTAAAGAATACAGAAAAGCCTGTCTCTTAATTTATACTTTTTGACTTTTGCTATTAAAGCACAGACTCCATCTTTGTCTACACTTGGTGAGAAATTTCTGTCGCCATTAGCTTTAGCCTGGAAGTTCTTTGTTCTATGTCCCAATTTTTCTGCTGTGTCTCTTTGTTCTCTGGCATTGAATAAGCCATTACCAAAGTATGTGGTTAAAGCTCAGTAGGAGAGAGCTTGCCTAGCATGTGTAAGGTTGTAGGTTCAATGCCCACCACCACACTACGTCACACCTAGCTGTGGGATCATTTATGAATAGTCCTCCCCTCTGCAGGAATCATCTGTTTCTGGCACACCATCCCCTAATACTACCTTCATCCGTCAGCCCCAGCAACCACTTCTCTTCCTTGCATGCTTTGTCTCCTTTCTTCTAACTGCCTCTGCAGTTGAGGAGGGATATCATTGCCCTTCGCATTTCAGACCAGTCTCAGTGTAGGCTACAAAAGCATACACTGACATGACTTGCAGACTGTGGCTATGTTGGGAAGATGTTGTGGATGATACCAACACCTAATGGCTGGCCTTCTCTACGGCAGTCTGGCTCTACTCAAAGAAGAGCAAAGGTATAATAAAAAGGTGACTTTCTGAGCAAAGTTATTAGCAGAAAATAACAGATTAGCACCTTAGCATCTTCAAAGCATTTCTGAGGGCATCTTCTCCTTTAATCTGTGCAAAAACACCTCATTCTCTAATCCTCCCGGCTTTGAGGGAGCCGGTCTACTCCCCTCACCCCTGCTTTGAGATGAGGCTCATAAAGGTTCTGACTTGGTTAATGTTTACACTAAGAGGCAGACCTAAAGCAGAATCTTCTTGCTTTGTATCACCTCTTATCCCCTGTTGCATCTTAGCCGCACCAGAAGTGAGTGTAGTTTTAAAGACTTCTTTAGTTCATAAATATCTTTCATTAGCATTTGTGAGAATTTAAGGTTCAGGTGTGTGAAATGAATTCTGACAAGCGATACAAAGCAGGCCGAAAGGTGATCATTGTAATGAGAAGGCAAAGCGATCTGGATTCGTAGATCGAGGATCATAGATACTGTATAGGGATTGATAAAATTATCGGCAATGGAGCAAAGGGGACGAACTTTTTCTTATAATCTAGCAACCTACTGAACTTGGAATTTCTCTAAGCCACAGAGCAAAACTGAGTTATTTATGTTTTATTTAAAAAGTTAAAATTAGGGGCTGCAGTGATGGCTCAGTGGTTATGAGCACATAATGTTCTGAAAGAAGACCTGAGTTTGGATTCCAGGCAGTCGTGAGCTGCCTGCAACTGCAGCTCCAGGAGATCTGATACCCGTTTAGCCTCTTCATGAACACAAATGAATAAATCATAATACAATAAAATTGTTATATAGGTATCATGATGTTTCCAAACAAAATTTATTTTTGTTCACTGCCCCCTCATTCTTCTAAGGCCCCCTGTACCCATCCATCCCCAGAGTCCCTTTTCTCATGTAACAGGGTTCTAGTCCAACCTACCTTCTTCAACACCTGCTCTTTTCCTTCTTGTAAGCTAACCAAATTCTTCTGCTCTGTTGAAAATCTCCATTAAAAAGAATCTGCATAGTTCTCTTCTAGAAAACAATCCTGTGGGCCTTAGGAACATAGATTAACAGAGGTTATGACTAACACTAACCTAGTGGGAAAGGGAGGGTTCCTGCTGATGACCTGCTGTGGCAGCAGAGAAGCCCACGATGTCCATGGAGCTCTGCTGAAGATGACGAAAGAGAAGGTGTTTAAAGGTCCTTTAGCTCTTTGATTCCACACAAATGAAATAAAATTTCAATTGTCTTTTAATTTTAAGAGAAGCCTAATATTTGAGAAGCAGCTGAGGTTCTCTCTCCTTGTGTGACAGTGTGGCCGACACACAGAGCTGAGGACTGACAGCACAGCACGCTGAAAGGAGATTTTAACAAATCCCAACACACGTGGACATTGAGCTGTTTCTTTTCACAGCACAAAACAAAATGGTAAACCATATGTGTTTTTTTCCCTATAACCATCAATAATTTTATTTTCTAAAAGGTAAATTTTTATACTGCTTCAATATATTTCCTCTGCACAAAACCTGAGTTCTAGAAGGTAAATCCCTTAGTTCTTTCTCTTGACTCCTAACTGTTCAAAATGCTTGTGCCTCAGTGGCCAACGTCCTCTTAAATATGCAATTGGGTTTCAACACATTCAGGGTTTCTTTGTGTTTTTGACTTTCTTTAATAAAATTAGCTTTATATGGCTCTGCCCACCATAGCTACTGTCTCTGGTCACAGTGTTGCTTTCCTTAGCATGTAGAAATGCTGTCACACAGTCACTCTTTGAGTGACTTCCATAAAGTCTTTCCAACTTTAGTGTGGGAACCATCTTAGCAGAAGACCTTGCATTAGCAATCACTACCTCATGCTATTTCCATAGAACAGTGAAGGGAGCACATATGTGATTTTCTAATATGCAATGCTTTATAGTATTTTTAAATACACAGCACTCTACTACTTTTTCCAATGATAGCTCACAAATATGTAGGGAAATGTTGAAGAACTGCTGTTCTTAAAATTGAGCTGACTTAGTTGGTATATATCAGTTTCATCTTTTCTCAATGTCAGACTTATCACCTCTCTCTCTCTCTCTCTCTCTCTCTCTCTCTCTCTCTCTCTCTCTCTCTCTCTCTCTGTGTGTGTGTGTGTGTGTGTGTGTGTGTGTGTGTGTTTATGCATGTATACCCATACATACTCACATTATAGTATACATATATAAGTCAAAGAATAACTTTTGGGAATCAGTTTTCTCCTTCCACCACGTTGGTCCCAGAGATTTGAACTCAGGTCACCAGACTTGGCAGCAAACATCTTTACCTCTTAAACCATCTTGCCACCTGGTAGATACCATGCAGGAAGAGATGTGGGCAAGTGAGCTTCCACCATTTTGCTCAGCTGCGATGGGTGTACTTTGGAGAGGCTCAGCCCCAGGGACTTTGTCTTCAGATTGTTTCTTGCTGCTGCTCCTTCTCAGGTTTGTCCTTGCTGCATTCCTCATATATCTGGTGTGGTGTGAACGCACATGGGGCGACCCTCACTGCCTATAGCCTGGTGTGATTGTTTCCTGGGTGATGGCCCACTCTATTGGGCAATTTTCCTGCAGATCAACATGAAGATAAACTTTCATGACATAATGCTGTTAATGACTTTATGGAATTCATGACTTGACTCAGTTTTTGAAAGGTAGGGTAGTTGATAGAAAGTTTAAGGAGATGATTTAAGTTTTTGCCAGAATAATATAATAAAAGTTAGAATCAAGAATAGAACATGCTTGCTCCTTGTAGAATAGCAAGGGTTGTATAGGTTAGAAAGGAATACAGTGAGCTTTCATGAGATACAAGCACATAATTGTACTAGAAAGAAAGACAGGCAAGTTAATGATCAAAGAAAACATTCATTCTAGGTTGAGTCTGAGTTCCTTGATCTTGTGATCTAGGGATGTGCTCACAGGTTTATTGTGCACCATGAAAAGGAGGGTCATGGACAAAGCGTAGGTAATTTTATTATGAGTATAAGAAGAGAGACAGATGATTAGCCAGTTTAGCTGAACAATCCTTCCAAAATGAGATAGAGCATGGATGACCCGTTTCTTGGTAAATACAGCTAGGTTGTGGCCAGCTAAGCATGGGGAAGAGCTTGCTCCTATAGACTGACTCACTTAAATTGCCCTTCAACGGTCAGCTCAGGAATCTCCTGTTTATTATTGACAATTAAATTAGGATATTCCAACGTAGATCAGGCCCATGTCTTTATTTCTTATATTCTTGATTTACGTGAGAACGTTAGGGAGAGTTTCAACATTTTATACAGTGTCTGTCAGCATGGCCAGTGTCTATAGTGGCCCTGGTTGCTTTCATTTCACTTTTTTTTTTTTTTTTTTTTTTTTTACACATTCAACTTGTGATTCGACCCCTATTGTGTTGGCTTTACTGTCTAGACTAGTGATTTGTGAACTACGGCCAGATAGCAGACCAAATTCAACTCAGTGTCTGCTGTTATAAAGTCAAACGAAACAAAACATAAACAGCAGCAGCAGCAACAACAGTAAAAACCCACAGACACACTTCACTTGCTGCTGTGACAGCCTAGAATATTTCTTCTTTTTTGCTGTAAACCTTTTTTTATTATTCTTATTTATTTTCTTTTTCTTTTTTTTTTTTTTTTTTTTTTGGTTTTTCAAGGCAGGGTTTCTCTGTGTAGCCCTGGCTGTCCTGGAACTCACTCTGTAGACCCGACTGGCCTCGAATTCAGGAATCCGCCTGCCTCTGCCTCCCAAGTGCTGGGATTAAAGGCGAGCGCCACCACCGCCCGGCTTTCTTATTTATTTTCAATATTCATCTCCATTTGCCATAGTTTCATTAACTCATTATTGTCATCTGGACAATAGAAGTTTTACTTAAATGATTTTCTCTAATTAGCTCCTGAGTATTTCTCCTTTTATTGTAATTGTTTACTAGATGAATTTTAATTTCTTTCTTTATTTTTAATTGGATATTTTATTTATTTACATTTCAAATGTTATCCCCTTTCTCCGTTTCCCCTCTGCAGCCCCCCTATCCCATTCCCCTTATCCTGCTTCTATGAGGATGCTCCCCCACCCACCTAACCACTCCTGCCTCACCGCCCTAGCATTCCTCTACACTGGGGCATCGAGCCTTCACAGGACTAAGGGCCTCCCCTCCCATTGATGCCAGAGAAGGCTCCTTCAGCTCCTAGAATATTTCTTACATCTCCTTTTCAGAATAGTGATTCTGTACCTGGTCTAGCCACATTTTGGATATCCATAATGGGGCCAAAAGCAAGAGATGTTTCTTACCATGGCTTTCTCATACAGAAGTCTTTCTTTTCAATTTAATCTGTATTACTTGAAAGTCTTAGATCTGAATGAAGCTCAGACTATATATTTTGAATATATATATTCATAAGAAAACCACTAGTGCCAACATATATTTCTCAGTCTGTGGCTTTTTCTGCTTTATCATCTTAACCTTACAAATTGGAAGATAAAATAGACATTTGTGGGAGACTTGGTGAGCTTTACAAATCTTCTCTTTTAAGACCAGCGGCAATTTCTAGAAGATTCTTTAATGAATTTAACTCACTGCATGCCCACTGGCTACTTCCCTTCTCACTTGTGGCCAGGATGCTTGCTTCTTATAGAAACACCCAGAGAACACTAAGGGCCTTTTTAGAAAGTGAACTCTAATTTTACTTGTTGCATGGACCGAGATTCTAAGGAGGGAACAACACTCCTGTGGGCCTGAGGTGGAATTCTGGAAACTGTGAACTTTCTTCCAAACAGCCTGCTCATAAATCCTTTTTAAGCATGCAGCCCTTAGCATGAGTCTCTATTAAATTAAATATCAAGCTGAGTTGGGAGAGGAACGGTGGTACTTTTGATTATTTTATAGGGTTGGGAGAGAGAAGACACACAGGAATACAAACTTCTAATAGCTTCTTTTCCCTTGTTGCTTTTCTAGCCTCCAAAAAGTTCCCAAAAGTTCTGAGCTCTGACTCTTCTGGCTGTGCACTGACAGGCTCTTAATCCTCTGCTCTGAGACCGAGTACAGTTGTATTTACCCAGAACGTGTGGGGAATTCAGTAATCCCAAGTGTGTGTTTTCATTGGATTGCTCAGATTCTGCTTCAGAACAAGACATTCCCACCTTTGGGGCATTGGACCACATCATCCGGCTGTTTTAAAAAAGATCAACAAGTTTTTAGCAACTTCCAAGCTTCTGTCTCAAACACTATGCTTTGATGATCCTGCAAGCTAGAAGTTAAACTTGGCCACCCTCTACCCACTCCAAGTTCTTGAGAGTAAGATGAAAATGTGTAGACTAGCCAAAGAAAACCAGAAAGCTTATGCATATTTCAAAGCACCCAAAACTTAGGTTGCTTGAAACATTTATAGTAATTGAGTTCTAGTTTTCTTCTGCATTCAGCTGGATATAAGACCAGAGGGAGCCACTTTATATCCTCGGGTTTGTTAAATACATAAAAGAGAGATGAAACTTGATATTTAAGATCTTTCTTGCAAACTCGTTATTATGTTCAAGTACCAAGCTGAGGAATAGGACTTTAGAGGAAGGTGTACTTGAAAGATTTACTGTATTATGTCATATGAGTGACCCTAACTAAACTTATTTAGCACTTGCCAGACAGTAAAGACCCTTGGACGCCTGTGGTGTGATAAATGGTCCTTCTGTCTAGAAGGCTGTATTCCTAGACAAAACGTATATCATCTGTAAGTTGTTGGGTAGAATGGTAAAGAAAATGATGACACAGCTTCTATTTCCTATGAGATCACTTGGAACAACCTCGATACTCAGAATGAACGAGCTGCAATCAGATGGCCTTCCAGTGCCAGGGAAAGGGCACCGTTTTACATATTGTTTCATCAGAGCTGAGGGAATAAAGAATAAGCTATGTGAGTTCATTTCTGGGCTCTTCATTTTATGATTTCATAGGTAATAAAGCTCCGATTTTTCTTGTCTTCAGTTGAAATTTTGATGAGCATCCATTTTTATTGCGATGAATCTTGCCTTAACAGCTGCAGGTGGGACATCGTTCATTAGGGACCTCTATATTGAGACACATAATCCTCCCCTTCATTTATGTAGGGGAAAATTTCAACAGTGACATCATAATATTTGACCTTAACAACTGCACCTGGAATCATTCACCAAGAATACCACAGGAATTTTGCCAGCAAATTTAGCTCTGCGTATTAGCAGTACAATGATGCTGAGATTCCTAGTCATCTGGACTTTTGAAGGGACTTCTAATGCTGCACAGTCAGGCTTGATGAATTAGTTCTTTCCCTGAAATATGGGGATAACATAATTCATTATTAGTACATTTTATGGAAGTGACATTAATCCAAATTGTTAGTAATTTTGGATGCATATTTCAAAAGCACATGATTCAATTCCACACAGTGATGAAGACTGGGTAAATTTTCTGTGAGCTCTTCCCTTATGAAGGCAACGCTGTGGTGAATGGGGGTGGTCTTGGGAATGTGGCATACTTGAAGATTTCAATCAACAAGTGTCTTTTCGCCAATGGCTTTCCACTTAAAGCTCCCATGTTGTCTTAGTCAGGGTTTCAATTCCTGCACAAAACATCATGACCAAGAAGCAAGTTGAGGAGGAAAGGATTTATTCGGCTTACACTTCCATATTGCTGTTCATCACCAGAGGAAGTCAGGACTGGAACTCAAGCAGGTCAGGAAGCAGGAACTGATGCAGAGGCCATGGAGGGATGTTACTTACTGGCTTGCTTCCCCTGGCTTGCATAGCTTCTTTTTATAGAACCCAAGACAACCAGCCCAGGGATGGCACCACCCACAATGGGTTGGGCCCTCTCCTCTTGATCACCAATTGAGAAAATGCCTTACAGTTGGATCTCATGGAGGCATTTCTTCAAGGGAGGCTCCTTTCTCTGTGAGAACTCCAGCTTGTGTCAGGTTGACACCAAAAGCAGCCAGTACACCTGTATTGCAGACTGCCCCATGCTATGAAGAACAGCTCTGATGTCATACTTCATTTTAGGGCTGCCAGTGTTCTGAAAGAAGCTTCCTTAGACCATTCAGGAAGAACACCTGCTGGGAAAAAGAACCAAAGCAAAGTTCCATAAGACAATGAACAAACTTTAGTTTTACACTTCAGCTTCAATATATAGATAAGGTGACTAGGGATAGTCTTACAGAAGCTAAAACAAGACTGTTGACCCAACTGTCCCAACTGTTCAAGAAAGTCATGTATCTACACCATCAATGGTTTAAGTCAAGATCTTGGCTTTGCACTTGGAAAACTAACCACAAAACCACTCAACCCTATGTTTTTGTTACAAATTCTCTTTGACACTAGCTCACCTGCCTTCCGTGCTATAAATGGTGAATTTTCTAGGATGAAAATGAGATTGGGCCATTCTTGTGCTGAAAATGCTTCTCTATGTATGAGCTGAAGCAGGGGTGGAGGTGGGACTCAGAGGGCCGGGACCTTGCTGTGGAAGAGTGAGGGCCAAACTCTGAGGCCTCAGAACCCATTTGAAAATGCTAGGCACAGCCCTGTATTCTTACGATTTCAGTGTTGGGAGACAGAGGCAGGTTGGTCCCAGGCACTCACTGTTCAAAGAACCTATGTCAAAGAAGTAAGTTAGAAAGTGGTTGAGAAAGATATCTGATGTCTTCCTCTATTCTCTGTATGAGTATGTGCATGGATGCGCACGTGCACACACACACACACTTGCACAAACACACACACACACACACACACACACACACACACACACACACACACACACACACACACACCAGAGTTTGCCCTGGGGTTCAATTTCCAGTACTGAAATACTTCTATCTCTCAAGATCACCACACTGAGCTCTTGTTTGTTACGTGAGAATTGGAGGCCCGTCTGTGACCTTGTGGACTCCAGGATCTATCTGCTTCCCTAGGGGAATGAAATGATTTGATCCATCACCTAAGTCTAACTGTGGTTTTCCAAATGCTGTATTTCCATGTCTTTGAACCTTTTGTATACACCATTCAACTTCTCCTTTGAGCTGCTACTTAAAGGATAGAACATGAAAGTCTAAATTTATTGGGCCCGTAATGATGAGCCAGGCATAATTCTAAGGGTTTTATATTTGTTAATGCATTCAGCCCTCTCAGCAGCAGTGTGAAGCAGGTGTCCTTGCCAGCCTCAGATTTTAAAGAAGGATCATAAAGCATAGAGCTGTTAAGTTATTTGCCTGTGGTTTCTCAGGTACAAAGAGTGAGATCTGGGAATCTAGAGAACAGGCTTGAGGGGAAAGTATTGTATTGCCTCTGGGTGCCTTTTTTTTTCCCCAAAATTCAATTCAAAGTGTGTTTCACTGGGATGCCCTCATTACACTTGCATGGATAGGAGGAACTCTGCACCTGGGCTCTGCCGCGCTCCACGCTTCTGCCTGTCGCTCTGCATTCAACGCTGATGCTGCAAACTTAGGGGCCTCTCCTGCCTTCCCCTATCAACTGCTAGGCAAATATTTGTGAAAAGGAGAATAAATCTTCATCTTCTATAATAAACTATTTCCTTTTGTTTACAAAATAGCTGTTTTTAGGAATGTAGCCCCAGAAGACCTTAAGTATTCAGTGTTCTGTGACAGCGAAAATGCTTATATCATTAATGGTTTCTTCCAGTGTCCATCTGGACACAGTTCACAGGGATGGGGTGTTGGTAATGTGCTCACTGTCTATTTATGCGTGTAGGAATAGGTCAAAATGAAGCCCATTATTTTGTGAAGTTATTATGTACCTATAAAATAAGGAATTCTTATTTTCTTAATCTTTCTTGGGCCATTTCCTTAATCTCAGGTGTCACTACTCAACATAACTCTGACTATAAAGAAAAATGTTTTCTCATGCAATCTTTTATATTTTGTTCTTCATTTCTTTTTGGTATTCCAGTTATGTAGCCTAAGTTGGTTGGAACTTGCTATGTAGCTCAAATCAAATTTGTGGCTATTTTCTATCCTCTGCTTCTAGAGTAATGAGATTGTAGATGTGTATACTCTACCTGATTGTTACTTTTCTGCCAGGTAGAGACTCACCATGGATCCCAAGCTGCCATAACTTCAGATAGTGACCCTGACTTAGCCTCCTGTATGCTGGGATTACAGATAGGATACACCATGTTCAAGTTGATAGACTTTGATTTCTAAAGTTCAGCACAAATCTCAGTTTTATCACAATAATGAAAACAGTGACACCAGATCTGCTTCTTACTGAAGTGATCAAGCAAAATAAAGACCTACTATGTGTCAAGTGCTGTTGTAAACATATTATGTGATTTCATTCAAACATTTTACCAGTTGTTAGGATGATCTCCATTTTACAGGTGAGGAGACTGACATCCAAGGTGATTAAATATCTGTCATAATCACCATTCTACTGCTCTGAAGGGACACCATGATCACAGAAACTCTTATGAAAGAGAGCATTTAGCTGGGAGCTTACTACAGTTTTAAAGGGTTCATTCATCCATGACCATCATGGTTGGAAGCAAACAAGTATGGCGCTAGATCAGCAGCTGAGAGCTTTAAATCCTGATCTGCAAGCAGCTGGCAGGGGAGAGAGAGAAAGAGAGAGAGGGAGAGGAAGGGAGGAAAGGAAGGAGGGAGAGAGGGGGAAGGGAAGGAGGGAGGGAGAGAGACAGAGAGAGAGAGAAGGGGGGAGGGAGGGAGGAAAGGAGAGAGGGAGAGAGAGGGGGAAGGGAGGGAAGGAGGGAGAGAGAGAGAGAGAGAGAGAGAGAGAGAGAGAGAGAGAGAGAGAGCCTCGCTTGGGCTTTTGAAATCTCAAAACTCACTCCTAGTGACACATCCTCCACAAAGGCCACACCTCCTAACTCTTCCCAAAGAGTTCCACCAACTAGGACCCAAGCATTTAAATATATGAGCCTGTGGGGGACCTTCTCATTCAAACACCACAATACCTTATCCAAAGTCATGCAGAAAGTAGTCTGTAGAATAGAAACCCAAACTCGGATCTGCTGACTTCCAAGTATGTAACAGATTTAAGTCTGTGCAGGCTCAGAGACCAGGGTGGGTTTTATGAAAGTAAGCACGACAAGCTTACAAAGCCAAGTAAATTCACACATGAAGTAAGCCTACGTGACTCTGTGATACGACCAGAGGCTTTATTCTGAGGTTTCCAGAGAGAAGACACCATTGCCGAGGGATTGCGGAAGCAACTATAGTGTAAATGGTAGTGGGAATCTTTCCTTGATTGCTGTGTATCCTTGAGCAAAAGAGAAACTTCCCTGGACTCATTATCCCGACCTGTAAAATGGGCGTAATCATCCCACATGGAAGTGGGCATTTGGTTCTGATCCCCGATCTTCAGCTTAAGGTGTAGCTTTCTGGTCAGCATTAAAGGTCAGGATAAGCAGAAACCTTGGAGCTAAGCTGAGAACCTCTTCTTGTATGAAGTTAACACTCCACCCTTCAGTCTAGGCTTTGCTGCCAGATGGAGGCCCAATGTCCTGAATCCCCAAATCCTTCTGCTGAATGACTTCTCCCTAGAAGTGACTAGAGTTTCTTGCTTCAGCTCTAAAGAATCATGCATTTTATGGTTCTACCATACTAAACAAATTGTAGCCAATTACTTAAGGTTAACAACTGAAATTCCCAGTGGTGGTAAAGAAGCTAGTCATTTGTAAGTCATTTGTGGTAATCTTTAGTAACTGATAATTAGACACTAATTACCTCATTTGCTTAGTGTTGTTCTTACTTAGTAAGACATTTAGTGAGTTAATTACAAGAAAAAGAATTGAGTGGTAATTAAGTGGCAATTAAGGGGTTTATATATGTAAGCAAAGCACATTGGTTAAATAGTCATGTTTAGAACAAGAGCAACGAACTGAATGATTTAAGATCACGTGATAAGAACTGTGGTCCTCTTAAGTGAATGGCCAAGGTGAATTGGCCTTAGTTTGTCTACAAAACCAAGAAAACAAATTTCAGATTCTCAGTGTTCCTCAGCTTCAGCTCTGTCAAGATCTTGGACCCAGGAATAGTTTGTTTTAGGAGCTACCTCTTGCACGGTGGGCTTTCTGCCAACATCACTCTGTGGATATGGTAGTACTTTCTCAATTGTGACAATGAAATTGTCTTCTGGACCTGCCTGCACACTAGGGAGCACACAATCTCACCCAGGTGCCAACTTCTGAGTTATATACTAATTTTCAAAAAATTTTTCTTTTAGGTTAATTTTACTATTCAAAGCCGATTGTATGGAGGATTAGGAGGTGCCCAGGACCAGGGATAGCATGCATACGCCGGCCAGAGGACAAACTTGGGTATTGCTTTCCCTTGTAGTATCTATCTTGGTTTTTGAGACTGAGGGTCTTAGTAGGTCCTGCATATTGGCAACTAGGTTGGGCATGCTGGCCAGCAAGCCTTGGCCTGTTCCCACCTCCTTGGCACTGGCTTATCAGCACTAACCATTGCACCCAACTTTTTTGTTGACTTGGGTCCTGGTGTTTGCATAACAAGTGGTTTGCTGACTGAGCTTTCTCTCCAGTTTTAAAAAAATCTTATTATAGCAGCTTTGACATTACTTATCAAATACATTATATGAATCAATTGCCAAAGTGGTAAGAACACTGTCTTAAGTCCAAAGTCAGTGTCCTACAAGGGCCTGGTCTGGTGTGGGCAAGTTGCCATCTTTGCCTACAGGACCAGTTTGCTCATCTCCATAGCCAGGGTAATAGGACCATCTTTGCATCTGTATAGACTCCTAGGACTCCTAAAGCCTAAAACACTTTAAAAATGGCATTTTACCTTTGGTCACAAAGATACGACATTCAAAAACTTCCCTGACTATCCATTTTTTTCATTAGTTAATATACATTTACACACACACACACACACACACACACACACACACACACACACAAACACTCACACACACACACCATTTTTTTTTTACAACATTTTAAACTTCTTAACTTGATTCAACTGATTATGGTTGCACCCAAATCTCATATTACTGTAGTGTAGATTTGCTTTCATAGCAATGAATCTTCAGTCCTTTATGATTCTACTTAAACTTTACTGAGAGTTTTCTTTGTACCTGATAAATTTCTAGGCGATGGGGATAAATCAGGGAACAGATCAGACAAATACATGTGATGGTGGCATGAGGTGCAGTGTGGAAGGAAACAAAAGAAGAGAGGACATTTAAGTTGTTTTTTTCTTTTATTTTTATTTTTTGATGCTTTATTTACATTTCCAATGTTTCCCCCTTTCTAGGTCTCCTCTTTGGAAACCCCCTATCCCCTCCCCTCCCCCGCCTCTATGAGGGAATTCCACCTCCCACCCACCTGCCCACCCACTCCCATATTAGTACCTACTCAGGAGCAGCTGGCCCTTCTACAAAGTATGGGACTCAGCCATATGGGTATCAGTGTCAGAAGGGGCAGTGTCCAGGAGGAAACTCAGCTACTGTTTTCATTTTTTGAGTCAAAGCTCACAAAGTTTATTAACTTTAAAAGATACCGTAACTAATTTTACTGCTTACAGAATTAATGGCCATTCTCATTGTGAATATCTCATAATTTTGCTCTTTAAAAGATGTTAAGCCAGGCCTCATGGTGAGACCTGTAATTTCAGCAACTCTGGAGGCAGAGGCAAAGGGATCAAACTGTAAGGCCACCTGGGCAATGGAACAACTACAAGGGAAATCAGGGTAACAGTGGGGACCTGCCTCAAAATCAATAAGACAAACAGCAAGCAATAAAACTCGGCGGTAAAACATTTACATAGCATGCATGAGGCCCTTAGAAGCTCAATTCCTAGGAGTAAAAATATTTTAAAAAATTAAAAAGTCCTTCTATAGATATTTTGTTTATCAATTAATATTTATTTTAGGGTTTTAGATGCAGGTTCTTGTTGTATAACCTTGTCTAGCCTGTGTCAAGCCAGCCTAGGACTTGGGGAAATTCTCCTGCCTCAACCTCCTGAATGCTGAGACTAGAGGTAAGCATCACCATGAATATAAGGTATTTAGAAATAAGTACAAATATATCGTTGTAAGACAATATGAGGTTAATTTGAGGAGATGAGGAATACCCTTGATCTTTCCAATTAAGAATTGTTAAGTTTGTGCGCACTCTGAAGAAACGTAGCGCGTAGATGCTGAGCTGAATGGTGGTTAGCAGGACAGGAGGGAAGGTGTAGGAAGGGTGAGATGCTGGTCAAAGGGACGAAGTCTCGGGAGGGATAATCTGTAGTGATCTACTGTACAGAATAGTGGCTGTAATCATTCGTATATTAAGGCTATATCACCAGTTTAGTAAACAACTTGTAAACCCTCAAAAAAAAAAAAAAAAAAAAAGAATTGTTAAGTTTGGTTGAAAGTCAATTAAAAGTAGGTAAATATTTTATCATTGTCTTTCAGTAATGTTCAGTTCCTTTTGTCATTGTAATGCTTTGGCTCCACATGAAGCCCTCACTCCATACTTGTGCACTTAGATAACCTCAGGATGTCTAGGAAGGACCGCTGTGTTGGTCAGAAGGCTTAGCTTTCAGATAAGCATTGGGCTTTATATCTCACTTAGTACAAATCAGGCGCTTAGGATTTGCTCTCAAGAGGCTCCCTTTCTTCTCAGGCAGTGAAACTGAACGTGACATCATGGAAGCTCGCTATGTATGGGAAAGCATGGGGAATCACTTTTAAAAGTGATAGTTCAAGTTACCTTGTAAGCAGGTAGCATCTATCATTCAGTTGTTTATTTCCCATATGTGCATGCATGCGTGGAGTGGCTAGTTTACAACAGGAAATTCTGCATGTTCAATAGGCCAACTATGAAAACTGCATCTCAACAAAGTAGTGTGAGAGGCACAGGCAGTACAAAGCCGGGCACACATTTGAGAACAGTGAGTCCAAGGGAAGTCCTCTAAAGCCTTCTGTGTCTTTACATGATAATGGAGCAACAATTTTTTTGATGGAGATTTTTAAATGGTTGCTCTCTTCAGCTACATGAAATACAGAAAGAAGCACAGTATAAAACACCAAACCTAAATCTAGAGCAAGACTGAGTTAGAGGAGCAATACGTCCAAAACTTGATGATTTTATGGATATAGATTTAAGTTTGATTTTTACTCAGTACCAATTTAGGTGACATAAATAAAATAAACAATATAAGATAAAATGTTACAGCAACAAATCTAATGTATATAATGTTCTCTCTCTTTCTCTCTCTTTCTGTATGTGTGTGCGCTGTGGATTTATTTTTTGATACTTTATTTATATTTCAAATGTTTTCCCCTTTCCACATCTCCCCTTTGGAACCCCCCTATGCCCTCCCCTTCCCCCTGCCTCTATGAGGGTATTCCCCCACTCACCCACACACCCACTCTCATTTTCCCTCCTTGGCATTCCCCTATAACTGGGACATCTAACACCCTCAGACCCAAGGGCCTCTCCTTCCCCTGATGGCTAAAGAGATCCCCCTCTGCCACATATGTGGCCAGCACCATGGGTCCCTCCATGTGTATTCTTTGGTTGGTGATCCAGTCTCCTGGAGCATCGGGAGGTCAGGCCACTTGACACTGTTGCTCCCTCCTTGGGGCTGCAAACTCCCTCATCTTCTTCAGTCCCTTCTCCAACTCCTCCATCTGGGACCTCATGCACAGTCCAATGGTTGCTGTGAAGTGAATCTTGGGTATTCCGAACTTTTGGGCTAATAACCACTTATCAGTGAGTATATACTGTGTTCATTCTTTTGTGACTGAGTTACCTCGCTCAGGATGATATTTTCAAGTTCCATCCATTTGGCTGTGAATTTCATGAATTCGTTGTTTTTAATAGCTGAGTAGTACTCCATTGTGTAAATGTACCACATTTTATGTATCCATTCCTCTGATGAGGGACATCTGGGTTGTTTCCAGCTTCTAGCTATTATAAATATGGCTGCTATGAACATAGTGGAGCATGTGTCTTTATTACATGTTGGAGCATCTTCTGGGTCTATGCCCAGGAGTGGTATAGCTGGGTCCTCAGGTAGTATTATGTCCATTTTTCTGAGGGTCCGCCACACTGATTTCCAGAGTGGTTGTACCAGCTTGCAATCCCACCAGCAATGGAGGAGTGTTCCTCTTTCTCCACATCCTCGCTAGCATCTGCTGTCACCTGTGTTTTTGATCTTAGCCATTCTGACTGGTGTGAGGTGGAATCTCAGGGTTGTTTTGATTTGCATTTCCCTGATGACTAAGGATGTTGAGCATGTCTTTAGGTGCTTCTCAGCCCTGCGAATTTCCTCAGTTGAGAATTCTCTGTTTAACTCTGTTCCTCATTTAGCCAATCAATCATGCATATACGCTATCTATCATATCATAGTTAATCCTCTGTAATGGACGAGCTCAAATCTGCATGTCTTCTGTGAGTCCAACACTTTTCCAATATCCATGTGATTTTTTTTTTTTTTTGAAATGCTCTTCAGCATTTCCCCGGGGAAGGAACCATATTACTAGAATTTTCTTCATAATAGTTCGTCTGTGGGTGTTGTTTAAAATTTTTTTTTATTTATTATTCATTCCATTAATTTACATCTCAAACAATATCCCCCTTCTCGGTTACCCCTCTACCAACCCTCTATCCCATGATATCCCACTTCCCTGTTACCCCTTCACCAACCCCCCAACCTACATCCGCCCTCTCCCCCCTCCCCTTTGCCTGTATGAGGGTGCTCCCCCACCCACCCACCCTTTCCCGCCCCACCACTCCAGCATTCCCCTATGATGGGGCTTCAAAGCTCCAGAGGACCAAGGGCCTCTCCTCTCATTGCTGTCAGGCGAAGCCATCCTCTGCTACATATGTATCTAGAGCCATGGATTCCCTCCCTGTACACTCCTTGGTTGGTGGTCTAATCTCTGGGAGCACTGGATGGTCCAGCCAGTTGATGTTGCTCTTCCTATGGGGTTGCAATCCCCCTCTGCTCCTCCAGTCCTTCTGCCAGCTCCCCCACTAGGTTCCCTAAGCTCAGTCTGATGGTTGGCTCCAAGCATCCACATCTGCACTGGTCAGTTGCTGACTGGACCTCCCAAGGAACTGCCACACCAGGTTCCTGTAGGCAAGTGTCTCTTGACCACAGCAACAGTGTTAGGTTTGGTGTTTGTAGACATGAGGGATCCCCAGGTTGAGCAGTCCCCAGATGGCCCTTCCTTCGGTCTCTGCTCCATTTTGTCCCTGTTCTTCCTTTGGACAGGAACATTTCTGGGTTAAAAACTTTGAGATGGGTGGGTGGCCCCATCCCTCTACTGGGGACCTTGCCTACTGCTATCTACTGGAGGTGGTCTCTACAGGCTCTAGCTCCCCCTTCTCTGCGCATTTTGGCTAACATCATCTCTGTTGGGTCCTGAGAGCCTCATGTTTCCCTGGTGTCTGGGACCCTCCAGGGGCTATCCCCAGTTCCTCATCCCCCCTGTTACATATTTTTGTTTGATTTCCTGACCCTCTATACCTCTCTCCCATCCCCTCCAGTACCTGATACTGCCCCCTTATTTCCTCCTCCTCCTCCTCTCTCCCTCCCAGGTCCCCCTCTCCCCCCACCTCCTATTATCATTCTGTTCTCCCCTCAGTGCAGGACTGAAGCATCCACATCCTGGTCTTCCTTCCTTCTATGCTCCATATGGTCTGTGAGTTTTATCATGGGCATTGTGAGCTTTTGGGCTAATATCCACTTATCAGTGAGTACAAGTGCGTTCTTTTGTGTCTGGGTTACCTCACTCAGGGTGATATTTTCTAGTTCCATCCATTTGCTTGTGAACTTCATGAAGTCATTGGTTTTAATCACTGAGTAGTACTCCACTGTGTAAGTGTACCACATTTTCTGTATCCATTGTTCTGTTGAGGGACATCTGGGTTGTTTCCAGCTTCTGATTATTATAAATAAGGCTGCTAAGAACATAGTGGAGCATGTGTCCTTGTTATATGTTGGAGCATTTTTTGGGTATATGCCAAGTAGTGGTCTAGTTGGGTCTTCAGGTAGAACTATTTTCAATTTTCTCAGGAACTGCCAGATCGTTTTCCAAAGTGGTTTTACCAGGTTTCAGTTTACCGAAAGCAATCTACAGATTCAATGCAATCCCCATCAAAATTCCAACACAATTCTTCATAAAGTTAGAAAGAGCAATTCTTAAATTCATTTGGAATAACAAAAAACTCAGGATAGCAAAAACTATTCTCAACAATAAAAGAACTTCTGGGGGAATCACCATCCCTGACCTCAAGCTATACTATAGAGCAATAGTGATTCAAAAAACTGTATAGTATTGATACAGAGGCAGGCAGGTAGATCATTGGAATAGAACTGAAGAGCCAGAAATGAACCCATACACCTGTGGTCACTTGATCTTTGACAAAGGAGCTAAAACCATCCAGTGGAAAAAAGACAACATTTTCAACAAATAGTGCTGGTTCAACTGGCAGTCTGCATGTAGAAGAATGCAAATTGATCCATTCTTATCTCCTTGTACAAAGTTCAAGTCCAGGTGGATCAAGGATCTCCACATAAAACCAGATATGTTGGCTGAGTCTAATAGAAGAGAAAGTGTGGAAGAGCCTTGAATACTTGGATACTCAGGAGAAAACTTCCTGAACAGCACACCAATGGCTTATGCTTTAAGATCAAGAATCAACAAATGGGACCTCATAAAATTAAAAACCTTCTGTAGGGCGAAGGACATTGTCATCAGGACAAAATGGCAACCCACAGATTAGGAAAAGATCTTTACCAACCCTACATCTGATAAAGGGCTAATATCTAAAATATACAAAGAACTCAAGAAGGTAGTCTCTAGAGAACCAAATAACCCTATTAAAAAGTGGAGTACAGAGCTAAACAGAGAATTCCCAATTGAGAAATCTTGAATGATTGAGAAGCACTTAAAAAAATATTCAACATCCTTAGTCATCAGGAAAATGCAAATCAAAATTACCCTGAGATTCCACCTTGCACCAATCAGAATGGTTAAGAACAAAAACACAGGTGACAGCAGATGTTGGTGAGGATATGGAGAAAGAGGAACACTCCTCCATTGCTGGTGGGACTGTAACCTGGTAAAAGTCACCTTTTATTTTGTATATAAAATTCTTGGCTAACGTTCTTTCTCCTTCTGTGGCTCAAATATATTGATCCATCACTACAAATAGCTGATGAATCTCTAGTTTTACTTTCATTATATCTGAATTGGCTGGTTTGCTTACATGCTTTTTCTTATCAATCTACTAACTTTCCAAGACTATAATAGAATTTTTCCTGGTCCTTCTGGACTGAATTTCTGAGGCTGATTGTGTACTTTAACAAATGTGCAATGCTCACTTTATTTTGTACTTTTAGCATACTTTTTATCAATTTTGTTTTTAATATTTATTTCATTCCATTGCTTTGGGTTTTTTTCCTTCCAATTAGAGACTTTCTGTCAGTTGTATTTTTTTTATTTGCAGATGATCACACTGACATAGCAATTTACACTGACATAGTCTCAACAGAAGGTAGAATCTGTCCCTTCTATTTATGAATCTAGGTCATGTGTGGTGACTACTCTGACTAATGAATGCCAAAAGAAAAAATTGTCAAACATCTTATGAAGTTAAGGCATAAAATAAAACAGCTTCTTGGTCCTCTCAGGTGAGATCCATCTGGATTTGTATCAGATTGCTTGCTCTTAAATTTCTGTCACCACATTATAAAACATCCCAGGCTACTTAAAGAGTTTGGAAGAGTTGTGCCAGCTGATAAACCAAACAGAACTCTCAGCATCAACTAGATAATTCTGGTCTTTCAATGTTCAAGTCTTCTGAGGTTCCAAGCATCATGGAGAAGAATAAAATCATTAATGTCCTTTCTGAGCCCATAAACCATGAGAAATACATTGTTGTCCAAATCCTCTAGAATTACAGAAACTGTTTTTCTAAGGCTGGGAGATAGGGGTGCTCTGTCTACAGATGTCTTGAAAAATATCAGTGAGTTCTTGGCTGTCTTGAAGGTTTCTAGGTAGAAATTTAAACGGGACTCCTACAGACGATATAATAGTGGACTCCAGTTGTTAGAGACTATGTTAGTGGTTGTTGAAGGGGTTTCAGTTCAATATTGACAGAGGTGAGTGTTAAGACCTGACCAAGAAGAGGGTTCCCAGAAACCTTGATGCAACTTGCTGAAGACAAGGATGGTTAGTATGACTTTTTAGCTTCATTTGAAAGTGTAATGGAATTATGTAGTCTATCTAACTTGTATAAAATACACAATTCTGGTATTTATGTAAAAGCTGTAAGCTTAGATGAGACAGGTTTTGAGCTATTCTAACTTACATCCCACGTGTATGTCCCTTGTTACTTGCTCTTTCTCCTGGCCACGTGCTCGTGGTCCATCTTCTCTCATGGCTACCTCCTTGTTTCTTGGTCTCCTCTTTCTCCTTCTTGGCTCTTTTGAGATCCCTCACTCAATCCTCAAGTCCTGCCTTTCTCTCTATACTGCCCAATCACAAGCTTTAGCCCTTTATTGACCAATTAACTTGGTGAGCAAGGTTTGGACAGCCAAAGCTGATGTACATGAGAATTTGTTCGTCTTGGGGCAACCAGATCTTGGGGGCCAGTATTTAGCATTTGAATAGATAGCAGCACCAGACCAATCCCCACATGAATCAGTCACAATTTTATTTGTGTTGAGAAAATACCATTCCTGTGTGTTTGCATGATTTTCAGAAGAGTGTGGTGATGTGCATGTGGCATCTGCTTCTGTTTCTTCCACTTGTTTGTTTTTAGGTGAAGTCCAGATGGGAAAGGGTTGGGAGATAGCTGTTCAGGCTTCATGGGCTTCCAGCTCCTTCTTTTCCATTTTGCATCCTATCTGCTCTCTCTTTCCAGGTTTTCCCTCCTTATAAGTGTGGGCATTTTCTTGTGCATTCTTTGTTTCTTTCCTGTTTGATTGAGGGTCTTTACAGTAGTTTCTTTTAGGCATGAAGCCTTGTCATAGAAGGAGGCTTTGATTTGTTTTGAGAATTTGGAACGTTGTTTAGTCAAATCTCCCTTCTTATTTTGTGGACCTAGATGGCTACTCAGCGTTGTTAATTCCCTCCTAGATTTTCCTGGTGTTCTCAGAGAACTTCAGTGTACAATCAATAGTGAGTTCTTGTGACAGTGTTTGGGTTCTCCTGTTCCCAACCACTTTCCCCTGCTTCGTCCAAAATAGAAGCTGATAGCTCAAGAGCCTTGTGACTCTAAACATTCCTTCCTTCCTGGATATAATTTGCAGTTCATGGGAGTAGCTGGCACATAATTATGAACTTGTCTGTGTGAAATTGTTTGCTATTTTAGCCACTATTTTAGTTTTAATGGGAGAATTCAAGTAGAATCATTTTCTATATACATCTCCAACCATTTTGAATATCTAAGAATTTCACACATGTCTTTTAATCTCACTTTATTATATGTGTTTCCGGATTGCAAGATACTAAAGGTTAGGTATAAAACAAGTTTAGAGGAAAGATAATGACACACTAACTCTCCTTTCCTCATGAGTAACCTGTAGAAACCATGCACAATCTTTTCCAGTCTCACATATTGAATCCTCTACATAAAGTTCAATAATTTGAAAATCTGTAAAAATGAAATTTATGCTTCATAATATGAAGGTGTAAAAGAGATTTCCCTTACAGGAAATTTCACTCTATCAGTAGTTACTCTCAAGCCTTTGAAAGGTTAGAATTATTTGGGGAAATGGAGGGATTGGGTCAGAAAGTAAGGAGAACAAAATGGGAAGGGGTAGAAAGTATATCAGCTCTGGGTTCCAGAGTACCTTACTTGCTACAAGAGTGACATGTAAGGACATATCAACAAGATTCTCCCTCATGATAACTGCTTTCCTGTGCTCTAGTCCCCATCAGCTGCAGACCTCTGATGAAGTTAATTCCCACTGTGAATTTGGGACATTCTGAGGACATTTCTAGGAGAACCAAAGCCAGTTAACTACAGAGACAATTTTATTACTCATGCTTGTTGTCAGGCTGTTTGGAATAGTCAGGTACTAAAGTCAGCCCAGGAACTCAGTGAGAGATAAAATATGATCATATATAGACACAAAGACACACTAACACACTGACACACTAACACAGAGACATATACAGACACAGACATACACAGACACACACACACAAATACACACATGCAGGAACATATACACAGACACATATAGAGAGACACACAGACATACATATGCATAGACACAGAGACAGACACAAGCATATGGATACAGAGACACACAGACACACACAGAGACACACAGATAGATACACACATGCAGAAGCACATATACAAAGACATACACAGATACACAGAGACACACAGACACAGATACATATAAAGAAACACACATACATACGTACACACAGAGACATATACAGACAAACAAATGCACAGACATACACAGAGACACAGACACTCCACAGACATAGAGACACACAGATAAACAAACACAAATGCACACATGTAAATGTAAATCTCACTTTTCCTTCCTTAGAGGAAGGGATGAGATAAGAGCTGTACCTAAGCTTTACAAATACATAGCTTGTATTGAGCCCAGTGTGTTTCCTTCGCTGTTCCAACTATCCTTATGCCTAGGCCTGGAAACTTCTAGCCCCCCTACAATTTAATCTTCTGCAAGCTCTGAGCTTGAAGATTTCTCTAGGTCTAGAATGTTTCAGCCTTTGTGACTTACTCCTGAATCGACTCACTGTTTCTGAACTCTGGCTGGCTGGTTCAATTCAAGTGTTCTTGCTCAAACTTTTCTCCAAGCTGACTGATTCAAATTGGCTTCTCTCAGCTTCTGACTGCATTGCTCTGCTTGCAAAGGCTGTCTCTGAGCTACAAACTGAACTGAACTGAGCACAGCTGAATTCAATTGAACTGAACTGAACTAAACTCTCAAAACGGAACTGAGCTGAATTGAATTGAATTGAATTGAATTGAATTGAATTGAACTTCCCCTCACTGCTCTTAAAGTAGCCTCTTTTCCCTGTCTGTTCTCATGACAGTTTGGTGTATCCTATCTCTGACTCATTCTATTAAATCTTTCTCTGATTAATCGTTTTGTCAGTCCCTCAGTTTGATATCACTATTTGGGATTAAAAGTGTGTACTAAAGACTCATCTATATTGAGCCAGAGGGATCAAAAATGAGTGGCCTGTTTGCATTCCAGCCAGATCATATCTTTCGATGTGATCCCTTGCCAGAGGAGTCATGTTTCTAGATTAGAATTCCTCTACACACACACACACACACACACACACACACACACACACACACACACACACACACACACACACACACATATGAGTTTTATTCAATTTCCAAAAGAATGAACTCACACCAGTGTCAGAAGAATGGATGGAACTGCACTCATGATATTAAGTGAAATAAGGTTTCAGAGAGTCAGTGTCCCAAATTTCCTCTTATAGGTGTCTCTAAAGGCAAAAGAATTTGAAAATGAAAGGGGATTATTAGAGATGTGGAGGGTAATAGAAAAGGCAAATATGGCCGAAGCACATCATGTGCATGTATAGAAATGTCACAATAAACACCTTTGCATAAATTTTAAAAATAAATAAAAACAAGAAAGTTCCAAAACAGATGATGTAAGATCAAGTATAAATGGCATCTTTATATAATAAATTTAAATAACTTACAAAACAACGGAAAAGAACTTGTTGGTGAAAGAGGTATAGAGTACATGAGCTTGCATGTAATGCTTTCAACACTGGGCTTAGCTGTTACCCCAGAGGGCTGGTAGAGTTACTGGAATCCTCAATTTAGAAATGCCTACATACCCTGAGCCTCCCAGAGGCGTGCTGAGCACAGTCAGCTGAAGCACAGATGTTTCCGACTTTAACTCTGGTTTAAGGTGTTAAGGAAGATTAGACTTGAATTACATTTGGGAAAATCATCTTTACTATTATGAAGCAAATAAGTCTTTAATAGTATTTAAAAAAGCACTTCAAAGGGTTTTTTCTCCATCTTTTTATTTTTTTTTTAACCCACTGAATCTTCTTTTCCAAGCAGCATATTGTGGAGTTAAGTGCAAATGAATCAACAGCATATGGCTTAATCTTCTCTCAAATCCCTTTGGGCTTGAGAAATTAATTGACAGACTGGGTGGCAAAGCTTTGTGGTAGTATTTGGAACCCCAAATTTAGGAAGCATGTCTGGAATCACTTAACGACTGTGGTTCCAGTTAGTGCTCTCCTCTACTGAAAAGTCTTAAATCAAGGGCGAATGGGGATGCAGCCTTCATAGCTGGCTGACTCAAGCTGTGTCCGTTTTCCCTCTGTGTTTATTTCCACTAAAGATTTATTCGGAGATGTGCATCAGTTAAATTCAAATCAAAGGGTACTTTGCTTCCTCTGGACTGAAACAGTCATGCATGAGAAAATGCTGAGAAGGAAATCCGAGCCGAGCAATTACGGTGCACTCTAATGTTTTAGAAGTCCTGGGCCTTGAAGAACCATAGGGAGAGCTCAAGATAAGGCAGAGGAGTTTGGGTTTGTGGATAATCTATGAAGTTTATTTGTAAAAGAAAATATTAAGATTCTCTAGTGCTGGCCTATGTTGAACTAGGAAAAGCAGTATGCAGAAACTGAGCTGAAGCCTTGGGTTAATTGCAAAGGCTGTTAGCAATGCTGGTACATTCTTGCTTGAGAACTGGTCAGGTGTGGACTATAAGGCCAAGAACCTTAGAGGTAAGGCAGAATCAATTCTTCTGCTGATATTCCAGCCAGCGGCTCCAGGCATTGGATACCTACAACGGTTTAGAGCTGTAAGAGTCATGCTGTCAGCCACCCAATGACAATCTTTTTGTTTCTCAGTAATCTTGCTCTTGACCACAGAAGTAAACAGCTCCTCCCTTCACTCCAAAGTAGTTCATTCAGCTCTTGCTGAAGGAACACCTTTTCTGTTAGGAGGAGGAATGAGGAGTGACTTTCCATACTGTTCTTATGATGGAGCTTACATATGGGTCTGGAGTCCTAGACATGTTAGACTCTCCATTGTCAGCATCTGGCTAGAGACCAGTACTCTCATTAGCATCTTCTTCTTCTTCACCAGACCCACTTCCTGCCAAATAGACAGAGAAAAAGACAAAGAGAAAAACCAAGTGCCTACCACCACATTCAAAGCTGCTCTAGCTTCTGTGGCTTTTCTGCTGCAATGAACCGTATACTTGCAACTGTGGTCATTTGTTGTAGCAACAGGAGTAAATGCACATAATGTGTACAGCCTGCTGAGCACCATGGGTGGTGCCACCTAAAGCCCCATTGTTAGCTCCCTTCCGGTTTGCTTCATCCCACTTATGACAACAATGGGCACTACTGTCTCCTAGAACTGGTAGGTCAGAGGATAACTGGGAAGTTCAGGTTGTTCTGCTCATGAGCAATTTGATTGAAAGTTTCAGGAGTTATGATGCGTCATAGAAAGGTCATTCTTCAAAAGCCTTTAAAAGTCACTCCCATCAAAAGCTAGGTGCCTCTGGAAACCCACTTTTACATGTGGGAAGGGAATCTCCTTTCCCTAGATAAACATAAAATTCAATTCAATTGGTGTAATTACAGAAGTCACAGCTAACTCAGTTTGTCTTTTGCTGTTTCGTGCTACTCAACACTTCTGTCTCTATTTGCTTTCTATCTGTTTTACTATCATATTGTTTTGAGCCTTCCGATGTCAAATACAGTTTTATTTTAGTTTTGAAAAAGGAATGAAATTGTGAAAAACGAAACAGTATATATTATTATTAAACACCCATGTTCCCACTATACAATTTAACAAATATGGAGTTGGTAAATCTTCCATATTGAAGCCTGTTTTTGCCCCACTTGATCCTAGCTCTTCACTGTAAATTTGTGTGAATCTTTACAGCTTATGAGTCCTCACTTTTAGTAAGGAAAAAGATTTAATGCCCATACGTGCTATTCTTTTAGAGTTTTAGAACCTGTATGATTCAATTTTACTCAAACATGCCTTTGAGAGTTACCAATATCAACATGTGTAGATCTAATTAACTCATTAACTAAGTAAACATATTTTACAACATCACCCTTTCTTGATACCTATTTTCATTATTTCCAACTTTATCTTACTTATACCAATGCTTTAATAATTTGAACAGTTTTAAACTTATTTAGTTGTAAGATAAATTAATTTTTAAAAAGATATTTTCAAATAATTTTTTACAATACAGATTTATTTATTGTGTGTGTGTAGGTGTTTTGTTTGCATGTATCTCTGTGTGTGCCTAATGCCCGGGGAGACCAGAAGAGGGTCGCAGATTCCCTGGGACTGGAGTTGCGGGTGGTTGTGAGTTGCCATGTGGGTCCTGGGATTCAAACCCAGGTCCTCTGGAAGAGCAGCCAGTGCTCTTAACCATGGAGCCATCTCTCCGGCCCCTAAAGCATGTTTTCAATGTAGCAAAATGAATATAAAAAAGAAATAATTGCTTTCTATACAAAATTTGTGATTCTGCCTATTTGGACCAGCACAGTCTTGGTGGTAAAAGCATCAACTTGATGTAGAATTATTCTGTATCAATTATTCTCACATCTTAGTTTTATTAAAAATATATTTTTGAAAGAGTCTTACTATATAGCCTAGGCTGATCTTAGATTCATGGTCTTTTGTTTTTAATTTTTGTGTAAAGGGTCAAGTGCATTAATTGAGTTTTAAATCTTAAACTAACCTTGTAATTCCAGGGTAAATACTCTAGGTCCTGATGAATTTTCCCTTTTAAATGTTGTTGGGTTTAATTTGCTACTACTTCATACATTTTTATGTCTGAAGATTTTTCCCTGTAGTTTTGGTAGGAGGACCGTTCTTATCTTATAGAATGAATCAGGCGATATTCCCATTCTCTGTATTCAATTTTATGGAAGAGGCTTTGTAGAACTGAGTTATTTTCATTTTAAATGTTTCAAAGAATTTATGTGTAAGAACATGCAAACCTTAAGTTTCATTTGTGGAAATATTTTGAGCTACAAATTTAATGTCTTTTGTAGATATGGCACTGTTTGGAGTAGCTAATTATTTTTTGAGTGGCTTTTAGTTGTTTGTGTATTTCCTCAAATTTATTTATTACATATAATTCGTCAAATTTCCAGCCATTAAGTTGGCAGTGTTTTCCTTATGGGTTATTCACCGGATGTAGCTGTGTCTCTCAGTTGTATCTGACATCTTTTGTCCTCATGGGTAGTGGGATATTAATCACTTCTGTTTGGAAATTTACAGAGACCATTTTTGTCTATCTTCAGTCTCGTTTTTGCTTTCTGTTTTCTGTTTCACTGGTTTCTGCTTTGATCTTTGTTCTGATAACTTTGGTTTATTGTTTATTATTATTATTATTTAACTCTTTCTGTGTGTGCATATGTGTGTGTGTGTGTGTGTGTGTGTGTGTGTGTGTGTGTGTGTGTGTGTGTGTGTGTGGTGTGTATATGTGTGTGCAGGTGCTAGATCCTTTGGAACTGGAGTTCCAAGTGACTATGAGCCACACAATATGGCTGATGAGAACCAGACTCCAGCCCTCCTAAACCCTCACCATCACTCCAGCCACTAATTCAGTTTTTTGGATACATTTCTTTTATAAGTCAACTGAGGTGAATTAAGGCTGTATATTGCGGGAAATATTAAAACATGGACTAGCACATTCCTGTGCTTGTGCTGCCAACTCTCTGCCCCGACGGCCTGGCTGGCCATGCACTGGAGGGCAATGGCTGACTTGTTTTTATCTCATGGAGACTCTGACTCAGAGCTCCACAATCTCTCAACCCAGCTCACTAGGTTCCCACTGGTGGGTCACTACCATGCCAGCCCCATGCTTCAGTACCCCCATGGCCTCTGTGGTACACATCAGGCAAACCCTTGTTTTGCTGCTGTACCTTTCTCCTGAGAACCCAAATGAGTCACTGCGAGAAGAAAAACACCATACAATCTTAGCTCAGAAACAAGGTTAACTCAATAATTTCTATGCCAAATGATAAAGATACGAGTTGGCCACCTAGATTAGACAAGTTAACCCAATAGCTACCTGTGGCTATTTAAAGCCAAGTTGGTTCTGAATCATCCTATCTGTCTGCCTCCATCTTGGCTCTCTCCCCCTTCCTTCCTTCTCTGTTGCGCGCTCTCTCTCTCTCTCTCTCTCTCTCTCTCTCTCTCTCTCTGCCACTCTTAGTGCTGCCTCCCTTTTCCCTGTCCAATCACAGGACTCCTGCTGCACTAATATTAAATGGATTGAACAAGGGAAATCCTGCCACAGCTGTACTCTACTTTAAGTGATCAGCACTGTACATTTGTTTCTATGCACTGTGTTAGAGATATCCCAGTGATTTTGATGTTTTAAACATATTTTTCATTTAAACTACCATATAAGGTTTTCCTTTGATTCATTTTTTTTTTTTGGTATTTTATAATAAAATTATACAGAAACTTACTTAGGGACTTACCTTCACACTTTCTAAGGTGTAATCAGACAGCCTTTAGGTGATGGATACTCTTACTACTAGTGAGCACTTTCCTTTAGAGCATCCTGCCATCTGTTGGATGCATCGGCAGACCATTAGTATTCCTGCTGGGGACACAAGCTACTCCTGGACCACCGTAAGCTCGGAGACAGTTTTCTCTGGTCCTTTGAACCATCTTCCTTGGCCTCGTGTAGTTCTCCTGCAGAGCATCCCTAACTTATCAGGAACCTTAAAAGGAAGTGCTACAAATCTCAAGAGCTCTCTTCCTGTGCAGCTCTCCTCTCCTCCCTGCTAATTTAAAGTCTATTGACCATGCTGTTTCCCACAGGTTTTCTTCCCACAGACTCTCGAGACATATTTAAAATGTGGTCTTGAATTCCAAGCAACTGGCTAGAGAGACTTTGGCCCAGTTAGCAGGAAATCTATGTAGCTGAGGTAGAAGACCTCTCACCTTTCCTGGAGGAATTGCCAGTGAAGTAGAAAAGCCTTCTAAGGAGATCTTGTTGAAATTGACAAGCATTGAATTTGTAACCAGGGACAGAAGGAACTCAGTGGGTTTAGTCCAAGATACAGCCCATGAGGGTAGGACAAAGAAGGTCACATCTCCACTTTTCTTTATGTCCTGATTGCTTTTTGCAAGAATGCTGTGGACTGTTTTGTAGGCAGGATGGCACTTCTTGATAGTCTGACTATCTAAAGAACACATGAGCAGAAAGAATAACAAAGAAGAACGGAAATATATTGGGCTATGCAACAGACTGTTGTTCATCACTGCAGCATCTACAATACAGTGTTGAATTGGTTTTTTTTTTTTTTGTGATAACATTCCAATTAACTGTCAAGAAATGGCTGCTCTATGGCTTCATTTCATTCTTGGGCACTGTAAGTAAAGTTAGCTTTCTAGCCTTTCTTATTCTGTCCAAGGAGTAGGTACAAGACTAGAGCTTACATACTTTAGTCTATAATACTATGAAAATATGTAAACAAATATCAATGTTTTGTATTCTAGTGGCTCAAACATCTTAGTGTGGGCCTGTTATTCAGAACTTGCCACAGCCCTGTTTCTCCAGCCATCCCACTGAGAATGTGAACTACCCAAGAGATTTCTAATAAATACTCATTCTCTCTTTAATTTTGTCATAGTTAAACTTCTATTGCTTATTGCTATATCTGAGTGTGAACTGTTCCTCACAGGATCACAGATTTTCATAGTTGGTCCCCAGCTGGTGATATTATTTTGGAAAATTATACAACCTTTTGGACTTAGGGCTATAGAGTTTGGGATAGAGAAGTATAGCACTTAGCTTCCTGCCCCAGTGTTTTGTTTTGGATTCACCCAGACATAGCAGGTCCTCACTCAAACACGCACAGAACCAGGGCCACCATGAACCTTCAGTCCATCCTTGAAACTGCTGTCAGTATTACATTCATGAGTATGTACAAGGATTGTCAAAAGCATTTTTCTTTCCTAATTCCAACAACCCAATTATCACAGAAGAATGAATGAATCAAAAGTAAGCAGTGGCTACAGGAGAGTTGCGAGTCTGTTCATTGCTAATTTGACTTCTCTTGTGTTCCTTTGCACTGATCATTCCCTGCTCTGACACTGATGCAGAGCCACATTATCCTTCTTGTGTTCTTGTCCCAGCCCTCTTTGGCCACCAGGTACATCTCCATGTGTCTTTGATAATAATGGAACTTCTTGATTCAGGTGGTAATTTGTGATGTTCCTTCTTCAGCAAGATAAGTGGCACAGACCTTCTTTCTCAGGGCATAAATCTAAGAATTTGGGATGGGGAGATGGTTCAGGGGATAAAGCACATGCAGTACAAGTGTCAGGGTAGGAGTTCAGATCTCCAGTACTCAACATAAAAACCCAGGCAGGGGTGGTGGCTACCTATAATCATAGCACCTAAAAGTCAGAGATGGGATCCCCAGGACAGGATGACTTCCTAGCAAATCTGAATCTATGAGCTTCAGGTCCAGCAAAGTACTTTATTTTGGTAAAAACAAACAAACAAACAAACAAGCAAACAAACAAACTAGACATGGAGAGTGATAGAGGAAGGCAACTGTGTCAAGTTTGGGGCTCCACATGTGGGCACACACCTAGGTATGTACACGCACATATGCAAGCATCACACACACACACACACACACACACACACACACACACACACACACACACACTTAGACATGCAAAAAAGAAAACAAAACAAACATTTTAATAAACTTTTAGCATAGTTTAAGAAATCTAAATACTAAGTTTACTGGGTTATTTCTTATTATATGTAGTCTAGTCATGCCATTTTTATAATTAAAAATCCAATATTTTATATGTTTAAATGTATGATACTTGTTGCTAGAAATTATTTTGTATTTCAAAATAAAATCCCCCTGGAAGGCAAATAAGAATTAAGAGACACAGGCCAGAGACCGAGGAACATGCCAACCAATCACAGTGAGATTTGGCAGTGTATGGAATTTGGTACCCACGTTGTATAAGATGAAACAAAATATGGATCACTCAGAGATAGAAACTGAAAAAAAATATACTTGGATATGAACTCCAGATTTGAGAAGAGGCTTGGAAGGTCCTTCCACAGTCCTTTGTGGAGACAACTGAGAATGGCTGTTGTCCAGGAGGTTACTTTTCTGATTAGTATGGAGAACTAGTGGCTCTTGGACAGGGTTCAGGGTGAGCTTTGGCACTACCATGGACTCCTATAGCACCATGGGAAGGAAGTTTTTCAAAATGATTGGCAGGAAAAGTACCATCATAGAGAAGAAACTAGGAGGGGAAAAATCACATAGGTTCTAATTCTGGTATTATCTCCAGGCTCCACCAAACCTAGGATCAGGAGGATATAGGGAGTATTGCTCAAAATTAGATGTAGCATACCAGAGCATAGGGATTAAAGGTTGTGAGTTGGCTGGGGGTGGGTAGAGAAAGTTCATAGGCCAGTGTGAGAGAGACAGAAGAAGAGTGGCAGATGACCAAGCCTATAGGAGAGGAAAGTTATAGTAAGACGATTAGTATGGGACACAGAGACAGAGTTTAGATACACACGGTGGTTATTTTACATCTTACAGCTACCATGGTAGTCATCCTCATAGATGGAATTCTGTAAGGGGTTCAGGAGAAAGATACTGAATAAGGCAGTATCTGAAGCAAGAAAAAGCCTTGTCTATTCAGGTCCTAAAGTACTAGAATTGACTTTTACAAAATTATCTATAGAGATTGAAGAATGATCAGTTATTTTAAAGATGTTTATATCATGGTTCCACTTTAAAAAAATAAGGCTGAGTAAAATTAGAAATTGATATGCCCCATGGTGAGACATAGTTAAGGTAGCATATGTGCAGAAATGTGTCCTTAGCTTAATATAAAGTGGTTGAGAAGGCACATCAGACAAACGGCTTTCTACTGCCTAGATAATTTTAGGAGAGAAGCACATTTGGGTTGTTACAAAGTAAGATAGCCGAGGTCTGTTCATGCATGAGCCAGTAAGCACTGCAGGGCATAAATGCTGCAAATGTTTGACTTCCAATCAAGCCTCTTCATTATTGGGCTTCTGTAGCACTTTATAATAATATTTCTCAAGAACCCTAAGGTTCAAAGTATTCATTCCTGAATGGGAGAGTTGTCCTGATACTCCACTACTGAGCACGTGCAGTTTCTCTCAGTGTTCACTGCTCCTTTGAATAGAGATTGAATTCTCTTCTCAGATTTATAGCTCAAGAACAGTTTGATGTGCCCAGTCTCAGGCTCGTTTCCAGTCTATCAGCAATTTATCTGGTTTAGTTTGGCTAAACTGAGCTGGCATCTTATCGCACTCCTCAGGGTCTGTTCATGATACTCTGAACTAATGGTGAACATAAAAACAATATCAGCAGTAACAATAAATCCAAAGAAAAGCCACCAAGATGATGTTTTTATATACATTTCTCAGCCTGCAATGTGAATTTCAGCATCGTTTTCTGACTTTGGTGTTTTTCCTGTGGAAATGTGGTGTCACCTGGAAGGCTGTTGCCTATCCACCACTAATTTGTGTCCTCATCCCTTCTCCAATTCTACCATGGAGTCTTTGGATATTTGAAGATATATTCTTTAAATATTAGTTATCTGATTGGGAGCGGGGTAGTCATTGTTTTTGGAACAGGAATCTAAATGGGGATAGGCTGGAGTATTTTCTATCTTTGTCCCAACTGTCTCATTTGGTGATTCAAAGCATGAGGAGATCATGAGCCTTATGGTCGAGTTTCTAATTTGATGTTTACAGTTTCACAAATAACTATTTATTAGCTAGACTTTGAAGAAAACTGCCTATTTCCTGTCAAAAGTAGAAACATTTGAGTATATTTATAATTTTCTTATTTCTCTAATGAGACCCAAGAAAGGCCCCTTACTTTTATTAATTAACACATATATTGATTTTATTAATGAATATGTGTAGAGTAATTGAAGCATGAACAGATGAGAAATATTTTTTAATGATATATGGCTATGGTGGTTTGAATATGCTTGGCCTATAGGAAGTGGCACTCTAAGGAGGTGTGGCCTCGTTGGAGGAGGTGTGGCCTTGTTAGAGGAAGCACATCAGTGTGGGGGTGGGCTTTGAGGTCTCCTAGTGCTCAAGCTCCACCCAGTACAGAAAAGAGCCTCCTCCTAGCTGGCTGAGAAGACTGCCCCCTCCTGGCTGCCTGCAGATGAAGTTGTAGAACTCTTGGCTCCTTCAGCACCATATCTGCCTGCATGCTGCCATGCTTCTTACCATGATGATAATGGACTGAACCTCTAAAACTGTGAGCCAGTCCTAATTAAATTCTGTCTTTTTAAGAGTTGCCTTGGTCATGGTGTCTCTTCACAGCAAAAGGAAACCCTAGCTAAGACAACGGCTTATCTATATATTTTAAGTATCAAAACCCCATATTTTCTAAGAGAGCTTTGGGTGCTGTAACTTTTTCTCCTACATCAGCGTGTACTCAGCCTGTTTGGTGTGCACTTACTTCTACCAGTGTGATTAGAAAAACCTTCTAAAAAAGTTCTACACCAAAGTCTAGCAGACTATTTTTTGAATATGTGTATATGTGCACTTGTATGTTCATGTGTTCAAACAACAGTGAGTGCCTGTGTTCAAGGGCCAGAGGTCTGTATTGGATCACTTGAGCTATGTTCCACCTTATCTATCTATCTATCTATCTATCTATCTATCTATCTATCTATCTATCTATCTATCTATCTTTGAAACAGATTCTCTCCCTGAGCCTGGAGTTCACTGATCCTGGTAGGCTGGCTAGCCCACGAGCTCCAGTGATTTGCCTGTGTATCCACACCAGCACTGGGATTATAGGTGCCTATCACAATGTTTGGTGTTTTATGTAGGCTCTTGAGTTTGAACTCAGGTTCTCATTTTTGCACCTCAAACATTTTACTAATTGAGCTTTCTCCCCAGTCTTCACAGGAGGAATTTTGATAATTCACTGCTTTAGGTTAAGAGAATATATAGTTATTTTAAGGGAAGCTTATATTTTCTGTTTTATGGTCAAATGGTATAATAAATAATTTTAATAATCTCAGAAGAAGATGAGTTAATTATTGGTCAACGCTGTTTCTTGAGTGTGTGAATCAGACTTTTTGATGGTGCTATGAATGTACCTAGCATTTCATTTTTTCTAAAACTGTTGAAAAAAAGTATAATAAAGTTTTGGTAGTGATGTGCATGGAAAGAACGTTTTTTTCATGTAGAATACCTTGATTTTAGAATAAAAAAAATCCACAGATTGTGTCTTAGGACCAGGCATAGTAAAGTGAGTGAAGTGTAACGTGTTTGCCTTTCCTAGCTGCGTCCTCTGGCAGCTTTCAAATGACCCTTCTGCTATTTGAAGGTCCTAGGGATTTTCTGCTGGGTCAGCACCTCTGAGGGCTGGTGAGGATGGATGGGTAGGAAAAGCTGGTACAGGGCAGAGCTTTGTTGCCCTGCATCAAACAAATTCTTCAAGGTTGAGTTTGCTTACTGCACTCGGAGAAACCCTTCAGAAAATACAGAAAGAAAAAGAGAACTCTCAAATCCCTTGATTGCCCATCTGTTTCACCTAAAAATCATGCCGGCTTCCCCTGGCTACTGTAATGCTTTATTGTGCTTTCTGACTCCAGGATGCTGTTAGTTCACGTAAAGAAGTCAAGAATAGTATCTGTAAGAAAAAAAGGTCTAAAAGGGGCACAGGAGACAGAATATCGGGCACTGGTGTGAGGTAGTCTTGTTTGCTTGTGTGCTTGATTTTATTTGAGTATCAAAATCCAAGTAAAATTCAGGTGCATGGAATCACAGAGTTGGCTTGGCTTAGTCACCTTGAAAGGCATGTGTTATAGGTTTTTCAGATTAAAATCCATGCGTCTTCTAGCTCGTGAGAGACTAATGTAATCCCTCAAGTAGTGAAAGAGGTAGGCCTCTTATGTTTCTCTGATTATTCCCTTGGACGCCAAGGAAGCATAGAAGCTTGCCAGGGCAGTTGCTCTTAGATACTAGTCTTGTGTACCCTGTCTGATGTGCAAATGTCATTGTATCCTGGTCACTACAACTGTATTACTACCATATTCTGTTTTTGAAAAAGGTATAAAAAGTCTGATTGTTCTCAATAAAATTGTCATTGCCTCGGTTGTCCTGTGACCCCTCTAACCTGGGCTTAGTTAATTTCTTGAGGTCATATCATATAACCTTGGTCCGATAAGTAAGCACAGGTGCTTACAATCAGGAATTGTGTTGTGAAATATACTCCAGCGAGACACCCAGATTTCATTTTTCTTTCTGGATGCCTAAGTGACCACCCACATGCCCCAAATAGGATGTGAGGAGAAAGAGGTTGAAGCTGGAATTAGCCCTCTCTTGGGATGAGTCATTTCTCTCCTTATCTGCTTTCAATTCCATCTCTCCCACCAAGACTCAAAGGGAAAACAGTACTTTGTGACGGGCATGCAACCTGTAGAGCCGCATGGTCTCTCTTGCAATGTGCATAATTTTATTTTGTGCTTTCAGAGACGTTTGTCTGTCTCAGTGTGTTCTGATCTGTGCATGTGCATCTTTGTGTCCGTGCATGAGGAAGCCAAAGGACATCTTGACCTCTGCCCCTGCCAATCTGAATTTAAAAGAAACCTCTTTTGCCCCATTCTTCAGTTTTGTCTTCCTTATTTCTCAGCCTGATTACTGAGGATGCCATTCACAGAACTATAGGAAGCTATAGCACCGGGAGAGATGCCCTCCTTCAGGCACCATCCAGCTCTGTCTTGCTGTCTAGTGAGCCCTAGGGATTTGCCTGTGGGCCACTCCAGTACAGGAATCACCAATATATACAACCAACCCTGGCTTTTTATGTGGGTTTCCGTGCTTGCAAGGCAAACAGTTACCAACTGATCTATTTCTTAAACCACAATATTTCAAACATTTGTTGGAAAATAAAGAGTTGATTGTGAGGGTCAATTGCATGTATTATTATTGATTTTGGTGACAGACTGAAAAGAGTAACAGGACAAGACTAGAATACCTAGCCTACAGACATTGCTAATTTTTGCAGACCTGGGCAGTTGAGCGCTTAATCTCTCTGGTAGTGAGTCAGCCTAATCCAATGGTTTAAAACTGGATCCCTTTAGACGTCACAATGTCTGCTACAGGCCTAAGGTGGAAACCTGCCTCTGGCCTTATTTCCGCTTTTACACAATGTGAAGATCTCTTCAGGAGCTAAGGTTCTGTGAATGGCATCCTGATAATCAGGATTCCAGGTTGAGAGATAAGGAAGACCAAGCTGAAGAACAGGGCAAGAGAGGTTTCTTTTAAATTCAGATTGGCAGGGGCAGATGTCAAGAGAACTGTAATGACAGACTCTTCATTATAGAGCGGCATCTGAAATCCTGTCTTTACAATGAATTCTTTTCAGCACTCCACACTTCTTATGGCCCTCATTGCTTCAGAATTCTCATAGTTCTTAGTCATGGTACAGCCTTTGACACATACATCTGCTGTTTAAAATAATTCTTGATGAAAATGTTAATATTGCAACCTTATGTTTTTGTTTATTTGTTTGTTTGGTTCTGGTTGAGAAAGTTTCATCTATGGGATCTCTGTGGTTGGAAATATCATAGTACAGGGTGATTTTCATAAAATGGATAAACAGTTAATAAGCTCCTTTTAGGGAGACCAAACTAATTTGGAATTATTATTTTTCTGTTTGTGTGTGTATGTACATGCATGGTTGTGTGTAGATCCGTGTGCGTGTGAGTGGGTGTACACCTGTGTGTGCAAGGACACACAGAAGCCTTAGGTAAATGTTGAGAACCATTCTGCAGGTCTCTTCTGCTTCATTCATTGTTGCATGGTCTCCCAGTCAAACCAGAGCTCAGGATGTTACTGTCGTGGATAGCCTGCTTTCTCTGGGAATTTCCTGCCTCTGTTTTCCGAGACTGGAATTACAGGAAGGCTGTGGTGCTCATCTGGCTAAGTAGGTTTCTGATGATCTGAACTTGGGTTTGATGCTTTCACGGCAAGTGTTTTAAATATTGAGTCATCTGATTTGCATTTCTGTGTTAACTTCAACATCTAGTAGAATATGTTTCTTCCATGTAATTCTGAATAGAAAATAATTTCTCAGTTCCTCTCTTAGAACGTTGCATGGGTGACGTTTTAAAAAGCAGTCTCAATGTACCATAAAATAGGAAGTACAGGTTCAGTTTTATTTCCTGGTAGATAGGGACTATTCTTGCAAATCATCTTCAAAAAATCAATCCATAAGAAAAACAGATTGATGAAAATTAAATGAAAAAAACTAAATTTCTTTCCATTTCCTAACATTATGGCCTAAATGTATAGAAATTTCTAATACTCTAGTAGGAAATGCTCCTAGAAAAATGTCCCATCTCTGTACTTAAGCTGTAGAAAGATATCAGCAATATCAGAGAGCCCTGGCCAACAATATTTTTTTTTCACAATATATTGGAAGAAAAAGAAATTACCCTTGGAGATTATCCAGTCTCCAGTCTTTTGCTGTCAGTCCTTAAGGACTATACTCTGACAAAACATACAAACTGAACATTAAGAAAATCTCTCAAACAAGAACAAACAGAATGATTGAAAGCACCACGCAGCCCTTAAGAGAGTCCCGAGGACCAAGGGTAATTTGACCAGTGCTAGTCCATTAGACACCCAGTGGATTAAGAATTATCGGTGCTCTGGTATAGGTAGGCTGGATGATAAAGCAGAAACCACTGTGTACTTTCCAGTTATATTTATAACATTCATTCACAACGTAGTTGGCTAGTTCTATCATTTTCAATAAATCCGTTTTGTCATCTCCATACCATTTTCAACAAAAGAAACCCTCCAGGTGCCATTAAGGATAGAAACTGGGGCTGCATCAATGTCTCCTGATTATTGGAATTAATCGTCTGGCACATGTCTCACTTTCAGAATGCTGTTTTAAGAAAATTAAATTATGGACAGCTGTGCAGTTGAGTACACATTGTTCATGTACATGGGAAACTGATATTAACATTCGCCAAGTTCATAATCAGATAAGGAGTAGGTCACCCTGTAGAGGGAGAAACCTAGAGTAGTCACTTCGTGTGCCTTGCTTTCCCTTAGACTCTTGTCTGTTTACAGGCATTCTCTGGCCTTCATTTAACAAGATAGATTTCTCTCCCTTCCTTTCAAGTTCCCTTCTCATTTTGCTCATTTATGTCCCTTGATACTCTCCTCTACCTGCTTGCCAGTGGTCTGGGGTGTATATTCCCCTAATCACCATGGCACTAGGAGATGCACACCGTCCTGACAGGATGCTCTTCAGGGTTCAATGATAAGTAATAGCATCTGTGGGTGATCAGAGATAAAATAGTCATCCTAGGCTAGATTCCCTGTTCACCTTGTTGATGTATTTCTTTGGGTCTGAGATGATAAGCCATGTGTCAGAAGATACAGAGATATGTTATACAGCAGATAAGTATGCTTAGATGTTTTGACAATCCTTTGAAAATATGCATCATTTCAACATCGCAGGCACTGTTGAACAGAAAAGCTTGAACATAGTGTTTCGGCTTTCTTCAAACTATCGGCTGATGTGTCTGGTCGCCATGATTCTCACTCAAGTCTTAAACCTTTAATACTTTAGACCTCAAGATGTCAAATGCCAAGAATACCTTCTGCTTCTACTTCTTATAGTCAGATGAATTTTTCTTTTTTCCTTCCTTCCTTCCTTCCTTCCTTCCTTCCTTCCTTCCTTCCTTCCTTCCTTCCTTCTTTCCTTCCTCCCTTCCTTCCTTCCTCCCTCCCTCCCTTCCTTCCTTCATTTACTTACTTACTTATTTGGATAGTCAGTTAGTTTTTTAGTTATAGACAGATTCTCACTGTGTAATCTGGCTGGCCTGGAACTTGATATGTAGACCAGGCTGACGTAGAACTCACAGAGATTCACCTGCTTCCAATTCCTGAATACTGGGATTAAAGGCATGCATGACCTTGCTCATTCTGTGATTTATTCTTTATCTCAATACTGCTTGAGAAGGCTATGGCTCTAGACTTTGCTATTTGATAGTGAATTTCTTCTTTCCTCTTCAAAAACTTGGCCAGTACTTATTAAGCATACTTTATAAGTGGGGCACAGTGGGGTCAAGTTGATATAGATCTTGTAGACACTGCTGAAATGATTGCATCACTAAAATATCTATCAGGGACCTACACAGTTTCATTTATAGGCACACAACCATTGCATTAAAATGGTTTTAATAACTGAGCTATATGTTCAAGATCTACACAGTGACTGAGTTCTGAATCATATCTTTCTCTGTAAGGCCTGTTCTTTCTTCCTCCAGCAACTGATAGAAAATAACACATGGACCATATATGTGATTTAATTGGTTTCACATTGTCTTAATAGATAAAGCTTTCTAGCTGATCATCAGTATTTACTGGGAGCTTCATATAAACACATGGGTATTCAGATCTTAGCAGAATAAAGACAATACTAAAAAATTGTTCATAGAAATTACATGTGATATAAACATGTTCTGAGGCACCCGTGGTGCTCTGGAACAAATACGTTATGTCCATCCTTTACCAGCACTGTGTGCATGAACATGCAAGTGTACACATGTGTAAATGAAGTACATGTTTCTTGCATGGGGTGCATGCCATGCTCAGTGTGTTGAAGTCAGAGGACAATTTTGTGGCGTTGCTTCTTTCCTTCTCCTTTTACCTGGGTTCCATCGTTGACTTGGTCGATAGGTTGCCAGGCTTTCAGGGAAAGTGTTTTTATAGGCTACAGCACCTCAATAGCCCATATCATTTCCCTCCTAAGATAAAAAAGTAAGTTGTATTTGATAGACTACTGAGAGAGCAATGAGATTGCATTAGGCAAATTTGCAAAGGGAGATGATTACTACTTCCTATGAATTTGAATCAATAATTACAACACACCTTCACACATGAAAACATAGATTTAAGGTTGAGATGATAGAGTGCATACGTTACTTTTTATGTTGCTATGATAAATACCTAAAGAAGCAAGTTACAGGAGGAAATACTTATTTTGATTCACTGTTTCTGCCCATCATGGCCAGGGAAGGCATGGCAGGGCTCATGGCAACAGGAACCTATGAAAGAGTTGTCTCCTAGCTTAACAAACCAAGAAGCAGATGAGGTGGGAGATATGGCTCAGTGGGTGAAGTGAGAACCTGGGTTTCTATTCCCAGCACCCACATAGAAGCTAGTCTCCATGGTGCACATCTGTAAACCTAGCACCAGAGAGGTGCAGACAGGAATAGTCCTAGAGTCCATTGGCTGCCAGCTCAGCTAAATAGATAAGTGCAAGGTGCAGGAAAAGGCTGTCTCAAAAAATAAGAGGAAGAGTAAATGAAGACACAAGAGATTGGTCTCTGCCCTCTGCACACACATGGAGCTGCATACACATAGAGACACACAGACACACAGACACACAAAAATATACACTCCCTTCTCCCAATCCCCCCCACGCACATGCATCTGCATACACAGGCAGAGAACTTGAACCAGTAGATAATAACCTTCAACATCCACTCCCCATGGTCCATTTCTGCTAGCTAAACACATGTCCTAAAGGTTCTACAGTGTTTGAACTTACATCTCCAGCTGGAAACCAATTGTTCAAATATATGGACCTGTGGGGATGTTTTACATTCAAATCACAGCATCCAATGACAACATTCTTGCTTTCAAGTTGAACAGCAAGCTATAGTGGGCATTTAAGTGGAAAAGCTTTTGGTATTATTGTCACCAATCCAAATATGCCCTAGACTATGAGTAATCTTAGAATAATTTGTTTGAATTTATATTAGTCTATTGAAAAAATGCATGGGACAATTTGTTGTCTAAACTTTTTACCTATTAAAGGAAAATGTAATAATAGTCATGTGAATGTCAGAGTTGTCCAATATCTATCCTACACTGTTGGATACTTGGTACTCTGAGATATTGAATCAGGGCTAAGCCTCTCCCAGGATACACCCCTCTCTCCATCTTGCTATCGCCAAAGGAAGGCTATTTCTTACACACTGCTGTTAATTGCCAATCGCTTTGATTGCCTGTGGAACATCTAGAAGCATGCATACTCTTCAGGATGACTCTACTGTTGTTGTTTATAGCTTAGTTGAACTTAGACCATGTAGAGCCACTCTGATCCGTTATTTCTTGAAGAGAAGAGTTTGATATAGGTATCCGAACTTGCTAATGCCCTAGGAGATTAATTTCCTGTGACGGTGCAAGAGGCAGATGGTATCTTCTGATCTTCCACTGTATTCTGAAGAGTGAAGGGTTTTGTTTTTTTTTTTTTTTTTGCAGGTTTTCTTTTTTCAGTCTTGATGATACTATTTCATGTGAATGAAGCGTTAAAATAGAGCTCACTGCCTACACCACTTCTGCTTAGAAAGCCATCCTTCAGCATTGTTCAGCTGTGTCCCTCCTTTAAGCCTTTACACTGCCCACTTCTTTTCCTAAGGCAGCCACACTCCCTGCTGTGCTCTGATAGTACACCTCCCACAGACTTTATGTAATACTGAAAAGAAGGGACTTTCCTCACCACCAGGTCTAACGTAAAAGTTATCTTACAAAACTAATTAGCTCTCTTTTTCCTTAGCCATTAGCAAAAAGAAAACAATTTATAAGTCAGTGCTGATTGAAGCATATTTATTAAATATGAATTATTTAAATGATAATAGTAATGCATGCTTGCTATAATGATTTAAACATTATAGAAATGTTTAAATTAAAGTCAACTGTGTTCTCACCCATGCTCCAGTTTCTCCCTTTTCAGTTAAGGCAGAAGCAGGCAGATTTCTGTGTTTGGAGGCCAGCTTGGTCTACAGAATAAGTTCCAGGACAGTCAGGGATACACAGAGAAACTCTGTCTCAAAAGAAACCAAACCAAACAATACCAAAACTGATACTTAATGTTCTTTTCATTTTAATTTGTTTATGCAAGTCTATACCAATCCTATAAATATGTAATTGTGTTACAAAAACACGATAAAAATTTGTTATTCTAAAACATTTTCACTTTAGCTTATTTTGTGAGTATACTTTCAAAGTAACATTTTAAAATATGGCTCATTTATGGGCTGGTGAGATGGCACAGTGGGAAAAGGCACTTGCCTCCAAGACTGATGGGCTGAGCTTGACCCTCTAAGTTTGCACTGCAGAACTTGTCCTCTGACCTTCATCTGCAGCCCACACTAAGTAACTGACTGACTGACTAAATGTAATAAAAGAATTTTAAAACTAGAACCATGGCTGATTTGAAAGCATGACCACATCATATTCCATATTGGGAATCATCCAAATGTAGATGGCCATTCCCTTAATGGTGGGCATGTACATTACTCTTAAGTTTTCGCTAATAAAATATTATTTTCATAATCATTGATATGCATTTAACACAAGGCATACAGAGATGTTAACATATAAATACATATGTATTTGTATATTACAATTTCCTAACTTCTCAGAGATAGGACTGGCTAGTCTAAAATATTTGCATCAAAAATTATGATTGAAAGTGCCAGGCTGTTGAAAAATGCTGTTCTCCATAAGCAGATCTATTTTCCTACTTCCTTATGCTCATAGGATGCTCTTATTTTGCAGTCAGAAGGAAGATTTAGAATTAAAATTTTTATATTTATTTTACCAACTATCCTGAATATTTTAATATGACTATTGGCCTTTTGTAGTTCACATTTTTATGAAAAAATAATTTTTTCATACATTATATTCTGATTACAGTTTCCCTCTTCCAACTCTTCCCAGATTTTCTCTACTTCCCTCCCCATCCAACTCCATACTCTTTCTTTATCTCCCTTATTAGTAAAAAATAATAGTCAACTAAAATCAAACAAAAAAAAACTGTAATTAGGACAAACAAAAAGAAAGAAAGAAAGAATCAAAGAAAAAGAACAAGAACCATACAGAACAAAGACAGACTCACACACTTATACACACTGAAATGTCACCCAAACACACGATCAGGAGCCAGGACATGTAAGCAAAAACCTGTAAGGCAAAACAATGCCCAGACATGGTGTTATGAGAAAAACAAAACAAAATAAAAAAAAAAAACAAACAAAACAGCATCCAAAAATATCATTGAGCTCTTTTTGCTTAGGTTATCTACTGCCGGACATGAGGCCTGCCCTTAGGTGAGGTATGTATATCCAATGAGAGTCCATTGGAGAAAACCAGTTTTTCCTGGGAGTGTTTGTAAATTAAAGATTGGTTCTGGGTTAGCAAAGGGGGCTCAATCCCCTTTCCCTGCCATCACTGGGATTCCATCTGTCTAGGATCCGTGCAGGTCCTGTGCATGCTGCCACAGTCTCTGTGAGTTCATGTGCACTAGCCCTGTTATGTCTAGAAGGCCTTGTTTCCTTGGTGTCCTCCTTCCCCACTGGTTTCTTTTTATGGCTTTCTCTACAAACACCTACTTTTTTTTTTGCTTTGTTCCCTTTAATTACACTGAAATTTTTGTTTTCTTTTCCTTGTTGCAAACGATCTTAGTTAAGGTTTCGTTAATGTGAAGAGACAACATGACCAAGGCAACTCTTATAAAGAAAAACATTTAACTGGGGTTGGCTACAGTTTCAGAGTTTAGTCTACTGTCATCGAAGTGGGAAGCATGGCAGCTTGCAGGCAAACACGGTACTGCAGGAGCAAAGAGTTCTACATCTTGTTCCACAGGCAGCAAGGAGGAGACTGTGTGTCACGCTGGGCGGAGCTTGAGTATATATAACCTCAAAGCCCCGCCTCTACTGTGACGCACTTCCTCCAACAAGGTCAAGCCTCCTAATAGTGCCACTCGCTATAGTCAAGCATTCAAATACATGGGTCTATGGGGGCCATACCTAGTCAAACCACCGCACAAACACACGGTCGCACAGCCTTCAAAGAGGCTGCCTCTCTCCAACCCCATGCTTTATTACAAGCGTGGGCTTTTGTTTATCTAAAAAGGGATTATTTGTTTTTTAATGATTTAAATAATTATAAAATAGCTTCTGAATCTTCTACTTTCCTTAAAATATTTTTCAAGGAATAAAGATTTCAAATAATAGAATATGCATATTTGATTTATTTAATAAATACTATTTATTAATATATAATATAACATATATTAATATTTTATTATAGCTATATTAATAACATATGTTTTAAGATGATATAATATATTATCATTAATACATAATATTTAATTTTATATTTAAAATATTTAATAACTATATGTTTATATTTCTCTTTTTCCCCTCTTTTTTTTTTTTTTTTTTGTTTTTGTTTTTGTTTTTTTCGAGACAGGGTTTCTCTGTGTAGCCCTGGCTGTCCTGGAACTCATTCTGTAGACCAGGCTGGCCTCAAACTCAGAAATCCGCCTGCCTCTGACTCCCAAGTGCTGGGATTAAAGGTGTGCGCCACCACTGCCCGGCTCCCCCTCATTTTGAAGAATCTATTTTCCTATTCAGACTCAAAAGTCCTAAGTTACACTTTTATTTCCCAGGAATCCTTTTCTTGTATAACTAATATCATTTTCATTTGTTTTTAGATCTGTGCCCTAATGAGATTGACTGTAACTGTTACCAATTTATTGCTTTTTATTTTGAGATCATTTAATTGGGTTTGATGTAGTGGAATAGTGTATAGACACTTCTTACAGAAGTCAGAAGGGTAGTCTTTGACAATATAAGGTTCTGGAATAATAATTTTTCAATGACCTTGAATAATTCTTCAGAGTGAATGAAACTTCTTCCTGTATCTAGTCTGCCTTGGCAGCCAGCCCAATGATATACAGTCACGAGTGTCTGTGTGTGCCTATACGTGTGTGTTATTGAAAAGCTGATCTCTGCATTCACATGGCTCAACTGCAGCTTCCTCCTCCAGCAAGCATTCCCTTGACTGTGGAAAAGGCTGCTCCAGGAATGGGGAACTGTGGATGTTCTCCAGAAATCTGGACTCTGCATTCTGTCCCAGACACTTTCTTTCTTTTTGGGATCTTAATCTCAGCCTGTGGAAAGCCTCTTCTGAGTCGCTAAAGTCCCTTCTTTGCTCGTCCTCAGCCCTAGAGGTATCAGCTGCTTTCTGCGTCTTCTGTACAATTTCTATTCAGGCTTAACTAAGAGTCCTTACTCCTTTTAGGAGGTGACTGTACTTCACTCCTTAGTTTTCATATTAAAACTCCCTTGTTAAAATGACTTGTGGCTTCATTCTTCAGACTTGACCCTTGCTGATACCCAGTCATAGCTGGGATGTTTCTGGGAAGAAAAGGAGAAAGGGGGAACAAAATACTGGGTGCCCCTTTGGGAGTGATGTCACAGATGCTGACCTAGGGATAAAGGAAGGAAGTATGAAGGGGAGAAACAGCTCCACCACAGAGGTTAAGGGGTCGGAGGCTGCCCTGAGACCATGTGACTCTCCTAACCACGATCCATGTATCTGCAGACTACTTTGGACAAGATCAGCGTTTCCTAGTCTGTGTTTATTTATATTTTGCTTTATGCTTGCTCCGTCAGTGTGTCAGTTATACTTTTGTGTAACTAGTATTTTCAACCAAACCATTTTAATTGATAGTCTTGACTTTTAGTATAGAATTAAAATAAAAATGAACAAATAATTTAGATTGAACCATTTTTAAAAACCCAGACGTAAAAAGTAAGCTTTATAACTAAGCATGATGACATAAGTGAACGTATTATGAAAGAATTCAATGAATTGTATGGAAATTAAAAATAATTTAAAATCAATAAAGCCTAAGTGCAAGCCATAGACAGTGATAGGTATTAGTGATGTAAACTTCCAGTCAATGGATTATATTGACAAGAACAAACATTTATTTATTGAAATAAGGTATTTATATATGAACTAACACCCTGTTCTATAACACGGCATATGATAAACTTTGAAAAAAAGAAACAGACCAGAATACATTGAGGCTCAGCTCTTTCAGTTCCAAAACTCTGGATTATAGACCTATATGGCTTGTTTATATGTTTTTATTTGAAGGAATATGAAGATAGGTTATCTAAATACTATATTTAAATGCTAAGTATAAAAGTCACATGCTAATGTAAGCTTTTCATAACCAATCACCAAATACTATTTTTATAAATCAACTGCAGAATATCTATCTATTCATTCTTTTATAGTTGCATTTGTATGACTATATATGGAGCTTTCTAAATCTATTGTTGATATGTATGTCTTAAAGCATGTGCTGTTGTTTGTTTCTTCCTCTTAAGAAACCTGTTCTTCATTTTATGCATTGGCTCATTATTCTCCCTCTGCTGGTTTCTACTTAAATCATCTCTTTGAAAGACAAAATAAAACCAAATAGCATTCTCCATACTCTATAATCAGATAGCAACCAAATGGTTCATTTTCTGATTCATCATAGCTCAGGAAATGATTTCAATGAAGAAAATGAAGAAGAAATTCCAAAGATCTTTCTATTGTTTGTTGAGTTCTGACAAAGTGTATGGGATTGCGGTTGCCCCAGCAACAGATCCATCTGCACTAGTTTGTGCTTTTGTCTTTAATAACAGGAAATTGGGTTGTTATTTTGTATATGTACAAATCTATGTGTGTTCATGCATTTGTACATACAGAGAGAAGAGAGAGAGAGATGAGGGAGAGAGAGAGTGCTTGAGAGAGTGAGATCACTAGCTGTATACAGATTTCTTTCCCTGTTTTAGTATTTCAAACCTATTTTAATTTTTTTTACTACCTTAGCTATATTGGAAATTAATTAAACAATGTAGTTTAATTAATGTTGTCTCTGAACATAAAATATTAAGTATAAGTACAAATATAATTATAAAAACACCAAAATCATAATCCACATTATAATTCTTTGTAGGTTAATTGTAGGACCCATTGAAATATTAGACAAAGGTGCCTGGAATTAGTAGTGTCTCGGTTGAAACCTAAAAGATGGGTCTAATATTCCACAATGTATACATTGTGTGCATTGTATTCTGTTGCCTGGGTTGCTTTATATTGTCAGCTCTTGGATGAAAACCATGTCCTCAAAACCAAACATAGTCCTTAACACCGAGTTCATGTGTGAAGAAATCAAATGTTCCACTAGTATTTTATACAAAGTAACTTAGCAAAGTAAAGACAACACAGTAAAAGCCATGTAATGTTATGTCTATAAAACTACTGTTAGTGCAAAGCCCGTCAGGAACCTGCCACACCTTCTTTTCCCACATTAAAAAAGGTAGTGGTGCGAGATCCGAGCTATTTAGATTTCATATCTGCATTTACCTCCTTGTAGAATTCAGGGCAATATACTCAGACTGTAGGTCAAAATTCTTATTAAAAAAGAATAAAGAAATGCTAGGGTGGTGAGTCGGGAGTGTGTAGGTAGATGGGGGAGCACCCTCATAGAAGCAGGGTAAGGGGGGATGGGATAGGGGGTTTGCAGAGGGGAAACCAGGAAGGAGGATAACATTTGGAGTGCAAATAAATAAAATATTCAATTAAAAAAGAATAAAGCCCATGTCCGGCCATAATGTGTGTGTGTGTGTGCGCACGTATCTTTAATATAGATATGACAAGTATTATACAAATAATACAAGTATCTATAATATTAGCACTTTTGGGGCCTATGCAAGAAGATTACATGTTCAAAACTGGCTGGAGCTATGTGACGAGACCTGTTTCCAAAGAAGAAACCCAAACAGTAAAATTTCAAGTAGATGTAGATGAAAACAAATCAAAATGTACCACACAACATAGCCTCATTTCTTGCTAAAACCCAAAGGAATATTGAGTTTAGCTGTCTTGCAAACACTTCTTTTCCTGGTTGTCAGCACCACAGCTCTGTGTAATCTATGATTCCATGCTCATGTACTTTAGGCAATTCTGTTTTCTCCATGTCTTTCTTGTCATGCTAGCTCTTTCTCTTTTAATATCCAGTTGCCTGGATGGCCTACAGCAGGGAGTCTCAATCTTCCTAACTCTGAGACCCTTTAATACAGTTCCTTATGTGGTGATGACCCCAAACAATAAAATTATTTTTGTTGCTACTTCATAACTTTGTTATTTTTACGAACCATAATGTAAATATTTTTGGAGACAGAGGTTTGCTGAAGGGGTCGTGACACACAGGCTGAGAACCACTATCTTCAGTACTTCCAAATTTTAACAGTCATGAATAAAGTTTCTATCAACGTGAGTGCATGCACAGGTTCTTACATGGGCATAGGTTTTCAAAGTAATTTTGTAAGTAGCAAGTGGCATGATTGCTGGAGCATGTGGGAAGAGTTATATTTGTATGGTAAGGACCTGGCTAATTCTTCCGGAGTGTTTGCACCAAGCTGACTTCCCAGCAGTCACTCTGCTTCCTCTCTAGCAGTGCAAGGCAGCGTTTAGGGCCAGCGATTCTAATAGGTGTGTAGTACTCTCTCGTGTTGTTTCAATGTGTGTATCCTTGATGTGGAAAAAATTGGATATATACATATCTTTCTCCTGTCTGTCCTCATTGGTGAGAGAAAGTCTTTGGCATTGTAAAACTCGGGTTGTTTATTATTGTTAAGTTCTTCATAATGTTTGGATTAAAACCCCTTATTAATTTTTGACAACTATTTTCTTATGGGCATTTTAAAGATATACTGATTCAATTTCTGTTATCAGACATACTCAGATGTTCTGTTTCAACTCTTAAGGTTGCTTTCTGGAAATTCATTCTTCCAACCAGTCATCTAATACATTGGCATGCACCTGTTCAGATTTTCCTACTGTAATCTTCTTTCTTTCTGGAAATCAGAGTGTTTCTTCTTTAATCCTGATTTTATCAAGTCCCATTCTATTTCTCTCTACTCATCCTCTCTGAACCTGTCTCTCTCTTTGCTGTGACTCTGTCCATCTGTCTCTTTGTAACTGTAACCAGAAGACAGCCGATCATGATGAAGCATTGATAGCACTATTGACATGCCTTGTGTACATGCATTCTTGGGTGAAATCCAGCACGGTGGGCGTTCTTTGCTCTTGCTTGCTCTCTGCCTTGAAGTTTTGCTTCATTTATCTTCATGTTCTGTTATTCTTGCACAGTAGGCAAATCACCTTATCCTTTTGTGCTGTTTACAGCTGTATAATACTACTTGGTCGGATTCTGATAATGGCAACCAAATTTTTTGTTTTTTTCCTTTGCCTGATATACTATTAAGGTTAATGATGTCACCCAATGGAAAGAACCAGTCACGTTTGCATTCACTCACATAGTCAACAGAAGTTTAATGAACACAAAATGTGGAAAAGGGTGGATTTTGTGACCATGAAAACACTGTTCGTTTAATATATAAACTCAAAACATTTACTGCTCTGGTAAGTAAATTATCTACCATTATATCTTTTGATATTTATCTATGCTACATATTCTTTCTATAGGTCAAAATTTTATTTTATTCTCTCCAGTGATGTGAAAGTTATTTCATTTATTCACTTATAAAACTATTGGCTACCTGTGAATAAAAAAATAACTGGATTTTTTTCTTATTAAGATAAAATTATTTGCCTCTTGTATATAAGATGAGAAATGCTCATGTTTGTCTTTTCACATTTCTGTCCTCCATACCCCTATGTCTTGGTGTGATATGGGATTTTGTATACAAAATACTATTAATTTATTACAAATATTATTAACTTATTTATTGACCTAGTTTGGATAGCTAAGTAGTATATATGGCTTAAGAGAGACAAAGAGAAATTACTGCCCTTTATACCCTGGAATGAGGCTGAAGTCCTACTCTTTAAGAATATTGACATTGCAGGAAGAGTTTTACTTTTAGAAGAAGTGTACCAGAGTACAGAAACATCACACATGTGGCATAATTACCTTGTCTTGTTACTGGAGGGCTGTATAGTTCTTCCATAGTCATTCAGTTCTTACCAGTAATTCACTAAACTAGTATAGACATTGTTTTCCACAAAAACTTAACGGGGATTGGTATTTTCTTTTGAGAATATGAAGGAGAAAGATATAACTCTGTGGTATCAATTTAAGAAATGAGTTGCTTGCTAAAATAGTATTATGTATAATAGAAATTTGAAAATATTACAAGGTAAACAGAACAGATATGAGAGTTACATAAACAAGAAGGGGCAATTATGCTCATAAACCAAAGAGATCGAGACTATGACCATCTTTAATTATAGGACCTCAATAACTACAAATGCACTGAAAATCCAAATATAATGAATCATTCTAGCCCTGTGTAATAGTCTAGATACTAGTCATGCTTGAAATTTTGCATGTGTTTATAATAATAAAAATTCAGCAGTCTTCTTTGGATGTAGAATATTCATGAAACATACGGTATTTCTTATAAAACTGCTCCAACTCTTTTGTTCCATTTTACTGAACTATGCTATCAATACAAGTGTGGGCTTTATCCAACATCTCCTTTTCTTATTCAAACTCTACTTCAGGTGATGAGGTCTTTGCCTTATTTATCAGAGCCAAGTCTGTTCTTACTTACATTGCTATAACAAAGGGACTCATTAAGAATGACCTCATTCTGGGTTATATACCTGTTCTCACTTTGATTTCATGCAGGCTATGCTTACTTGCACTAAAGATTGAAAAGGAGAGCTCACAGAAAGGATACGGGACTTTGGGACTTGGCTGTACTAGGCACTGAGCTGACACATTAGGAATACTCTGACATAACTCCTTTTGTTTATTTGTGTATGTGGTGACATCTATTTTCCCCACTTGTGTCTTACATTCCCTTCTCTTCATCTTAGGATGTTTTACAAATTAAAATTGAGCCCTCATTAAACAGTGGAGGCACGTTCTTCATACTCCTTACATTTGCTAAGCTGTCATATCTATTGATGCATGCATCGGGAACACTGGGAGCAGCCTTATACTTCTGAATTGTTTTTCTGAGTCTGATAAAGTCAGAGGAGTGTTTTTCAAAATAAGACTGTTTTTAGTCTGGTTGGCTGAAGTTCTCCTGGTCCTAGGGAATGTTGGAGACAAAAATCTTAGGAATCAAAAACTTTGTGTGCAATTAGCCATCCACAACCATCTTTTGAATGAGCCACTGGACTCTCAGTTCATATTTAAAGCTCAAGAGGCTAGTTCTGTAATACAAGGCTCACAGATGGTTGGAATTTGATTTGATCTTTTGTTTTTATCAGAGCAGACTTTCCTGGTGAACTGTTCCTTTAATTTTGCATAACTTCTTTTGTAACACAGAAAGGTATAACCATGGCCATCTGTAATCTCTGCTGTTTATTTGGTTTGCTCAGTTCTATCAGGAGAATCTTTCTTAGTAGGTCTACCTGACATTTATTGTTTCTGTTTATTTTAGAAAGACTATTCCAATTTTAAAAAGTATGCTTGGTGTTTTAGTGTTAAACAAAATTTTACCTAAGAAAAATTGAGTAGATTAAAATATATAAGCAAGTTATAAGACTTTATTTTATGCACAGCAATCTAAAAAACAACATAAAAATAAGATAAAGCTGTGTTCTGGGGCGAGTCATTCAGTTCTTACCTGAGAGTTGGTAAAATAGTAACAATACAGTGTGGAAATCGGTGGTGTCTCTTTCTTGGTTCTGTTTGGGCATCTTTATAAAAGTCCTTCTCTATCCACTTTCCATCAACGTGTCCTTCACTCAGCGCCACTGACTTTATTTCTAGAATTTTTTCATTAAAGAGAACGAACTTCTATTGTTTACTCCCGGTGTTTGCTGAAGGCTCAGATTATGTTCAGATAAGGTCTCTGATTCTGTTCTTGGATCTAGATGTATCTTAGCCAGTGTTCTATTGCTGTGGAGAGAAACTATGACCAGGACAGCTCTTACAAAGGAAAGTATTTAATTGGTGCTTGGTTACAGTTTCAGAGGTTTAGCCCATTCTTATCAGATAATGACATGCAAGCAGAGGTAGTGGAGAAGTAGCTGAGAGTTCTACCTCTGGATCCACAGGCGTCAGGAAGAGACAGACACTGGGCCTGCATTGAGCTTTTGAAACCCCAAGGCCATACTCAGTGACATCTTTCCTTTAACAAGACCATACCTACTCCAACAAGGCCACACCTCCTAATCCCTCTCAAATAGTGACACTCCCTGATGACCAAGCAGTTAAATATATGTACCTATGTGGGGCCAGGAGGAGTATTCCTATTCAAACCACCAAACCACCACAAGATATTTCCACTTCTTTCTATAAGCTTGAGAATTTCTGTTTTCCTACTGATTATTATAGTCTGTCTTGATGATATAACAAAAAATAGCTGGCATTGGGTAATTTATACTAGGAAAAAACCCTATGTATGTATGTATGTATGTATGTATGTATGTATGTATGTATGTATTTATTCATTTTTGGAAACTAGTACATAAAAGATCAAGGTGGCAATGGGCTTAGTTGGCTGGTGTGAGCTCCTCACAAGGCTGAAGGCAGAAAATTCTGTGAATAATACAGCTTGAAGCCTCCTTTCCTGGGGCTTTAGTCCTCACTCATAAGGGAGGAGCTTTGGTGCTGTCATGGGACTTTTTCTGGGAAGAAGTAAAGAAGCATCTGTTCCCTCCAGTTGAGGAGAGCACTGAGAGATCAAATGAAGGACTCCATCTAAGTCCATTTTGATGAAGCAAGAGTTTACTGGAGCATGAGTAACCCAAAAGGCACCTACACTCCCAGGAAGTTCCTTGAGCACATTTTTGAACAGTTTTACCACATAAGAGTCACAGAATAAGCTTACAGACTGCTGCAATGTCAAAGATTCCAAGCTAGTCTATTGTTTACCTCATGTATCTCTTCGAGGAAGGGCTCTGATGAAGATTTCCTGAAGGTCCTGAGCTCTGTGAGTCCCTAAGCCTCCCACTCCCTCCTGGAAGGGATAGATGAAATCACAGGCGAGTCTCTTGACTCAAGATGGCAACAGCACTATCCGACCCCGAGGACAGGAACATACAGCACATACCAGAATACTTCTTGAAGGGCCTTTTTTACAGATACATTTTTTAAAGGTATTTTTAATTTATCCTTTCAGAATTTAATAAACGTATATAATGCATTTTGGTCAAATCTACCCTCCAGTGCCTCCCCTTCAGTTTCTGCCAGATCTCGGCTACCATGTTACCACAGCTCACTCCCATCTTCCTATGCTTTCTCTCTTATTTTATACCACACAATCAGTTGGTGCTGGTGCGACGTGCACAGGAATAAGAACACCCATAAAGCCCTGGCAGCTTACCTGAGGCTGCACCCCGGAAGAAAAATGATGCTTCCTCCCCAAGAAGCCATCAGCTGCCAGTGGCTCCTTGAGTAGGAAATGGGGTTTCATGAGTCACTCTCTCATCTATGTTGGTTTGTGACTGGCTTGATTTTATGTGTGCACCTATAGTCCCTGTGATTTCATGTGTATATGCTTGTCATACATTGGAAAAAAATTATACTAGTCCTCTGTAATCTCTGGCTCTTCAAATCTTTGCATCCCTTTTTGGAGATGATCCCTGGGGGTTATAAATGTCCCATTTAAGGCCGAACATCTTACAGTCTCTTATTCTTAATAGTTTTGTCTTAGGGTTTTTGTTGTTGTGATAGAAATCCATCATCCAGGGAAGTCAAGATAGGAATTCAAGGCAGGAAGCTAGAGCCAGAGACTGATGCAGAAGCCATGAAGTGCTTCTTACTATGGCCCCTCAGGGATTTCTCAGCCTGTTTTTTAGTCTCCTAGGACCACAAGAATTTGGCTGGCAGGACCCACAATGAACAGAACCCTCACAGATCATTTAGCAATCAAGAAAATGCATCAAATACTTGTTCAAAGGCTAACCTTATGGAAATATTTTCTCAATTAATATTCCTTATCCCAGGTGATCCTAGCTTGTATAAGGCTAATGTAAAAACTAGCCAGCACAAGTTTGAGCACTTACTGGATCTGTATTAAGTGTCATTTATTGCAAAATGAAGTTTCTCTGTGGATTTGTTGTCTAGAATGTCTAGAATTTATGAATGTTTAAAGTTGTTCTAATCTGTAGGTGTGAAGAAAAATTTTTAGAAAACAATTTGATGCTAAGTCCATTTAGAAATATAATAGTAGTAGATTATCCTTTAGGGCCTATAACGTGTATGATCACTTGTTCTTAACCCTTAAATGATGCTGGCTATGGGTTTTATCTCCTGGATTGGTCTTAAGTCCAATCAGAATGTGTTTGGCTATTTATATAACATTTATGCCACTATTATCCTAGTGAGCCTATATTGTCAGCTTGGTAGTTATTTTAGGGTTAACAAGACTGTTTATTGTCCTGGTACAAGTTTATAAAAAATCACTTTTACAAGAAAAGAGACTAGAGATTTTGCTAGCCCTCACGGCCAAGTTAATAGTGCATACTGAGATTACTTAAAACTTAGACTGACACCCTACTGTGTATTCAGCCTGTTTATTTAATCTTCCTTTAAAACCCAATTTTACTCACCTTAGCTTGCCTATGTGATCAGCTTTTACAACCTAAGCTAGTGAATAGTTTTAATCTTTAATGATATACTCTTAACATACCCTGACTCAGGGTAGTGTATGTGCATATATTACTGTCATGGTAACCATTTGATGGAAGCAGACAACAGGTTGAAATCAGCATTATATGATAAATGTTTACCATAAATGTGGGAAACAACATACAAATATGATTTGACAGCATGTTTACAGTACTATTTACTTACTATTCTGAGTCACGTGGGGTCAGTAAAGTAACTTAATCCTGCAAAACTTTGCTAAAGATTTTTGTGAAGAACATTTTCTGTGCAATTCAATAAGTTCAGAGCAATGTCCTTTGTTAGGGATAGTCAAACATCATAAAGGCGTTTATACACAGACAGCAGTAAGGACACAGTTAGATTAAGCATACAACAGGCAGAGTATAGATCGGCCAACAACCGTAAGCTACAGACAAAAGACACAGTGAGAACAGTGGAAAATTCAAACTTGAGCTCACTATGCTTATACTAGTCCAAGAGGAAATTCTAAGTTTTTAGTTCCTTAATGTGACACTGAAGCATTTATTCCTCTGAGGTTATCTTTCTGGCATTTAACCAACACAGTTGAAGAATACCCTCTCACCCAGCAGCCTACATAGTATCTTCTAGCTCCATGATAGCTAGCCAGTGGGGAGAAGCTAACAAGTGAATACCAGCTTTTTTCCCCATATCTTGTGACCAAAGTGGTGTCTTCAGCAATAGGATCTTACTCTCAAGTTCTGGTGGTCAGCCAAGAGCAAAGGCCTGTGCTGTTTTTTGAGCATCTCTGGGATTTCTTTGACTAGCAATCCAAAGGCAGGTATTCTGCACCTGACACCAACGCCCCACATTTTACTACTCTTATATTAACACTGTATGAATTGTGGAGGCACACCTTCAACTGTAGGAAACACAGAGTTTAAAAATACCCTCCATTAAAACAAAACAACCTAGAGAACAGTGGTTCTCAACCTGTGGGTTGCAATCCCTTTGGTAGTCTCAAATTTTGGGGGGAGTCACAATATCAGAGATTTGGCACATCAGAACTTATAATATGCTTCATGAATCCTGATACAATATGGTTTAACAATTAGAGTTATGAAGTAGCAAGGAAACAATTTTATGGTAGAGAGTCACCACATGAGGATCTCAGCATTAGGGAAGTTGAGCACTAGCACGTTAGAAACCACACAGTTAAGCAGCCTGTCTGCTTCTTTGCTGTTATAGAATTCTTGATCCAAGGACAGTGCTTGGCAGAGTCAGTATTCAAAATCTGTCCAAGATGCCTTTGTTTGGCGCTCTCACTGGGGCTTGAGCAATAGATGTACATGAAAGGAAACTGTTTTCAGGTTGAGCACAAGTAAGTGACTTCATAGGGTTGTTGTATTTCCAAGATTAATTGTAGCAAGTGTTTAGAATAAAGATTTGAGTGTACTAGTAATGATAACAGTGCTTACTTTAAAAGCCCTCTGATCCCAGTAGCTTTCCAATTTTAGATGGTTTTACTTCATAAAATTATCGATGACATGGATGGGTAGTCTATTTCACCTTCATTCAAGAGTCCAGCCACATGGCAGTGTTGGCATGTGTGAGATAATTAATACTATGCCAGGTTTTGATATTCAGGCATAAATGTAGCATAGATCACTTCTGTCTACATTTTATTGACCAGATCACACTGTCTCTCTGATAACACAGTGTTACTGGGAAGAACATCAGGACTGTGTCGTTCATGGGTCCCTTAATCAGTGATAGAATTCCGAGTCAGTGTTTGCTGTCAAAAAAAAAAAAATAGTTTGGTGACTAGATGCCTGTGGATGCCAAAGACTTAAAGATGATGAATATCTAATCCAATGATGGGTGTGCAATCATAATCGCCATAAGAATTAAATGACAATTACAAATACATCATTTCATTGCATTCATAGAAGTTACAAGTTTCACAGACCTGAACTAATCCCTTGCTTGAACAGAAGAGTTTCAACCTTATGAAGAAAAATAAGGCACTGGGTGTGGATGGATTGTACTATGGTTGATTCTGTCAAGCAAGTTAGTGACAGTGTAGTTACCCCGTCAAAATATTGTGTAAAGGTTGCCACTGACTTCCTATTTCTTCTGACTCTTTAGGAGATGTTCAATGAAGTGAGATTGCGGTGCTATTTATTAATGATTTTATAATTTAAAATCAATATCTGGAGTTCTCCGAATTGGCCTAGAGTGCCTGGGTGTTCTGCCGCTGTAGTATTAATGCCTGCATTCCTAATTAGATTGTGTTCAATCTGATGGGCACTGGGCATGGAATGGAGAGTTATGTTCCTGCACTATTTGTTTCTCAGGATTTCTATTAGAGTCACAGAACGTGACAGGGCTGCTGCACAAGGTGACAGGACTTGTGGTTCATCCCCTGAGTGCTCAGAGCCTTATATGGAGCCAGTGCATTTCTTTTTAGATGGGAGGCAGTGTTGTAGAGGAAAGAGTAGCTCAGACCATAATGTTAATTTCATATCTCCTCTGGAAATTTCATATCTCTTCCTCCTCTTTCTTTCAATGTCAAGACAAAAGGAGAGCTCCAGATGGTAAGGGTATTTATTATTATTATAATTATTTTGCTGATTGTGTTTTGTTTCAAATCTTCATAGGTGCTGTCTTATGCTAAACATAAGACACTGGCTTTCCTGTGGGAGGAGTCACCAAATTATCCACAGTGCACCTATGGGAACATATCTTATTTATAACTCTGTAATATGCCTGTATTGTATGGCAGGCTTCCTGGAATCACTAATTTATATCATCAGTTTGATTAGATCAATAAATACCCAGTCTTAGGGTACCAATAAAGCACATTTTAAATGTATCTCTAAGGGAATTTCCAGAGATATTTAACCAAGTAAAAAAGGCCCACCTTGAGTCTGGTGGTACTGTCTTTATTTAGGCAATGGACTTGACTTAGAATAAGAAGGAAAAAAGAAAAAGTTGAGGGAGTACTGGCAATCTCCCATCTCTGCCTCAGAGTTGGTGCCATGAATCAAGCCACTCTATCTTTTGTTTCTTCCCAACCATGGGAGGCTGCTCTTCTGTGCTGTGGGGAAACAAAGTAAACTCTTCTTCCCTTAATTGGCTTTTGGTCAATTGTTTGGTCACAGCAAAGGGGAAAGTAAGTACCACATCTGATCCTCACAATCAGCTTCTGCCAGCATGAGAATCCTCTACCACTCCTCACTGTTTGCTAATCAACCCAGAAGGGCTTTTCCATTGGCTAATATAATTAAATCAACATAAACATACTGATGCTTGGAACTCTTATGCATCTTTAACTTGGAAGACGATAGAAGAGCAGTCGGCCTTATATGAATCATCTTCTTAATGTGTAGACAAATGCTGCCTCTAGACTCCCACAATAACTTGTCTGCTTATTTATATGTGCACTCTAATTCCTACAGATACAAAAGGTCTGGACTCCTTCCTTTTCACATGTTCTTAGCATGTCTCTGACCTATCAGGACCATGGAGAGAGCTTATGGGTTTTTATTATGCAAAGAGCATTAATTCAATATTATTCTCCTCCATCTCCCCCAATATCAACATAATTTTAAAGCTTTCCTGATCCCAGGATGATAGATAAAAGTGTAAGGAGAAAGAACAAGACCTCTTCACTTGTTTGACTATTCTACCAGTTCTATTCAACAACCGTTTGGTTTTTTAGTTGAATATTGACTAGTTACAGCTGGAGACAATGGGGGTTGGAGTGAGAGCTGTTTCTAGTCATTGGATACAGCACTGATTAATTTTGAATATCTTTTAAAAATATTTATTTTTGTGTACAACTTATATTTGAGACAAGTTCTCATTTATCACAGGCTGTCCTGGAGCTTGCTATGAAGTAGAATAAATGCCCTCAAACTTCTGACCATCCTGCCTCCATCTCCCAGGCTGGGATTACAGGTATGCACTACCTCATTGGTTTATGAAGTACTGGAAATTAAACTCAGAGTTTCATGCATCCCAAGCAAGCATTCTACTGACTGAGCCACATTCCCACAATATGTTTCTAGGCAAGAATACTTGATAAATTTTTACGCTCATATTAGAGCAAAGCAGTTCAGGGTCTATGTTTCCTAACAGCAAAGTCATTTTTTGCAGTTATTTGACTTTAACACATTTTTATTATGGTGTTTTTCATAATTTGCTATGCCTATAGACTCCTCTCTCTCTGTGTGTCTCTCTGTCTCTCTCTCTCTCACTACAGCCCCCATGCCTTGGAAGTCTGTGCTTGGATTCAGTTTTCATTACACAACCCAAGAGATATATATTTCATTAAAACTCCATTGTTTACCACTGACAAATAGGCTATAATTCTCAAATAACAAAAACAAGACAATGGATTTTCCTGTATTTATTAAGTAGGTACTGCCATTTGAGATAGAATGGAATCTATTCTAACTTGTCCCCTCTGGACCATTGAGCTCCTCATTAATTTCCTAGTCCAGATAATTACTCTGTCACTCATGATGCCTTTATAGTTACTCATGCAGAGAGAGAAACAATATATGGGTCTATTTCATGTTTTCATCATTATGTCTAAGCCAAAATTCTGTGATAAAAGTGAATGGTCCATTTGATGATTTTACACTCAACCAGGGAATACAATGCTATATTTTTCTTATTAACACAAAAAAGTATCTTAAGTAACTTATGTGAAATGTTTGATACTTGTTCTCATTCATGTGACATTGACATGAAAAACACAGAAGTGGCTAAGATGAGATGCTGGGTGGGTGTAAGCAGGAACTTTCTTCCCCAAGAGCTCAGCAGAACACTTTCCATTTTTCTTACCAAAACTTCAAATGGCCACACATTTTGAAATTAGAGAGTTATTTCTAAATGTTCCAAAACCTGAATTTTAAATATAAAGGTATGTAGGATCTGTAGTCCTGTTGAGATTATTTCAAGGGTTAAATACGTCTCACCTACTTGACTGGAACTTTCCTGAGATCTTTTATTTTTTTCTTCCCGAGACAGGGTTTCTCTGTGTAGCCCTGGCTGTCCTGGAACTCACTCTGTAGACCAGACTGGCCTCGAGCTCAGAAATCCACCTGCCTCTGCCTCCCAAGTGCTGGGATTAAAGGCGTGCATCACCACTGCCTGGCCCTTTCCCGAGATCTTATACTCTTGCTTTATTTATCTTCCTCTTTCCATCATATCAGCAGATTTGAAGACATGTGTGGTCCTTAATGTCTTTGCAAACCTGGTTTTCATTGTGGAAACCAAGGAGAAGCCTACATCCCTTCAATTTATGAGCCAAGTATCCTAGAAAAGTTAACCCTTGACAATCTTATAGATCTAAAACATGCACATAAAAACTTGCTGTTCTATAGAAAAACTTCTCAAAGATATCTGTTTACTGTTTCTAATTCGTCTACTCTCTTTTATCTCCAATAAATTAAATAGTTATTTTGTTTCACCTCACTGATACAGACCTTGAGATCACATAATAGAAAACCCATGACACAGTTATTATTCCTCATTCTATTAGGGTGAAATGGGAGGATCAGGTTGGAAGGGGGAAGGGTGAAGGAACAAGGGAAAGAATACGGGGAGAGTCAGTTAAAATTAAGAGCTGTTTTGAGAGGTAGTCTAGAAACTTAATATATCAGAAGCTTCCCAAATTATATACATATGTGAAGGTGATCTAAATGAAATTGCCAAATAAAGGGAGATACAACTAGCCAGCTCTTGTCAAAAAATCCAGTACTGGGAATGAATTACATCTAATTGAGATTTTTATTCATGGGAATGCTCAAACAACACAGGCTGTTGCCAATAGCATTGGTTGCTATTTACAAACTAAGAGCAAGGCCTCTTTGATGATGTCAAGACCTACACACTCACTGAAAATCGAGAGGTTGAGCTGGTGCTCACATAAAGCCTTCAACCTGTGTCCTAACATCTTTGGTATGGGAAGGTACTTTGCATGTTACCAAAGAGAAATGTAAAAACCGGACTGGGTCTCTGAGTTTGCATCTCATTTCTGTCTTCTCTTGGCTCTTTTCCTTTTGTTTGTGTCCTAGTCCAATGTGCTGGATTTTGTTTTATCTTATTACATTACATTTAATATCTGTCTGTCTGTCGTCTGCCTGCCTGCCTGTCTGTTGTCTGTCTGTGTATCTATCTATCTAAATTCTTTGGAAGCCTGTTTGTTTTCTAGTGAGAGACAGAAAGGGAGTAGATCCAGATGGGAGGGGAGGCGGGAATGAACTTAGAAGAGTAGAGGAATAGAAAACCATAATCAGGAATTCCTGAAAAAAAATCTACTTTCAATAAGAAGCAAAAAAGTAGTAAGATCAGATGGGTTATTTTTGCTGCTAGCAAAAATACAATAAAAATGTTCTCTATAATTAAATAATTTTTTAAAAAAGCAAAAGTCTCCATCTTTATGGAGGTTACATTCTTCTTATCTTTTAATATACAACTTTTTGGATGTGTGTATATGTATGTATACATATTTGTGTGTGTGTGTGTGTTTGTTTCTCTGTGTGTATGAGTGTAGGCTAATTGTATACCACCTCGTGTTTTTGAAACAGAATCTTTGTTGAACTGGAAGTTCACTGACTCTGGTGGACTGGCTAGCCAGCAAGCCCCAGAGGCCTTCTGGTGCTAAGACACAGACATAAACCATCTTTTAGGTGGGTACTAAACTCTGATCCTTGTGCTTGCAAGACATGCACTTTTAAATGCTGAAATATCTCTCATCCCCCACTCGGATTTTTCAGTACAATGACCTTCTAATTTTGCCACAGTACAATGACCTTCTAGTTTTGCCAGTGCCTTGCCCTCCAACTTGGGCAAAATAGGCATTCGATTTAATATAAAGTAATTTAATTCATTTTCCCTTTAAATTCCAACTTTTGTCAACTGAGTGAATGGATGGTTGCCTAATATTTGTAGGTGGCTCCTCATCTGAATCTGAATGTGTTGACTTCTGTCTCTGTCTCTCCTGTCTCTGTCTCTGTCTCTCTCTCTCTGTCTCTCTCTCTGTCTCTCTCTCCCATCACATTATTTCTTCCCACATGTTTGAAGACTTGACTATTAATGCAGCCCTTGATTTCTTCATTGCCACACTTTAAACCTCACGCTATGTGGACTTGATCTGCCTTTGACTACTAGGTTCATCAAAACTTTCAGTTTTCAATAACGATTCTGGATTCTCTGCTCCAGGTACCCCCTAATGCCCCCAGATCCTCAGCCAAACCACAGAATAAATTACAAGAACCTTTCCACCCTCACTAATAGCAGAAAAGCCTTCAGACCACACTTTCAGCTGATGTGGCCTTTTATCAAACTCTCTTGTGTGGAAAGTGAATGGTCATAAGAGTTAACCAAAGCATGTTTGCCTCACAAAGGAAAGCATGGTGTCACCAACACTTAACTGTCACCCTGTTTTTATTATTCAGATTGTAATGATTATAGCTTCAACTAGTATTACTTTTGGGTGATGTGTTTTATACACTTGGCCTGTACAATAGCATTATGAGACAAATGCTTTTTAAAAATTGGTTATTTTATTTATTTACATTTTAAATATTATCCACCTTCCCAGTTTCCCCTCTGCAAACCCCTATCCCGTCCCCCTCCCTCTGCTTCTATGAGAGTGCTCCCCTACCTACATACCCACTCCTGCCTCACTGCCCTAGCGTCCCCCTATGTTGGGGCAGTGGACCTCCACAGACCAAGAGCTTTCCCTCCCATTGATGCCGAATAAGGCTATCCTCTGCTACATGTGCAGCTGGGGCCATGGTTCCCTCTATGTGTAATTCTTTTATTGGTGGTTTAGTCCCTGGGAGCTCTGGGAGGACTGGTTAGTTGATATAGTGTTGGTCTTCCTATGGGGATGCAAACCCATTCAGTTCCTTCAGTCCTTCCCCTAACTCGTCCATTGAGGTACCGGTGCTCAGTCCAGTGGTTGTCTGCGAGCATCTGCATCTGTATTGGTCAGGCTCATGTTTTATCATGGGTTTTATATATGAGTACATAAGGTTCAGACATTTTCAGTGACTTACCTAAAATCACAAAAAGGCAGATTTCAGAATGGATTAACCACAGATATTTTCTAAATGCCAAAACATACGTAATATATATAACATATTATATATATATTATATAGCTTACATAAAATATAAAGAGAAACATATAAAATATAATTTAATATAAGATTATTATTTTAATGACTAAGGAGCTATCATCAAATCTCCCTTAGTTGAAAGTTTAATAACTGTCAACATATAAGCAAAGACTTTACTCTCTCCTTTTTCTTTTGAGCTCATGTTTACTTGTGTCCATCTCTGCCCTAGAAGAGCAAAGTAATAGTCACTTCATTATATCTTTTATTTCCAGACTGTGATAATGGACCAGGCTCTTAATTGATTTCCTAATGTTTCCTACCTGATAGGAGGTTCAGGAAGCTCCTAATGCCTTTACATCATTGAACAGAGCTTTGAAGATATATATTTTTCTGATTTAGCAAAATCTGAAAAAAAAAAATGGAGTAAAATGCCTCTTGGAAGAGGAACTCACACAACTTACATTTGAATGGCCATTTGGGTTGCTCTTTCCCGTGTGACTCCACTCCTGTTCCTTAGTAAAAGTAGATTTGGCTCAAATGCTAATATTTAAGTTAAAATTGTTTCATAGATCAATTCCACAGTTTTTTTTAAGAAATAGATTTTAATTCTGACTGGGCCTTTTTAGCTAGAACAATAAACCCCAGATCTATTTAAATAAATTTTGATTACCTGAAAGGAAAATGACTCCCTGAGTCAGACTGAGAAAACCAAGAGCATACAAACCATCTAAGTTTATAATATGATCATTTTTACATTGGATGGTCGCTCTTCTATTCCCCAACATATTAACATTATTACATCTGAACCTCCCCCCCCCAAATAGCAACAATTTTCACTTTAAGGCAGAAATGCTTTGATAGCTCTATTCTTTGGCCAGAAAGGGCTCTCTAGAGCCACTGTGAACTCATTAACATATTGAGCTTTGAAGTTTCAGATCTGGCAGAATTTCTGTGTTGAGTCAGAATCAAGAGACCTAATGTCAGATTTTTTCCTCAAGTAGTTATCTCCCTCAGTTATAAAATGCTGCTAGAGAAGACATTTAGTTTTGTGGAGAAATGCAAAGCGTTAGCTGTTCACACTGTTGGTGGCACTCTTAACCCAGCTTGTGAAAGCTCTGAATGATAACAGGGAAGAAAATAGGTATGACTGGAACAGTATTCACAGGGCTTTTTGTGCTGGCTAAGCTTCCTATTATCACTAGAGAAAAATGAATGATACCAATTCCCTTCAATACTCTAAAAATCACATTCTGTTAAGTCAAATCAAAATAGCCTGTTACAAAGTAAACGTGGGGTCTCTATTTGTTATAGCCAAAGACATCAACTGTGAGCATCAAATAGGCAAGATATATTAGTTCGTTTGAATGCATTCCTCTTGGATGACTCTGGCTTGTGCCAAATGTACAAACCACCCACCCACCACCAACAGAAACCTAGCCCACACTGTGTCCATTCCCACTATTTACTCTTGACATTTGGGCAATGTGGGAGTTCTGCAGTGGGTGTAGATGACCCACACAAACAACCATGGGTGGGTGAAGCTATGTTCTCGTGACACTTTATAAATACATGGTGTTGTGTTGGGTTTACCTTCTGATCTGTTTACCATCTCTGCTCCAGGAGAAAAATCTAACACTCAGTATTTGTAGAATACAGAAACAAATGAAAAGAAAACTGATCTATACAAGAATATTTCACATTACTAACCTTCTCAGAGTTTCCCTTTTTTTTTAGCTCTAACATAATGCCTATATGGATGCTGGAAGTTATAAAGAGCAGGCAGGTGAGGCCTCCTGGCTGGATGTCACATGTGTGTAAATACATAGCAGAGCTTTTCCTCAACCTTCTACTTAAAGAAGAAGGAAAAGCAGACCATGCTATTTAAGCATGTCTAGTACTTTGAAAATGTGCTATTGTTAACCATCTTTGCATGTATTGTTTCAGATCATCCATTGGGAAGTCTATGAAGACTAGCATACCTTAGAAATAATATGACCTTGGCTTTGGTAGTGGTCTGAAAATTATAGCCTGGTTCTCTAGACTCCATCCATGTGCTCTTTCCAGAATCATGGGAACAACCTTTCAATAAAGATTTTTAAGTCTATATACTATTTTAAAACTATAATGTAATATGCTTCGATTTGTTTTCAGCATCAGCCCTCTCATCCTTACATTCACCCTGCAGTTACACTGAATGAGTTCTTAGAGGAATCCTTGTTCCCTGGGGCTTGCAACACGCCAAGTTTTACCTATTTGCTGAGTAGGTGCCACAGAGGACATTGTTTTTAATTTTATTTCTCCCCTCAGTATAGATTTAGAGTGAAGGGAGATAGAGAATAATCATCAGAAGGAAAGCTCCTCAGAAAACGCAGATGGGGCAGTGAGAGATGGCAAGAGTGAAGATCTTGATTTACACGCAGGACTTCTGTCAATGGGAGTTGGAAGAAACTGCTGTGGTAAACCTTAGTTTATACTTCTGCTAGGTAACACAATATATTTAGATAGCAAAGATCTGTTTCCTGGCATTGAGAGAGTTCTTCAATTTTGTTGGGAAATCAGCATGTCAGTATGGGCCTAGAAATATCACCATGGTGTCCAATCCAGGAAAATTGTCCTGTCACATGAATACCCGTCTTTCCCATCTCTATTATCTTATGTACATTTTCTTGACGCTTGTATGGAAAAGCTAATTTTGGAAACCTCTCCATTTCTATTTTTTAAGTATTATTTTTTATCTCCTTTCGTTCTTCTTTATTTCAAACCAAAGGAAATGCTAATTTCACTGGATCCTTTAGCCATAGTGGTTAGGTTCTTTATAATTCAGTGATCATTGGTCAAACCAGCCTCATTAATTTTCAGTGTCACAGAGGTCTCAGGGGTACATTCATCTTGAGATTATTGACTTTAGGGTGCAGTGGCTTCCTAAGCTATTAATGCAGTTTGAATGGGTCTTTGCATGCAACCCCGTTAGAGTTTGTAAATGCAGTCAGAGTGGGAAAGAAAAAGAACAAAGGTAGAACTGTGACCGAAGGGCCATATTTGCCAAGAGCCGTGTTGGTAATGAGATTATTTGAACATATTTTGGTAATGTGAGGCCTGAAAGACATTGAAAGGGAACGAAGGGGAAAGATAACATGGGGAACAGCAGGGAAACGATCTTTCGGAGCTCAGCTCTACCAACAAGACAACCAGGAAAGAGAAAGGCTGAATGAACACAAAATTTTGGGTTGCTGTACAACATACGATCAAAGAAAAGGGAAGAATAATCAGAGGTAATGATGGCAATTTGTTTTCTAGTTCAAAGATAATTGACCCTTGCAGAAGACATAATTATGGCATATTACAGAGATAAAAAGAGAGACGACGACAGAAGTCCAGAGTGATGACAAACACAATTCAAGATGCCATCATTCTGATGCTTTTAAAACCACAATATTTTGATATTAGCCTTTCAACCCACAAGAGAGAGAACAGCAGACCACCAAGCTGGTTTCCATTTCGCTTGTCAGTTTTGTGTTTTGCTTTTCTTTTGTTCCAGCCCTCTTTTTTCCTTCTGGGTTTCTTCTAACAGCTGCCAAAACTTGAATTGGAGATGCTAGAGAGGGGGATGTAGAAAATGGGCAGAACACTGGCCTGTTTGGACGAGAATGAACGAGAGTTTACCCTTGCATCTCTACAGCTGCAGCAGCTCGGTGATTTTGGACCCAGTCTGAAAACTTAGAAGCTGAGATTTATTTCAGTTGAGTATTTCTCAAAGTACGACATATGAGGCAGTACTTGTGATGATTTTAGGGTGTGTGGACAAACTTTATGATCGAATCAATTATAGATATATTTAATGACCATAGAAAATGCTATTTGTCCCTTAAATCTCTGCTGTCTGGCTGGTATATTGTTTTTCCAGGATGAAACCAAAAAACAGTGAGACTAAATAATTGTATAAATTGTGTGACTGCGTTTCAAATAATGAGAGAGTCTTTTTTAAGAGTTACTGACATTTGAGAAACAGTGTCCTACTTTCTTCTGTTGCTTTGCCTTACAGCTCTGTCCCAACACTACTCCATGGTGATATAATGGGAGTTATGTGTGGTGGAAGTTCAGACAAATAGTCAGGGTATGGAGATTTCAGTGCTGTATATTGGTCACACCAATGTAATTTCCAGTCACCTCTAACTTCTCACATTTGTACTTGAATCAAGCCAGAAATCTACTACTACTGGTGGTGTCAAGTCAGCTAGTGATGTGTGGGATATTTAAAAAAAACAGAGATGCTACTGAAGGCCCATGATGTAACAGGAATGCTCAGTGTGTGTGTGTGTGTGTGTGTGTGTGTGTGTGTGTGTGTGTGTGTGTGTGTGTGTGTTCCTATGTGCTGTAGTGACGGACAAGAGAATAAGGTTAGGCTAACTGGGAAAGATTAGACCTCCATGTGTAACCCCTTTAGTCAAAATTGCGTCTGTCAGGAAAAATACAAAGAGCCCATTAAAAGAAACCAAGTTTTCCCTGGTCAGTTCTCATTACTCAACCTATTCTACCACACATGAAGAAAATCACCTTTGCCCTGCCATGAAGCTTTGTAATTCTCTCCTTGCTTGTTTTAGAGGGTTGGTGTCCAGCTACTCATTGTCCTTTCTATTGAACTCATAAAAATGTCTCTATTTGGCTGAAAACTAAAACTGACATCTAAAACTATTTCCTCAAGATTCAGTGAGACCTGCTTTTTCTTTACGTGGGAAGGGTTGCCAAGTCTAGAAGAGCAAAAATCTTATTGAGACTGAGAATCTTAGAAGCACAAGGGAATTTGGACACAGATCATCCTGAGATGTTACTATTCTACCATTTAGACTTCAGAAATGATCTTTAAAAACAGAAGTATCTTCATTTATAATTATTTTTTCTGTTTTAGAAATGCCCTGTCTCATGCCTCACATCTAAAATCTTAGATGCCATGTTTCATTTCTCGCATCTCGGGGGTCAGCAACAAAAGTATATTCTTTCTCATACTTCTTCATTGGTCAGTATTCTTAGTCCTTAAAACTTTAAAACAGAGCCAGATGTGGTGTTGCACATCCTTAATCCAGCTCATGGGAGGAAGAAGCAGGCAGATCCCTGTGAGGTCAAGGCCAGGCTGATCTATATGGAGTTCTAGATTAACTCATGCTACATGGTGTGACCCAGTCTGCAAAGCAAATGAATGAATGAACTAATAAATGAATAAAAACGAATAAATAAAACTCTAAGGTGCATCTCTCACTGATTTCTTAGATTTTTAGCAACCTAAAGATCCAAAAGAGAGCTGACACTACTTTGTTTGCCCAGAACCTCCCTGTCTTAGATAAGCAAACATAAAATCATTTATTTTTCATCATCTAGAAAAATCCAAATACAATAAAAAGAATACATTTCTGCTTCCTGCTCTCTCCTTCTAGAAAATGAGAGAGACTTCTGCCAGAGCCTTTGACTCCTGTGTGTGAACAGATTCCATTCATCTGATAATACTGCTATTAATTTGTATGCTGCATTAGTTTCCTATTGTTGCTATAACAAATTACCACAGGAGCAAGACATTTATTATTTCATGGTTTTGGAAATCAGACACAAGTGACTAAGTCACCAAACCATAATCAAGTTACTGGCAGGGCTGAAGTATCTTTAAGACCTGGTGAATCAATTTTTCCATCTTTCCCAACCCCTAAAGACTGCTTGCTTCCTAGTCTTCAAAGTCATTAGAAAAATTAGTTTTCATCTTTCCCTTATTCCATCAGCTTAAGGGAAGAAAGATATATTTGGCTTATGGCTTTAGGACATACCACCACCCATCATGACAGGAAAAGCATGGTTCCTTGTCCTTCCCAAGCAGTATCACCAGTTGGGAAATCAAGTGCTTAAACAAGAGCCTTTATTGAACATTTATCCCTCAAACCATAGACTCTCCAAGTAAAGATCCTTCATTTTAAATTTACCACATATGCAAATCTCTTCTTGGCTTGTGACTTAACAGAGTTGTAGATTTCAAGTACTAGGATGGAGCTATCTTGGAGCTCTACCAGGTAGCTATCAGGGAGCAAGGGTGTTCATTACTGAGAAACAATCTAAGAGTTTCAATTCATTTGCTTTGCATGGGAGACATGTCCGAGACTGATCAAAGAACAGGATTCATAAATGTTTGAAGTTATCTACAGATAATATAATTTTATAAAATTATAAATTATGTAAATTATTAAATGTTTTGTGGCATGTAGCATGCCTATACTTTATCTTCTTTGGTAATGTTGATTACTTGACACCAGATTTTTGGCTATAAACTGTTAGTCAATTCTATACTCCATCTTCATTGATTTGGCATATCTTACTTGGCCTTACACATTTAGCAGATTAATATTTACTCATAACTTCAACTTGAATCAGGCATGAAGGATTCCCTTTCCCTTCCTATCTTTGTCTCCTAGAAATTCTCCTGATTCTGACCTTTGAACTTTGCTATTTCCTGGAACCCTGCAATGAGTTACCTTTGACATAAACCCTTAACTCCCTTTTCTACTTTTTTAGAGTTTACAATATCATCATTCAGAAAGGTGAATTTAGTTTAATAGCAAGTCTTCCCAAACAAACTGATAATAATTTAGTAATTATATAACCAATGCTGTAGCATTGTAACATCAGCTGTGCTATACACAACCCCAAATAGAGAAAGCTAAAACAGAGATAATACCACCTCAGAAATGTATTCAATTCACAGCCAAAGTATGTCATTTGTGATGATGCCCATGTTTTCATGGACATCATAAGCTGTATCACTGTCCACAGATGGCTTAGTTTAAGCTTAGAAGTAGCCTGGGACTCTTTTGCACACTACTTAGGCATCTTTGCTTTTTTAGAATGAAACCATGGACAGAAATGGAATCATGTGGATGTTTGAAGAAGAAAATTGATCTTGTGATTATTCTCCTTGTTTCTTTATCTCACAGGACATTTTAGTAGCTTTAATAAGGATTATTTTTCAGGTATTTCTAACCCAAGGAAGTGCAAGTACTTTAATACATTAGTCTCTGTTTGAGATCTGCAGGGAAAGATTCAATGTTAAACCTTCGAAACTTGACAGTTCCACTTTAGACATGCCCAATTTACCACACTTCAGTTTTAAACAACCTGGGGCTGGATGAAGGCTGTGTTCTACTTCTGGGTGACACTTTCTGAGCATCCATTGTCAGCTCTAACAAGCTGTGTATTGACATTATTCAATATACCTTATCTACCACGATGAATTCCAGCCATCTAAACAAGGGCGTACATTTAAACTGGCAATGAGAATGACTGCTGGAACGCTTATGGTGTCAAAACTTGAGCACCCAATGTCACTCATCGGCTATGTAGGTGTCAGGAAAATGCAAGATGAGGCTTTTTAACCTCCATGAACTTTGCAAGGAAAAGATAAAGGCCCGAGCAGCTTTTAATCTATTAAAAATAATTTTTAAAAATGCTTTCTTCTTTATATATACATATATGTATGCATAGTCTTTCATGCATATCTGTGCATATGTATGTGTTCTCCTATGTATTCTATCTTGGCATCTCTTCTTACACTCACTGGGGGAAGTTCATTTTATATTCTTTTTAGGCCATGTGTTATTTATGGTATTACTTCTACTTAGGGCCACATGTTCTGCCATGTCACTTGGATCTATTATGTACAGCAGGATTGGAAGGGGAAGTTTCTGATTGTGTCATGTGATGAAGACTCACATGGTGTTTTGTTGAGGCAGACTCATGTGATATTTTGCTGAGGCAAGACCTATGGAAGGACATGTGATTTTGGAAAGAATATAAGTGGGACTCAGCAGAAAGCGACAGGGTGCTCGCATGGAGCCTTGCCCTGCTTCACTGGTCTTGCATCTTTGCTTTGTTGAGATAGGCATGGCAGAGAAATTCTCATGGCAGCCCGGCTGGTTCTGGTGACTCCTGGTGGCTCCTTCTGACTCCTGACAATTTGGCAGAGGACTGGCTGTTTCTTCTGGAGCATGCCACCACTGCTGATTTGTGTTTGGTATCCTGACACTATTGAACTGGACTGCTGGCATCCTGACAATGAAAACTGGAATCACCCCGAAGAACTACTTCTAAACTGGTCCACATCCTGTTGTTCCATTTACCATCTTTTCTCCCTTACCTTGGGACAGTGGGATGGGGGGGCGGTGAAGCATTTGAGAATGCTTATTAAAGTAGATTTGGAGAAATCTAAGTCTACACCCATATACTTGTCCTAATTCCTTTTTCCAGAGCTCAAGCCTTCTCTGCAGCCAACAGAGTTGAATGGCTCAGGAAGGCCATCACCTTGCAGCCAAGCACCACTGTAGAGCAACCAAGCCTTTCATCCCCACATCAGCCTATTAAAATAGGTTTTGAAAAATCTAAGTCTACAAGGATTCAGGGTCTAGTACTGGGTATTAGATCACCACACCAGCCTTTTGTTGCTGTTCCGTACACCCTTGTGCATGTCTCTATGGGTATAGCCAATTTTGCTAGAACATTAGAGTAACTGAAGAAAATGGACATACAAAATGAGAAACGTGTGGAATTCAACTTGTTGCACATTGGGAAATATGCGGGACATTCACTCTTTGAGAGAAAGGGTAGTTTCTGGTGGAAGGTATTCTCTGGAATGTTTTCTGATCCTAACTCCCCCTTCCTTGTTTCATATAACAACTCTTTATAACATCTGCTAGTTTCTCCTAATATGCTTCTGCCTGAGGCCATCCTTGCTGTTTCCCACCCAAAAGGACCATGGGCCAATATTTTGATTATTTGCTTTAAAATAATATTCACAATAGCAGCTCTAAGGCCTTGAGCAAAAAGCCTATGACCTCTGCTTCTTCAGTTACACAGAATAAAGTAGCAAAAAATGATGGCTTATGTGGCTTCTACTCAAATCATACATGACTACGCTGGATGGAATAGTGCAGTACCCTTTGGGTGTTTCACCAGTTAGAATTGTAGATTCCTCTTTGTTACTTTGGTTGTCCTATATAAAATGAGTCAGGGAGTGATAATAGCTTTCAAGAAGGAATAAGTCTTAGGAGAAACACAGTCAAATAAGAAGTAGCAATCAGTTTCTTCCATGAGCAGGCAACACAATCCTTCACAAGGCTGGTAGAGATAATGACAAGTTGGAGACCACTTATTTCTTCTGAAGGATTCATTCCTAGATATCAGGGTTTTGGGATTTTCTCAAGTAGAGGGGCAGCACAGTTGTATTACTTAGGTACAATCTATTATGTTAACTTCATGTAATACACAAACTGAGTGATATATTCTTTGAACTTGTAAGACAACATGCCCTTATTTGGAAATTCAAGCTGAGAGTTGTCTTTTATTCAAACTGGATTGCTATGGAGTCTTTTTTTCAGTGTGTGTGTGTGTCTCTGTGTGTGTGTGTGTGTGTGTGTGTTAGGATTTCTATTGCTATAAAGAGACACCATGATCAAGGCAAGTATTATAAAGGACAACATTTAATTGGGGCTGGCTTACAGGTTCAGAGGTTCAGTCCATTATCATAATGGCAGGGCCAGGCATGGTGCAGGAGGAGTTTAGAGTTCTACATCTTATTCCGAAGGCAAACAGGAGAAGACTGGTGCCCACATGGCTAGGAGGAGGAGGGTCTCAAACCCACCCCCACAGGTGACATACTTCCTCCAAGAAGGCCACACCTATTAGCAGTGCCACTTCCTGGGCCAAACATATTCAAATTACCACAGTGTGTGTGTATGTGTGTGTGTGTGTGTGTGTGTGTGTGTGTGTACACGTGTGTGATCTACTTGCACAGGTCCATATGGAAACCAAAGGTTGACATGGAGATGTGTTCCTCATATTTTCCACTTGTTTTAGTCAGGGTTTCTATTCCTGCACAAACATCATGACCAAGAAGCAAGTTGCAGCAGAAAGGGTTTTTTCAGCTCACACTTCCACATTGCTGTTCATCACCAAAGGAAGTCAGGACTGGAACCCAAGCAGGTCAAGAAGCAGGAGCTGATGCAGAGGCCATGGAGGGATGATGCTTATTGACTTGCTTCCCCTGGCTTGCTCAGCTTGCTTTCTTATAGAACCCAAGACTACCAGCCCACAGATGGTACCACACACAAGGGGCCCTCCCCCCTTGATCACTAATTGAGAAAATGCCTTACAGCTGGATCTCATGGAGGCATTTTCTCACCTGAAGCTCCTTTCTCTGTGATAACTCCAGCTTGTGTCAAGTTGACACACAAAACCAGCCAGTACACCACTTTATATTTTGATCCAGTGTCTCTTATTGAATCTGCAGTTTTTTTATACTGGCTAGACTTCCTGACCATCAAACTCCAGGGCTCCTCCTCTCTCCCCCCTCCATCCTCAGTGTTCATCCGCTTTTACTCCAAGGACCCTTATGGTTCTTTCCACTTAATGTTCATCATTAGTTTAAAAAATAATGGGTTCTCAAGAAGACATTTTCATCTGTGCATTATAGCATTTTATTGTATTTATCCCCTAATGCTCCCCATGACCTACTGTTCATTTCCCCCTCTTCCCAAGTAGTTTTTCTGCTTTCGTGTTTTTAAAAAATACATATGAGAGAAAATGTGCAATATTTGCCTTTCTGGGGCTAACTTATTTTACTTAACACGATTTCCAGTTTTATACAGGTTCTTGAAAATGATGTGTTCTTTTTCTTCTTTATGACTGAACAAGGAAGTTTTGTTGTTCAAAAATCTCTCTTGTGTATGCTAACACATTTTCTATATCCATTTGTTTGTTGATGGGCTTCTAGACTGATTATATAACTTGGCTACTGTGAATTGTGTAGCAATAAACATCAGTGTGTGGGTATCTTCATAAAAACATGACTTTCCATTTAAATATGATGATTTCTTTAAATTCATTTATTTCATTACTTGCTCCAATATTCCCTGAGAATATATTAAAAGTCAAGCAATACTTATGATAGCTTCATTCAAATGACTTTTCAAAGATAAAAATAATGCCATTTTCTCCATCAATGTTGACAAATTCTTTAAGTAGAAAATTAATTCAGGTAAACTTACTAATAATTCCAGTCTTGAAGTTTCAATTAATAGATTCAGAATCATTCTGCTAAGTGTATAATATAGCATCTGTCAATATTGTGAATAGCATCATACATTTAATTGAATATATTCATTAAATATGAAGAAACACATTTCTGTGTAAGGAGAATTTATAAACACAGATTGTAGTAAGTAGAGTGCCATGTGGTGGTAAAAAACTGGTTTTATTAAATTAAGAGGCTGTAGAATAAAAACATAATTGTTGTTAGTTGTAATGTATGCATAATTTATAGTTATACCTATTCTACCCCAAAATATAAATGGTAATTCTACACCCAAATTAAAACTTTAGATCTAAAATTATCAAAAGTTGCTTATATACACATATATCGACCTATACTATATATCCATATTTATATATGCATTGCATATGTACACATGTGTATATATATATGTGTGTGTGTGTGTGTGTGTGTGTGTGTGTATATATATATATATATATATATATATATATATATATATATACTGAACCACTTTAAAAGTAAGATCTTGACACGCAGCCCCACCCTCTTCCTTTCGGCCCTGGCAGCCATCTTCCAGTAACTCACCAAAATGATGAACACAAAGGGAAAGAGGAGAGGCACTCGGTATATGTTCTCTAGGCCTTTTAGGAAACATGGAGTTGTTCCTTTGGCCACGTACAAGCGAATCTACAAGAAGGGTGATATTGTAGACATCAAGGGAATGGGCACTGTTCAAAAAAGAATGCCCCATAAGTGTTGTTAACACAGCAAAACCGGAAGAGTCTACAATGTCACCCAGCATGCTGTGGGCATCATTGTAAACAAGCAAGTTAAGGGCAAGATGCTGACCAAGAGAATCAACGTGCGGATTGAGCACATCAAGCACTGGAAGAGCAGAGACAGCTTCCTGAAATGGGTGAAGGAGAACGATCAGAAGAAAAAAGAAGCCAAAGAGAAGGCCACCTGGGTTCAGCTGAAGCACCAGCCTGTGCCACCCAGAGAAGCACACTTTGTGAGGACTAACGGGAAGGAGCCTGAGCTGCTAGAGCTCATTCCATAGGAATTCTTGGCCTAATGTACAAAAAAGAAATAAAGGAACCAGACTGCAAAGTGTTAAAAAAAAAAAAAGATCTTAACTAACCCTACATCTGACAGATGACTAATATCTAAAATACATAAAGAGCTCAAGAAGTTAGACACCAACAAACCAAATAACTCAATTAAAAAGTGATATATAGAGCTCAATAGAGATTTGTCAGCAGAGGAATCTCGAATGGCCAAGAAGCACTTAAAGAAATCTTCAACATTCTTAGTCATCAGGGAAATGCAAATCAAAATGACCCTGAAATTCCATCTTACACCCATCAGAATGGCTAAGAAAAAACCCCAAGCAACAGCACATGTTGGCGGAGGAGATGAGGCTGAGAAAGGGGACAAATGGTGGGAGTGCAAACTTGTACAAGCACTCTGGATATCAATCTGGAGGTTACTCAGAAAATTGGAAGTAGTTCTGCCTGAAGACCCAGCTACCACTCCGGGACATATACACAAAAGGTACTCCACCACATCACAAAGACATGCGCTCCACTCTATTCATAGCGGCTTTATTCTTAATATCCAGAAACTAGAAACAATCCAGATGTTCCTCAACTGAAGAATAGATACAGAAATCCACAATTTTCACAATGGATTTGGCTATTCAAAAGAAGGACATCATGAATTTTGCAGGCAAATGGATGCAACTAGAAAATATCATCCTTACTGAGGTAAACCAGACCCAAAAGGACATGCATAGTAGGTACTCACTTGTAAGTGGATATTGCCCATATAGTACAGGATACCCACGATTCACACCTCAGATTAAAAGAAGCTAACCGAGAAGGAAGGCCCAAGTGAGGATGCTTGAATCTCACTTAGAAGGGGAACAAAATAGTCATAGGTGGCAGATGGAGGGAGGAAACTTGGTAGAAGAGGGGATGGGGAGGGAAAAGGGAGGAGTGTTGGGATCAGGTGTGGGGAGAGATGGCCAGAGGACCAGGAGAACGAATGGAAATGGGTGGCTGTCAGGTGTGGGGGATGGGGGTATCTCTAGAATGTGCCAGAGACCTGGGATAGGGGACGCTCCCAGGAGTCAATGTGGATGACCTTAACTGAGAAGAATAGCAGTAGGGATATGAAACCTGAAGGGCCCACCTCCTGTAGCTAGGCAGGACCCCCTGTGGAGGGGTAAGGACACCAACCCACCCACAAAACTTTCAAACTAAAATTTGTCCTGTCTGAAAGAAATGCAGGGACAAAGATGGAATAGAGACTGAGGAAATCGCTAACCAATAACCAGCCCAACCTGAGACTCATTCCATGGGCAAGCACCAGGCCCTTGGCACTATTAATGATACTCTGTTATGCTTGTAGACAGGAGCCTAGCAAAAATGTTTTCTGAGAGGCTGCACTCAGCAGCTGACTGAAACAGATGCAGATAACCATAGGCAAACATTGGATGGGGATTGGGGACTCTTATCAAAGAGCTGGGGGTAGGATTGAGGGCCCTTAAGGGTATAGGAACTCCATAGGAAGACCAACAGAGTCAACTATCTTGAATCCTTGTGAAGCTCTCAGAGACTGAACCATCAACCAAAGAGCCTGCATGAGCTGGACCGAGGCCCCATGCACGTATGTAGCAGATGTGCAGCTCAGGGTTATGTGGGTCCCTCAACAAGTAGAGCAGGGGCTGTCCCTAAAGCTGTTGCCTGTCTGTGGAATCCTTTCCCCTAACTGGGCTGCCTTGTCTGGCCTCAGTGTGAAAAGATGAGCCTAATCCTGCAAAGACTTGATAGGCCAGGGTGGGGAAATACCCAGAGGGTTCCCCACCCTGTCAGAGGAGAAGTGAAGAAGAGATCTGAAAGAGAGACAGCGATCTGGATGTAAAATGAATAAATAAATACAATAAATAAATAAAAACATGACATTTTGCATATATATTCACCTATAATGTATATACATAAACATGTTGATATTTGCATATATACAAATATTGCATATATGTACACACATGCATATATATATTTGTAGTGAGCCACTTTAAAAATAAGTTAAATATTCATGATGATGATTGTTCTCTTTTCCTTTTGTTGCTGTAATTAAACACTTGGACCAAAAGTAAATTAGTACAAGGAAGAGTTTATTTCACTTATTTATTTAAATTCCTTTTTATTCCCTACACTTCCAGATCACAGTCTCGAGTGGTTTGAATGAGAAGGGCTCCCCATTGTCTTTGGTATTGGAACACTTGGTCTCTAGTTGGTGGTACTATTTGTGGAGGCTGAGGTAGTGTGATCTTGCTGCTGGAAGTATATCACTAGGGAGTAGGTTTTAAGATTGAAAGTCTCCTATCATGTCCAGTTTACTTTCTCTGCTTCCCGTTTGCCAAGATGGTGGTCTCTGCTTACCGTCCGGGGCCACCAGACCTGGGATGTGCTATGATGCCTTCTACTATGATGAACTCATCCCTCTGGAACTGCAAACCAACTTCTCCGTAAGTTGCCTTAGTCATGGTGTTTTATCATAGCACCAAAAAAGGAACTAACACATAGTTCATTGCTGAAGTTAGCCAGGGCAGAAACTTAGGGCAGAAACCTGAAGCAGAAACAATAGATTAACATTGTTTACTCTCTTGATCTCTGGCTCAATCACAAGCTTACATCTATTTAAGTTTATTATATAACCCCAGATCACATGCCCAGGAAATGATGTCAACAGTGGGCTGAGTCCTCCTACATCAATTAAGTCTATCAAGACAGTATCCAGTAGGCTGTGTCAAGGTGATAGCTAATGCTCACCAGGACTGCAACCAACATACATACATGCATATGTATTTTATATATATATATGATTATATACATACATATATACATATATGTGTCTATGTCTATGTATATATAAAGTTAAGTCCTCTAAGTTCTGATTTTATTCACTTTAATTAGTTGAAAATATTTAATAGAAATTTAACACATGAATTCCCAAACCTAAAAGCTTTGGGCCTGCAAATGGTACTTAAAATTGTTTCCATAAAATGAGGTGGGCAATAAAAATACAAGGAAGAACAGACAGCTTTTCTATTTGAAGTGTGGTCACAGTTACCTTTGGCATCCCTTGGGAATGTGTTGGAAATACAGTTTCACCCACACAACATAGAGTGATCAGATTCTTCATTTTCATAGGATTTCTGGGGGTGTTTGTATTCATATTAAAATTTAATAATCACTGGTATAAGAGATTTGATTTAGAATCTGTCAGTTATTCCCTGCAATGTCTTGCCCCATGGGAAGAATACATTGGTGATTTATTCTTACTAATTGAAAGAATGTATTTTTTTCCACAAGAGTGACAGGAAATTAAAGAATTCTATGAGATTAAACATCTAAATTTGGCAAACTATACAACATTATCATAAGGGACCAAATACAATTATAAGCAAGAAAAGTGATGATAATTGAAAAGTTACTGTTAGAAGCAAAAGCACAGTATTCCTGAAAATGTTTGCTCTGAAACATTTACACATCAGTAATACAAAAATTCAGAATGATCAGTGAAGGTAGATCTAAGCAAACAATACCACAACTGATTTCGAGAAAGATTTTTGTCAAGTGAAAAAAAATCATATTATATGGAGAAACCAGTTGAAAGGATCAATAAGCCTGAATCTATTAAATATACAAGGCAAGACTGAAAATAATTGTGTAGTTTTACTTAAGAATTCTGTCAAGAAAAAAACCACTAACATATTGTTAGGAATAGACATGACTAAAATCTAACTAAATTAATTTATGCTAAAACCGTTATTTTAATTATTTTTGCTTAAAAATTAATCTCATTAAGTTCTATAATAATCAAAACCATCAACTGAGAACAAACTCAACTGAGCAATAACAAAGAAAATTGCATTTCTTTGGGGCTAATTATGATTACAGTGTGGAAAACAGATTTAAACAGCCTTGAAAATGTACTCACAGGTTTGTCAAAATGGTGGCTGTATTTATGACTTTAAACAATGAGGGATTTGGAAACCACACATGATGGTTTGAATATGCTTGGCCCAGGGGGTGGCACGATTAGAAGGTGTGGTCCTATTGGAGTAAGTGTGTCACTGGGTGTGGGCTTTAAGCTTCATCCTAGCTCTCTGGAAGGCAATATTCTGCTAGCAGCCTTCAGATGATAACGTAGAACTCTCAGCGCCTCTTGTACCACGCCTGCCTAGATGCTGCCGTGTTCTTGACTTGATGATAATGGACTGAACCTCTGAACTTGTAAGCCAGTCCCAATTAAATGTTGTACTCTATAAGACTTGTGTTGGTCATGGTGTCTGTTCATGGTGGTAAAACCCTAAGACATCATATCATTTTATTTTTTTAGTTATGAATTTTAAATTGGTGCTGGCAAAAGCCATGACTTCCTGTAAGTAGGAAGCTGGATACTTTAGAGCAAGGACTCCACTGGATAAAGCTGTAGTCATCAATAATGCTTGCTGCCCAAGCTGTTTAGGCTCAGTTCTAAGGTCAGCTCCTAGCAGGTGTTGGTTTCATGTGAGGGGCATAACTACAGACCAATCGGAAGGCTCAGCTGCGCAGATGTCCAATTCCACAGTGACTTTCTTTCAATTCCGGTTTCAAGCACCTGAGCTAGTGACCCAATGTTACTCTCTTTTAATGTTTTTATTTGACAAGCTAATATAATTTCATTCTTATTTTAATTAATATCATTGTAAAGAAACTAAAGCAATTTTGAATAGAATTATTTTGGGCATCCAGAAATATAAAACCAACTTGAAAGTCAACACACCTTTCTAAAACATTATATAAATTGAAGTTATCCTTCTAAGTTATGGTGGTTAAGCTGTACAACATTGCAGAGAAGTACTTCTTTTTCTTGCCTTTTTCTTTCTTTTCACATTATCCTTACAAAACCATGTCTTTTCTGATTTTTAAATGTAGATTTATGTTGTCTATTTTATAAATGTGAGATAGGTAATAACCCCCCCCCCCAAGCTATCATTTTTAAGGGCCCAGAAGGTTCTCTGGTAAGGACAGTAGCCATTCTATTTTGAGGGATGAGTGAAAGGGGACGATAAAAGACAGGTGGCAGTTTTAATTCCTTGTTTTATTTTGGATAAATTTCTCTATTTTGCAATCCTGTGCGGTTTACCTCATTCATGTATAGTACCATCCTTTTGTTCTCCTCTCTGTCTTTCTGTCTCTGCCTCTGTCTCTGTGGGAGGAGAGTGGGTAGGAGGGGGATGGAGAGAGGGAAAGAGAGGGAAGGGAAGAGGACACAAGAGTACAGTGGATATCCAATAAGGGAAACGTACTTCCTTCTGGTCAAGAGGATGGAATCTGGGTGACCTAATGTTCTAAGTTACCATAAACATAAATGAATCAATACAGTTGGTCTTGTTAATCACCTGGCCAAGGAACCAATCCTCTGAAAGGAATTATCACCCCTAGGAAGATGGGATCAGCTTAAGCCATCCTAAAGGAATTTGGGAGAATAATCACCCTTTAATGAGATACTATAATATACTCTCTTTTCCAGAATTCATCTACCTAGTGAAGTCTCTAAGAGCTGATCTGCCATGAGGTTTGGTGGTTCTACTCATTTTTCTGAGTTAGAGCTATTTTTATTTCTTGTCCCTTTCTTTCTGATGCTGGCCAGGTCCTCAATATGCTTTTCTAGTTCTTTGAATTTCTTTACTCCTTCTCCAAAAATCCCTTTCCTACCATGTGGCTGCTTGTCTGTGACATGGCTGAACTCCTGCTGTCTTAACCCAAATTACATGGCTTTTCCCTTCTTTTTTCCATCCACCTCCTCTGGGCCCTGCTGAAATTTACAGCTTGCATATCCTGGAGTTTTTCTTTCAAATACTAATAAAACTGTTCTCTTTGAATGAACGTTGGCTCTGCTTGAGTTTCACACTTCCTCTGACTTTTAGTTCTTCAAATCATTCTCCAAAGATTCCTAGGCCATATCCTGTATGTGGTTCAAACACATGATACTTTGGGAGTGTGTATCTATGTATGTATATGCATAGGCCAAAGAGGCTGCTCCGAGCCTTGGAAAGAGTCTCTCACTGAACTGAAAGCTTACCAGTTTGGTTAGGCTGTCTGGCTAGCAAGCGGGACCTGAATGTCCGTTACTCCCTGTCAGTGTTAGGGTTCCAGGCATTTTCAGCCAAGCCCAGCATTTTACAAGGGTGCAGGGGATTTTAATTCAGGTCCTCATATATCGCAGCAAGTGCTCTTAATGAATCTACATTGACTTCCCAGTCCTTACCTATGTTAATTCTGGACATCTCCGTTGTTGCTATCCTTGTCCAAGCCCTAGTCTTCCCCCTGGTTTAATGAAGTACTCTTTAAATAATGCATGACCACTTTATATGAGAGTTACATGTTAGCACACCAATGGGGTAACTTCTTCTACTTCAAGTCCTGTTTATACTATTCCCTAATAGCTTTTAATCTCACTACTATAAATCCGAAAACTCAGTGCAGCCCCTCAAGCTGATTTTATTCTAGTTTGTACAGATTGTAGTAAAATAACATGGTGACTAGTCACTTATATGACTTTGATTTCATCTCAGAGTCTTTGACTAAAAGAAATGCCAAAATGATGTTGCTGTTACCACACCACTACTGTCAATATTACATCTCATGCTTTGCTGTCTTATATCTATGATACCACGAGACCCAGCCCATTCATGATTCAGTACCACTGGCTTGTCTTTGGAGAGATACTCCATTTGGTGACTCAGCTCACTGCTGGAGTTATAGAAAATACATTTTCTTCCCAATTCTGGTGCACACAAATAATAGTCAGTAATTTATCCCTTTAGTAGATTACTTTTTAACCACTGTTTGTTTCCAGATAGACTTTCATCTGTCTAATGTAGGACTTGCCTTTCTGGCTCTCAGTCCTTGAACATTAAAGAAATATAGACTTGTTTAAATATGATTATGAGCAAGTTGCATTACAATGTAATTTTCCTGAGTCACAGGCACCCTCTAATTTCCACTCAAAGCCTACCCTGTTGTTTGTTTCAGCCTTTCCAATTATCTCTATTGTGAATCAGCCATGTGTACATTAGAGAATTGATTTTGCTACAAAAATAGTTTTCCAAGGGTGGTACAGACAGTATCCATCGCTCATACTCTCATCTTTAGGAGAAACTATTTTCCATGCCTTGTATTGAGATAATAGATAGATAATAGATAATACACTCTGCATTTTCTGATGTAAAAATAGTTTACTCATTCAGAATTCACTCTGTGTTGGTGCTACAGGCTGAGTCCACTTAGTAACATGAGCTATTTTCAGGGTACCACCAGGTATCGTGTGGCTTTGGGCTGATATTTGGATTATGTGGGCACCATGTGGGCTTCGAAGTTTTGTGTTCAATATGTGGGGAGTTGCAAGCAAAGCAAGAAAACTTATTAAGAAAGGGAGCAGTGAATGGAAGCAAAAAGAGAGTTCAATAGTTTAGATTGCTCAGTGTATGAAGAGTTCTGTCTCACTTGCCAAACATGGACTTTTTGGTGCATGAGCTGTATGTTACACGTGGTTCTACCTATAAGATTATTTGTGGTGTGTCTCAGTAGCATCTTGAATCTCTAGCCAGGAATATATGTTTTAATATTACAGAGTTCAGGTACTCTGGAGAGTCTTTGTTCCTATACCACTGGACAGATTTAATTTGCTTCCTGACTGATGGGGTAGGGAGGGTGGGGTAGAGGGAACGTGTGTATTCCCAGCTGTCTTGGTCAGGGTTTCTATCCCTGCACAAACATCATGACCAAGAAGCAAGCTGGGGAGGAAAGGGTTTATTCAGCTTACACTTCCATGCTGCTGTTCATCACCAAAGGAAGTCGAGACTGAAACTCAAGCAGGTCAGGAAGCAGGAGCTGATGCAGAGGCCATGGAGGGATGTTATTTACTGGTTTGCTTACCCTGGCTTGCTTAGCTTGCTTTTTTATAGAACTCAGGACTACCAGACCAGGGATGGTACCACCCACAATGGGCCCTCCCACCCTTGATCACTAATTGAGAAAATGCCTTACAGCTGGATCTCATGGAGGTGTTTTCTCCACTGAAGTTCCTTTCTCCGTGATAACTCCAGCTTGTGTCAACTTGACACACAAAACCAGCCAGTACACCAGCTATATTTTCATATGCTAATTTGAAGGCTTTGTGTAATGCCTTCCACATTTCACTCTCTGTCCTGTCCTGCCTCAGTGTGACATTACTGTGCTATTTAGAAAAATGCAGCTTTCGCTCTGGGAAGATATCATTGTTTATCATGTTAGCATGGGTGATTATAGACTTCTGACTGGGGAGCTCTGGGCAGGGAATGACCCGCACAGTAGTTAGTGGGAACTGTAGACTTGAAAGTCATTCCCTCTCTCCTCAAGGATCTCAGTACTATTGGTCTTTTTTTTATACACCCTTTGTAGCCTGAGGAAGGACTTGAATGCATGGTAAATTTCTGATAAATACTTAGTGAGAATGAAGAATCCAATTCAGAAATAGCAGGATACCATAGTATAGAAATGAATGGATGAAGTTTTACAGCTTTTTTTCTGGCTGTTGTACTTAGGTGGAATATAAAAATAGAGGAAAAGCAGAAAGAATGGGGGTGGGGCAGTGGATAAGTGTATTTACTCTATGTGTTGTCAATAATGAGATAGTATGTCATTGTATAATTTCATTTCAAGATTTTGATAGCTCTCTGATTGCTTGCAGACATATACATTTGCTTACATATAATAACATTCTTTGGAATATGAGTGATGGTTAAAAAAAATACGCCTTGGTTTCAGACATCTATTCAGCTGCTTTTTGTGGGTCTCCGTGGAGAGGCAGTTAATCTTGTCGAGAGGTAGGAGAGACCGTCTCTTTGAATTTTGTGGCATTCTTAAAGCACTCCACTCAACCAATTCAGGGCAAATCCTTGTTTGTCAATGATGTGCAAAGAGACGTCACAGCAATCAAGTCAACGTCTCAGAACGGGAGCCGACTACTTCTAAACGCGCCCGTTTAGGGACAATGAGGTCAGCTTTCAGACTCGCTTTATCCATTGCTTATCATCCTTCTCTTCATAATTGAAACACTCTGGTAACTTTGCCAGAATATCAATGACTTCCTAGTGGACACAGCACCTGTTCAACCCAGCTTGTCTCTAATAAGGTTTGAGGCAGCCATGAGAATGCTGCTTGCGGTAATTAAAAAGGAGCCTCAGTTCCTGGGCTCTAAAACCTAGTAAGCAAATTTGTTCCAAAGAAAACTCTGCCTTTTGAAAAAATATTTTTATATTATTTAGTTGTTTGCTCATTTATTTGTGTGTGTGCACACATGCATGCCCACGCACAAGCATGTGTGTCATGGCGTATGTTCAGAGGCCAGAGCAAAATTGGTTGGGGGTCAGTTCTCTTTTTCCACCACGTAGGTCTCACAGATTAAATTATGATCATTTGGCTTGACAGCAAATACTTGTGCCTACCACACCATTTTACCACCCATGAGACAACACTTTATATTCACAAATAACTGAGTTAGGCAAAGATACGAAGTCAGTACTCTTCCTAGGAGACATGGGATGTCTCTACTGACACACAATTTTTAGCTCAGACTTTCTGAAGATTCTAAACATATTCACTAGAGGGTGATTTTATGTAGGAGGCTTCTGCCAAAACTCTCCCGTTTCTGTGGAGTCAGACTTATATCATGTGTTAGAGGGCTTTCCATGGCTTCCCTGTATATTTGTGGTAGTACCTGTACAAATCTACGTCCATTCTGCTGTCTGCTTGTTGAGTAACTAACACAATAACCTATAGTGACCTTTCCTTAGCAATATGTTCCAAAAAAAATATTGAAAGATGGCATGGTGCCAAGTATGTCAAATAGACCAGTGTGTTGGTAAGTCTCGCATTGGGTGAGACTGAATTTATCTGAGTTCAAGCTCATTTCTTAATTTCCTGCTTCCTGCTCCAACCCATGTGTCTTTAGTTAGGGTTTCCATTGCTGTGAAGAGATACCGTGACCAAGGCAACTCTTATAAAGGCATACTTTTAATTGGGACTAGCTTACAGTTTCAGAGGTTCAGTCCATTATCATCATGGCAAGCAGCATGGCAGCATCCAGGCAGACATGGTACCGGAGGAGACAAGAATTCTACCTCTTGATCTGAGGGCAGCCAGGAGGAGACTGTCTCCCTCAGGCAGCCATGAAGAGGCCCTGATTCCATACAGAGTAGACTCAGATCATAGGCGCCCTCAAAGCCCTCCTGCAAGGTGACACACTTTCTTTAACAAGGCTACCCCTCCTTCATAAGGTTACACCTCCTAATAATGCCACTCTCTATGGCCAAGCACTCAAACACATGAGTCTATGGGGGCCAAACCTATTTAAACCATCACACATCAACATTGATACACCCTAGACAACCTTATCGGTCACATCTGTGTGTTGAGATCTCTAGTCATTGACTCCTGTACCATGCTGTAGACTCACCTTCCGGTGGTGTGATCTTCTTAACACTTAAGTATCATAAGCTCTTAAACTTGTCTATGGCCTCACGTTCAAATGAAGCCTGACATTAGTCCCAGGGACCATGGAGTTGCTACTCAATGATAACAGCTGTCAATGGGGGATATAATTTGATGTTTTAAAATGCAAAGCTTCACTAACAGCTTTACTGACTTCTAAAGGGATTACTACATTCTAAGCATCATGCTGATTGTTAAGCATGCTTTATCTCTATCAATTCTTATAGTGGCCCTATCCGGTAAATATGATCACTGCCTTATTTTACAGATAAGCTATAAGCTACTTCTCATAAGGTCAGGCTGAGTAAGGTAATAACAGAAGTTCTTCTCTTGCTTTAAAATTTTCACCCTGATCATGTGGGTAGCATGATCCATGAGCTGTGACTTTTTTTTATTGAATATTTTCTTTATTTACATTTCAAATGTTATCCCCTTCCCCAGTTTCCCCTCTGGAAACCCCCTATCCCCTCCCCCTCCCCTCTGCCTCTATGAGGGTGCTCCCTCCCTCCTCCCTCCTCCCTCACTGCCCTAGCATCCCCCTATGCTGGGGCATCCAACTGTCACAGGACCAAGGACCTCCCTCTTATTGATGCCAGATAAGTTCATCCTCTGCTACATAGGCAGCTGGAGCCATGGGTCCCTCCATGTGTACTCTTTAGTTGGTGGTTTAGTCCCTGGGAGCTCAGGGGGGGGTCTGGTTGGTTGATATTGCTGTTCTTCCTATGGGGCTGCAAACCCCTTCAGCTCCTTCAATCTTTCCCCTAACTCCTCCATTGGGGTCCCCATGCTCAGTCCGATGGTTGGCTGTGAGCATGTGAGTCTGTATGGTTCCTTATGTTAGGATCTTTGTCACAGTGACAGGAAACAGAAGGAAGACAGCAGTGGAACTTTCTGTCCCATAGTGTTATTGGTGCTGGTTGAGACAGATGATGGACTGACACTCTCCAAGTTTGGCCATGTCATTCAATGGCACAATTCTCTTAGTTGATTCCATGAGTTTTGACAAGGTCAAAGCATGTGGCTATACATTATAGGTAATTAATGAGATTAGAACTTGAACATGTATTCTGACCACTAGTTTATTGGTCTTAACTCTATCATGAATTGGCAGGTCTGTGATACTCGTGATGCCCCTCTTCCTCTTGCAAGTAGCACTAACATCATGTTTGAAGCTCAAAAATGAAACTGATATGACGTTCCTGTTATGACCCATATTATCTGTTATGGAACTAAACAGTAAAAGTCATTGATCATTTCCTTTTGGTGGAACAAAACTAACTCTGCAAAATTTGAATCTTTAACATACATAATGCAGATTATGTTTTAGTCAAAGCAATTCTATTTCTCCCTCAAATTAGAGATTTCCTATTCTGGCTACCTAGGATAGGTGCAATTCAGGGCTTCAAGACCATTGTTGGACAAATCATTTCTTGATTGAACTTTTCCTCTGTCTGTCTCTTTAATTTTGTTCATGTTCTTTCTCATTTTTCTTTCCTATTTCTCCGTTTCTCTCAAAGGCATAATTAGCACATCTTGCATTTGGAAATGAAATCCTGCAGAGAGCACTATTATACTGCAAATAATGAATGCACCCGAACTGCTGTAAACTTGCCATGTGGAATCAGAACTTTAATGCCCTGCACATCTGCAACGAGTAAATCAGAAGGAACTTTTGTTGCGCTTTTTCCATGCTATCTGCAGCCAGTGTGAGTTTTGATCAAAGCAGTTGTTTAATGCTTCCCAGCATTGCCTTGCTGCAGTAATGAACGTAGGCATTAGAAGGATGCCCTCTGTTTTCCAGAATGAAAAGGGATACATTTCCACCGATTTCCAGAGATCTGTTTGTACCCGATACCTGCTGAGTTTTATAAAAAAAAGCAGAGATGCTGTGATTATCAAGGTGTGTTACAGCAAACTAGAAATGTGCATTCTTCAGAAAATTTACCCAGATGAAATGGGCCACGTGTGCAATTGTGGAAAAACTGGGTGAAGTTCGTCATGCAATCTCAATTGTTTTACAAAAATCTTCTTACTACATAATTTTCAGAGTCAACATAGAATTTTACCTTTCTCATGATTGGTTTAGAGATGTATGTAGAGCCAAAGTAATTTCCAGACTCGTTTTATCTTGATTTCATGGAGGAAGAAAAAGAATAAAATAAACAGAAATAACAAAAATCCATCCAAGCCTCTATCAGTAATATTTTAGAGCCTACTGGTTATGGTTACAGCTCTTTAAGATGACTAGAGTACAAACACCACCAGCAGCACTAGACTTAGCAGATGGGAGTGTCTGCTTCTGCATGTCTTTAAGACGCCCATGAGCTCTTCATGGGGTTCAAGCTGCTCCAAGATAGACGTTCTACTTTATCTATATCCCCATGTAACTATACCCATAGAGAGAGGAAAGAGAGAAAGAAATCTTTAGTTCTCAGCTCATATATAATCTATTATTTCCCTTCTTTATGTAAACAAATGGAAGTATTCTATAACCAATGGAATGTAATAAAACTGCCTCAGTTTCGCAAATGGTTGGAATGAAGTCTGTGTGGCACATACACATGCAATTAGTCATTTTCTAATTGTAGGTCATGTAATTCCATGTGTGGCAGTAGAAGTCACCACGTCCATTGAAACAGCTTCTGAAAAGTCCCCCTATAATTAATTTTATTTTTCAACCCAGGTGAGCTTATCATAGAGCAGTTAGTTATAAGAGGCTTATATAGTTATTTGTCCTGTTTTCTCCCTCCAGTGAGATCCTAATGAATAATTTCTTCTGAAAAATAACCCTAATAATAAAGGCACATAATTTTGTCAAGTCTATAGTACACACATATACACGCACATAGACACAAAGGGATTGTGGTGATTTAGCAATGAATTTCATACATGTAAATGGCAAAGTGAAGAGAAAAAAATAAATAAAAATACAGGTGATGATGTAATTGTTTGGCGAATGAATACTGAGGAATTGCGGCAAAACAGCTGCCAGGAAGAATGGAAGCATTGCTCTATTTGTTCTATGGAAAGTTCAAAGTATTTGAAGAAATGCTCCAAAAATGCAGCTCTACGGAATTTTCAGCCTGGATAAATCACAAGGACCTACATAGACAGACACAGACAATGTCATAAAAACTTGTGTATACACTAAATTGAACATAGGACACAGTCATTTTAATCAAGCTTATCTTCTGGTTATGTGGATGATACAGTTTACATGAGGGCCCTATTGTGCATTCTTGAAGGCCCTTAAAGTCACAGGTGCTTCATTCTTTCACCTAATCCATCACTGTTCAGTGTGTGTGCCTGTGGGATGGTCAACTCTGTCAACATTTTTTATCAAAAGAATTTATTTTTATATTTATAAGTCTTTGGCTACCTGTATGTGTGTGTACCACATGCATACTTGGTCCCTGTGAAAGCCAAAGAGGCCATCAGATTCCCTGGAACCAGAATTATGATGGTTGTGAGCTGAATGTGGGTGCTGAGATAACGTGGGTCTTCAGCAAGAGCATCAAGTACTCTTAACCACTAAGTTGTCTCTACAGTTGCTCTCATTGCCAATGCTATACAACCTAGATTCACCTAGGAAATGAAACACAATAAGAAATTGTCTATGTTGGGTTAGCATAAGGGTATGTCTGTGGAATATTGTCTTCATTCAGTTATTTGATGTGGAAAGACATAGCTCACTGTGGGTGATACTGTGGGACTGTGGACTGTGACAGACAGGCTGGCCGCTGGTCAAGCACAGGTTTAAACCCTGGGCAACCCAGTGGGGGCTAGCCCTGCAAGAGACCAGAAGGCTTTTTGCCACACACCCAGGCCCCTGGCTCCTGTCAAGTAGCTACAACTCCCACAATCCGCCTGTAGAGAGGTCTGTGACCATCAGTCATGTAGGAGCAGCACCCCAAGCCCCCCCCCCCCACATGCAGATAAGGTATCCCTAAATTCTCAGACCCAGCCAATGGGAAGTACCTGTTGTCAGACCCTGACCCATCCCAAACTGTATATGAGAGATCCTATCCAGAAAGAATAAAGGTGTGAGAACTACTCTGTCATCTGAGAGCTTCTATCATAAAAGCTGTAACACTGCTGCTTGGGAAGAGGTCTGCTCTCCCAAAATGCCACCAGAAGCTTCCTGCACTCCTCGCCAGCTAGTCAGCCTCCTGTGGGCTCAGCCCGACCTGATTCAGTACAGGGCAGAGGATGCAGCAGCGTCTTGGAGCAACCGTGGCGGCAACTGCGGAGACTGAGGAGGAGGTGACTCCCGTCTCTGCTCACATTCTCCCCTCCACCCCCTTTGCCTGAACCCTCACACTTGGCCCAGCCAGAGATCCCTGTGGAAAGCCTCCAGCACACAGGCCCACATGGTACCACTATGAGAGTAGATACATCCAGCTGAGCATCAGTAAGCAATTCCATACACATCCCTTTCTCTCTGTTCTTGGGTGTGATATGCCTAGGGTTCCTGTCTTGGTTTCCCTACAGTGATGGACTATAACCTGGAATTGTAAGCCAAATAAGCCGTTTACCTCCTAAGCTGGTTTGGGTCATGCCGTTTCATCACAGTAACAAATGCTAACTAAAACAAGCACTGCATTCTTTTGTCTCTTTGTTTTGAGTCAGGGTATTCATGGAACTCACTGTGAATACTAGATTTGCCTCAAAAATCTGAGGTCTGACTGCCTTTGCTTCCTGAGGCTGGGATTAAAGGCATGCACCACCATGCGTCAGCTTGCATTCTTAAACATGGATCATCCTGCAAGTGCCCAGTACTTTCTGTACTCTTCGCTGGGGTCCACTGCCATTGGAGCACCTGATCAAATAGACTACTGCTCCAGTCCTTATCACAGGGAATACTTCCTTTGACACAATTGATCAAATGTGCTAATACCCCTTTCCTTTCTACTCAAAGTCACAAAGTTCCCCACCTCTGAGAAATAGCATGAGAATCAATTAAAGTAAATATCATCATGTTGTCTCATGTTCTAGCTTTGCTTATGACCTTGTTCAAACAAAAAGGCTGTGTGTTTAGTTTTTGAGGAGGGTTAAGCTTTTGTTTTTCCTTCTTGCTCTTCCTCTGCAGCATCTGTTGGTTTAGACTTGGCATACTTTGTAATGCACCTGTGTAGGACGTGGCCGATTTAATAGGAAAGGAAGAAAGGTGAATGTAACAAGGGGAGAAGAGGGAAAATCATTCAAAACATTTTCAAATTATGAACATCAGCCTTTCAGATTTTAATTGGAAATAAAAGCCCTACTGATGCCCATGTGAATGCATCTGCTCACACTGCCTCTGATGTTCTTGAACTTGTACTTAGGCAAACAGGAGCTTAGAGTTTGGTTTCTGTGTCACAGAGAAAGCCATGGCTGATGTGCAGACACAGCCTTAATCTCCATAAGCTCTGATGATCCACTGCTTTCTCCAAATCTCTGAGGACGACCCTTGCTTCTGGAAGACTGGTTCCTTACATCTAGTCTTAGTCTCTAGGTTCTCTGCTGTCTCAATAGCTTTGGGGATCTCCTCACATTGCTGTTGCTTCTAAGCTTTGTGGGAATCAAAGAGACTCCACTAAGTGATGTTGGAAAATAGAAAATATAAACCAAGTAGGTATGCTTTCCCGAATCATTCCATGACAAACAAGTTGGTTGCTTGCTTTGAACGCTACACACTGGGAGTCCTTTAATGACTTGGAAGCAAATTCAAACCACAGAATAGGGAGTCTGGGCAGGTAGTATAAAAATGAAAATATAGTAGTCCGGCTCTTAAGATTTTACAGTCTTTGCTCTTTTGTCTATGCCTTTTAGTATGAAGGGTGCTTTAGATCTTCACTGGGGATTGACTTAAATCTGTGTGAAAATGTTCAACAAGGTGTGGGCAGGAGGGTATAGCAGTAAACAAAGATTGGTATCTACAGATGGCAGTGAACATGTACTTGATTAAGAGTTGGTGAAGCACAAGTTTAAGCTCAGCTCTTCTCTGTTTTCTTGGACTGTCTTTGTTTTTCAGTACCTGGCATTGTGCAGCTACTATCTGATGGCTGTCTCTCCACCCATCTCAGCATAAGCATGGTGTCTTTCTGGCTTCCTCTTCCAAGTTCAGTCCTCCATAGCAGCTTTCAGCAGCACTCATCAGTCTTAGATTTCAAATATTTTGGTCCTGTTTTGCACCAGGATGTATTTAGTAGCACAGCAGCTTGCAAGCTGATAAGTTTTGAAAGGATAATTTCAAATTTTCCTTTTACAAATGAAGAACTTAACTTTAGAGAATCTCCATTTCCTAGGCTGTGAAGAGTGTATAATAACGCGAATCTGGAATGATTTAGCAGTTAACATATATGGAGTTTAGGCCTGGATCTTGACAGACTGCAAAGCACATGAAAAAGTGGATCACAGTTTTATCTTCTCTGAACTATGGATACAATTTCTAATTGAAAGGGTGTCATGGATTAATAATATGCAGTTTCTCTTTTTAATCATACATATGTAATTGGTACACCTTAACTTTAATGAAATATAGTGGTTCCTTTTGGTCTTTACTGGGAATGGTTGGATCTTTGATAGTCTTAAATTTTAACCTTTATAGACAGATGTGCAATTCCTCTCTTTAAAAAAAAAATACACTCCATAAAATAACAATGAAGTAAAAGTAATAATAGAAATGTAGTCTTTCTATCAGAATATGGCATCTTTGCATTCACAGAAGTTCTGTGATCTCACTTTATATTTTATATATTCAGAGATGCTTATATTGCAAAAATGGTTAATTAATTTGTACACATTACACAGTAAGTTATAAAGATAAAATCCTCACTGCCCAAGAGAGTAGTATGTAAATATGAAACCACAAAAACACTCAGAATAGATGGATATAACTGCACACATATTTAAAACTTATTCTATCGACAATTATGAATAAAATTGAAATATCAGAATAATGGACGGAGGGGAAAAATTTACCCCCTGGCTGTAGATTTTGTAAAAGAATGAGTACATTTTAGCATTTGGTTTGTGTTGAGGAGAAAGTAAATTGTATTCCTTATATAGATATCAAAGATAAAAGAATCAACTTCACATCTCTAGTTGGCATCAACTGAATATTAAAGTAGACGTGAGTTGTTTAGTTTGGAAATTACATGGGGAGGCCATAAAGTACAGAAAACTGGCATTTTAGAATTAGAAAAAAACTAAGGCTATTAAAAGAAGCCAGGGATTAAATACAGGCCATAAAATATTATGTCCTTTTAAATGAGCATGAATGACCTCAACAATACATCAGAGCAATGACTTTTAATGTGGTAATTTGTACACAGCTTTTATATAGGCTAAGAGCCTCTCCCAAAGCCATAACACCACAGATGCACTTTCATACAAATCAAAGAAATATGAGAATTCAGCTAGCTACGAAGTAAATCTATAAAGACAGTAACTATTATGAGCCGTCCAACCATTTGTATACTATTACAGATGTGGAAACTGTTTAATTTAAAACTATGATAAAGAAGATAAAATGGTGTTATAATCATAACCATAAATAAACAGCATCTATATGTTAAAAACTGGAAAGCATTTCAGAGAAACACCTAGAAAAGACAGAACTATGGAAAGTCAGCATAATAGATACACTATTTGGATATGCTGAAAGTGTAGACATCAGTCAACACTTGTATATGATTATTATTTTTTTATAAGCTCTCAAGGTTGGCCTCAAGCTTGCAATCTCCCTGTCTTGGCTTTCTAAGTATTGGGATTGCGGGCATGTGTCACGGCACCTGACTCTAAAATTTTTTGAACTTAATTGATTAAAAATTAAAATAAAAAAATACACGTGAAAACCATTTTTAGGAAAGGATTTTATCAGCTGAAATGTATAGCCTGATAAAATAAATGAAGAAGAATCATAAAAATTTAAACCATAACACATAAAAATTTGTGAATAAAATGGCATTATAGACCAATTGGAAAAAATATGCCAAAAGTGTATTTGTAATAGTTGGTAAAAATGGACCATTTCTGATCCCTCATTGTGTGAAAACTGCCATGGGAGTACCAACTCTGTGGCGTTCTGGGAAGACGCTGAAAACTCCCATTAGTCTGCAGAGTCCTCAGTAGAAAGACAGCTGTGGATGATTAAGGTGGGAAGTGTTCAGTGACAGGGGGATTCTAATGGGTGGTTGCAAAGGAGAAGGCAATACGGATCAAGAAATACAAAAATCAACAGGATGCCTAAAAGGAAAGATGGTTTTATTTTAATATGAAAGAAAAGGTGCTGGAGAAAAGTGTATCCACAGAAATAAAATACTGTTATTCAAAGTCTGTGCATAAAGTAAAGATGAGACAGGGGCAGAGCAAAACATTACTTAATTTTGTACATTTTTATTTTATGTGTATGGGTGTTCTACCTGCATGTGTGGATGTGTAGCACATGTGTACAGTGTCCCCCAAGGGCAGACAAGGGTGTCGGGTGCCTTGAAAGTGGAATTGCTGAGGTTGTAACTGCTAAGCCATGTCTCCAGGCTTGAAACTCTTAAGTTATTTCAGTGTTTAGCAACATGATAGAATGAAGGGTTGTCATGATTATTTTCCTTAACTCTGCTGAAGTTATAACAGGAGCTGCCAGAGTACACCACCAATTTCTGTTTTGGCAGACAAAGTTCTTTTAGACATATATCTATCTGTACCCATTCATTGCTTTAGTATTTCAGGCAGATTCTTGCCCTTTGACTGAAAATAGAGGCTGAATAATGGACATTGTGAAGCAGATAAAACTTAATATATTTAGTGTCTGGTTGTCAAGATAATTTATAGATAAGTTTTGATGATCCCTGGTTTTAAACAGTGGTCTGACCCAATAAGAGAAACGGAACTGAATTTTAATAAGGATGTACTAGGTGTACTTAGGGTAAAACAAGAGCAAAAGTCTGGTTATTCATTCTATTTACAGGATTCACACTGCAGTAAAAGGTTCAGTAGCACTAGACACAGAAAAACAACTCATAATATGATTTTAGGCGACAAATTTATTTTTTAACTTATATTTAGGCAACTAGCCTTCTGTAGCACAGACCAGGAACATTTGAAAATATCAACTAATGTAGACACAATTCAATCAGGGTTGGAGTTTCAAATAAAGATCATCTTTAAGTTATGTGAAGAGAATGAAGTGGCCCCCTAGCAAATTGCTTCTCAAAATGAGGCTTAACAGGCTTAAGTCAACTGGCTTCACTAAGAAAACTGGGTCCCTAAATACCCAATAGAAGGGAGGTGGGGCTTTCTTGAGAAATTAATCTTTCCAAGGCTGTGGAAGACACAGATGGGAATAAAGATACCTATAGGATCTCTCTTTTCTTTTTCTTTTTCTGGTTTCATTTGTGTGGCTTTGATATGCATTTGCCTGTTTGCACATGTGTGGGTCCACGTTTGGACAGGGGGATATGTGGGCATGTATATGCATGTGTGCTGTGGTATGTGTCCATAACCACAGCACTGGGAGGTGGATCAAAGAGGCTCACTGGACAGCCAGGCCAGCAAGAGTGGCTAGGTACAGGCTCAATGAAAAACAGCTCAAAAACAAATTGGAGAGAGATTGAGGAAGATGCCCAAAGCGGACCCCTGGGTTCCACAAGTACCTGCTCAAGCAAGTGCAACTGCACACACACATGTACACACACAAATGGCCTCAGGGAATGAGACCATTGGCTTGAGACAGACTGTGAATGACTCCGCTAGCTGACAGAGTGAACTAGAAAGGTTTCAGTTAGAGTAAGATCAGGAAGATGGCATCATTGAGGCAGGAACATCATGTAACCTTTACAGTTAAAAGTAGAATATGAAGCAAAGTGCAGCTGCATGTAAATCTTTAATTGATAGTAGAATCTATTATTATATTATCTATTAATAACAGATAGTATAATTTATTATATAAATTATTATTATTATTATTATTATTATTATTATTATTATTTTGAAATAGGATCTCTATCTCTAAGTTCAGATTGGCCTTGAACTTTCTATACTGCTGAGGATGACCTTGAACTCTGATTCCCTGCTTCCACTGCTGAAGCAATGGGATTGTAAACATTTACAATCATGCCTGGGATGCACTCTACACACTATTCAGCCTTCATTGCCCTTGATAGTAGAATCTAAATTCAGACCCAAGTATTCAGGGTCAGAATTCCTATTCTCAGCTCTCTCTTTGGGCACTGCTAGTTCAATTAGATTATCAGATGAGCTACCAGCCAAGCGTATTTAGGAGACTAGAGAAGAAAGAAAATCAGAGAGGAAAGAAACCAAAATGACCTAGAAGAATTAGAGAAGCTTTTAGGTAACACATAGATCTCAAGCTATTTCTCAAGTTATTTTGCTATTTTGTTAAAGGGAAAGTATTAGTGGAAACAATATAAGCTTAGTGCCAAGGTCATCTAATTTAAGAATTGAGTTCCTGGTGGTCAAAGACATTTTTAAAAAATGTATTTTAATTTCAATGTTTTTAAATTAAAAAGTTTTAAAACTCATATTTATTCTAAATTACTTTCATTGTTTAAATAATTTTTGGTTGTTCTTTTTTTTTCTTTTGTAGTATTATTGCTAACATTTATCATGCCAGGTGTAAAGGGCCTTTATTGTGTACCAGGTCACAAAGGCATAAAATGCAAAGGAATTCTCAAGAAGGCATCTGCGTGCACAGCAAACAGTTGCTAAGTAGTCTGTGTCAGGTGCTAAAGAGATGTCTCCAGAGGTTCATATGGAAAATGTTCAGAGGAGAAGGAAATTTCTTGGGATGAACTACTTGGGAAGTTACAGACAGTTATAAATCCTTGAAGAAGAAACCACTGTTTGCTAGACTGCAAAATTCCTACTACAGAGCCACACTTACCTTTTCAATGTCAGGGAGCTCATAAGTCCAAAATTGAATTGGTTTTGTTTTTGTTTTTTGTTTTGGCTTCCTTCCTTTCTTCCTTCCTTCTTCCTTCCTTCCTTCTTCCTTCCTTTCTTTCCTCTTTTCCATTCCCCACCCCTCCCTTTCCTCACCCCTTCCATTCTAATCTCTCCACTCATTTCACCCATTTCTCCTATCTTAGCTTTCTCTGTCTCTCTGTCTCTCTCTGTCTCTCTCTCTGTCTCTCTCTCTCTCTCTCTTCCTCTGTCTCTCTCATCCCTCTCTCCTAGAGTCTTTCAATGTAGATCAAGCTGTTCTGTAACTTGGGATCCTTTTACCTAAGCCTCATAAATTGTGGGATTACAAGGATGTCTCAATGTGACTAGCTTATAATGTATTTTCTTGACTGCTAACATTTCAATGGCACTTCCTCTGGTCAGATATAAAAAGAATAGAAGGAAAGAGTGAGCTTTAAAAGAGTTCTGGGCTCTTCCCCACTTTCTCCTCTATAATTTCAGTGTATCTGGTTTTATGTGGAGGTCCTTGATCCATTTGGACTTGAGCTTTGTACAAGAAGATAAGAATGGGTCTATTTGCATCTTTCTACATGCTGACCACCAGTTGAACCAGTTGAAAATGCTGTCTTTTTTCCACTGGATAGTTTTAGCTCCTTTGTCAAATATCAAGTGACCATAGGTGTGTGGGTTCATTTCTGGGTCTTCAATTCTATTCCATTGATCGACCTGCCTGTCTCTGTACCAATACCATGCAGTTTTTATTACTATTGCTCTGTAGTACAGCTTGATGTCAGGAATGCTGATTCCCTTAGAAGTTCTTTTGTTGTCGAGAATAGTTTTCGCTATCTGGGGTTTTCTGTTTTTTTCAAATGAATTTGCAAATTGCTCTTTCTAACTCTTATGAAGAATTGATTTGGCATTTTGATGGGGATTGCATTGAATTTGTAGATTGCTTTCGGCAAGATGGCAATTTTTACTCTATTAATTCTGCCAATCCATGAGCATGGGAGATCTTTCCATCTTCTAAGACCTTCTTTGATTTCTTTCTTCAGGGACATGAAGTTCTTGTCATACAGATCTTTCACTTGCTTGGTTAGAGTCACACCAAGGTATGTAATATTATTTGCGACTATTGTGAAGGATATCATTTCTCTAATTTCTTTTTCAGCCTGCTTATCCTTTGAGTAGAGGGAAGCTGCTGATTTGTTTGAATTAATTTTATATTCAGCCACTTTGCTGAAGTTGTTTATCAGCTTTAGGAGTTCTCTGGTAGAATTTTTGGTGGGGAAGAGCCTTGAACACATGAGCACAGGGGAAAATTTTCTGAACAGAACACCAATGGCTTATGCTCTAAGATCAAGAATCAACAAATGGGACCTCATAAAATTGCAAAGCTTCTGTAAGGCAAAGGACACAGTCAATAGGACAAAACGGCAACCAACAGATTGGGAAAGGATCTTTACCAATCCTACATCTGATAGATAGCTAATGTTCAATATATACAAATAACTCAAGAAGTTAGACTTCAGAGAATCAAATAACCCTATTAAAAAATGGGGCACAGAGCTAAACAAAGAATTTTCAACTGAGGAATATTGAATGGCCGAGAAGCACCTAAAGAAATGGCCAACATCCTTAGTCATCAGGGAAATGCAAATCAAAACAACCCTGAGATTCCACCTCACACCAGTCACAATGACAAAATCAAAAACTCAGGTGAGAGCAGATGCTGGTGAAGATGTGTAGAAAGAGGAACACTCCTCCATTATTGGTGGGATTGCAAGCTGATACAACTACTCTGGAAATCAGTCTGGTGGTTCCTCAGAAAATTGGACATAGTATTAGCTGAGGACCCAGCTATACCACTCCTGGGCATATACCCAAAGTATTCCCCAACCTATAGCAAGGACACATGCTCCACTATGTTCATAACAGCCTTATTTATAGTAGCCAGAAGTTGGAAAGAACCCAGATGTCCTTCAACAGAGGAATGGATACAGAAAATGTGGTACATTTACACAATGGAGTACTATTCAGCTATTAAAAATGATGAATTCATGAAATTCTTAGCCAAATGGATGCAACTAGAAAATATCATCCTGAGTGAGGTAACCCAATTGCAAAAGAACACACATGGTATGCACTCACTGATAAATGGATATTAGTCCCAAAGCTCCAAATACCCAAAATACAATTCACAGACCACATGAAGCTCAAGAAGAAGGAAGACCAAAGTGTGGGTGCTTTGGTCCTTCTTAGAAAAGGGAAGAAAATACTCACTGGAGCAAATATGGAGACAAAATGTAGAGCAGAGACTGAAGGAAAACAATCCAGAGTCTGTCCCACGTGGGGATTCATCCCACATACAGTCACCAAACACGACACTATTGTGGATGCCAAGAAATGCTTGCTGAAAGGAGTCTGATATAGCTGTCTCCTGAGAGGCCCTCCAGAGCCCTACAAATACAGAGGTGGATACTCACAGCCAACCATTGGTCTGAGCTCAGGGTCCCCAATGGAGTTGTTAGAGAAGGGACTGAAGGAGCTGAAGGGGTTTGCAACCCCATAGGAAGAACAACAATACCAGCCAACTAGACCCCCCAGAGCTCCCATGGACTAAGCCAAGGAGCACACATGGCTCCAGCTACATATATAGCAGAGGATAGCCTTGTCAGGCATCAATGGGAGGAGAGGTGCTTGGTCCTATGAAGGTTTGATAGATGCCCCAATATAGAGGAATCGAGGGCAGGGAGGCAGGAATGGGTGGGTGGGCAGGGGAACACTCTTATAGAAGCAGTGGGAGGGGGGATAGGATAGAGGGTTTCTGGGAGGGGGGAACACCATGAAAGGGGATAACATTTGAAATGTAAATAATGAAAATATCAAGTTAAAAAAAAGAGTTCTGGGCTGTCTATGGACTTCCTTTCACATGCAGGGAAATAATATCACTCTTTAAATCACTGGAATTAATTTCCTTTATATAGAATAAGCATAAATATTACAGAAAAAAGAAAAGACTAGCTTCTTTTCACTTTGGTGTCTGGACAGCCCTTCCAAATGAACTTAGCTTCAGTCTAGTAGAAGATACATGGTAGGTTGGAATGGTCCCAAAATGATTCATTCTCTTTGTTTTCCCTTATGCCACAAAGGGCTGTATAAAGAAGCTGTAAGCTGCATTCTCAGATTCTCTTGCTGTTTTAGCTGATTTCTAGTTAAGGTTTTGCCAGTGGAAGACACTGAAGGAAACTGAAGAGTGCAAGAAAAGATGAAGCCAGTTGCCATTGCTTCTAATGAAGTTATAGCAGAAATCCTGGATCCTTCTCAGATGGAAGACTTTGGGAGATGTGGTGGCAGCAGGCAGTCTGAGACAGTCATCTAACAGCACACTGTATCCCTGCTCTGGCCTAGGTGGGGACAGCAGCCTCACAAGAACATCTTTGTTGGCCTGGAGGTCCCATCATGCCAGTGATAATGGTACTAGTTGTCTTTCAACTCAAAATGACTTTAGCAAAAGGCTAGCACAATGCTAGCTTTCTGCCAAAGATAAAGAAGATTTCAAAATCATAGCAATAGGTGCTTCTGTGACCACAGAGCCATCAATTAGGGGCTCTGATAATATAATTTTCTAAAAGTTATGGATTCATATTGTTAGTATGTCTCACTGAACTAAATTCCCCATCTCACCCCCTTTTTCTTCTTCCTAAATAAAACCCTGGAAATGATGCTTTAAATTTTCATTGCTTAAAATACCTGGAGCCATTTCCTGGTGGTTTTCCTTTAACGAACCCTGACACGTGGGCTTAGGCAACTGTATAAACCTGTGCTTTGGAGATGGAAGTCCTGGGGCGGCAGGTTTCAGGTTTGATCCCTCACATTTTCCTTATGAACTGTCTCTGAGATGTGTTTAAGAATCTGAAATGTGATTCATTCTGCTAACTGGTTTTCCTGGTGTCTTTTCTGCTGATTGACAGCAACAGTATGAGATGTCAGGAAAGCTAAAGTGTGGGAGGGGCAGAATTTGGTAGACATTTCCAGATGATTGTCCCATACTTTCAGGAATGACTCTGGACAACCTTGATTGAGAACTTTCAAAATTTGCAATGTGAACAGCATGAGTTCAATCATACTACTGCATTTAATCTTTCCAGTAATCCATGTGGAATTGCTACCTCCTTACGAGCAATAAGGCATTTACATATTAAAAGAGCATAGCTTAAGTTGGAGTGCTGGACCAGCTTCATTAAACTCTTGAGGTAGTTATCAAAAGACAAGTTATTGTACACACACACACACACACACACACACACACACACACACACACACACATATATATATATCATTGAATCCCAAGAACAGAGCACACATGCACACATGTACACACGTGCATACACACTCCAGAAACTTGCCTTGTAACTATGAATAAAGAATCTGTTTTTGGCACCTGGAAATCTACACATAATAGTCATCTCTGGTGAAATTTATTCACCTCCAATTTGTAAACCTTCATCAGTGAGAATGAGTAATTTTCTCAGGGCCAAAGTCACAGAGGTAGCATTTGAACTAGAAAATAGCACTTGAAATACTGTGTTTTTTCCACTTACCCTGTGGACGTAGTCTCATTCTCTAAGGGAATGAGTGACTAAGAAGATGTGGGTGGTCAAATGTTATAAACTATTATATTAAAATTCTGGATCTTAAATCATAAAGGTATTTTTACCCAATGTTCTTTTCTAGTTAACAAACCATAGCATGCTTGATATATTTTTGTGTTAAGACTGATGCTATGATGTAACTTACAGACAGGAGCCTAGCATGGCATGCCCTGCCAACAGCTGACTGAGAAAGATGCAGATACTCACATCCAAGCATTGAACTCGAGTCAGGGACCCCTAGGGTTAAATTAGGGGAAGGACTGAAGAAGCTGAAGGTGAGAGTAACCCTACCTTCAGGAAGATCAACAGTTTCAACTTGCCCAGACCCCAGGGAGCTCCCAGAGACTGAGTCACCAACCAGGAGCATACATGGGCTAATCTGAGGCCCCTGACACAAATATAGCAGAGGTCTGCCTGGCCAGGCCTTAGTGGGAGTAGATGTACCTAATTATCGAGAGAGTTGAGGCCCCAGGGAAGGGGAGACCTGGTGGAGGGGGAGCACCCTCTTGAAGGCAAGGAGGAGGAGGAATGAGATGAGGAACTGGGGGAGAGGGGACTGAGGGGGGTCAATGACAGGAATGTAAATAAAATAATAAAAATTGAAAAAAATGTTCTTATTGCTTCCACACTTTTCTCTTTTCTTGGTAAATGACAGAATAATTGACATGAGCCACGATTAAACTCAGGTCGACACTCTATCTCTGTCTCCTGAGTGTATATCCATACTTGCTAAGCCTGTGCTAGAGGGTAGCCTTTTGTTAACTCCATTTGTCTGCCGACATGCTTATGAGTTGCTGTTTTGATTTTTCTGTTACTATCTCATTGAGTTCAACAACTGGTTTGCTTCAACAAAGCCCATGTTTCATGAGTATGTTCATTTCTCATACCATCTCAGGTCCCTGAGATGTAAATTCTTCACATGAACTGTCATGCTGCTTTGAGAATGAGGCCAATGAAAATTACCCTCTCGTCTTTAAAATTGTCTATATTGTCCATCAGTGGCTCACGCTTTATCTATTAGAAAGTCTTCATAATGTTAGGCAAAGAAGCTGAAACTCCCCAAATAAATGATGGTTGCCACTCTAAGTGCTAAGAATTTCTTCTGAGGACAAATGCATTCTTTAGTAGTTGACCATGGTGGAATTCTTTGTCTTTCTCACTTTTAAGGTATAAGTATAGTCTTTGCATAATGAGACATTGTATAACGTACGGAATGTCTCATTTTTGCGATGGAAATTGGCACAGCGCCTTATCCTCCCAGCACTTTAGGTGATCAGAGGAAGCTCTGTAAGACAATTTCTGTCTCTGAGGAAGACCTCCAGAAGTGCGAGCTGCTTTAAAATGGAGAGCGGGACTGCTGGACAGCATTTTAAAATGCAGGAACAAACTTAGAAATCATTTAGTAAACATTTCAACACGTTTATGTGCATGTGGGGGAGAATAAAAATTAAAATAAGACCGGGTTCTTATTTGCTTTCATGCTGTTCACTATATGCGGCTGTTCATATAAATATGCACATCAGTAACTATCATATAGGTTTTTCTGGTGACCATAAATAGAGACCTGGGCTCTGGGGTGATGGTGATGACGATGGAGATGAATCAGTATCTTTTATATTTCTTTATAGTTTAAAAGATTCTTACAGGCTTTTGTTCATTTGAGCCCCATGATAACTTGACAAGACAAAAAAAACTTAGCAATGTTGAGAATCCATGGTTTGTCCATGATTCCAAGCTCTTAGCTGATAGACCTTGGAGAAACCAAGATTTAATCATGTTACATTTTTGGATACTTCTGAATTCCAAGATCAAAACTGAGTAGATGCTATTAGAATGTTCCTTTATTATTAAGAGGCTATTCTCAAATATAACAGAGCCTGTTTGTCCAGTTGTCAGAGTCAGACCTTTGAATCTACCAGTCACAGAAGATAGTTTGCTTCTCTTGACTTCTTAGTTCAGTCAGTAGAGCATCCTACACTGCTGTAAATAAACCAATATAAAAACCCCTAGTTTGTATTCAAGTCTGATTGATGATTATGTGTTCTTATTATGAAAATAATAAGTTAATTTCATTAATTAGTCAATAATCTCTCGACTCAGTTCTACTAATTGGAAAATGAGCTTGGAAATGGTGGTCAAAAATAAATTACACCAATACACTCATACTGTTCTGGACCTAGTTAAAAGAATTAAACATTTAAATCATTATGCTTTCTAATAAAGTACCATCCCACAATGCCCTTAGAGAAAACACCACAAGGAGAGAAATATTGTTTGGCTTTCAAACCAGTGGTATGGTGTTTTTTTAGAGGGAGATAGAAGGGGAGGGTGAAGCAGGGGAAGAGGAGAGGATGTTTAGAATTTAAAATAATCATCTACTATGACTGAGGAATAAGGTTGTTTAGCAATTAAGTTTCTGGAGAAAAATATGAAGCTCAATAACAGTGCTGTGGTTTTTTGTGAAAATATTAATGAAAATGAAGGGCATGCTTTCTTCTCTCCTATGTCAGCTGACCTGAAACAATAAAAAGTAAACATAGACATTATTCTTTCATAGTAGAATAAAGAAATAGTGAGGGCTTCACTTACTATGAAGGATGTTTCTTAATAATAGACATAGCAAGCACATTTCAAAAGCAGTGTTCAAAACCATGTGGTAGTATGTCCAGAAATGATTTTAAATTAATTTATTACTAAAGCTCTCTTAGAAAATTCAGCTCCTGTATTTGTAGTCTGAATTTAAGAAGTCTCCTCTGTCGTCTTAGAAGATGGCTAAAGAGTTCAAGAGCTATTTTCTTCCTTTATTCCAACTTGTCCTATTTCGGATACCAATGCAGTCAGCATGTGAAGGGTTAATGTTGTCAACACCATATCATGCAGTCCTTGATTTCAAGCATATCTTTAAACATTCTTTTCTTTTTTTCATCTCTTCCTCAAAAATCTTCTGGAAATAGTTCTCTGTCTCTTTGTCTCTCTGTCTCTGTCTCTCTCTGTGTCTGTCTCTCTCTCTCCTTCTCCACCCCCCCTTTTCTCTTATTCTTTCAACTGTACTATTTTATTGTCTGTCCAATTGGAGTTGGCATGCATATCTGTATCTAATGCCTTTCATTGTATATTATAGCTCTAGATAATTCTATTCTACCCTGTCTCTTGGCTTGAAAGGCAATTTATTGCTAATGACTCATAAATATATAACAGTTTTGACCTGTTCTAACCCTTGATACCCAATATTCATAGTCAACTGCCAACCTGATATTGTAGTTTGCATATCTGATGAAGTTACCAAACTTAACATGATAATGACAGAATTACTCATTTCCATCTTCCCAATTTTAGTATTCCTCAAAAAAAAATCTAAAGCCAACTTTTATTTTTGTTGTTGATTCCACAATTCACTCACATTTACCTTATTGGTTAGGTCTCCAAAATACATATTTAATCTATTGACTTCTTTTTGAATGTCATAGATTCTACCTTAGCCTATTCTAAGATCATCTCCTGCCTGAATTTTATAGAAACATCTTCAGTGCTTTCCATATACTCCCGTTTTTTCCTACAGTCAGCTTCTCAGACCCCACAATCCACATTCTTCTGCTTTTGTGTGGCCAAACTTTTCTTGGGAAGATATGATATAAGTCTACATACCCCAGAAAGGAAATTCACCACAGATCAAAGTACAGATATCTTCCAAAGTCCAAGTTAGTGAACAATGAGTTTTATTTGGGGAAACTTACGGAATAAGGGTGATGGGCTAATGTTGGGAGCTGAAATTACTCAGAGAGAACTTCACAACTGAATCCCACTCCAACTCAAAGCTGGGAATGTGGACCACATTGCACAACCTAGAGGCAGCTTAATAGGTTGGAGAGTGTCCTTCCCAGGTACCTCAGTTTGTCTAAACTTCTTCCAAGCAGCTGGAGAGGTTTCAGCTTCTTATAGGCCCATTGTCTAGTCTCAGAGTCTTTGAAGCTTTGAATACTTACTCTGGCAAGGAGGGGCCTGGTAAATATGGTTAGTTTCAGGAACTTCCTGAAGTTATTTTGTGTTGTTTACCTTCATGCTTACGGAGCTTCCTTGCAGGATGGAATATTTCAATACCAGAGAAAATTGCACTAATAATACACTACTATAGACTGGGTGAATTATAGAGAATAAAGGTTTATAGTGGCAAGTGATACTTGAGTAACCATCAAGGGACTGGATCTAGTAATGGACTTTCACTAGCAGAGTCCAGAGCTGCCATAAGACATTGGTATAACCCAGAGATAAGAAATAAATATGTATGTTCTTGTCTTTCTATCTTTTAAGAATCTAAACCCACCAACATATAATTACAGGGTTCTTCCCATGAATATGTAATCTAATCCTAACCATCTCTTAAAGGCTTCACTCTGTCTCCTAATATCTCACATCAGGGATTAAATTCTGGTATGAATGTGCGGAACAAAGCATCATCAAACTGCTGAACCACCTCTGATAACCATGGTGATGTTTGAAAATATGCACGAGAGCACAGGGCTCTCCTACTAAAAATACTCATGACTCTAAACTTTCTAAAAATAAAATATAAACTATTTTCTGTGCCCTGCTAGGCTATACCACTCAAGTCCTGCCTTTCTTTACCCTCTCACTTCAAACACCCTGATTTCCTTCAGTGATATTTTTGTGACCTGAAGTGTAATCCAAATAAACCCTTTCCTCTTCCAGTTATATTTAGCCAGAATGTTTCATCACAGCAACAGAATGAAACTAGAATAGTAGGGAAGACTACAACTGTTGTTTGCTAAACAGACATGGTCAAACTACTTCCTAAATACTTAGTTTTATACCCATTGGTTAATGATGCTTGCAGAAAGCTTGTTTTTGAAATGGCCTTCATTAATGATCACTGGTAAAGGTGGTAAGAATAAATGACCCATTGAGTACTCACCCTAAGTGAGACAGCTATGTCAGCCTCCACAAGGTTTAGAGAACATTGCGGAAGATGGGGCCAACAGAATGTAAGAGCAGGAGGGTAGAGCAGAGTGCTGTGAATGATATCTTCTAGATGTGACAAGTCTGTTGTCCTTGTCAACTGTGTCACAGAAACTATGGTTGTTTTCATAAGATGTGTACATGATAGGGTCTGTCAACATTCCATGATGGATGGTGGATGGGCTCACAAGACCTCAGTCCTTCCTGAGAAGTTGCAGGCAGTTAATGGTTGTTGAAGGAGGTGGTGTAGTTTTCTTCAGTCATACAACCACTGGTAAGCTGCCCATGTTCCAGTAAATAATGTCCCATCCATGTTCACGTAAGAAACCCCAGTAAAACTCAGTAGGTTTTCATACACAAAAAGGATATAAAAGTGAGATGGGTCCTTGGGGAAAGGACAGGCTTCAGTGGGAGAGAGGGCAGTAAGAGGGTGATGGTGGTAGGTTGAAAATAACCAAAACAATCAATACATGAGTATATAAAATTATGAAGCCGGGCCGTGGTGGCGCACTCCTTTAATCCCAGCACTCGGGAGGCAGAGGCAGGCAGATTTCTGAGTTTGAGGCCAGCCTGGTCTACAGAGTGAGTTCCAGGACAGCCAGAGCTATACAGAGAAACCCTGTCTCAAAAAAACAAAACAAAACAAAACAAAAATACAAAAAAACCCTAAAATTAAGAATAAGTAAAAATGCTGATGCCCATGCTGTATCATATACAATGTAACTCAGAATTCCTAAGACAGAACTTTGATGTTAGCATGTTCTTAAAGGCACTCTCAGATTTTGAATGGCAGCTGAATTCAAGCCATTGGTAACTATGCTTTGGGGTAGAGTGGGGAACACATTGAACTATAATCCTTTAAGGCAAGATCATCAAGACCACCCTTGGAGATTCAGCACCTGACTTGGGATGCTGATAGCAGCAACCAAAGAAGACATTCAATATGCCCTTTATGAGGAGCAGGCAAAGGATGGTCTCCAAACTAGATGTAGAAATGAAGACTATGCTTAATCCAAAGGCTTTAGAAAGACAGGTTGTTGACTGTAGGATCTGCAGAGGCATCTAGGCACAGACATGGAGGCTGGAGGAAGGAAAGATGTGGATTGATGGGACTGATGCCAAAACCACACAGACCCCTCCACTAATTGATTACGGATCAGCACCGAGACACTGGGAAAGTTGTCATCACTGTAACCAAAAGTGAGAACATCACCATCCCAGATATAAAAGAACAATAGGAGGAAACAAAATTAAAAATAATACAGCTTCTTAGGAAGTGGATGGTTTAAACGTTTGTGTTCCCTTGAAATTTACCTGGCCTGCCCTAAATGGGGCATGTTATTAGGAATTTGGAACCTTTGGAAAATAATTAGGTCTTGAGGTTATGAAGTCACTAATACCCTGATAAAGGTAGGGTACTAGTGACTTCATAAAAGTTCTTAACAAAGTCTTCAGAGAAAGCTATGTCAGGAAAGTGCTTGTCAAACAAGCATGAGGACCCAAGTTTGATTCCCAAAACAATACAGAAAGTCAAGCATGGTGGCATAAGTCTATAATCCCTACACTGGGAAGGAAGAAGCAAGCAACCAATTGGGGCAAGTCTGTCTAACCTACTTGCTAAGCTCCAGGTCAACAAAGAGACCATGTATCAATCAAAGAAGGTGCTGGATGGTGAGAAATGACACCCACAGTTGTCCTCAGCCTTTCCTACACAAGCACATGCACCCATGCCCACACATGTTAACAAGTACCAATGCACACACTAACACATACTTTCTCTCATACACAAGTATGCCTAAGTTCCTAAAGAGATCTCTTCTTTTCTACCTTGTAAAGTTTCAGCTATAAGAAAGACACCGTGGAAACAGGGTCTTACTGTAACTCAAATTGGCAGATATGTTAATTTTGAATCTTTTGTCACCAGACATGTGAAAAATAGGCTTCTGTTGTTCATCAGCCACCCAGTATGTGGCATTTTGTTACATCAGCTTGAGTAGACTAAGAAATAAAGCCTGTGGAGAAAAGAGAGGTAATAGTGCTCAAAAGAGTAAAGAAGTTGAAATCATAGGAAGGACACTGTAGAGAAGCTATAACCAAAAAAAATATAATTTAGAGAAAGGTGTTCTTAGGTTCAAAACCAAAAGAAATTAATCTTACAAGCAAATGAGTCAAAAGAATGAAATAAGGTCTGAGTATTGATGGTGGCCCACAACTCAATGGTTGGTCTTTATTCTCAAGCAGTAGGAGATTGAGAGATGCATAAAGGATGAACAAAGCACATATCTGAACTTGTCTATGAGAGCCATTTTCAGAGAAGACTCACCAAGAGGACAAGACCCACCCAGATATGGGCAAGGCCATCCATAGGCTGGGGTGCAGATGCAGGGAAAGGTAAAGAGAAAGCCTTGGAGCTCGTAGCATGCTCTCTGTGTGACCTGGCCATTGCTCTGCTCAGCTCTGCTCTTCCCACCAGGATGGAATGAGCCCATGATCACAAAGAGATCTTTCTTCCCCTGAGTTAGTTTACACTGGTGCTTGGTTGCAGTGATGGGAAGTCTAAGATGCATAACTGGTTGAGTTGTGAGGGGAGGCGAAATCTGTCTACAGAAGACTGTTAAGCACATTTTCAGCAATCAAATCCAAATTAAGAGAAATGATGGTACATCTTAACTGTCCAATTACAATCAATGAGTGTGCTCTGGATCTGAAACACAGTGCTCACTGCTGTGAAAGTACTGAGTGGTGGAAGCATCATCTACGTTGCTATAGCAAGTATATGGTTTAAAACACAGTGTTCTGATTGTTCTGACATATGTTGGTGACGTTGTAGGTCACTGATTACTTTCAGTAAATGTCAAAATGCTACAATGTCCCGAAGGTCCAAATGTAATAAAAATGATGTCATCTATTGCCTTTAAAACTGCCTCCAAATATGCGATATTTATTTTCTTTGATGCAACAAGTTTTGAGCATATTTTAAAATGCACTTTAAATATTTCATAAATTGCTTTCTGTGTAATTCTCTAACAAATATACACTCTTGGGCAAAAAGGAAATAAGGCTAGGAAGACTGGAAGATTAGGCTATGATAAAATAGCATTAGACAAGAGAAACATGCCCAAATCCTTGCTCATTTACCTCTGTCTTCTGAGATTTAGTTCAGACTAGACTGGAAGTTACTATACAACTCATACTTACCTCAAACTAACAGCCATCCTCCTGCTTCAGCCTACAGAATACAGGGATTATAGACCCGATTACCATCCCTTACCCAATTTCCATCCGTTGTATTCTTAACCTCTTGACTGGTGTCGATTTTGTAATCTTTTTTTTTGATTTTGATAATATTTTGGTAATCTATAAAGAAATGTATTATACGTGTAGACCTTAGAATCTATAATAGTTCAAACCCATTCCAAGCTCATCTATTTTATCTTAGTAACCAGACTCAAGTAAGTATGCTTGTCTAGTGGGACTTTTTCTCTCATACTGATTAGGGACTAAAGTTCTTTTAACTCAAGCTCCTGTAATGTCATCATTCAGCAAGCCCACGTAGTCGTCTATATAAATGGGGAGAGAAGAGGAAAAGGATAGTGATGTCACAGAGACTGTAAGCCTTACTCCACAATGATACCAAGCACTGCTCACCATATTCCTTCCTAAATGCAAGGTAGGCTTTGTGGAAAACAGAATTTGATAAACCATACCTCTCCTGTATTTTACACATGGGATTTTTAAAGCCGGTAATTAATTCAGCATTCTAATAGTTCTGCTGAGTTGAGATATCGTGAAGCTGGCTGCTAAGGGAGATCACTGCCTGATAACTAAGTCCCTTTGATTGCTTACTCTTATTTTGAAATATACTGCAAACAAATAATTCTTAGTAGAACTTCCAACCTATTGTTATGCAGCTTCTTATTGTCTGTGTGAACATGATGTACAAACACAGTCCCATAAATTCTCTAAGTGTCACATCAGGGCTGCAATTATCTGAAATGTTCTCACCTTTTTCTTGGCTCATCAATGTTTATCATGTAAGAGATGTTGTTGAAGAAGTTCTATTTAAGCAGTTCCAATAGCAACAGCAAAACATACCTCTCCCCAGGCTTGTTTTGGAGAGAGGAAATACAGCAAGAATTTTTTCAGTTGTCTAAAGGACAAGATTCAGAGTCCAGAACATAGCTGGGACTTTTGGGCATGTGACTGTATTTGTGCCATTATTAGCCCAGTGGATTTCGCTCTTCAGTCTTGTGCTGTGACATGGTAGATGCCAATTTTAATAAGGAGCAACAGAAGAGAAGCCATGCTGATATGCAAACATCTGAAGCATTCTAGTGGAGCCAAGATGATTAAATTGCTTATTATGCTGAAACTCAAAGAGAAGTTAAAAAAGAAGCAAAAAATTGTTCCCCAAAGCAGTACTTATTCCCTGCAGGTGGAATATACATCCTGAGTGTGTTCTCTAACAGTAGAAACTGCTTGGATTTCTTTCCTGGTAGGTCAGCAGTTTACAGAGTTTGAATGGAGGGACCCAAGGCTGCTCCCCTGGGGTCAAAAATTCACAATTATTCCCCTTTTAAAATGCAGCTATTTGTATGTATTTAATTTGTCAAGATGAAATGAAGTGAAAGAAAAATGGAATTTGCAATAAAAATCATTTGGTCTGTCTGGGGAGCCTTTATTTTCAGAGAATTTTAGTCTCTTAAGAGCCTTAAATTTCATTGCTTTTTCTTCTGCCAGAGTGCTTCAGACTTGGAGGCTGGAAAAAGAAATGGTGTGTTCTCACCCTTTGACCTAATAGGCACTTTGGCCATAAAATTAATATATTAGTGTTGTGAAGACTTATCAAGGATACTAAGAGGGAACTAGAATGAGCTATATTGAATTTCCAGTTTGCGGTAGAACTCATGGTTTGTTTTCTTTTGATTTTATGAAGATTCACTTGTTATTTCTCAATCCTTGGCATTTCATTGAGATTCAGAAAAAATGCAATACACTTCTGCTTATTTCCAAATCCACCTTTCCATGACATTGTTAGCAGTCTTTCAGGTTGTCCCCATTTTCAAAAAAATTTCATTTGCCAGCTAGAAAAAAAATTTATTTATGATTTAACACATTTTCTAAGAGCCAAGAACTTGGAGAGATGCTTAGCTGATGTTTGCTAGTGTACAGCGTCTTATGGGACTTGCGGTTAGAATCTTGCCCAGTGGCATAGTTACCTGAAGAATTAACTGTTGCTGAAACATGGGATTTTAAGATGGTGTATTTACATGACTGACAAGTGGGTCTGGCCATTGACAGAATGCTACAGCAACCCTTAAACTAGACATTTCTGTAGGCCAGATAGAGTGACTGTCATCTCCAAGTGAGTCATGCCAGAATAGAGCCTTGAAGTCATGTGTTGCCACTTTTGGTGATATTTAGAACGAGTCTGAAAAAAATAGTCTTTACACTACTTAAAGTCATAGGAGCCAAGATGTGAGACTCAGCAGAGAGCACTTCAAAGCTGGTTATCTTCTGTGCTCAAAGTCAATTGCAGCAAAATTAGTAAGGACTAGAGAAGTACCATAATTCAGAATAGGAAGACCCAATATTTTAAAATCTCAATTAAACCCCTCCCATACACACAGACACACAGACAGACATGCAGACACACACAGAAACACAAATACACAGACACAGACCTCCCACCACTCCAATTAAATGAAAAGTAGTTATGTCTCAAGGATTTTGACCAATTTTAGTTACATTGTTTTGTGTTGTTTGTATTTTTTAGTTTATAATAAACAGAATAGACACTTGAGGGCACTTCAGTTTTGAATAAGAAAAATAAGTAAGTGGACATTTGTCTTATTAGCTAAGCAGGCAAAATGTTGTGCTAAAATTTGTTGAATCATCTGCTGAGAATGGGAAGTGATAACAGAATCTGGTTTAGTGTTTGCTTTTGGAGATCTCTCATTATTTTCTTTTATTGATTATTTTCTTTATTTACATTTCAAATGTTATCCCCCTTCCTGGTTTCCCTCCAAAAACCCCCTATCCCATCCCCCGTGCTTCTATAAGGGTGCTCTCCCACTTCTCACTCCCGCCTCACTGCCCTACCATTCCCCTATGCTGGGGCATCTAGCCTGCACAGGACCAAGGACCTCCTCTCCCATTGATGCCTGACAAGGCCATCCTCTGCTACATATGCAGCTGGGGCCATGGGTCCCTCCATGTGTATTCTTTGGTTAGTGGTTTAGTCCCTGGGAGCTCTGGGGGGTCTGGTTGGTTGATATTGCTGGTCTTCCTATGGGGTTGCAAACCCCTTCAGCTCCTTCAGTCCTTTCTCTAACTCCTCCATTGGGGTCCCCATGCTCAGTCCGATGGTTGCCTGCAAGCATCCACATCTGTATTTGTCAGACTCTGGCAGAGCCTCTCAGGAGACAGTTATATCAGACTCCTGTCAGCAAACACTTCTTGGCATCAGCAATAGTGTCTGGATTTGGTGTCTGCATATGGGATGGATCCCCAGGTGGGACAGTCTCTGGATGGCCTTTCCTTCAGTCTCTACTCCACTCTTTGTCCCTGTATTTCCGTTAGACATTTAAACATAACATTTTTGTTATCGTCTGAGTCACATCCACACCAGAATTCCTATTTGAAAACCTACCACTCAGTCCCTCAGACTGTCACATTTGAAAGTAGGTTCTTCATAAGAACTTAAACAAAGATTGTTAACAAACCTGTCCAATATGGCTTAAATCATATAAGAAACTGGACAAAACAATACAAATAAGGGAGAGGGGCCTGGGACAGACTTATCTTTATAACTCTTGGGATGTACAAACATGACAGCATGAATGGTGAGCTCACACATTACTATTGCTTAAGCTTCCTGACTTGTTATAACAGTCTCAATCCCAGTAGCTGCATGTGCTTAAACTAGCTTTCCTTCTCTGTTTTGTTAAGAGATCCTTAGACCTCTTTTGGAGCCTATCACACAGAAAACCTCCTGTAAATAATAAATTGTGTGTGTGCGTGTGTGTGTGTGTGTGTGTGTGTGTGTGTGTGTGTGTGTGTAAGTGGGCAAGGAGTGAGAAATAGTGTCAACTTTTGAATCAAAAGATGGGTGGGAAGGTCTCTCCCACCTCTGAGGGAACCATGAAGGTGTATTTAAACATCTACTTGTTTAGAGAGGTAATATGACGCAGTGGCTAGTAACTAGTCTTGGGGTCACGTGGCTGGCGGAGTCTTGGGGTCACGTGGCTGGCGTAAAATCCTCCACTATTTGTTAAACTCACGAATTCAGTCAGTTCACTAATCTTCAGAGTTTTCTAGATCTGCGAATGGGGACAATAATGAAAGTTATGGTTTTTAAAATACTGAGAAAGTACCAAACATATAGCCAGGACTTTATATTTTAATGAGTAACAAATGAGACATTTTAATTAAGAGACTGAATAAAAGGACTATTCTATAAATGTTTGTATTTTCAAACCCACTTGAAGAGATGTTTATGTGATACCTTATGTGCTTTAATATATAATAGAGGCTGTGATATTTTTAAAAGAAGGGTCAGAAGAAAACATAAATATTTTCATTCATACAGTTCCAGTATACCAGAGAACTGCATTGTTTTATAACAGGAACTAAGAGACACTTTCAAGGCGGGCAGACAGTGGTATTCTGGGATTGTTTGGAATAGCAACTAGCTTTACATTCCTTAATAAAAGGAAGGCTCTCTTGAAACATAGCAATATGTTGCTGTTTGAAATCAATTGTTGTAAGGGCAGCAGTGTAGAATAAGAATTAATTGTATAAATACTGCTGCAGAGTTAAACGTAGCCTGATAGTTGGTGTTGACCTTGACTAGTAGGGCTGCAAACATGTTGTAATTAAAATAAGTATTTAAGATATGAGGTGTATTTTTGTTCCCCATTGTCAAGATGGTGTAAGTGCAGCAGTATAATTCAGAAACCTCCAGTTTCTGCAAAAATGTGTGAATATATGGAATCAAAAGTCACCTATACTCCTAATTGTGAGAAGTTCATAATGAGAAACTGTCAAAGAATAAATGGCAGGATTTTTCTACAGATTTTTAAAAAGCCTAATTGACAAGTTCATCATAACAAAGTTAAAATGAATAAACAGACTAAAAATAAGGATTTGTATATTAGGAAACCAAGGTTGCTATCCTCAGAAAATAAACGTTTGCTCATCACTCAAAATAATTGATACATAATTGAAAAATTAATTAAAAATATAATAAAAACACAATCAAGCATTTGATACATTCTCACACATAAAATAACTATTTTCCTAGATATATTTGATGGAATGTTTACTAATAAAAATGAAAAAATGTTGAAATAACAATGAAATGTGACATTTTTACAACCTAAATATTAAATTAAATATTAAAATTAATAATTAAGATGAGTATACATATCTTGAGAAGTAAGTTTTGGCATATGTGCATTTAAGAATGTATATAACTATCCAGTGTTTTTAGAGACTGGTTTTTAACTCTATTGATTTTACTTTATATTTATATTTATATTTATATTTATATTTATATTTATATTTATATTTATATTTATATTTATATTTATATTTATATTTATATTTATATTTATATTTATATTTATATTTATATTTATATTTATATTTATATTTATATTTATATTTATATTTATATTTATATTTATATAGTCATCCTATGTAGCCATGTTACTGCATGTCTAGTTGTTCCAATATTGAAAACTGATAACACCCTGTGGTGGTTATTATTCATTGTCAACTAGACAGAATCAAGAATAACCTTGGAGATGGCCCTTTTGGTATCTCCATGTGGGGGATTATCTTGATCGTGTTAATTGAATTAGAAGGCTCATCCAATGTGGATGGCACCATTGCTGGTCTGGGATGCAGGACTGTATTAGTGAGGGAGCTGAAATTATTCACTGTGCATTCATCTTTCTGTTCCTGTTTACAGATACAAATTGGTCAGCTTCTTCAAGCTTCCACCTAACTCTACACCAAAACGGACTGCACTCAGATCTACAGGTCAGAATGGGTGTTTTCTCCTGTCTGTTGCTTTTGTCAGAGTATTTGATCCCAGCAGCAGGAAAAGATACTAAGACACGTGTCTTATTAGGCTAATGTCTAGATTAGGCTTTCCAATGAGTTATAGTGAATTCTTACAATTAAATATAATTGAGATATTAAAATCATTGAGGTGGATATATTTCCAAAATATATTATGTGTATGTCAGCGAGTGGGTGGAAGGTGGAAGGAGACTATATCATGTCATCATATAAGCACTTCTATCACCTTATTTTATCTAGGCCAGTGCTTCTCAATCTTCCTAATGCTATGACCTTTCAATACAGTTTCTTATGTTGTGCTGATCCCCAACCATAAATTTATTCCATTGCTATTTCATAACTGTAATTTTCTACTGTTATGAGTCACAGTGTAGATATCTGATATGTAATCCTCCACACTCTGCTCGAAGGTGTTGAAACCCACAGGTTGAGAAACACTGATCTAGGCTTAACTTCTATTTATACTTCAGGAAAGAAAACTTTTTCAAGGTTCATTCCTCGTATCTATTTTTCTAGTGTCATCCTACTCATGCCTGCTTCTTTAACATCTAGTTTGGGGTCTCATTTCTCCTTGGGAATCTCTCTTTTTGTAATACATTACCGTTATTACAGACTGGCCTCCACAGAGGGTATTATAGGAAAGAAACGTGGAGAACTTCACACCAAGAACAGCACTGCTAAGCTTACTGAAGTGACGCATGACTTCGAGTCAAAATAGAGAAAGGATTTTGTCCTGTGCTCATCCCATAGTGTCCTGGGTAGAGTAAGGAATGAGACCAGTGTGCTTGGTGGTGAACTGGTCTGAGGAAAAACGAAATGATCTAAGGAACCCCTGCTCGTGAAGAACTCAGCCCCTCTCTGGAGCTCTCCCTAGCTTCCCAGGTTAGTGTGGTTCCAGAAGCTCCTTCTCTTCCCTAAAACACACTTAGACTTTTGGCAAGCATGGCATTAGTAGAGGAGAGACCAACTTGGTCTGACTGATATTTGAGTTAATAGTGCCATTAAAATAGCTGTCAAAGTAAACCTGCCAGGATTCATGGTGCTATTGAAATAAAGAGAGTAATTTATTCATAATCTTATTATCCTGGGAGCGTGGATATTAGGGAGAAGATAGGGTACTGCTTAATGGTCCTTGTAACTGAGTCTATCTCTTCCTGATTCTAACACTTAGCCGTAAGAAAGAACTGGCTTTCAGATGAAACAGATGACGTGCATGCATGTTTGTGTGTGTGTGTGTGTGTGTGTGTGTGTGTGTGTGTGTGTGTGTGTGAATGCATGTGTGTTCATGTGCATGTGGGTATATGTGGAGGTCAGAGGCCAAATTTTTACTTTATTCCTCAGGATTCCATCCTCTTTGGTCTTCTTATATTTTAATTTATTATTTTGTCAACTGAACTAGCATGGCTAGGAAGCAAGCTCTAGGGATCTACTTGTCTCTGCCTTCCCAGCACTGGAATAACAAATGCACACGACCCTGCCTGCCCTTTGCACATGGGTTCTAGGGATCAAGCCCAGGTCCTCATACTTGCATGGCAAGTATTTTGTAGTTAAACATTTTCTCAGTTCTCGATCTTTCTTCGTGGGGTAAATGATGTGTATATGGATGGATGTATACATATATATGTACACACACACACACACACCCTTATCTCACAGCACACAAATATCTTACGACTCTATAATTTTCCTTTAAGGTTGAGCCAACTTCCAGTCTTGGCTTTGAAATTGGATTTGATGTGACTCAGAGATGTTCAGCCTCTTTAGGGGGCACTGACAGAAAAGAAACCACAGGATAGACAATGCTGTTGAGTTGTGGTTTTCAATTCCAGAAGCTGTTTCATGATAAATATTGTATTCAGCAATATGTATTATGTATGCTTTTTGCAAAATGTCTGCAAACTAATCTCTGGCAAGCCCAGATGACAAGAAATACTTAATTCAGGGCATTGGCAGCTTGTCGACATGCTGAAACTCAGTACAGGCAGCAGCTCTCTTCCAGACAGAGATGAAAGGCTCTGCAAATGGGATAATAATAGTCCTCTGTGATGAGTGGGTTTTCATTTATCTAAGGACCTCAAAATGCTTCCCAAAGGATGTCCTATTCTTCTATGCTTAAATTTGTAAAATGGAGCAGATAGAGGTTAAGTTATTTTCTACAGTCTTCTAGTGAGCCTGATGTATGTGAGGAGCTGCCCAGGAGGAACCTAACCATATTTTGCACTCCTCTCCATAATTAAAGAAGTTATGATGGTACTTATGTTGGTCATAAATGTCAGGATGCCTGTAGGTATACATTAAGTGGGCAAGGTGACATAGGATGCTGAGGAGAAGAGTCAAAGAAAGATGGGGATGGAAATGTTTCCTTGGGCATTGAAAGAAGTGGTGTGTGTGTGTGTGTGTGTGTGTGTGTGTGTGTGTGTGTGTGTGTGTGTGTGTGTGTGCATGTGGTGTGTCTCTCTCTCTCTCTCTCTCTTTCTCTGTGTTTGCTTAAATGTTTATCAGATTTGAGTACATAACTAAAGAAAAGCCAAGAACTGAAGAGGGAAAATTCATAGATCTAGTCCTCATCTGAGGTTGCTGAGAACTACTATTTGTGAAACAAGACTAACGAGATGATTCAGTAGGCAAAAGGCCCTGAAGCCAAGCCCTGGCAACCCAAGTTTCATCTGTCGGATGCATGTGCTAGAAGGATAGAATTGATTTCTGTATATTATCCTCTCTCTCTCTCTCTCTCTCTCTCTCTCTCTCTCTCTCTCTCTCTCTC
>CM052710.1:28318751-28404178 GCA_028551405.1 Uromys caudimaculatus | reverse complement strand
TTACTTTACAATAACTGCTGGACTGAGAGTGAGGTCCCAGATGGAGGAGTTGGAGAAGGGACTGAAGGAGCTGAGGGAGTCTGCAGCCCCATGGAGGGAGCAACAGCATCAACGGGCCTGACCCCCCCTCCCATCATCCTGTGGTTTGGACCACCAACCAAAGAATACACACCTATGGACCCATGGTTCGGAGCACATAGGTGGCAAAAGATGGCCTCGTTGGCCATCAGGGAGAGGAGAGGCCCTTGGACCTGAGGGTGTTAGAGGCCCCAGTAAAGGGGAATGTCAAGGTGGTAATAGGGGCATGGGTGGGCGGGTGGGTGGGAGGTGGAATTCCCTCATAGAGGCGGGAAGGGGGAAGGGATAGGGGTTTTCCAAAGAGGAGACCTAGAAAAGGGGAAACATTGGAAATGTAAATAAAGTATCAAAAAAATAAATAAATAAATTAAAAAAAAAATACAGATGCTGATACTCACAGCCAACCATTGGACTGAGCCTGGGGACCCCAATGGAAGAGCTAGGGGAAGAAATGAAGGAGCTGAAGGGGATTGCAGCCCCATAGGAAGAGCAATATTAACTAACCAGATCCTTCAGAGCTCCCAGGGACTAAACCACCAACTAAAGAGTACACATGGAGTGACCCATGGCTCCCGCTACATATGTAGCAGAGGATGGCCTTGTCAGGCATCAATGGTAGGGGAGGCTCTTAGTCCTGTAGAGGCTTGATGCTTCAGCATAGGGGGATGCTAGAGGGGTGAGGAGGGAATAGGTGAGTGGATAGATGGGCACCCTCATAGAGACAAAGGGAAGGGGAGATAGATGGGGGATTTGCAGAGGAGAAACTGAGAAGAGGGATATCATTTGAAATGTAAACAAATAAAATGATTAATAAAAAATAAATTAAATAAATAAAGAAAGAAATGTCTGGGAAGTAGAGACAAAGAACAGGATTGGTTTCTCTCCGTTACACTATCATGCAATATTTTATTTCTACTATTGTAGTTCCACTAATTTACATTTGATCATTTAAAAATAGCTCATTCATTATGAGTATTTATTCCTTTTACTTACTTCAATAGAATTCTATAACTAGCTGTCAAAACAGCTTTTTAAGGTGGTTGTTCTAAACTCAATGCTTGACTTGACTGAGGCAGAGTCTACCTGTGTTGCTCAAATTGGTCTTGAACTCTTGGCCTTAGTGAGTGATCCTCTTGCCTCAGCTCCTGAGACACGGAATTGCAGGTGTGCACAGCCACAGCCAGCTCAAAATTCTTGTAATCCTAACACCTCTTCATGGTCGTGTTGCCATCTGTTGGTCATCTCTTCTCAATGATGTCCTGAATTTCACAGTTTGGGATTATCCGGGTATTATCTATTGTGCCCTAGGCATCTTTCATATTATGGTCAGTTATTTTAGATCCTGTCTATCTTGGTATTGCAAGCAGCACTCCATTGGCTTTCACACGTAAAAACAGCCTAGCCCAGCTCCATGGGTGATGGTTTCAATGAAGACTTAATGAGCAGCCATTGAAATGTTGTTGCTGGCCTCCTTGCTCAGCTGGTACTATTGGATTCTCAGCTGCCGAGGAGCTGAAAGGATTTCAGAGTCACTTCATTATTCCAATGGATGATGAGATCCAAGCTCATAAAGAGACTTCTTGGGATCTGGGGTGCCAGGGTCCTCATGCTGCTGCCTCTGGACTGTCCTATTCTCCAGGTGAGGGAGAGGAACACCAGGCTGACAGGGAAGAAAGATGGTTCCAGAGCTGCTTCTCCATAGCAGATGTCCTATCCATTCCTGTTGGTAATGTCCCTTTACAGCATCTCCTTCCGTGAACATTGAGTTTCTTCTTGTTGTTAGTTTTTAAAGTAGACTTAGGTTGTGCTTGTAGGAAAGTTTTCTTTTGTCATATTCATTGCTATGAACTTCCTTCTTAGAGTTACTTGTTTGGGAAGTAATCTGCAGAGATGACTCTCAGTGGTTTAGGTCATTGACTGTTTTTCCAGGCATACAGGTTTGATATTTGACAAACACATGACAGCTTACCCATGACTCTGGTTCCAGGTGTACTGATGCTTTCTTCTGGCCTCCATGAGCATCATAAACAAATATATATGTAAACAAAACACCCATATACATTAAACAAAGCAACAGAGAGACTGACAGAATTGCTTTCGATGCGTGACATCAGTTTAGTATGATCTCCTTCAATTTTTCGTTTATGTCAAGATTCTTTTCTTTAATATTTCTCATTTTGCTTCTTGGTTAATTGGGAATGTGTTGAGTTGCAAATACTTGTGATTTTTCTATTCAGTTCCTTCCTGCTTTATCGGTTCCTGAGTTTACTTAATTATGATTGAACAATACATGATATTTCAATTGTTTTCAATTTGTCAATTTTTTTAGGCCTAATATATTCTTTATTCTAAAGAACATTCTCCATGAGTTTGGATGGAGGGGGGATTCTACTGCTGCTGTGTAGAATGTCTCCCTGGGTGGGTTCATTTCCTCCATACTGTTGGTCATGTCTGCCTGCTTATTCACTTGGCTTTCTGCTTTATGACATGGACTCTAAACAATAAATTCTGAAGTCCTCTACTATTATTGGATTGCTGTCTAGTGTTTCCTCTAATTTGTTAATATTTGCTTTACATACATTTATACATAGTGATTACATGTAAATTTGCAATAGTTCTTTACTTCTCATAAATTAAGCCCATATTCTTATATAATGATGTATATGACAGCAGTTTATAACTTAAAACCTGTTTTGTGACCTATACAGGCCACTTCAGTGCCTTTCATTTGCATAGAAGGGTTTTTTATAGCCTTTCACTTTTAATCTATGTATCCTGAAAACTAAAGAGAGATTCTCATAGGCAATGCATAGACTGACCTTGTTGTTTTAAAATCAGCTCAGCTACTATGTCTCTTGGTTACATAATTTGATCTTTTAACACTAAAAGTAGTTGCTGGTAGTCAAAAACTTACCATCTCTCTATGTTAGTCTTGTGTTCTAAATGATTTGTTACTACTGACACCTTTTTGTCCTTGCTTGCTACTTTTTTTGGAGACTTAGTGATAGGTATTTTTGTATTTTATTACAGCCTCTCTCTCTTCCCTCCCTTCCCTCCAAACCCTTCCATGTTCCCATCTTCACTTTCCTTTAAATTCATGGCTTTCCTTATCATCAATTACTATTGTTTGTATAGATGTATTTGTATATACACATATATTTTCAAAAATAACATGTTGAGTCCTTATAAGGTGACTTATATGCATGCTTTCAGGTATGACCGTTTGGCACTAGAGAACCAACTGCTGTGCTCTACCTCTTCCACTCCCAGCTTTATTCAGTTGCTTGTAGTAGTTTGTGTAAGTCTGAGACCTCTTGAATTTTTCCACATGCAGTTTGACGTGGTTATTGGTATCGTTCTTCTTTAGTTCATGTTTTGGGGGTCATGTTGATGAGGTTGTAGGGATAGGTGTTCTGAGGAGACAGACTTTCTCAGCAGACTCCTGGTCCTCTACTGACTCTTACAAGTTTATATCCTCTACTGCACAATATTCCCTGAGCTTAGGTATGGGAACGTTTTGTCGGTATAACTATTGGAACTGGACTCCACAACTCTGCATTTGATTGGTTATGGTTTTTTTGTAGTGGTCTCTGTCTGTTGCAAAGAGATGTGTCCTTGGTAAAGGATGAAGACTACACTTATGTGTGGGTATAAAGACAAACGTTTACAGATTATTGTTAGGGATTATGCTGGCTTAGTGATTAGTGGTTGCATATTTATTCTCTTGTACTTACCATGAATTTGCTAGCACTGATTAGTTAGTTAGGCTTCTAATACCAGGCATGGCGTTGCTTTGTTGAGCAGATACTAAGTCCAATTGGAGAAGAGTTGGTTACTGGTAGGCAAGGTATGTGTGCCACTACTGCACACATAGGATAATTGTCCCATGATGGCCACTGGTGTAGTTCATAGACATCATAGCTGACTGAGACTGTTGGTCTCACGTTCTCCTTTGGAAGCTTGCATGGTGCATTCTGTTAGCATGATAGCTAGTCCTTAGGCAGGTGGCATTCAGATATGTTCTAGATCAGGGGCCTCTGAGCCCTGTTTCTGATGTGCCTGGTGTCTTCAGCAATAGGTACTCCTTACTTTTTTTATGGTAAGGTTTTCATTTTTCGTCTTTATTTTTTTATTGTTTGAGAATTTAATGCATGAAGATAAAATGTCTTGATACCATCTACCCCTACTTCCTTCCTTCCAACTCCTCCCATACCTCTCTGCTAATTGTGCAAATTCCTCTCCCAAATTCCTGTACTCATTTGTAAACCCACTGAGACCATTTAGTGCTGCCTATACAAGCGCTGGTATAGAACCATCCACCAGAACATAGGTAGCCTGTTATGGGTTATATCCTAAGAAAATTGATGCTCTCCACACCACTATTAGTGCTAAGAGTTACTCAGTTAGAGCTAGGGATTCATGGGTACTTTCACATCTATACTAATTTCTTTCACAAAAGTGTTAGCACAGATTTCCACTAGACACTGCCTGCCCTTACATATGCATGTAAACATGTGACACACATGCTTGCTTCCTGTTAGAAAGGGCACTTGGTGACCCAGGAGCAGCTTGGCAGTGACTATGGAACTGATATGCATTGATACTCAGAGGGTATTGGTGCTTTTTCCCTCTTTCTTTCTTTCTTTCTTTCTTTCTTTCTTTCTTTCTTTCTTTCTTTCTTTCTTCCTTCCTTCCTTCCTTCCTTCCTTCCTTCCTTCTTTCTCTCCTTCTTTTCCTCCTCCTCTTTCTCTTCTTCCTCCTCCTCCCCCTCCTCCTCCCCCTCCTCCTCCCCCTCCTCCTCCTCTTTCTCTTCTTCCTCCTCCTCCCCCTCCTCCTCCCCCTCCTCCTTCCCCTCCTCCTCCTCCTCCTCCTCCTCCTCCTCCTCCTCCTCCTCCTCCTCCTCTTCCTCTTCCTCCTCCTCTTTCGTACTGGCTTTAGTTGTTTATGGTGAATCCCAGGCTACAGAAAATATACACACTCAGCATTAGAGTGTCTGCAACTGAATACAAAGTAGAGTTGGAGCAGAATCATTTTTTGATTCTTCAAAGGCTCTACTTCTGAAGTTACCTTATATGGATACATTTGTCACAAGATGAGTATATGGGTACATTTGTCACAATATGAGAACTATGCACTATTTTTTATAATGGGCAGTTATGCCACATGTCCAGTCTTTGCCATGTTTTAGCTTCCCATGGAGATCCTGCACAGAGCATTGACACTTCTTGAAGGAAGACCTCAAAGGGACCCAAATGCAAAGCTTTATGGTCTGAAAAATGCTATGCTGTTAGCATGGAAACATGTCCAAATATTATACAGTGCATCAGAATTAAAATTTTCATTAATTTTAATGGATGAATTAATGTTTTTAAACTCTCCAAAAGACCTAGAATGAGCATATATAAAAGTGTTGATTACTTTAAGATGCATAATTGCATAATAATGTCAAATCTGAAATGTCTCAGTCATATCAGTCCTCTATAAACTTTGCATTTATAGCCCCAGAGACTCATTAACGTGAATAAAGGTTTCTCTCCATTGGCTCTTTTTAAGAACATTTGACTCACAGTATAAGTAAAGGGAAAGAATCTGGAGCGGTGAATTCATACATCACCTGGGAAGCAGTAAGAAATGGTGGGGCTTATTTTCCCTTATTTAAATCATGCCCAGTCTTTCCTAACGTGCTGTGTCACTTTAATATTTCATATTTGGGTTGGCTCAAATGTGATGACCTTCCATCAAATTTATTAAGTTTTCGGAAATCTAATATATTTTGTATATAAATTAAGTGAGATAACTATCTTTTCATATGTACTATTTTAAATTTCAGCACATATTTGTATCACTTCCGCTATTTAAGCGGGGTAATGGGACTAGTGGTGAAACAGTAGAGACATGAGAAAGCATGGCTCCTGACTTCTGTGAGTTCCCACTCTACTTTCAGAAACAATCACCAGAGATATAGTATTGCAAAAACAATACTAAGGTGATGTAGAAAGTTTCATGTGGTGGGAAGTACAAGGAATAAAGGAGCATGCCCAGTTTCAACGATGTAGTGGCATTCAAAGTGGCTACTGAAGGGGGCATGGGGATCTGATACAGTAAGAGGTCACTTAGTAACAGATAATCTATGCCATACATAAGGATTGGAGATGGAAGATTAGGATCTGTGTGCAGAAAACTAAGAGGGTTTTTTTCTTTTAGTTTGATTGAGACACAAAGTACATACAAAAGGCGAAGCTAGAATTATAGTTGGAGACCCCATTATGGAAAATTTTAATAGCCAATTTTAAAGTGTAGGCAAAATGAGTGAATGAATGAGATGTTCAAATTTAAAACATTTGAGATGAAAAGATTGCTTATTCTGGTTAGGGTCTGGAAAGATGAAATCGGGAAGTTCAGAAACAGAATGAAAACAACTGGGGTGAGCCAGAGTATCAAGAACATTCAGACATAAAACATTTATTAAATACTCACTCTTCTCAGAAGTATTTTTTTGTCTACATAGCATAGACAAAGAAGATGTTAATTTCACTTCATTTCAATGTCTGTATAATTTTTAGGGAAGGAAACAGGAAATGTATATTTGAAGTGCATGAAGACATAACTATGAGATATAGAGAAGAAGAGTTTGGGTTAGAATAACAGTAAAATAAAATAAGGGATGGAGAGATGGCTCAGCAGTTAATAATACATGCTGCTCTTGAAGATGACCAGAATTTCGTTCCCAGCATCTAGATATTGTAACTTACATTCCAGGGGATCTGATGCCTCCTTCTGGCATCCACAGAACCCACTCATATTTATCTATTTATCTATCTATCTATCTATCTATCTATCTATCTATCTATCTATCTATCTATCTATCCAAAATATCTCTCTCTCTCTCTCTCTCTCTCTCTCTCTCTCTCTCTCTCTCACACACACACACACACACACACACAAGAATAAATCTTTAAACAGTAAAACTGGAGATAGATTTCATCTATGGCAGAAAGGGCTGCTTTAGACAAGGATTCCTACAACTGGGATCGCCAATATCTTGATTACATAAGAAAAACTCCTTTACTTGGCTTATGTACATGCCTCAGACTATGGGGAATGCAGAACTATCCCTAGTTTTCCATCTAACTAGGTCTAGTTATGACTCTAAATCAGATATCTCAAAGTAAGGTCCACAGGTTGATGAATCAGCACTTCTTATAGGAACAGATTTCTGCTTCCAATGGCAAAAGACCCGCTACTATGGTAACGAGGAGGAAATCAAATAGAGAAACCGCGTGTTTTTCTATAGAGCTATGATAAAAACAACAACAAGGAAATTTTGACTAACTGAGTTTGAGAGACAGAAAGCAGAATGGAATCCTTTATAAAAGCTGAGAGACTCATACCTGAGGGGAAGGGACTGGTTTGCCTGTCTGGGTCCAGAGTGAACACCTAACCTGACACAGGAAGAGATTTTTTTTAAATTTCAGAGATGACACTAAATCATCCGGCCTCTTAAATGGCTGGGTATTGGGATGAGTTGTTATCTGGACACAACCAGAGTCAGCCTGAAGTTGTAGAGCACAGCTCTTTCCGCCATCTCCCTGGAGAATATACACAGGAGAAGCAGAGCAGGAACTTGTTGCCTACACTGGCAGTTTTCATCATCATCAGAGGGGTACCTGAGCCTTTTAGTTTTGAATTCAAAGTGAAACTCCCAAAGCCCACTCCTGTTTAAAATGATTCAAGAGGTGGTCCTTAAAAGATGCTGGAGGTTGGGCCACTAACATGAAGTCAGCATAATTAAAATGACAGGACAAAGGTGGCAGGGGGGCCAGGTAGGTAAGGCGCTTGCTTTGCAAGTCTGATGACCCACGTTTTACTCCCAAACCCATATAAAGGTGGAAGAAAACTGACTGCATGATGTTTTTCTTCTGACCTCTACATAAACAGCACAACTCAAGCGAGCCCACGTCACACACACACACACACACACACACACACAGAGAGAGAGAGAGAGAGAGAGAGAGAGAGAGAGAGAGAGAGAGAGAGAGAGGTAGACAGAGACAGACAGACACACATATACTTGCACACACTACAAAATAATAAGGTTTAAAAAAATCATATTCCAGCTTAAGCTAAATTCCCAAGAGTAAATGTTCAGCCTACTGCCTTAGCACAGAGAAAGAGTTCCACTTTCTTTTCTTTATTTTTTTAAGATTTATTATTTTATGTATGTGAGTACACTGTAGCTGTCTTCAGACACACACCAGAAGAGGGCATTGGATCCCATCACAGATGTCTGTGAGCCACCATATGCTTTCTGGGAATTCAACTCAAGACCTCTGGAAGAACGGTCAGTGCTTTTAACCACTGAGCCATCTCTCCAGCCCGAGTTGCACTTTTTGAAAACAGAATATTATCATACTTTAGCCTTCATTGCCTCTTCACATACAGTGTCCAGAACATAATACAAAAACATGACAAGATAAATAAAAAACCCTGGAATAGTGCCTGGATGCCACAAAGACTAGTGTATTAGTCAGGGTTCTCTAGAGTCGCAGAATTTATGGAATGTTTTATATGTTAAGGGAATTTATTGGAATGACTTACAATTTGCAGTCCAACTAACCCAACAATGGGCAGCTGTGAATGGGAAGTTCAAGAATCTAGTAGTTGCTCAGTCCCACGAGGCTAGTTGTTTCAGCTGCTCTTCTGTATAAGCTGGAATCTCGAAGAAGTGGACCCCAACAGATGTGCTGGGAAGTAAGTGCAAGCAGGTGGAAAAAAAGGATACTTCCTTCTTCAAACGTCCTTATGTAGGCTTCCAACAGAAGGTATGGCCAGATTAATGGGATGTACCACCACAACTTTACCTAAGCTTATCTTTACTTGGAACTTGATCTGTCCCACACTGATCTTGAACTCAGAGATCTGTTTGCCTCTGTCTTCTGGGATAAAAAGCATGTACCATCTTGCCTAAACTTTTCATGGCCACTATGCCTCAAGATCTAGATCAAAAGCATGTATTCTCCCATGTCATGATTCAGATCAAAAATCTCTGTCTTCTAGCCTCATGATCTGGATCATAGGCGTGCCCTTTATTTCTGGATTGTAGTTCATTCCAGATGTAGTCAAGTTAACAACCAGGAATAGCTATTACAATTAGCCAAATGTGACTGTGTGCAAGTATAGCTTGGAAGAGATTCCTGAGATGGAGGGATAACACAGGACAGAAAGGAAGAAAGGTATCAGAGAAGATGAAAGCTGGATGTGGTGGTTTGAATGTGCTTGGCCCAGGGAGTGGCAGGATTAGGCGGTGTGGCCTTGTTGGAGGAAGTGTGTCATTGTGGTCATGGGTTTGAAGACTCTCCTCCTGGCTGCCTGAGAATGCCAGTCTTCTGGTTACCTTCAGAAGAAAATGTAGAACTTTCTAAGTAGATTTTGGTCATGGTGCTCTGTCACAGCAATTGAAATTCTAACAACGACGGAAAGAATATTGCAGTAGTTTGAGAAGGCTTTCCTAATAATATCTTTCTTCTGTGTTGGGTATACAGCTCAGTGATGGGGCAACTACTTAGCATTGCACAAGGCCCTGGGTTCAATCATAAGCATAAAATATAGCCTTTCTTATAAAAAAGTTTAGGGCTTCTCAAATAATAGTGGTATCTTCGCCTATGCTTGAAAGATTAGCAGATTTCAACAAAAAGTCATCATTCCTTGAGGTTAATTGTATATCAAGCATTAAATTTTAGCCAGAAAACTTAAAGAGATAAGCTGCAAGGAATAGAAAATTAGACAGAAGCTTGTTGATAACCTGAAGGGAAAAGTCCGTTTAAAGGAGCAGTGACTATTTCTTTATTTCCCTGTTTAAACAGCTGTTCTGCCTAATCTGTGTTCATTTTTCTTACTATTCTATACCTGACCTCTCCTTTGAAGGCATTCTGGGAGGAGAATGTCAGTGTTTACCTACCTGCTGTGCCACCATCTGCCTAAGTAGTGCATGGATACACACAAATTATATTTCCTTTGTGTGACTTTGAATGACAGAAGCATAACCAAGGCTTCATAGACATAGAATGAGCTGATATTATCTCCTTAGTGCAAGAATGAACGATAACACCATCTTACATCTGGACAGCTTGTGCTGGGAACATGTGCTTTCAAACATTTCCAAGCAGAAACAGATTTTCGGAATCTCCTGAGGTTTCTCAAAACATTGCTTTTTTTCTTTTGGTTTTACGTGCTTGGTTCTTTTAGTATTAGTTTTCTCTACTAAATGACAGGATATATGGTAGAAGAACAATGGTTTTGGGTGTGATATGGGCTGGATATATTAATCATCAGGTCAAAGAAGAGTATGCTTGCAATCTTTGCATTCTGTTGGTAATTTGGAATTAAAAGCCTTGTTTGGAAACAACTTGAGCTCTCTTGGATTTATATTATTGTTCTAATGGCTTGTTTACCTTCCAGGTGGAAATGAGAACTAAGATATATAAAATATCCCTGATAGGATGTTTTCAAATATTCCTCTAGTAAGTTGTATTGCTTGACAATCAGAGGTTTTAGATATCAGTTTCTTAGAATAGAGGGGAATTTACATCTTAGATTATTTAAAACAGAAATCTTACAAAGCTGATGTTCTACCACAAAGTTGTAGGTACTCTGGTCAAAGAAATGTCTAAACTATGGGCCTAGGAGATAATACAGTTGGTAAAGTGTTGTGAAAGCAAAAGAAGCTAAGTTTGATGCCCAGAGCCCATGTGAAAAAGCTGGGTAAAGTGGCATGTGCTTGCATTCTCAACAGTGAGGAAATATAAAGAAGCAGAGACCCGGAGCTTGCTGGTCAGCTAGTCCATCCTTGTTGGTGGATCCCAGACTAGTGAGAGTCCATGTCTCAAAAAATAAGGTAGACAGTGTCTGAGGAACAATGTTGACATTGGCCTCCACATGTGCTGGTACATATAAGTATGTGTACCTCCTCTACATGTACTGTACACACACATAAACACATGCATATCCACAAGGAATATATTAGCATGGTTCATGGCAGTATCTCCAAGACAATCTGATATTATAATTTGTGGCACAGGTAAATTTTGGGTCTAGAACATGGAGTATTTCTTATACTATGTCAGGAAATGTACATTTCCTCTTCTTGAAGAAGACAAAAATCGTCAGAGATGTTTTCATTGGTATTATTATTTGCATATGTTGGACATTATGTTCCTGAGGATTGACCCATATGATAAAAGTAGCTCATTGACATAAATCCTCAAAGTCCCTCCAGTCTAAACATCTATTTGTATAATGTCCAACACAAATACCACCGTGCTTAATTTCTATTACTGCATAAGATACTATACCACAACTCAAGTGGCTCAACCTGAGAAGTATTTATTGTCATACAGATTCCAAGTCAGAAATTCAGCAGTGGTGAGAAATTGCCACTCACGGTCCATTCATAGGATTACATGTCACTATGCTGCCTAGGGCATCTGTTCCTTGAAGCTAAGATTGAGACTGGAGGGTTTTCTTTAAGACTGAAAATTTAGAGCAAAACCCAGAAAAATCTAACAATGAAAAACCTCACCAAATGAGCACATGATGATAGAAAGAGAGAGCATGAGTTTAAAAATAACCTGGTCCAATTATTTGCTATTCTAGAGAAACTTCATTTATAGTGATGTAGGTCTGTTGACAACCAAAGAATGAAAAGAGAGAAGCTAGACACTAACCAAAGGAAGCTGAGTGAGTACTGATGTGATTCAAATCAGGCACAGGGCAAAGGAAATTACTGGGCAAAGAGAAGCATCACATAATGGTAAAAGTTGAATCCACAGGAATGAGTCACCTCAATTTATTTATATACACAGGATAGGGCTTCAAAATTCATGAAGCCAAAATGATAACAGGAAAGGAGAAACAGGCAAATCCAAACTTACAGTTGAGAACTCCAACACTTCTGCCTCAGTAATTGATGGAAACACTAAACAGAAAATCAGAATAGTTATAGATGAACTTGACAATCCCATCAACCAATCAGATCAATCTGCATCTGTCGTTGATAGTATAGAGAATCACTCAGTACTCTCCGAATACATACTCTTTTCATATGTGCCCAAAGCATTGAGGACAATTGATCACAATTGTAAAAGAGAAATTATATAAGACTGGAATAAATATCAGCAGGATAACAGAAAATCTCTAACCATTAGGAAATGAATATGTGTGCTTCCAGATTGCCAAGGAGTCTCAGGAACACTCAAGACAGGTTAATTCAGAAGTGCTGAACTGGGTCTAAGCTTTGCTTTTCTTACAGGATCCCAGTGGCTGCTGTGGGGCTAGTGGCCAATGATAAGGGGCTACATTTTGAAAACTACTTAGATAGAATGTTTAAAATGCAGCGTTTCTACCTGGCTATATTTACATTGTTCAGACAGTTACTTTCACAGCCAAATAATTTCCCCTTGAAGTTTGATGGGGCCTTTTGATCATGAATTCTATACTTGTATATAAAAGTTTAGTTTTTTATAAAGCTTAAATACGTTTATATTCCCATGAACTTTTGGCCAAGCATGCTGCATGCTCCTTTGCAAGGCAACCTAGCTACTTAATATATTTGTAATCTGTTCAGTCTCTCAAGAATAGGTTTTAATGTTATCTGAAGAATATAAATGAATTGCAGTATGTAGACCATGCAATATTGACCATTACTTGCTATGTTTGAATTCAAAAGACTTCTGGTATTTTTTTCTCTACTATAAACTGCAAGCACAGTTATGATAACTTTCCTGTTTGCTCATTTCTTGTGATTGATATAAGTTTGCAATATGCATTTTTGACTAACCCAAGTCTATCTTCAAACTCTGCCATATTGTGCCTCTCCATCTGCATACCCTAAATGGGAAGGAAGACATGGCTAATCTATGCTTTCTCATGAAGATCATTACTTCCCCTCACTTCTTTGGTTTCTAGCCCCTTCCCTTGAATGCCTAGACTTGGCATAACAGTTAATTTATAATTTGCCTCCCATTTGTTTCTTTACTGCATTTCTTTAAGCATTTGAAAGTGTGCATCCAAATCTTAAAGGGAATTGTTTGATTCTTCAGATCACACTTCACACTTGCACTGATTCAGCAGGAGGGTTTCCAGGTTACTGACCAGGTTTTATTCTTGGCCTGAGTGACAGTTGCTTAGATGTGATCACATTGTAATAATTCATTTGTAAATGTGCACTACCCTACATGAATCATACATTGTAACTTCAAAAAGTTTATAAAGAAAACGTTTTTGAATACAGCAACAACCCACAAGACTGTTTGAACTTATAATATAGAGTATTTAGTGCCTCCTGGAGCTTTGGTAAACATTTTTTTAGGTTTTTCTCTGTTTGTTTGCCTGATCTCTCACTTCTCTCCCCCTCTCTCTCTGATTCACATGCTAGGCAAGTGCTCTATTACTGCACTATATACCTAGTGCTTTTTATTTTAAGACCGTGGTGCTACTTAATTTTTGTCAACCTGACATAAATTAGAGTTATCTGACAAGAGGGAACCCCATTTGAAGGATTGCCTCTGTCAGATTGGCCTGTGGGAATTTTTCTTTTATTGCTACTTGATGTAGAAAGGCATGGACCACTGGGGACCATGCCATCACTAAGCAAGAGGGGCTGGGCTGTATAAGGAAAAGCAGCTGATCAACACAATAAGCCACTTTTTTCATAGTTCCTGCCTCTGCTCCTGCTTAAGTTCCTGCCCTGACTCACCTCAATGACAAATTCATGAAGGTGCTCCCACTGAATAGACCCTTTCCTCCCTGAGTTGATTTCTTCAGTGTTCTATCACAGCAGTGGGAAGTAACTACAGCAATTGCACAGGCTGGCCTTGGTCTCTCTCTGTAATGCAGGAAAGCCTTGAACCTACAGTTCTCTTGTCTCAACTTTCCAAAGAGCTACAGTTCAAGGTGAGAGTCCAGACCTGAATCACTGTGTCTCTCCTTATCTCCTTCTTCCTCTTTCCACCCTACCCCCATATTTGTTTTGTTTGTTAACTGAGCATTGAACTCAGGACCTTACACATGGTAAGTGCCCTACCACTGAACTATAATCTCAACTCCATTTCTTTCTCTACATAAGGCCAAAGATCTTTATAAACCTCTTTTATTAAAGTTAGTAATGGATATTTCCAAGTCTATTTCAGACTATACTCAGCCTATCAGATTTCCAGCAATGGGAGTCTGTTCTCCCAGCTGAGTTGCCTGACTTTATTGTCTGATAATAGTCTGTCAGATCTTGAATTTCTTTCTAAGGAGCCTGAGCCTAATATATAGGGATTTAGAGTTTCTTGGTCTTGCTCTGATCGTGTGCCCCAGTTCTGAAAACTTCACACTTACTTTCTTTGGCCTCAATTTCTCTCTGACTGTGATTTGTCACCATTTCTATTCTTTGTGCTGCTGAAGCCCAGCCTGTCTCAATCTGTTCATGCTTCTCCCATGATGGGCACCATTTACCTAAACCCTAGTCTAGCAGACCCACTCTAGGTACCAACTTTCTGTGTCTGCAGGGTGATCTCTTCCTATTTGGCTTCTGTTTTCTCCATCAGGTCTCCTACAGGCATTCTTCCCTACCTGTCATGGCTTCTTACGCTAATTATTTTTATCTGTGCTCCTTACATGTTTCTGAATAGACCTGTTCTTGACATGGACGTTTGCAGCACTCTATCTCTTCCTACATCACACACTGTACAATATGCATAAACAGTGACTATAGAATGAAGGATCTCAGGGTAGATGTGTGCAAGCTTTTCCTTTACAGAGGAGAAGATGGAAACTCTATTACGTATCAGACTGGATAATATTTCAAATATTGCTTTAATGGGACAGTGTTTGAAGGATCTTTTTAGAAATAGTTTTTTTTTTTTTTTTTTTTTTTGCTGTAGAAGGCATCTAGATGCAGAGAGATAGATTTGGCTTTCCAGAGATCCATTCTTTCCAGCAATCAGAATACCTTGATCCTCAAAGCATTACAAAATTTCTCAAGACAGCAGGTAAATGTTTGTAGAGTTGCACATGGGGTCTTATTTGGAGACTTCGACTCTGAAAACCTTGCCTTGAGCTGTGGATTTCAGCAGCTGAGGCCAGTAGATACCTAAATGTCTGGATGGGAACAACCAGGGCTGAGAGGGCACCAACACTCAGCAGGTAGGGAATACAATAATTCCGAATGAGGCTAAAGAGGTGACTTATCAATTAAGATCACTGGATGTTTTTCCAGAGAACCTGGACATGATTCCCAGCACCCACATGGAGGCTCGCAATCATCTATAACTACAATTACAGGGGGATTTCTCTGCAGTTACCAGGCATGCATATGATACACAGACATACATGCAGATAGACACCCATATGCATTAATTATTATTATTATTATTATCTTTATAATTATAATAGAGTTCAAAAAATAAAATAAATCTCAGAGGAAGCCATCAAGGACTCGAAGGGCAACATACAAAGAATGTTTCCTTCTGACTTGATACTAGTTTATAACTAAGTCTCTCTTTGCCACCCTGAAGACAGACACCAGCTTTGAGAAAACCAAATAGGATAAGAAATTCCAACTTTGAAAAAGAATGATCTGAGAGCTAATCATGATCAATTCCAATAAAATAGGTTTGAAATATTTTGCATGTCAGCTTTGAAAAATAGTTTCACGGGCTTAGGTATGTGTAAGATGTGGGAGGGAGCTCACAGACAGCACCCTGGGAGACACTTGAGGAAGTGGGATCTCATGACAAAACAGGAAGCATTGAAATCTGAACAGCTCATCTGAACAGAGAGAGTGGATCTCAGAATAAGACTAGCCTGAGAGAACTGCTAACCACCTACACATTACCTGGAATACGTCTAACTAACTAACTAACTAACTAACTAACTAACTAACTAACTAACTAACTAATTACATGTATATATGTGTTAGGCTTCAGGAGTTCACATTCACATAGATACCTGTAAAGGCAAGAAGAAGCTGTTGGATCCCCAGAAACTGTGGTTTTAGTCCCACCAGAGCCACTTGAAGTGGGTGCTGGAAACTAAACCCGAGTCCTTTGCAAGAGCACTTAGTGTGTCATCTTGGAATGATTGTTTCAGATTCATGAACAACTGCATAACTCAGATGCCCTAAACTCAATGGGGATCATTTCCTGCCAGTTCAAAAGAATAGTTAAGATAAAAAAAAAAAAAAAAAAGTTGATATGGGGGTGGGGGTGACTTGATAGGTCTCATTCCTGCAATGGTATCTGGCCATGGCAAGTTTCTCTCCAGAGAACTTCTCTTCTGCCAGGTCCCAAGTCTTTCACATCCAGATTGAGCCATATGGTTCCACTTCAAGACATGTTTCTGACTGCAACGCAATGTGCCTATTTCAACTTCCAATTATCCATCCGTTTTTCTCTTTTAATTGAGCTGTCTGTCAGTAAATACAGATTTAAAAAATATCAAGGTTGGACCATTCTAATAAAAGCTTTTGTCCAGTCTCACTGATGGCAGTTTGGCAGGATGTGGTGATGACTGTGTTGTGTGCAAGGCACTATCTGTGGACTGTCCCCGGATGATGTTTTACCCCTGGCTTCGAACTGCAGGGATTCTGAAACAGAGCTGCTCACATAACTCATACCATGCCACAGCCGTTGCCTTTCCAGGAGACTGGCATAATTTGATGAAGACTTATTAAAACAAAAGGCTTAAAATAATTACAGAGTTGTACCATATGCCATCCCACCTTGGAGAAATTTGCCTCCTCTGGTCTGGTATCTGAAAAGAGTGTAGACTGTGAAGCCAGAAAAATCTGGAAAACTTCCAACTTCTGTCTCCCTTTAACAGTGTGGTCTCAGAAAAATTACTTCATGTTTATGAGCCATAGAATTATAATCTCAATATAAAATTACCTTCTGTGGATGTCACCATGGGTTAGATGTACCTAAGTTAAGGCGCCTGCTCCCAGGATGCGTTTTTTTCCCTAGGACACTGCAGTGTTCTTTGGACCTTTTCTTGGTTTCAGATGCTGTTGCTGACCACATACACCTCCTCTTCAGCTTCACTTCTTCTTTATTTTGTGGGTTGTTTGTCTGTTTAGATATGGTGTTAATAAGGGCAGAGTCTTACTCTAGCATGACAATATTTTCATTCTTTAAGTTGACTTTTGATAGACAAAATGATGGGAGCCCTCTTCCCAAATGTATCACACATAAACTCTGAAACCCAAAAATGAATGCTATATACAGACGACAACATCTGGATCATTAAACATCTACCTTGAAAATAAGGAGAGAATCTTGGAATAGGTGAGTAGGCTCAACATAATTGCCAGGATCCTTAAACATAAAGAAGACTGAGGTCAGAATCAGAGATCAAGTTAAAGAAGCTGCACTGTTGATTTTGAAGATGAACGGGGCCATGCTCAACAGAACGCATGTGATTTCTAGGCACCGTAGTAGGGAAAATAGTGAAATGATTATCATATTTCTTGGATCATCTGCTGCTTTTCTATAGGTACACAGTGAGGGACATGGCATGAAGGATACATACTCACAGTGAATAATTCAAGAAGGTAAAATAAAAGGAGTATTTGCAAATAAAAGAGCGACAGGAGGGAAGTCTGATGAGGCAGAGCCTGAAGGGTCCTCCTGGGGGATGAAGTTTCCTCTCTAGGTACTGAAGGAGGCAGCAGAGGGACTGCAGGGGATGGGACTGGCTACTGGAATATAGAAGGAGACAAGGAAAGAGGGGGAATCAGAGAGAACATGGCAAACCTGGAGGAAGGCGCTCAGGCTTAGTGAGTGACTGATACATCTTCAGGGGTTTCCTGGGAGAACTGAGTTAATTGAGTGATGAGTCTAGGTTGTGGCCACCCGGCAGACAGGGATGGAGGAAAGTAGATCAGCTTCATTTTTCTTCCTGTTCCAGCCCCTTTTGGGGCTTCTACTGACCTAACTGCCAGAAAGTAGAGAGCAGAGAATCCAGTCTGTGCCTGGGGAGAATGCTGCTTGGACAATAGTGAAGAGCAAGTCTAGAGGAGCAAGCAGAAAGGACCTAGTATATAGTAGGCACTCAGTTAAGCCATGCTTCAACAAATTAGTGAATTTGTGTAGGAATGACTGGCAATGAAACTCATTTATAGATAGTTTAAAACAGAGAAATAATGATTTTTTTACCAGAAAGTTCAGATTCTAGCTCTGTATGAGACGCTCAAATAAACAAATAATTAAGTCTACATTGGTGGATGTATTATTATCTGGCATGACTGAGTAGAATGTAGATAATGGATGCAAAAATATCAAGTTGCATCAATTGACAATTTTGATAGTATCATTATTCTAAAGGTAAATTACTGGATTCAACAAACATTAGTTGAATCCTGGTTTTGGCTATGCACTGAGATATGTACAAAGTTTATCAAATAAGTAACTCAGATACATCACTTTGTGTATATGTGATTATTATATGTTTATATGATACTCTATACAGTCTATGTGCATGCATGTTGTATGTATACATCATACTCTGTACAATGTGTGTGTATGTTTATGTGTACATGATACTGTGTGTATGTTCATGTATGTTGCATGTGTACATGATACTCAGTACTGTGTGTGTGTGTGTGTGTGTGTGTGTGTGTGTGTGTGTGCATGTGTGCATGCACAACACATGTACCTATGCATGGTAGAAGCTAGAGGTCAAGGTTGCAGGCCTTCCTCACCCACTCTCTATCTTTTCTTTTGAGACAGGTCTCTCCGTGCATAATTTTCGAGGGTATCTTTGTTAAAGATTGCCCAATTCTTTGTGCACTTTTAAAAGATCAGTGGAGGATTTATAGTAAGGTTAATCTCCATTCACAACTTGACTGGACTTGATTGACCAAGGAGATTGTGTGACATATTTCTGTGTGTGTGTGTCTGTGGGGACATTTCCAGATGAATTAACTGAGAGCAAAATAGGCACCCTGAATCTGGGTAGCATGATCCATGAGCTGTGGCTTTTTTTTTTTATTGGATATTTTATTTATTTACATTTCAAATGTTACTCCCTTTCTTGGTTTTCCCCCAGAAAACCCCCTTATCCCATAACCCTTCTCCCTGCTTCTATGAGGGTTCTCCCTCACCCACCCACTCATTCCCAACTCCCGGCTCTGGCATTCCCCTACACTGGGGCATCAAGTCTTCACAGGACCAAGGGCCTCTCCTCCCATTCATGACTGACAAGACCATCCTCAGCTACATATGTGGCTGGAGCTATGGGTCCCTCCATGTGTACTCTTTGGTTGGTGGTTTAGTCCCTGAGAGCTCTGGTGGGTCTGGTTGGTTGATATTGCTGTTCTTTCTACGGGGTTGCAAACCCCTTTAGCTCCTTCAGTCCTTTCTCTAACTCCTCCATTGGGGACCTTGTGCTCAGTCCAATGGTTGGTTGTGAGCATCCACCTCTGTATTAGTCAGGCTCTGGCAGAGCCTCTCAGAAAACAGCTATACCAGGCTCCTGTCAGCAAGCCCTTCTTGGCATCCACAATAGTGTCTGGGTTTGGTGTCTGTATATGGGATGGATCCCCAGGTGGGGCAGTCTCTGGATGGCCTTTCCTTCAGTCTCTACTCCACACTTTGTCTCTGTATTTCCTCCAGTGAGTATTTTGTTCCCCCTTCAAAGATGGACTGAAGCAACCACACTTTGCTCTTCCTTCTTCTTGAGCTTCATGTTGTCTGTAAATTGAATCTTGGATATTAAGAGCTTTCAGTAGACATTAGCCCAAGAGCTGTGGCTTTAATAGAATAAAAAGGGGAAAAGAAGAAATTGAGCAGGATGCTGCCACTTTTCTTTCTTTTCTTTGTGTCCCTCTGTGATGTGGACTTCGATGCTCTGTCACGCTCTTGGCTATGATGGTCTGGGCCCTGTGAATGGAGTGCAAATAAATGTTAGGACCTTTGGTCGTAGTGATAAGGAAAAGTAACTGAAGCCCCATAATTTCCATAGATTTCAATATGTCTCATACTCTAGGAGAGATAAAAATAGATAGGCAGGTAGATAGGTAGGTAGGTAGATTGATAGATGATAGAGAGATGGAGAGGCAAAGATAGATGGTAGATAGATAGATAGGTGGATGGATGGATGGATGGATGGATGGATGGATGGATGGATAGATAGGGAGATAGGAAGATAGATAAGGAGATAGAGATAGGAAGGGAGAGATAAATAAATAGATGGAGAGGCAAAGATAGATACATGGTAGATAGACAGATCAGATAGATAGATAGATAGATAGATAGATAGATAGATAGATAGATAGATGGATAGATAGATAGGCAGAGGTAGACACAGGCACGATACATATGAATAGAGATAGAAAGAAACAGATGGGGGAGAGAGGGTGGCTTGTATAGCTCCACATTTAATTCTATTTGAATTTGAATTTCTAAGTGGCCGTTCAGAAACCATAGCTTTGAACCTGCAGGAGCATGAATGTGAAACCATATGAATCTGGAAAAAAATCAAAGAGTGGTCCTTGCATTCCTAAAGCAGTCCAGTAAAGTCAGATGAAGTCTGATTTGTGAAGTCCATCTGGCTCTCCTCTGCATGCTGCCTGTGATTCCGTTCAGGTGTACCATGCACCTGAGTGGTAACAGCAGCACTAATTGCTTGTTTTCTGCCAATCTTCCTGATTCCTCTGGGCCTTTGAAGAAAATAAAATTCATATCCCTCTCAGGAATAAAATCCATCTGGTTTGAGGAAAATGACATTATCTCTCGGCAGACTTAAGTTTTTAAACTATAACTGTTGTGAAACTCATGCACAATACCTGTAGCCAGCTCCCAGAGGAAGTAGACACTTTATGCAAGTAAACTTTTATTTTTGCCATTGTTTCTGGTTGTGTCCTGCACAGAGAACGACTAGACTTTGGTGAGTCAGTTCTATGAATAAAATATATCATTTGTTTCTGAATTAGTTGGAAAGAATGTCAAATCGCCACAAAATAAATGAGTGCTTGGTTTGGGGAGATGGATCAGTTGGCAAGATGCTATGACATGTAAGCTTCAGGGCTTGACCCACATAAAGAAGCGTGGCATGGCAGTATCAACCTGTAACCTCAGAACCAGGGGGTACAGAAGGTAAGTACCCTGGAGATCTTTGGGTCTGCCAGTCTAGCCAAGTCAATGAGAAACCTTACCTCAAAAATGAAGATAGAGAATGACAGACGAGGACACCTGATGCCAAATTCTGGATTTTACATGCATGTACACATGAACACACACAAGAACATGCAATAACATACATAAATACATACACACACAAACACACACACACACAGAGAGAGAGAGAGAGAGAGAGAGAGAGAGAGAGAGAGAGAGAGTCACTAGAATCAATTGAACAGCTTCTTCAACATACAGATGGTTCATCCCAGACTTTCTGGAGGTGAGGATGACTGAAGCTTGGTGGTATCATGGCCATTTTATCCCTATTCTCTATTATGTTCATCTGATGTTCTGGAATTTTCTCTGGTATCTACATCTGTGGTGACATTCAGTCCTCCTAACAGTCATGTGAAGAAGGTGAATAATTTGTCTAGAATTTTATTAGCCTTTTTTTCTAGTTCTCTTATCCTCTGGTTTCACTTCTCTCATTCGTCTTCCATGCTACTGGGAAGGTAATTTACCCAACATTTATATTTATCATTACTCTCCATGCTTAGTTATTTCCCCAAATGACCTGTATTATATTTAGCATGGATGTCACCTTCTTCATAAGGTGAAAAAAGTCCTATGAGCATGCCTGTTCTAATCTTCTGTTCCCTCCCCAATTCATAGACAGTTTCAACAACAGCTCCTTCGTCCTGTGTTCGACATAATTTCCTTATACACCCATTCTGCAATGTCTCCCTCCCGGCCGCTGTGCCTTGGGAATCTTTCCTAATACTTCCCTTCAATGCATGGCTGAGCCAAGCAGGCAGACTCTGAGGTTTCTTTATTTCTGTTTCCCATTTAATGCTAGACATGTTTTATTGATATCTGCTACTCTATCATATTTTAATTTCTTGAAAGGCAGAAAGAGTGCTATTTAATTTTCATATCCTCCAGGCTGAGGTCAGAATCAGAAATATGAATGGATGGGTAGGCAAAGGAATTCTTCTTCATGCTATAAAGTAGATGTGGTAGCCATTTCTATGTATCTTTCCCCATATCCCACTGAGGTGGTCACTGAGATGGTGAGATCGGATTGCGAGCTCCACACAGTTCAAGTCACTGGCTAAATATTGAGTAAATAGTTAGACTTTTTGCATTTGTTGTTTTAGTTTTGGGTCAGGTGTTTGGTGCTGAATGGGCACCCTTGGGCTTAATGTTGCTGGCACCCTGTCATGTTGCCAGGGGAAGTTCTTTGCATCTGGAGTACTGTTAGACAGCTATCATTGTTTTAACAGGACATAAGGTTGATGCTATCTGGCTGACAAGCATAGGACCAATGCATCTTACTACTAGTCTACTGCTTATATTTATAAAGCAAAGTACAAACTTTAATATTATTTCATTTTAATCATAGAAAGAGCAGAACAGAATTGTTCAGAGGCCAATGTTGATTGTCTACCCTTAAGACAAAATGCTAGAAGGTATAGTATTTTATTATAGTTTGTATATAGTTTGTGGATAGATTATTGAACGATTACCCATGTGAGTTAGTCAAGGTCTTGTTGCAACTCTCAGAAGGAATGAGCTCCCTCTAGTAGAAATCAGCAAAGGGTGTTGTTAGAAAGAGGGTTCTGAATTTTAGTGTGTAATATGACTATAGATTCTATATTTTAACAAACTATTAGGTGGTGATAATGTTACTTGGATCCACGTTGGTTGAGGAGAAAGGATCCAGGTAATGGCAAAGGAATGTAAAAAAAAGTTACAAAAGCCAAAGAAGCTAACCACAAACCAATGCATAGGGCTTATTAGTGTCAAAAGTGACCAAAATCTGTGATTTAGGATTTATAATAGTTTCTTTGACTTAGGAGAGAGGAAAGGAGGGAAGGATGGAGGGAGGGAAGAAATAAGGGAGGGAGAGAGGAAGAGTAAGAAGAGAGAGGGAAAGGGAAAAGGAGAGGGAGAGGGAGAGGGAGAGGGAGAGGGAGAGGGAGAGGGAGAGGGAGAGGGAGAGGGAGAGGGAGAGGGAGAGGGAGATTTTCCTGTATGTTGAAGTGGAGCTGAGTTAATTTGCATGACTGGTAGCAGTGTTTAGACCCCAAAGAGAACTGACATCTCAGGAACCACACTTTCGGTTCACCTGAAAGGGCACTTCTCACTGTTCCTCCTTTTGGAAGGCAAGCACTTCTCTGTGCACTCTCAAAGGAAAGATCCTGTAAAGAGACACAGCAATGTGACAAGCTGTGCAGGTTTTCCACCAAGCACAGGAAGAGGGAAGGCCAGACAAGGGGGTTTAGAGAGGAAGCAAAAGTTAATAGAAATTACCAATATAATTGATAGATAAGCTGGGAACCATTCCATGAGCTTTCTTATGCTCCAAACAGAAAAGCTCCACTAGGGTTTTCTTTCCTGCAGGGATTTGAAGTAGAAAGGTCAGAAGTGACCTTAGCTAAAGTAGGATGATTGCGTTTTGCCTCTGGGAATATGAACATAAAATAAAATGTAATCAATTTGCTTTGATGTTGTGTTGTTTAAAATGTACCAGGCAGAGAAAAGAAGGCAAGCTATGTAAGGAGGGCCGCTTGGAAGGCAGAAGACAGACTGGCAATGGTCAGCTTCCCAGTGTGCTTGAAACAATCAAGAATGGACCTATTGACTTAGGGCTTTGTTTTGAAGGATGATTTTGCCTTATGGAATTAGAATGGCCTATGCTTGAACTCAGAGGACATTTGTTGGTTTTTAATTCGCTGGAGACAATGACTAAAGCCAGTGCTTCACAGTGGTTTATTTCCCAAGAAAGGTACCTGGAACAATGTATCAGTCCCTCTGTTATTGCTGCACGTATCATCCATTATAGAAGTTTGAAGATTAAAGTTCTTCTCAGTTGACTCTGGCATAAATTATTTAATCAGAAACTTTCCAGTTTTCAAATATACAGATACCATCTACCTTTATTTTTCAGTAACTGCTTAGAATTTTCTCTACTCCCATGATTAATTGATCTCTGGGGAACATTGGAAGTGAACTAACTGAAGCTATAAGGTTTGAGCCTCATTTTCTCTAAGAAAGAACCAATTAAAATTGTATCTTTTGATGCTTAGTTCTATCCGCTTAACAATTTTATTTATATTTATTTATTTTGAGACAAGGCCACGTGATTTTCGACCTGGCCTTGAATGTCTAACATAGCTGAGGATGATCTCGAACTTCTGATCTTTCTTCTTTATCTCTCCAGTGTTGGAATTATAGGTGGGACCCACCAGTGATGGGGATGGAACCTGGGGATCAGTTCATAGGAGGCAGGAAGTCTCCAAACTGAGCTACACCTTTAGCCAAACCTCATGTATTTTCTAAAGAGAAATCACTTACATAAAAATTTATATTGATTATAAAAAGAACCATCACCATCATGTTGCTATCATTTATAAAATTATTTCTATAGCTTACTAAAAACTTGTATTATGAGGGTAAAGCTGTATTTCCCACTAAGCCAAATATAATCTCCTTCCATCTCACCCCTCTTCCTTCCGGCTCCTTCTCTTTCTGACCTCTTCAACACGACTCTATTGTTCATAAGAACTAAGCATACCCAGTGGTTCTTGTTGTTTTTTCTATATCTCATTTATTTATGCACCATTTGAGCAGTAACTGTGTAGGCTATATGACTAAATTTGTCAATAATTAATTTTATTTTATTAAGGTAGCAATATGATTCTGTTCCTCTATTACATTCCTTTTAACAAATGCAGAAAGTTCTTGTTCAATTTTTTCTCTGTCCAACAATACCTTTGGTACTTAAAGGTTGGGATACATTCAGAAATGAGAGGTGTCAGATACTGCACTAATGTCATATGACATATACTTAGAAAAAAAAAGTAATGGTTCTGATGTCACAATATCTGAATAATCTTCTGGGATCATCCTTCTGCACACACCCTATTGTTGATGAAAAATATTACTGTGCAGTGTCCAATTCTACAGTCTTTGGGGCATTTCCTGCCGCATTCAACCTTCCCAGTTATCTCAGATTCCTTTGTACTAAATTCTGAGTCATGTCTTGAGCTCTAGAAATCTGAGGGCTATAGACTGAATTGTGTTTCTCCAACTTTTATACATTTATGCTCCAGTTTTCTTTTTGTTTTTTTTAAAAAGACTTATTTATTAATTTTATGTATGTGAGTACACTGTCGCTGTCTTCAGAAACACCAGAAGAGAGCATTGGTTGTGAGCCACCATGTGGGTACTGTGGATTGAACTCAGGACCTCTAGAAGAGCAGTCAGTGCTCGTAACCACTGAGCCATCTCTCCAGCCTGATGCTCCAGTTGTCAATGTGTATATATTTGAAGACAGGATCTGTAGGGGTTACATAGAGCAAAGGAAGGGCATGAAGGTAAGACTGTGTTCTGATAGGTCTGGTGCTCTCATAAAAAGAGGTCAGGATCTCTCACCAGCTTTTGTTTTTTTGAATCTTGTCCTACACAAGAAGGCTTAATGAAGGTGGAGCCCCAAAGCAGATGGCTCCCAGCAGGCACAGAGATCTCACCAGAAACCATATTTAATCAGAATCTTGTTCTTGGACATTGTATCTTGAGAAACACCAGACCATAAATCTCTGTTATATAAACCATGCAGCGCCAGTGGGTGTTTTGTTAGGATCATCAGAGCAATCATGAATTATGTTCCTTCTGTTTCAGAAACAAGCAACCAGGAGAAGGCATTTCCTCATGGAAGTCATATTGCTTCACTGAGACAAGGGTTGGCATTTTAAAAGGTCAGTGGTTATAAGGATGAAGTCTTGGTACTCCATACAGCAGCAGATTGATTGGCAGTCAATTCTGCTCTCTACCAGCAAGGACTACAGTAGTACCAGAATTTTCATGGAAGTCATCATGGGGTAGCAGGATAATATAGCTAAAACTCTACCCATCATTCCTGTTGGCTTAATGATGAATTAGACTCTCTAGCCTACCCAATATCTTGTAAAGAACTTTAACACCTCCATTTTTCTCATCAAGTATCGTCAATTTTGTTTCCTGTCATTCTCAGATATGTGCTACAAGATCTAAGACAGCAAATTTATTCCACCAAGGACGGAAGATTCAAGATTTTGGTCACTAAAGGACTCTAGCAATTGTAGACACTTTGTACCCTCCAGAGATGTTTCCTGTATAGTTATATACTGAAAATAAATACCAATGCAAAATAAACATGGATGATGTTCATAAAATAAGTATGACATATTTGTGCATATGTTGACATTTGAGTGTTTTAAATATATTCTATCATGTAACTTTCCCTAAACCGTTCTGAATTAAATAGCATAAACTATTAAAACCATTTGTAAATGGTGAATGAGAAGTAAGGAAGGGTTCAAGAGAGTAAGTGGTAGATCTGAAATACCTCAACGCTCTAGTTGTAAGAGTAATAGACCTCATGCATGTGTATTACACTGCTTGATCATGCAGTTCCTCCCTTTCCTGGCACACACTTTTATCAAGCCCACAGAGCTTCTAGAAATCAGCAATGATTTTTACATTCCTTTTAATTTCTGTGTTGAGGATAAAATTCAGGGTCTTGCAGATGCTAGGCAAGCATCTGAGACAGATCACTACCAACTTGGGTTTTTCATGCCGTCTTAGGGCATGTATCCTCAACTGGCCTCAAACTCCTAGTGATCATCCTTCTGCCTCCATGTCCTGAATGCTGGATGACTGGGGTGTTCAGCCACACCCCACTCATTTTTGTCATTTCATTCCACCTTGATTGCTCCAAACTTGGCAAACATCACAACTTCTGAGGATTTCCCCCATTTAAACTTTGATGCTGCTGACATTGCTTGCTGTTATCCTCATCCCCCTTTACTTCATTAATTAGCAGATGTGTATTTAGTGTCTTCTCATCTTTTGCAGATGTTATTTATAGCTCTCTGTGACACATTTTCGAGAACCAAAGTTATTTCCAAAGTAACTCCTTGATGCCTTATGTTTGGGAGGGTTAGTCTTTTTAACTTTTAAGTCTGACAGCACTGATTACTGGTTGCTTTGCTAGTATATAGCATTCTAATGGCCAAATCTTGAATAAATAGAATGTATATTGCATTGAATCATTGATCGTTCTCCTGCATGATAGGAGAATGGATGTATGCCCTTGGGAATTGAAGAAATTACGTTAAGGCAAAGCTCAGACAAGGTATTTGCTTGACGTCTTTCTCACTGTCCACTCCAATCAATCATGTCTTTTTGACTCTATCAACTGAGAATGTTTCTGTCAGTTGTGGTCCTTGTAGGAAAATAAGCAACACTTGGAAAAGAGCAATTTTACAATTTAGAGATGGTATATTGGACACCGTAGGATATGGCAGTGCAAAGGGCTCTGAGAAGAGAGAGTCCTGGGCCAAAGTGGTCTCTGGCAGAAGGATGCAAAAGGTATGTTTTCTTTCCCTCCATCCCACTTTTCTTTTTCTTTTTTTTTTTTTTTGATACTTTATTTACATTTAAAATGTTTTCCCCTTTCCAGGTCTCCCCTTTCAATCATTCCCTTGGCTTCACCATTATAACATATTCTGATTGCTTCTGCCATATTCGTCATTGCTTGCATCTCTATCCTGGTTTCTTTCAGTGCATGTCTAACAAGACTACTTGCTTCTGCTCTAGTTTTCTGAACAGTTTTTCTGTTCTCAGCATTAGAAACAGCATTCTAGCTGAATGTCCAATCAAGCCATTCCTCTGCTGAACTCCTACTTTCATGCTGAATACAAATGTACTGGCTGGTTTTGTATGTCCACTTGACACAAGCTGGAGTTATCACGGAGAAAGGAGCTTCAGGTGAGAAAATGCCTCCATGAGATCCAGCTGTAAGGCATTTTCTCAATTAGTGATTAAGGGGGGAGGGCCCCTTGCGGATGGTACCATCCTTGGGCTGGTAGTCTTGGGGTCTATAAGAAAGCCAGCTGAGCAAGCCAGGGGAAGCAAGCCAGTAAGTAACATCCCTTCATGGCGCCTGCATCAGCTCCTGCTTCCTGACCCGCTTGAGTTCCAGTCCTGACTTCCTTTGATGATGAACAGCAATGTAGAAGTGTAAGCTGAATAAACCCTTTTCTCCCAACTTGCTTCCTGGTCATGATGTTTGTGCAGGAATAGAAACCCTGACTAAGACAACAAACAACACAAATCATTATCATAGTCCTGACTTAGCTGCTCTTCCAAGCCTTCTCCTTTTACTCTTGCCCATGACTGCCTCTCTGAATTCATCTCCTTCTGCCAACATTTTTGTTTTGATTTTTTTCTCTCTTTTTTGTCCTTGTTTGGACGAGATTTTCTTTCTTTTGCTACCTGATGCTTTGCTCCAATCAAGAAAATAGAATACTAACCACAGCCATCTTTTTGATGTCTTTCCTCTCCTTCTCATTCTGATAAACAGACAGTTGTCTATGATGATAAAAAGACATGGACTCCAGTTTCCCATTTCTTTCTGCCTTTCTTACAAGGCAATACTAGATAAAGTAACAAATTAATTGATGCCCCTTTTCACAGTGGTACTCATAATGCCTTCTTACTTAGCCCTTTGAAACTGTCAATCTGTTATATCCTCAAAATAAAATGCAAAATAAATTATTGATAGTTACTAAAAATACTTGCATTTTTATTCTGTCTTTTTCATCTTCAAAAGCATGAATTTCAACAGATTTGAAACTTAAGGAACTGGTCTCTCTATATAAAGAAAATGGGGGTGGGAGGTAGCAGGAAGGAGGAGGGAGAGAGAGGTAAGACAGTAGAGCAGATGATAGATTGTAGACAGCGACACAAGATGGATTGGAACAGTTACTGGAGAAATGAAACAGAACTAAGGCTTTAGCTTAGCATTGCCGGTACAAAGAGAGAGCACTTTAGACTAACACTCTTTAATTTTAGTGTAGGTATGGTCTAAGAGCCATTTGGAATCCTGCACAGATTCTGATTATAGGGTACCCTGGATTCTGTATTTCTACCAAGCTCCCTGATAATGCTGACTACTGGTTTTAGGATCCCTCTGTGTAACCAAGGACTAAGGTCTTCTGTCACCAAAGGCTTCAGTGGCTTTAAAAGTGGAACTGGTAAATGTAACTCGAGGTTGAGCCCAAAGACCAGGTGTTTAATTCAAGAAAAATAAAATAAAACATACAGAAGATCAGGTTACTGTATACATCAGGTGTTGGTGGCAGGGACCACAAGATGATATTTGTAGGATCCTTTGAAAAGAAGTCTTGGTATCAGAAAAAGTCAGGATAGCTGAGTGGGTGAAGAATTTATATTTAATTTCACAGGTAAGTAATTTTCATTAAAAAAAATGATTTGAGGGTCAGTGACGTGACTCAGTGGGTAAAGGGACTTTTTGCCAAACCCAGGTACCTGAAATTGATTCCCAGGTCTCACATGATAGAAGGAAAGAAACAATTCGTGCAAGTTGTCCTCTGACCTCCATATTTGCCCTCCCCCAGTAAATAAACAAATGTAAGGAAATGCAATTTGTCAATCAAAATATTTGTGAAGTAAATCTCACATAACATACATATGAAATATATATTTGTTATACATGTGCATAATACATGTACATACACATATGCTTACATGTAGCAGATATGTAGTCTCATATCTGTATATAACACAATCTAGCATCAAAGCAGAGGTGGTGGTGTTGAGAAAGGGAGGCAGTCCAAGCCTGTTTCACATTTCTCTTGTTTCTGGGCCAACTGCTGGACTATACCTGCAAAACTTTAGAACTCAGAGAGTCACAAAGTAAAATCAACTACTTGGTAAAGGTTTATCAGTAGGTTAAAGTAGTGTAGCAATTCTCTCTCTTGGACCTCCAAAACCTAGCACATTTTAAATGTCTCTATTACTGTTAAAAAACCAACCTGTTTTTATTGTTTAATGACTGTGACACTTTGAGCTGAAATGAATTGAATCTAGCAATATTATTTTATAGGGACATTTTCCCTTCAGATTCCAAAGATTGCAGGAGTGTTAGAAATGATTGAAGAGCATTAGACCTTCAGATTCATTCCACAGACATTGGTGCGAACCAACACCGTGTCCTACCTGTTTTTAGAAAGGATTTCTAACTCTATTCCACTTTGTACCCAAAAGAGAGAAGGCTTCTCTTATATGTCAAACCAACATATAAACTTAGCCTAATCAGTTGCAAAGCAAAGGGATTTTAGCATGCGCTGAAAGTTATTTTTGACATTTCTATAAATAAGCTCATCATACATTTCTTCACTTCTTTTTCTTGTAATCCTTTCAGCAGTAAGAATACTTTTCAGGCTCTCCCCAGAGGTTGCTACCTTTACATACCCATCTCAAAGGCAGGGTTCAAGTGTTTTTACTGAATTTCTTTACTCTGTAATCAAAGTTTCAAGTGTAACTATCTCTTTGAAAAAAAAAACAACTGTCGCCCAGGCATTGATACAAAAACATATTTGGTTAATTTTATACATCACTAGAGGTCAACTATCAAGAACATAAATGAGAAAACCCAAATTTTGTCACAAATTTGACATGATTAAAAATAATAAGCATCAGGGCAGAATTCTTTGGTGATATCTCATGAAATGTTTCCACTGTTTTCCAGACTCTTTCATGTAAAAGAAGGAATCAAGGAAAACAAGAAATATAGTCACGGGTCCTTTGACATCTAAAATAATTTTCTGGTTTAGAGTAGAGAACATTTTTATAATGTAAACAAAATATACCTTATGTATATTAACATAAATAAAACTCTTGGTGAATTTTAAAACCAAAAAATGCAAAGAAATAAAATAGTGAAATAGATCTTACCAACTTTACTTTGTTTGCCTGTAGGTGATAACTTATTAAGAACTTGCCACATCACTGAAAATATGACAGACTCTGAGAACACACTGACAAGATTTTGTCCTATATCATGGAGCTTAAGGGAGATGAAGACAAGATGAGCTCTGTGAGAAGTGAGAAGTGTCACCCAAAAGGTACATGCATGGGATGACGTTTGACTGGTAAAGACTTGTTTGGAAATTAACTTTTACCAAGACATGAAGAAATGAAAGGTTAGAGACTCAGAAAGCAATGGAACACTCTTAGCATGTTCCCTGGAGCAGGAGAGAACTTCACTCATTTATTCCTGATATACATTGATGGGGAAAGACATTGCATAAACTAAAGGAAGCTGGGGAATGAGACAATGCTAGAAAAGTTAGCAAGAAACAGGAAACCATGCAAGTGACACAAAGAGTTATAATAGGTTTTTAAATTATAGAACATGTAGTTGACAAAGATGAAACACTTCCAATGTCTACAACATATTTGTTTTATGAGATTACAGTGTGATAGTAATAATAAAACCAACATACTCCTCATCAGTGCTGCCCACTAGGACCTGCTCATCAGATTAGCGTCTGCTACAGTTCACCCAGCATCTTTCCATTGCTCCTACCTCTCATCCTTGGATTCACCACTGTTCCCTTTGCTTCTATGAATTCCATGGTGTTAGATTCCACACTGTATCTGACCGCTCAGCATTTACGTCTCACTTATTTTGTTAGCCCAATGCCCTTCAAATTTATTTGTATCTTCACACATTACAGACTTTTCTCTTTCACAAACACGATACAGGGCTTAGTCGTGTGTATGTATATTGAAATTTCTTTTTTCCATTCATCTTTAAAGAACATTTAGAATATTTCCTCATGGCTATTGCGAATGATTCTGAAATGAGCACAGGTGTGTAGATATCTCCTTCATGCTGATTTCATTTCCCTGGGATACATATCTGGAAATGATATTGCTGAATCATAAAGGTGATGTTTTAAATTTTAAGATTATTCCATGTTGTTTGGCATAATTGCTATAATAATTTATATTTCCAATGATAGCATAATAGGGTATAAACATCTAAGCAATAGATCGGACATGGAAAGATTTATATTAAATTTATTTTCATTTTAATATGTTTGTATGTCTGTGGCTGCCACAACCTATGTGTAATGTGACAAGGTCTTCTCTTGTCTCAATATATTGACTTTTAATTAATATTTAAGTTCTTGTTTTTTCTTTTCTTTTTTAAAGACAGGTTTTCTCCGTGTAACCCTGTCTGTCCTGGAACTCGATTTGTAGACCATGGTGACCTTGAACTCACAGATATCCTTTGAACTCATGAACCTTTGTCTTGTGATTGCTGGGATTAATGGTGTGTGCCACCATGACCAGCTAAAATGTATAGCCCAGGCTGGCTTCAAACTCATGATCCTCCTGCCTCCATCTCCTTCAGCAAATACTACTGGCATGCAGCACTGCAAGTGGCTTTTGTTCTGTTTCTAAGGGCAGTTCAGTTTAAAGTCTGTCTCTTTATTCCATTGGATTTTGGTCACGCTTGGCACAGTGTGTCCCTTTCCATCCCTCTACCTTCTAAAAATTCGTGTAATTAAATTAAAATAAATCTCCTATAGGCAATTGGGTCATGGCTTTTGAAAACTCATTTTTCCAGTCTTTGCCTTTCAGTGGTTAAGTTTGTTGAATTATATTTAGTGTAATCACTGATAAGGAAGCTTTGACACTGATACTGCAGCTTTGAAATGTGCTTTTCTATGCCATTCTGTTCTATGCATTCTCTACTGTCCACCTCTTTCATATCAATGAAGTCTTTGTACTGTACATTTTGACTCACTCTCATTTCTTTTTGTATAGATATTTATAGATATTTGATTTCCCAGTGGTGAACTTGGGCATTTATATTTAATACTCTAAATGTAAAAGTACTGATTTTTTCATTGATACTAGTATGGCTTTAACATCTTAAAAATTCTGCCACATCAAGGTCATAAAATAAATTTGTCTTTTAAATAATGTAGGAAGTTAAAATAAGAGTTTCAAAACAAACTGTAATAATATTACCCTGTAGATCATAAATTTGTGGTTGAAATAATGTAGTAAATTAAAACAGGAGTTACAAACCAAATTATAATAAAAATACCTTATAGATCTATCTGTACAAATACCTTTACTGAAGTTTGTTATTCTATGAATGTCTTTGAACTGTATTTTTAAATGTCCTTTCTGTTCAGCCTCAAGGACTCATTAGTATATCTTGTAACGTTGATTCTACTAGTACGAAATTCCTCCATTTTTGCTTAACCAAGGATGTCGGAATTCCTCTTTTATTTCTTACAGATAATTTTGCCAAATACAGACTTTTTGATGCATCCTTTCTACTTCCTTTGGCCTCACTTAAAAAAAAAAAAATCACTCTCTTCTGGCCTCCATAGTCTCTAGCAAGAAATTTGATATAATTTTTATTAAGGGTTCTTCTACTCAGTCCATCATTTCCCTCTTGCTAACCTGAAATATCCCAGATTTTCATCTTTGGCACTGGAAGGCAGAATTGGCTCCGGATTTAAGTACATACGGGACCGTGGGATAGAGTATCCACCATCCCTCCCCACATGCTTATTCCATGTGGCTTCTCAGAGCATGTCTGCTGGGTTTCAGGAAGAAAGGACAAAATCTCCTACAAAGGCTGGCTTCAGAAGGTCAGAATCACCTATTTTTTGTGCTATTGAATCCTGCCTAGGGCCCTGTGCGAGCTAGGCAAGTGTTCTTCCGCTGAGCTACATTCTCAGCCCTGAGAGCACAGCATCAATTCTGCTTCATTCTCTTAGTGTATATACAGGTCCCATTGAGATCCGAGAAAGCAAGAATTAATGACATTTAAAAAAAGATTCTTCTAGACAGGGTTTCTCTGTGTGGCCCTGGCTCTGCTAGAACTCACTCTGTAGACCAGGTTGGCCTCGGACTCAGATACTCCTGCCTCTGCCTCCCAAATGCTGGGATTAAAGGCATGTGGTACCAACTCCCCAGGTGAAATAAGGACTTTTAAAAATTATATCCGTTTTTTGAGATTATCATATAATTATATAATTTTCTCCTTCCCTTTTCTTGCTCCAAACCCTCCCAGCCTGTCCTTTCTCTATTTCAAATTCACAGCCTCTGTTTTTATTAGTTGTTGTTAGAGAAACACACACATACACACACACACACACACACACACACACACACACACTCCTAAATACTTGAATACAACTTGCTTAGTCTATAGCAAAGACAACAATAGACATACTACTCCTTAAGGGAAGGAACAAGAGACACATATAGACAGGAAGAGAATCAAAGATGAGTTTCTTTGTGAAGGCTGTGTCTTAAATAGCAATGTCTTAATTACATTCTGGCTAATTTGTGTGCAATAAATGTGACTCCTGTCACCAATTAGGTGCTCTTGTGATTTGTTTAAGTAAAGTTGAAAACCAGTAATTATTTGTGGTAATACACTTTGTCTGAATTATGTTGATTCCCAATGCCTCTAAGTAGAATTGATATGTGAATGGTTAAAGTACTTTTACTACTGGCCTCTGAAATATTTTCTTTCTGACTAAAATAGCAGGTGATTAGTTCTAGGCTTGGATTCCTGATTTTATTTTTTAAATCTTAAATACCTTAGGCTAAAGGATGCATAAAACCACACTGTCTATGTGGAAGTATATTAAAGGTAAATTACAGGTATCATAACATACTCTAATCAAGAAAATGAGAGTGAGCAGAAATATGCAGAATCAGAAATAAAAAGTGAGCCCTTGACAGGTGCAGAGAATATTTTAAGCAAAGAAATGAGAGACACCCCCCCCCCGCTTTCAACACAATGCAAATACACTGGAACTAGAATGAACACATTAGTTTTAAAACAATACACAACTAGTCAAAACTGACTTTAAAACAGTAAAACAGTTTACAATGATAAGCTTAGAAAATACTGAAAAATCACTGAAGCATCTTCTAAATTTAAAAGGCGAAATAACAAGCAAAACAAAGGTCTCTCTGCGTCTCTTGCTAGTTTCCTCATAACTTTAAGGAACTGTTATTCTGATCTGATTTATAAGCCCGGAGCATGAAGAAGATGAGAGAGAACCTGGGATTTTGTCCTTTTGAGCCTGACACAGTCTTTCTAAATTTTTCTTTCTTTTCCTTGAGATTATAATTTTATAATTTTACTGCACCCTTCTTTTCTTTCTTTCTTCCAGACCCTCTCATATTCCCCTCCTTGCTCTCTTTGACATTCATGTCTTCATTTTTTAATAGTTACTATTTGCACATATGTACATGCACGCGCACATGCATCCTTAAGCACCTAAATACAACGTTCTCAGTCAGGGATAATGTTACCTGTATGTATATGTTTTTATGGCTGACTCTATATTATTGAAAAACCAATTGGTGTGCTCTTCCCTAGGGAAGCCTATTTCTTCTGCTCTCAGCATTCTGTAGTTGCCTGGAGCTCCTGTGTAGGGTTAAGGCCTTGTGGGCTTTCCTCGGTCCAGTTTAGCATGTCTCTCGTTATCTTTGTCCAGCTGATGTTTAGGAAGCCATGTGGGTGAGACTTCATGGCTGCAGCTTCTCACGTCAATAGGAGACACAATCTCCCAGCAAACTCCACGGTCCTCTGGCTTATTTAATCTTTCTGCCCCTTCTTCCCCAGTGTTCCCTGAGTCTGTGTGGTAGTTGTTTTCGTAAATGTGTTAGTTGAGACAGAAAATACATCACTCTGTTTTTTTGATTGGTTGTTGTGTTTTTTTGTAGAGGTCTTGGTTGAAAAGAGAAGTTTCCTTAGCTTGGTAGTGGTGGCACACACCTTTAATACTAGTACTGGGGAGGCAGAGGCAAAGTACATCTCTGAGTTCGAGGCCAGCCTAGTCTATAGAAGAACCCTGTCTCAAAACAACAACAACCACAGCAGAGAAAGTTAGTTAAGGAGAGGTGAGAACTATACTTATTTGTTACTATAAGGACAAATATTGAAAGTATAATTAGGTACTCTGCTGGTTTAGTAAAACAGTGGCTGTAAGTTGCTCTTCTAAGATTTATGAGCTTTTAGCTATAGGTAGTTGGCTAGGTTTCCACCATCTGGCATGAATTTCCTCTTGCTTAGCAGGTTGTAAGTTAGATTGGAAAGCAGTTGGTTACCACTGAGGTATGCATTCCACTAACTACCACAGCCTTAGAGGCTTTGTGACGTGCTATTGTCTGCACACCCTACTTGGTGTGCTTTGTTTGTTTACAGTTGGTATTTGACTTGGGCACCATTCTTAGGAGTGAATTCATTGTTGGGCTTCCTAGGCGTCCGAGCTGTGTAGGAGAGTTGGCTTCTTCCATTCTTTGGAAGCTTGCGCTATCAGCAGGTTGTATTGTGTGGTGGTGTTAAAGAGCTGGCAGTCAACAACTTGCAAATGAGAAACATAGACACTGAGAGACTCATTTAACGATGAAAGGCCTCATAGGGATTAAAGCCATTTCAGAGGTTGCAAACTGGCAGATCTAGGCAGAAGATCAATTTAGTTGAGCTTACAATGTTAACTCATTTGTTTTACCAAATGAATATTTAAAAGTTAATGATTTTGTATAAACCTTGGATTTCATGGTTTTTTTTTTTATTGTTTTTTTTTTTTTTCATTTTTTGTTTTATTTGTCCAGTACTAGATGGGACAAAGCTGGCCCTGATTTTTAACATGGTAAATGACTGTGAGGTGTTACAATAGTAATGTAATAACACTGTGACCCCATGGTGTATCATTTTCTATTGTACACATCCTTCTCGCTGGAAAGTTCTTCGGCTATTAAGATAATATGCTCACTATCTCAGCTTGTCTCTGCTGTTACAGCAGGAACAGAGAGAGGTATGGATGAGTGAGTGTGGCAGTGTTCTGATAAAACTTTATTGATGAGCACAGGTTCACATGCTATTGTCTGCATACCCTAATTGGTGTGCTTTGTGTGTCCACAATTGGTATTTGACTTTGGCCCCATTCTTATGAGAGAATCTGTCTTGTATTGGCCTCACAGAGGTGCTTACAGAATCTGAGAAGCAATAATGCAAAACAAAGCAAAATAGTAGCAGGGAGATTTGGCTCGAGTTTACTGTGAGTTTGGGCTTTCCTTAAAATCACGACACAGGAAATGAAAGCAATTATCCCTAATAACTTGAGAGAAAGGTAGACACAAGAGACCAAAATGGATAAACTTAAATTTACATATGGCTGAAGTAGAAAAATCAGATGTTTTAGGAATAGTCAACTTGCTTGTGTACATTTTATATCCATTTTAATATATACATTAGCAGCTGGTTGCTTTGTCCGACATGGCTAGAAAATAGGGTAATTTTAAAGACTTATTTTGATTTATGTGTGTAAGTGTGTGATTATATGCTCTATCTATACATATGTAAGCACCAGATGGTGTGAGTTGCACCGAGGATGCTGTAATAGGCAGTTGTAAACACCTGCCCTGGGTCCTGGGCACTGTATCTAGGCCCATTAGAAGTGTGGCAAGCATTCCTAACTGCTGAGCCATCTCTCCAGCCTCAAGTCACTTTATAAAATAGCAAACATTTTTACAGACATTTAAAGAATGATTGAACAAGAAATTTAACTTTGAAACAACTTTTTGTAGAGACAGGTTTAGGAGTCGGAGCAATGTTACTGTCCCCTGGAATGACCCCGTTTTCAAATTTAGAGTTTGAAGGGAGTCACACACCCTAATCATCCCCATGGTCAGTCTCGTTCCATTCTGACAGCGGGATAGTCTTTGAGATTTTCTTAAGTAAAAGAGAAATCGAAATTATTCCTGAAGTCCAAATGTGAATTTGGAAAAGTTTGCTGCTTCACACTTTGTGCCTTAGCCCTTCTGAGAACAGCTGGGGTGAGGTCAGCACCTGTGTATTTACAAACCTTGGCCTTTTCTCTTTGAATGTATTTGCATTGTTTTGTGATATTTCCAGGTTTGCATTGCTAATATTCTTGGTTGGGACACACACTTTTATTGCTTTTATTTTTTTCTCCAATAATATCCCACCATTCTATTGAAACTCTGGCTTTCTTCCATAGACACCGATTAACCTTAACTTTTTAGTCAGTTCTTGCTGGGTCTTTCTGTTGTGTCACTGAGGATTTTACTATTATAATCCTTACTAACCAATAGGTTGCCAGCATCTGTTTGCTGACGGTCTCCTACCATGCAGCTTTGCTTGGTCTCTGTTCTCTTTCACTCTTCTTGAAAGCCTCAAAGACTTCTGTAACTTTAATTTTTTCAATATTATTTTTAATGATGGTTCTTAAATGCTTTAACCTTCCTTGTAGCCCACCACCCACCAGAGGTAGTGGAAAAGAAAGGATATGGGGGAAGTGGACCTGTTTAGAAAGATTCTTTGGAGCAACTCTTCTCTGTGTTGTTTAGAAATCAACAATTCCGTTCACAGGTCAGCAGTGGCATCTCAATCCACTTGCAAACACCTCACGAATACGCCAGCAGTCCAGTTTGGTGGAGTTGGGTTAGCAGCAGTGATGACACAACCTAGCAGAGACAGCAAGGGCTCAGCCTTGGCTCAAGTCAGCAGGAGGAACCTAGAGGGACACCAAAAGAAGTTCTCAGCTGTGCCTCTCTCAGGGAAGCAAAGATCAGCAAAGACTCGAAACCCAAAAGCTTTGCACAGCTGGCTGTACCAGCAAGCTTAACTCTGTCTCCATCACATCATGGAGCCCTATTTATACCCTCCAAACATCACGTGTCGTCCACGTGCCTTGCCTCAGCATGTGCATCCAGTCAGCCGAGTCTGAGGAAGCCACAACACATTGCAGTTTATAACCAGAAGTTTATGGTGCATTTCTCTCTATGGCATCCAGACAAATGTTGCTCAACTACACAATGTAAGGCCAACTGATACATGTGTGTTGTTAACAAGGAATCTTTCATCAAGTCCTCTCACATGTTTGCGTTAGCAGAACATCCTCTCTCCTGTGTCTGCTTCAGCAAAACATTCCTTCATGAGTTTGTCTTAGCCTGTCACACCTTTGTCCACTTTAATGAAACATTCCTTCATGTGTTTGCCTCAGCAAAACACCATCCAACCGACTTTCCAAGGAACCCTTAAGTTTCCACTTCAGACTTCAAAATCTCTGTATTAATTAAAGCATTACTTCCTGGCATACATGGCGTACACTTATTTCGGATTTCTATAACTATCTTATGAGCTTATTTAGAAACCTCACTGTTTACATATTGTGGATCTAATGAAGTTCAACTTTATCCTAAGATGTTTTGTTTTCATTCTGGAAAAATTATCAAGAGATTTTGGGAGCTGCTGGAGACTGCTTGCAAATTCCATGTGTATTATATACAGGCTCGAGGATGGGTATTTCTCAGTTAATCTTCCAATTTGGGTCATAGGTGTTTAGGTTTTAGATGGTTACAGCTTTAACCAACGGATCGCAGCAATGTAAACTACAGATGTGTATGTGATGTGTGTGTGTGTGGTATAAAAGAGTATAATCATAAGGTCATTTGTGAAAATTAAAATCTGAAGTCTTTTTCAGTGCAACTAACCATGAATTTTGTCTAACATACCAGAGGATATTGTGGGTCATGTTAGATCACCTTTGAGCTCATCTAGAACAGGTGCATTTCAGGATCACATCCTTGTATCTAAAAGTACAAGTCATTGGTTTCCTTTCAAAATCATATTTCTGCCCCTCTGCTTTCAGACTACAAAGGTCACCATTCCCCAATATCCCATGCATTGTTCTCACCCTCACCCTTTGTGTGACATAGAGATCATTATTAGTTACAATTCCCATATGCCATTTAGGGTTCACCACGAGAAGGTGAACATTAAATGATGGGGCGGAGATGTGGACTTGGCCCGTCTTATTCCATACATATTTGTCTCTTTAATTAATACATATAGAGTCTCAGAACTTCACATGACCCTCAGAAAAGCATTTAGAGGAAAGACCAAGAGGGATCTCTAGGTAAACGGAAGGTAAACTAGAAATAACTTCCTGCTTTACAGATGTTCTTAAAAATTAGAATCATCCTCCAATTTTAACATGTAGCCGAACATCGCAATATACTCCAGAAGTATACGATTAATTTAATTATTACATGTGAATTTTAGGTTTTAAACAACAGAATTAAATGAAGTAGTTTTTTTTCTTTTTGAGTATTGTAGGTAGTGAGGATTTGGAAGATTTCAAGAGATAGACTTATCTTCAGTATTTCTTGGATTTTGTCAAGGTTAGAGAAAGTTCAGAGAAGAAGGGCTACAAGGAAGCAGGAGAGTGCTTTTGTTGGAAATTACAAGTGTACACTCCTGAGCAGATGGGGCTTCCAACACTCTCCTCAGCTTGGGTCATGTGGGCTGAGGTCATGAGGGAAGTTTTGCTTCATAGGGCAATGTCACCTAGGAAGGATTGCTCATAAACTAAGGGAGAGGGTAGGGAGCGTGGACATAAGATTTCTGGAACAGAATTTCTGTTCCTAATCTGCTTTAAAATTGGTTTGAGGGATGGGTCGTGATGTCAGTTACATGATGGATAAACTGTAAGTCTTTTTCTTTAGCATAGCAAATAAGATAAAAGGTAATGCATATTTGTCTCTATAATAGAGCATGTTGGCCCCATCTAGTTATGGCCAGGTCTTGTTCCTCAGTGAATAGTCACAAGATGTCCTGTAATGAAACTTCTTTGAATCAACTTTTACCCACCACATAGCTACCTCACTTGCCATGTTAGCTCCCCTGCCTGCCTAGGAAGAGACTTGAACTGTAGCCAAGGAAACTCTCTGTCTCTTTTTACATCCTAATGTCGAGGTATCCAATAATCTGAGGTTATGGTGGATACATATACCTTTAAAATATCTTTATGTTAATTTCTTTTCCTCACAATTTTTTCTCACACATAAAAATAAAATCTATGTTTAATGCATTTGTATTCTTTTTTTTTTTTTTCGAGACAGCGTTTCTCTGTGTAGCCCTGACTGTCCTGGAACTCATTCTGTAGACCAGGCTGGCCTCGAACTCAGAAATCCGCCTGCCTCTGCCTCCCAAGGGCTGGGATTAAAAGCGTGCACCACCACTGTCCAGCACATTTGTATTCTAGATGGTGTGGGTCCCATATCTCTGTCATTTGGTTTTCTGCATTGTCAGGTCTTCAGTCAGTTCATCAGCCTTCCAGTCAGTCACTCTCCCGGAGAACCCCCTTTGTTCTACAAGGATCGCAAGGTGGCCTTGTCGTTCAACTTGTCAACGTTGTTTTATTATTTTTATTTTGTAAAGATTTTTAAATCATGCGTACATGGGTGTATCTTTGTGTGACTTTGTACACATGCCTGTAAGTGCTGGAGAAGCCCGGAACAATGTATCTGATCTCCTGCAGCTGGTGTTACTGATGGTTGTGAGGTGGATGCTGGGAGCCTGAAGTGGGTCCTCCGGAAGAATAGCAAATCTTCTTAACCGCTGGGCCATCTCTCCAGTCCCACTTTTGCCATTTACACCACTATCTTTTGTTTACACTGCAGATTCTGTTTTTGTTGTTGTTGTTGTTGTTTATACCCTAGTAGCAGTACTGTGCCCATACATAGCAAATGAGAAAAAAAGAAAGTGAAGTCTGTTTTTCCCATTTTTATACAGGGAAAGTTGGAAGTTTTCGTCATAGTCTCAGATTTTAGAAGCAAAGACCAGGAGAAAGCCAAGACACTTAGGTGTTAATTGGGTTTTTAATGATCTATTCAACACATTCTTTCTATTTTTTACATCAGAACCTGCAGATCCTTTTCAGTGTAAAGTCACTTACACAAGAAGGGAAAAGAAGGGACTTGCAAGGTAGAATCCAAGGATATTCATGGCCCAACCCACTCATGCCTATGTTGTGGTAAACAGAAATAAACAAGGAGGAAGAGATGGAGAGAGGGCTCAGTGGTTAAGAGCCCATTGGTCTTGTAGAGGACCCGAGTTCTGTTCCCAGCACCCAGATCAGGTAGTTCATAACTGCCTGTAACTCCAGTTCCAGAGGATCTAACAATGCTTCCGGGTTTTGTGGGCACTTGTACTAACATGTATCTACTTCAATCCCCTAAACAAAATGATTTTTTTAAAAATTAAAAGTTTCAAAAATATAAAAATAAGGAAGAGGAATGTATGCACATTTTACAAGTCAGCTCTCTGACAAATTGAGTTTTTGTCTTTACTCCCCAAATATGAGCATTGCTTGTGGATTGAATTGTGTGGCCATGGGGGAATCCACAGTCGTTCATGGCATAAAGCACTATTTCTAAAAATGCTAAATTTGTGAAAACATTATGGAAGATCTGGATATTGAAAGGCTGACTTTTGTATAGATATGGAATGGTTTTAGCAATATTCACAAGTGATTGAGCTTTTCAGAATGAATTAAAACTTGATTAATATAATTACATTTTAATTTCCTTGCAAATTTTGAGTGTCAAGATATTCTTACATATCCCCCTTTAGAGGATAATCTTTTTATTAGGCAAAAGTTTACAGAACTTTTCATCAGAAACGAAGGCTTTGATTTATTTGCTCTGCTCTAAGAAAATAGATAGTTTTGTAATCTGTTTAGTTTTTCAGTAGGAAGGCAAACTGGAAAGGTAAAATTTCACTCTCCCCTGTTTGAGCCTCAACAGCCTTATCCCCATAAGTAAAGAGAGAATAAAGAATATATCCATGGTAAAATCATCACCTCTTAGTGATACAGGATGACTGCTACTTTGTCTTTTTGTTTTCAAAGTTTCTTCTTTCCCTGTATTTTGAGGCAGAGTCATATTGCCTATAACCTCTGATTTCTAAGACTAGTTAAGTGTATCAAAAGATGAACAGAATATTTGGTAATTATGTTAACTTCAAAGCAAGAAAGTTCTAGTACATGAGTATGAAATGAAGGCTTCTTGCCGAGATGACTTTAAAGCAGGAATTAATATTGATGTTTTTGGATGCAGGAGCACTGAGGATATGGATTTCAGAAAATGATGTCTGAGATGAAGGCTTGATGTTTGAAGAATATGACTGCTGCTAAGGACCACGTAAATACATTTTTAAAGTCAGCCAATTTAATGTAGATACGGTTGTTCTAGGGCTTTTGAACTGTTCATGTTTGAGAAAAGAGTATTCACATCAGGGTACCCGAGCATGACCAAGTTTAAATCCCAGCACTCTTCAAGTCACTTAAGGATACAACAGTGGTAACAGTAAGTTAGTGCCTGCCTTATAAGGTTTAGGAAAAATTGTGTGTGTGTGTGTGTGTGTGTGTGTGTGTGTGTGTGTGTGTGTGTATAATATTTTATAAATTTTAGCGAGAGCTATTTAAGATTTGCATTAGTAAAATGCTTTGAGTTGTAAGTATATCATCACCAGCTGTTAGATGTTTTAGCAGCTAAGAATAATGACAGATACGTTTTGTTTTATCAAGCCTAATTATTTTCCTGCTTCTTTCAGAGTTTTCAGCTGAAAACATTGCAGTTGAAGCCTCCTCTATGTGATCTCTGTGTTCTATCCTTCCATCTGTTTGTGAACGGCTTATCGGTTTCTTTGTCCACTTCACCTCTGGGTTATCGTTTTACTGGTTTTGTAGTTCGTTATAATTTGGAATCCTGGTCCTTCTTCCTTTGTTTGTTTTTAAAATGCCCTTCACAAACTCTGCCTTGTAACTTCTGCTTTTTAAAACAGCGTTTTCATTTGAATAGATATTTGATGTTTTAATGTAGTCAAATATATCATGTCTTACATAAAATATTATGTTCTTCCTACTAGAATCTTAAACACAGATCATCTGTCTACTAGAGGTGGCAATACCCGGATTAGGCTGGCCCCTTCCACATTGGTCACTAACCCAGAAAATGCCTCATAGACTTTCCTGCCACCAATCTGATGGAGACATTTTCTGTGTTGAAATTCCCTCTCTCAGATGACCCTGGCTTGAGCCACATCGACAAAAATGCTAATCAGGACACCATCTCATGTTACCTATTGCATGGGTACATACGTGAGTACGTATGTATATACAACCTAAGCAAAATACCTATATGCTAAAATCCTTCCACTTGTTTCCTGTTGTCTATAAGAAAACTTAAATTTTCTCAACAGTAGAGATAAGGTTTCATGATTTAATTTCTTCTTCCCTATATTTCTTGATCTCTTGTCTTTGATACCTATGTTTCACACCTTACCTGAAAAGAGCAATCCATAGGTCTTAAACTTGTCTTGCTGTTTTATAACTGCAAATCTATCTCTGTGACAGCACCTCGTCCACACTGCTCAAGCTTGCAAGGTGCACTTGGTGTATTACTGCGATTCTTTGAGGCTTGGTTTGGGTGTTTCTCTCTTCTTCATGAGACTGTGGCAACATAATGCTCTCTGTCTTTCCATTTATAATAATGCCACTGTAATTATTTTTTTGGACCTACTACCCACACACACCGCCAGGACCAACTTGGTTCAAAGTACCTTGAACCTTGTACATGCCTCTGTAAAAATCAAGTGCAACTACTTGTCAATCTTCCTTCTGGTTGGGGGCGCAGTTCTAAATCTCAATATAGTGTTTGATAGCTAAGAGATACTCATTAATATCCCTTGCATGGAATAAGAAATACACTTAAGGGATACTCATCAATATCTTAGGTATCATTTAGACACTGCTTCCTTTATTAGACACCTTATAGGAGAGCAGGAATATTTTACCTAAACCCTTTTGATGTTTACATTGGGTTAGGTTCTGTTGAGAAATAGCAATAGACAAATTTTAACTTAATATGTGAGATTAAAAAGCAAAATTTATGCACAGAACTGGTAAATCTGGCATATCCTTCGAATATTTTAAAGATTGATTTTATTGTGTGTGCATGAGTGTGTGTCTGTGTGCATGAGTGTGCATTTGTGTTTGTTGCCTACATACATGTATGTTCATTTTGCATGTGCCCACTGCCCATGGAGGTGAGCAAAAGAGCATTAGGAGTACTTAGTCCTTTGGACAGGAGATACAGATATGAGCCCTGCGTCTCACATTCTTAATTTTCAGTGTCAAAGCTTATATGATGTGTTTTTCCACTATTACAGGGATTTTTGACGAAGCTTGTTGTCTGCTACAATGACGGTGTCAGGTTGGTACTGTGTTTTGTTGTTCCTGTTTTCCTTTGTCTCGACTAAGACAGAAGAGAGGGGAAGCCAGATGTTTGGTAACGATGATCTGTGGGCCCATGTGAGGAAGCGTATGAGGATGTTATATGCAATGTCTATGCAGCAGCTAGGGACTTCTCATCTTTAACTTTCAAATTCTTCAGTATGTGAAAGGAAGGACCTCCATGTGCCCATCTCTCACATTATCTACTCTAAGATAGTCTATAATCTCAGAAGCGTTAATATCACATTGAGTTTCCTGACTGCATACATTTGTGTAGCCAGATTGGGATAGTGAAGTCTGTGCTAAGGATTCCAAAGTGAATGACCATTAAGCTGCCTTCTCCCGTGTGAAAGGGAAACAGAGATTGGGTGAGTGAAGACTGAAGCACCAGAAGCATCTTAGAACAGTCTCTAGAACATGAACATAACTCCATCAAATGATCTAGGGTTTCTAATTGTACCAAAAGTGTAATTAGATGGTGCTTTTCAAGTACTTAGCTTTGAAAACCCATCTCAAGGTCTCCTGGAGCATAAGGGAGTCTTTTAAAAAGTGGACTTGATCTTCTGAACATAAAACAAACAGCATTTACTTGAGACTAGACTTGGAAGTCTGACCTTTAAAGGCAAATTAAGTACAAAATATATTTTAAAAGACAGGCAAGTTCTCATGCTATGCTTGGTTCTCTCTGTTCCCAGTGGCAGTCTGCCTGCCTCTGGCTCTAGGCCAGTCCCATGCAGTGACCAATCGTGGTCTTCCCAGCTCTGGTTCGCTTGTCTCTGGAGCTGCTAGTTCCTTCTCAGCCATTCACCCCCTGTGGTCAGCAGTCACAGTTCCCCTCAACCCAGCAAATCAAAACTCCAGGAGCTTTTAATTAAACAGTCAGATTTATATATCATTAAATTCTTAATTCACAAGATGCCCACACAATACTTTCAGGGCCAATTGATAATGGTACAAGCTGCCCACCTAGATCAGACAAGCTATCCCAATTATTCTATCCCTATATGATACTCATAACTACCTGTGGCTATTTAAAACCACGTGGGATCAGGATCTTCTTCCTGTCCGTCCTCCATCTTGCTTCCTTCCCACTCTCTCCTGATCCACTCTTTATCTGTCTCTAAAACTCCTAGCTCTGCCTCTTTTTTCCCTGTCCAATCACAGGCCTCCTGCTACACTAATATTTAAATAGATTGGACAGGGAAAATCCTGCCACAAGTATGGGTGGAGAACAGACCATGTGTGTTTCAAGAAGCAAGTGACTTTTACTGCACTGTGGTCCAAGCATTGTTTACCTTCATGTGGGATGGAGGGAAGATGTTGATTGAAAAGAGTGTCATCTTGTAACTCAATGCCAAATTGAAAGATCCCTCTTTCCTAATATTTTCATTTGTTTGAAACACACACATAAATATAAACAAACAAACAAACAAACAATATTCAAACTTATTTTCTAAGGTGGGCTTCCTGAGAAATAGTTCTTAAAGATTCTCATCAAAGAGAAGTCTAGAGAGAGTTTAAGAAAGGTCAGCGACAAAACAGGGAAGTAAGAAGGCTGTATGCACTGGAGAGTAAATAGCTTTCATTTTTTTCCCCCATGAGGAACCCTGGAGCACAGAATGTGCCACAGTTTCTACCATAGCCTTTTGCTGGTGCCAGTTAGTATTTAACCAAGGTGTGGGTATGATTTGACTCAAGATACAATACTCCAAAATACGGATCTTTAGCTTTTGAGAAAACTACACAAGTAAGAAGGTTACTGACTGCCTCACTCCCGGGAAGCAGGCTATCCAACCGAGGAATGGATTTCCAATCCTTCCCCTGCAAGGAAGCACAACAGCCCTTACTCCCTAGACGCCATCTTGTATCTAATGCAAAAGGATGCCTGTTTTTTTCCTCTAAAAATACGAGGTCAGAGAGAAGTATCTGAATAAACTGTTTTTTCCAGTTGTTCCCTACTCAATTTATGACACAAATTTTATGATATGAAAACCACACATCCTGCATATTCTATGCCCTTGTGGGAGTGGATACCCTGAGGTCATACCTTTATGTTCAGTGATGATGCTTCTCAGATGCTTCTCAGCATCAAGCTTGCACATCCTTATTGTTTCTTGGACTCTGTTTCTGAAGGTTCCAATGTCCTATAAAGTTTGTTAAATAAATTAGTGTGGCTTTTCCTGTCTCTCTGTCATTGTTATTGAAGAAGCCTTTGTCATGGACCTAGTGGTGAGTGAGGAAAAAATGAAGGTCATCTGCAGAGTGAACCATAAAGACAGTCCCTTTCGGACTAAGGTAATTCTACAAAGAACGGAGGGATCAAGAGAATGTTACCCAGACAGCAATTGACCAGGCTTGGTGGTCCAGCATTAAAGAGAATGTGAAATCTATGGGGTCCCCAAAGCATCCTCTTCTCTGGCATGTAGTTTTGCTTAGTGATCATGACTTAACTATGTTCCATTCTCATTCTATTCTTAGAATGTAATATTTTCCTATCACACTTTCCTGTCTGTGTAGTTTCGAGAAGGTTGAGAGATTTATATCAGGGAATTTTCTTTTTCAATTTTAAGTTCTTGGAACCAACACATGTAGACTGTAATTTAAACATGTAATCCTTATCTATTTCCTTTCCCCCTCCCAAATTGATACAAAGATTTGTTAAATTAACAAGCTGTAAACCTAGGCTGGGCAAAAATATTCATCTATTCTAATCCTCTAAGCTATCTACTTCTCAGCCATGTTGTTTTTTACCTTCAATCTGAGTCTCATCCTGGGTTGTTCTGCTCTATGTGTGTCCTCATCACAAATTTCTTGGTGTCCTGCTCATCATGACTCCTCCTGGGCACTCTGCCTCATGGACACCTCTTGGTCCCTCCAAATTGTCTCTTTAGCTTCTTTTCCTCCTGCTCCTTCCTCTCCTTCCCTCTCCCTGGAAGCTCTGGCTGGAATAGCATGTCCAACCTTTCTATAGCCTTTGTGCATCCATAAGCTGATCAGCTGTTTATTAACCAATCACAAATAACTGGGGAACATTCTTTACACAACATAGATAGACACAGGAGATGGTTCAACAATCATGACAGTGCTGATGTCCATACTGTAATCAGATCTCTGGGCACAGAAATCAGCATCTGAATATACAGTGCACAAGAGCAACTTCCAACAAACACAGGTACACACTTTTATTTAGTTGTTGTTTTTTATTTGAGACAGGGTCTTGTTGTGTGGCCCAAGCTAGTCCTACACTCCCAGTCCCTCAGTCTCAGCCTCTTGACTGCTGAGATTACAAGCATGTACCAGTATGCAAAGCAAATTCTTTTCTATCTAATTTATGATCCCAAATTCCAAATTCCCATATTTACGTTTTCATAACAAAATTTTAGCCCCTAAAAGTATGTGGCCTGTGCACTCCATGAGCGTGCCTAAATATAAATGGATAGTCTTGTTCAGATTTCAATTTTTCAACTCATGGCTGCAGTTCACTGTTCTAAGTCCATATTGATTGTATCACATGACAGTCACTTAAAAATACATACTTTTTAAAAACATTCTTTCTGTCTTTAAGCAAGACTCCAGGAGGAAGCTAATAATCCTGTAGGCTCCCACAGACTCTGATGTCACTCCTAAATCTTTGGCACTCTCAGTCACCACACAGAATTCACACCACATACTTCTAATGCTGCTGGAATGTATAATTGAGATATTTGCCCTGCTGCCAGTTAACATGAACTCATTGAGAAGTCAGGCAGGTGTTGGTCCTTTTTTGTCTGGTGCCTCACAAACCATCCATATCAAAACTGAACTGAACTAATTGGTGCCATAATTTATGTATGGCCAACTAAAGAGTTTTTAATGGCTCATAACATATTTGTCAGCTCTTAGAACAAGTCAGGGAAAACCAGATGGCCCAGAGGACTATGCTTTTGTTGGCTCGTGCTACTTGATAATTGAGCCCAAATTCAAGGTCAGCTCCTCCTGGCCAGTACATTTCTTTTAGAATTATGATATCTTTACTTTTATTATCACATGTTGTGTCCAGCAGCATGAACTCTAAAGCAGGTGTCACATAGTCTGATTTTTTTTTTTTTTTTGTCAATATGTCACTATGGAAACCATTGTGAGAAAGTAACCAGTATGTCCTCTTTCTGATCATTCATTTTTGATATGTCGATAAAGGGAGAAATCAACAATCTGATAAAATAATGGCTGAAGAATGTGAATGTTTATTTTACAGCAAAAGAATATAACACCTCGATTAGTCTATGAAAATAGCCTACTAGTTAATACAATAATCCTGAGCATCAAGAGTCCATTCAAAGATAGATAAGTCATTCATAAATATGGAGTTGTATAGTATCTACTCTTTAATGGTATTTTATTTTTCCAAGGTACCAAATATTCTCATACATAAAAAGACAAGCTTTTTCTGTCAGTTACAGCATGTTTATTAACACTTATTGTTCACTTTAACAAACATGAAATATTTAATGCTGTAAATGTCAGTTATTTCTTTATTGGGTTAGTTAACCTTATTTGTCAGTTGGCTGGATTTGGACTTACCACAAAATATACTTTTTGGTGTGTTGATGGTGTTTGTTTCTGACAGGTTTAACTAAAGAGTTTCAAAGGATGAATGTAAATGGTTGAGAATTATTTTTAAAAATATTCACTATCCTTAGCCATCAGGAAAATGCACATTAAAACCATTTTGAAATTTCATCTTACCCCAATCAGAATGGTTCAGGCCCAAAGCCTGGGGTGTAAGGAAGGAGGGGGGACTTACTTGCTGCTGGTGGGAGTGCAAGCTGGTATAGCCACTATAAAAATCAGTGCGGAGGTTCATAAAAAAACCTAGAAATAGGCCTAACACATGATACAGTTATCCCACTCTTCGACATATACCCAAAAGATTTCATATTCTCCTACAAAGATACTTGCTTCTCCTTGTTCATTGCTGCCGTATTCACGATAACCAGGAAATGGAAACAACTCAGATGTCCATCAATGGATGAGTGGATAATGCAAATGAATATGTACACAATGGAATGTTGCCTTATTATTATTATTATTATTATTATTATTATTATTATTATTATTATTTTATTGGGTTCTTATACCTCTACCTTCTTTTCAACATTTATTCCACCTTATTCCCTTTCAACATTCCAAAGCTAGGTAGGGGAAAAAGGCTAGAGGCGAAAGGGGACATAGACTTCTATAGACTACTTCCTGGTGATTTGGGGCATTGAGGCAAGTTCAATCTCTATCGCCCAGATATCCAGCAGTCCAGCAAACAGCTACCCAGCAACCCAGCAAATGCAGCAGCAGAATGAACCAGCAGCAGCAGCCATAGGAGCCACGGCTGCACAGGCCCTCTTGGTGTTCTTCCATTTATCCCCTCTTCAGAGTCCCCAGAGTTAAACTATCTGCAGCTGGCAAAGATCACGCCCCTACCATGTCACAAGGCAAATCATAATCACCTGCTGTGTAGCAACCACTGATCTCACACTGGCATTAAAACAAATACATATTCACATAACATAACTGGGTTTTTAAAGAAACCAAAAACTCTCACTACAGGAATGTTACTCAGCTATTAAGAAAAATAAAATTGTAAAACTCACACAAAACTGGAGAGTGCTTGGAAATATCATTCTGTGTGAGGTAACTTAGACCCAGAAAGACAGATGTCATATGTTTTCTCTCCTTTGTACCAGTTAACTTTGATTCTTCAGACACATTTTTATTTTTATTTTTTAATTTGGAATATCCATAAGAGGATAGAAAATTAGTAAGGGGCCATAGTTGGGAGCTTTCAAGGGAGGGAGGTACAACCACCATTGCAGAACAAAGGAAGTAGCTCAGATGTGTGAAAAAAGAATGAAGGCTTAGTTTGGCATATGCAGGGGAGTTTGAGATGTCTGGGTTTAACAAACTTGATGGGGGAGTCAATGGTTAGAATCATTGACTCTTTTTGCTTGCACAGTTTCTCCTTCAATATCTTTATTTTCTTAATGAAAACATGATTACTCTAAGGAGACTTCTTTTGTAATTGTCACGTAAAAATGTACTTTTGTGTGTCAAGAACACTGAGTTGTATTAAGTCTACAGAATTGCCTTCATCTATTTCTATAGTATCTTTGACTTTCCTTGGAGAATGTGTCAACACACTCTTTTGATGAAATGATTTTTTTATAAGCCACAACTCTGTACTGTGTATTCTTAAAGGCACAGCATAGAAAGGGGATCGTTTCCCTCTAGCATGGCGAAATATAAGTGGAGTGCCAACAGCACAGGCAATTAATAGTGAGTGATAAATCCTACATGATATGAATTTGCTCCGAATGTCAGTGAGTGTCCTGTGGAAGAAATAATTAATACTGTCAGATAAATAATGATGGGGGAATCTAGAAATTTGCAGGTTTTGAAACTAGAGGCATCTGGTTACTCAAAAAGCCTTGATGCAATTGGCTCAGTGTGAATTTGGGCAACTTATTTTGTCTCCCTTTCCTCTGTTTAAATAGCATTCACACTCACTTTAGAAGGCAGTGCTGAAAATTAAAAATATTTCACATAAGGCTACCTAGTCTTATAAGCGTTCAGCAACATTCCATTATAACCTACCTTAGATCCCCAGCATTGTCCTTCCTCACTGCTTTAAATTGAAGCCCAGTAATGGACTCTCTGTAATCAGGAGCCTGGGAAAGACAAATATCACTACTAGGTGGAAATCTTTAACATGGCGTGATTCCTTTTTAATGGCAATTGGGGAAAGTTGTGTTAATATGGAAATGCTAGCCTGGTACAGGGAGCCAACATTTGGCAAATTACTGCTCTGCAGAGGATATTTGTCTCTGAACTATAAACTTCTGTCAAATTTTGGAGTACCTTTTCACCGTAACAAACTCTAGCCTATCGTGTGGTTGATGTAACAGTAGATAGATAAAAGGCACGTTTATGGTTATTAGGTAAACTTGGAAAAAGTACATGGAGGCAGTTCCAAAGACAATGAGAATGCAGATTGACTCCCAAATTGAGTAAAGAAAAAAAAAAAAAACAGGAAATATGAACAAATGTAAGGAAGTAATTAATACCTTTTGTGAGGTATATTTCAAGTGACTTATACCCTAAAGAATGGTCTGTGTTCTGGGATATCTGATAAGGTTGAACATCATCAGAAATACAATGTATCATACAGATGTCAAGCACACATGCAATTTTAAGTTTTCTAATTAAGGAGTAAAACACAATTGATTTTAATGATATATTATTTAAAAGTCAAATCTAAAGCTAAAGCTCAATCTGTAATGAAATAAAATTATTATAATAGAGTTCATGTAAGTCATTCATATTGTGTGAAGTCTGGTTCATGTCTCAACCTTAGCAATTTAGATTAGTCTCAGTTTAAGTAACCAGCAGCTATGTGTTGCTAGGGGCTATTGTACTGGATGAGGTGGGTTTAAAGATTGGACAGAAGATGCTCCAACATGTAATAAAGACACATGCTCCACTATGTTCATAGCAGCCATATTTATAATAGCCAGAAGCTGAAAACAACCCAGATGTCCCTCAGCAGAGGAATGGATACAGAAAATGTGGTACATTTACACAATGGAGTACTACTCAGCTATTAAAAACAATGATTTAATGAAATTTGCAGGCAAATGGATGGAACTTGAAAATATCATCCTGAGCGAGGTATCTCAGTCACAAAAGAACGAACATGGTATGTACTCACTGATAAGTGGATATTAGCCGAAACGTTCAGAATACCCAAGTTTCACTTTACAGTAACTGCTGGACTGAGAGTGAGGTCCCAGATGGAGGAGTGGGAGAAGGGACTGAAGGAGCTGAGGGAGTTTGCAGCCCCATGGAGGGAGCAACAGTGTCAGCTGGCCTGACCCCCCCCCCTCCGGTCCTCCTGGAGGCTGGACCACCAACCAAAGAATACATATGGAAGGACCCATGGTTCGGACCACATATGTGGCAGAGGAGGGCCTTGTTGGCCATCAGGGGGAGGAGAATCCCCAGTAAAGGGGAATGTCAAAGTGGGAATATGGGAGTGGGCGGTCAGGTGGGTGGGAGGTGGAATTCCCTTATAGAGATGGGGGAGAGGGAAGGGATAGGTGGTTTCCAAAGAGGAGACCTAGAAAGGGGGAAACATTGGATGTAAATAAAGTATCAAAAAAATAATTAAATAAAAAAATAAAGATTGGACAAGGAGGTGTAGGGATGAGAGAAATATGGATTAAACTCAGTCTGCAATATCAATTACACATTCTTATTAAGCAGTGGGGAAAGCGTCCTAATGTCCTGAACCTTACTTTCTTCTCCTATAAAATGAAAATTATATTCATGGAAGTGTTGACAGACACAAAATTTCATATGAAAAATATTAAAATACTTCTTAATATGTGCCAAATATATTGCTTACCTTAACAAATATTTATTTACTGTTAATATTATTTTAGTTATTCTTGAAGGGTGATTAATGCAATAAGTCCTGTACCTTAAAGGTGTTAAGAATCACAAAGTAAGGTTGCCTAGACTGGAAGCATGTTTGGCAATTTAATGAGTCAATAAAGATAAAAATACGATATATTAGTAATCCTGGTTTGCACTTTGCCAGTGACTCGCTACCTAACTGTCAGTGGGTCACTTATACTTCTTTATGAGTCCAACTCTTACTCTATACAATTTGAGATAGTGAAGAACAATTTACAGTGCTGTTTTGAGGCCCTAATGTGGTCATATGAGACAAAGTCCTTTTTAAATGGTGAAGAGCCAAGGGAATGCTCAACACTGAGAGATCTAATTTAAGGACTTCATTTGTACTGGTTTTATTTCTTATCCCTGGTCTAAGCAAACAGCAAGGGTATTAGAGTTCCTAAGTTTGGTCTTAATTTTTAATTTCCTGACTTGTCACATTTACAGTTTTTTGATTTCTATTCCTTCTGTTATGTACAAGAAATTAGAAAAACATTCAGATTCAACTGAAATGTAGATGTGTATGTGTGTGAATGTTTGAAATCCATGTGTGAAATGTACATGAGCGTGAGCATATGAAGTATGTGGGTGTGACTGATGTTCATTCACAGGGCTCAGGTCCAGGGAAGCAAGCCTTTGTTGAGACCTCTATTGTTAAGCCGGTTCAGAATGGTTTTGTTCTCTTTATGGGAAGCAAATAGCATACTTCTCTCATGAAGGCATATTGAGAGCTTACAAAAAATTGTCAAGCCTCTCTTTCTCTCCTTTTTCTGGAACACATCCACCCTTGCTATCATAAGTGGCACTTGCCCAAAACTCCTTTAAGAGAAACTTTGTCAGTAACTGTATTGTCTTCTAGTTCCAATTCTCAGTTTCCCTTCTATCAACTTGGAAGAAGTAAGGTTGGTGTCTGGGCTGACAATCAAGAGCTCTGGAAGAAGAAATAAAAGACATATTTTTCCTGCTCTGGGTATCTTCTCTTCATTGTTCATCTGGAAAGCAGACTTTTTCCTTTGTTCTCCAATTAACCATGACAGGAGTGGTTATTCAACCAAAAGAAACACAGACCTTTCAGACTGCCCCTCCTGCACAGTCTTTCCTGAGATTGCTGCAATATGTGCGGTGTGCTGTCTGCAGCTGACACTTGCTACCTTGTGGTAAAAACTGGTCTCCTGAAGACTTCTGGGGGAGTGGGGAAGCCTTTTATTGCCCTCAGCAGCTCTGCTGGGTCTGTGTTTGAGCTGAGTGATTGCTGGTTCAGGAAGAAAATTGTGTCATTAACTCAGTAACAAGGAGGGCAGGGCTAGCTTTTATTAGGTTGGTGTAATAGAAGAAGCATTAAATGAGACTTCACCCCTCTTTGCTCAGTGATCACAGGAATCCAAGACTTGCTACACAGAGGCATTAACAAGCCAACCTTAGAAGGAAGGAGTGGAAAAGGAGCTACAAAGGCTGTGGCCATGAATGTACCACGGGCATTTTACATAACTAGCTGAGCCTGGCTGTGCTGGTGTACGTCTTTTATCCCAGCACTCAGGAGGCAGGGGCAGGTGGATCTCTGTGAGTTCCAGGCTAGCCTGGTCTACAGAGAAAGTTCAAGAAGAGCCAGAGCTACACAGAGAAACCCTGTCTCAAAACAAGCAAACAAACAAACAAGCAAACAAAAAACAAACAAATGACAAACACAAAACAACCTAAACTTACTCTTATCTATTTTGATATTAGGTCCTTCAAAGTAGTGGTACAGACCAGGGGTGAAATGCATATGTACGCAGGGATTTCTGGGTAGGTGAAAGGGACAGGTAGGAAATAGTAAACCTGCACACCGCTGTGCATAGCTATATGGTTTCGTGGGACAGGTAAACGTCAATAATGGGGCTTCAGATTTCTCTGGAGGTTCCATCCAAGAAGACAATCCAGTGGTCAAACTCTTCTAACCTGAAAGAATTGTTGCATGTAACTTTGGAAGCAGATGCTAAAGTAAAGTAAAAGAGAGTGGGAATCGCAACACTTAGCTCATAGGCCAATCAAAAGAAATTATGACAAGATTGTAATCACAGACTTGGTTAGATCAAAATACCTTTGAGATTTCACAACTTTCTGAAGGAGTTGGACTAACTGTCAGTTTTTGTGCAGTAGGTTAATAGTTAGGATGAAAATTGGAGTTTTAAACTGCATATTGGTAAGCCATTTTAGTTGGAAATAACTAGGAATCCATTGTATCTGCCTATGATGGATGCCATTGTAAAACAGGAAGAGGGGATTAGACAGATCACAGTTGCCAAACCCAAACCAGAAACAAGCTCAGCAGGATTTGTATGTGTGTGCACAGAATTCAATAACTAAGGCAGTTACATGCAGTTTATCTTCAGCACAATTTCCCTTACCCTTGTGATGAAAGGAAAGGAGAGGATCAATAATTTACCCAGTACAGAAGGACATTTCTATAGACTTCGTAGGCTTCATTTCATTTATCCTAAAAGTTAAAGCTGATGTTTTAATGGTTATGAATCCAAATGTTCTTACAATCAGTGGTGGTTTAACATTTTAATTTCTGATGGTTTTGCCTTTTGCTTTTAGCAGTAAAATAACTGCACATCATTAAACGTGGTACTTTATGCCATATAAATCGGGATATAGAACACACAACTTACAGACGTAAGCTTGCAAAGCTGGTACATATTATACCTCTGTCTCTTTTAGGAATAAAATCTGGGTATCCAGTGACTTCAAGCTTATTTTAGGCTTCTGAGGTAAAGTGGAAATGTATGGTTTCTTTGGAGATTCAGTTATGTCATGTGCTGTTTTTCTGGAAACTGTCTAATGAGAGGATGTTTTACTGAAGCATACATATATGAGGATATTTTGCTGAAAACAGACATGTGGTGTTTTTCTGGAAGCTGTATTGTGAGGGGACATATGATGTTTTGCTGGTGTGGACACTTGAGAGAACGCATGATGTTAGAAAGAATATAAATATAACTCACAGATAGTGCAAGGATGCTCTTGCATTGGTTCACCTTGCAACGCTTCGCTGGTGTAGTCTGCACTTGTCTTTGTTTGTCATGACTTCATTGAGAGAAATGTGCCAGAGAGCTTCTTGTGCTATTCTGGCTGCTTCTTGCCATTTCCACAGACTCTTACCAATTTGGCAGAACCTCACAGTTTCTTCTGGATCTAGCTGCTACTACTGATTTGTGTTTAGTGTTTGCAGATTGGACTGGGCTGCTGCTACTGATTTGTGTTTGATGTTTTGGACTAGACTGCTGATATCCTAACAATGAAGATTGCTATCGCCCCCAAAGAACTACTTCTAAACATGTCCACATCCTCCTTGTCCTATTAACCACCTTTCTCCTCTAACTTTGGTCAGCGGGCTAGAAGAGAGGTTGAAGCATTTAAGAACTTTGTTAAAGTAGGTTTTGAAACATCTAAGCCTACACTGAGGCCTCTCTATAATGGCTGCTTTAGATTACTCTTCAGCTGCTATGCTATGCTTTGACTGTGACCATCCCCTACTCATATATTACAATCTTAACTTTCAATGTTATAATATTAAGAATTGAGGTCTTTGGAGGTGTCATAAATTCATGTGAGTAGAGCTGTCATTAATGAGTACATATATCCACTCCCTCCTACCATGTGAGAATATAGCTGGATATTATCTGTAAACAACAAGGAAACCACCCATCAAATGCAATCGCTGCTGTGGCAATGACTTTGGAATCTCCAGCATCCAAAGTTCTGAGAAATAGACTTCTCTTGTGTAGAAGCCACCTACATTATCCACATATTTGGTGTTTTGTTGTAGTAGCATGTCTTTAATGAAACATGACACAGGTTTGTTTGCTCTACATTAGAATTACCAAACTTTTTGGTGGTAAGAACCCTTTATAGTAGTCTGGACTGACCTCTGTGGTCTTATAGCATCTATAGGACATCTCTTCAGACCCTTCTTGCTTTTAGAGTCTCCATTGAGGAGTCCAGTATACTTCTGATAGACCTGCTTTTATATGTTACTTGGCCTTTTTCTCCTGGAGCTTTTTAATACTCTTTATTCTGTATGTCTATTGTTTTGTTTATTATGTGATGAGGGCATTTTCTTTTCAGGTCCAATCTATTTGGTTCTCTGTAAGCTTCCTGTACCTTTATAGGCATGCCCTTCTTTAGGAAAATGTCTTCTATGATTTTGTTGAAAATGTTTTCGAGGCCTTTTAGCTAGGATTCTTCTCATTCTTCTATTTCTATTATTCTTAGGTTTGGTGGTAGTGGAGGTATTTCTGAATCTTTTGCCTGCTTTGGGAACTGTTTTCCTTCTACTGGGCATATCCAGCCTTGATGATATGAGGCTTTCTGCCCAGTTTTATTGACTCCTTTATACTATGTTGTTCAGTTGATATCCCTGGGAGACCTGCTCTTTTCTGAAGGGAAACAGAGGAACAGGGGGGAAGAAGAGTTGGGGCCACTAGGATAAGTGGAAAGAGGGAAGGCTGTTGTTGGAATTATTGTATGAAATAATAATAATAATAATAATAATAATAATAATGATGATGATGATGATAATGAACCTTATGATCACAAGATTCATTAAAAGACATAAACAGCTTCTTCGAGTATGAAATAAATTTGTTAATGTCTGCTATATACAAAACTAGCTCAAGATATTCTAAAACAATAACAAAAATAGACTAGCAGATTAGTTTTTAGAACAGCCATATCATCACATCTCTACAACTTAAAGGAAAGTCATGTCACCATATTGCTAATGTGAATTTAGCCCCTGGGAATCTTAAGGGAGTCTTGGGGATGGAGGGGTCTGTCACTCAGGCACACCATGAGAACTGCTGCTCCAAAGTCTTCCTTCTCTCTTTAGCAGCTGTGAAAAGGCTGGGGTTGGCATCTTTGGTAGTTGTTGTGTGAGTAAGATAAGCATGTGTCATGGCATGATTAGTGCACATGATTAGTCTCTGTTAGTAAAAAATTAGCACCCCAATTAACCTTTCATGGTCTAAGCTTCCCAAAAACTATCTGCCTGAAAATTAGAATAATGGTCACCCACAAGGCTCAGAAATAAATAAATAAAATGTTATCTCTAAAATGCCAGAGTAAAATGAACACACTTGTGGTTATACATGACAAAATGGGAAAGACGTCTAATAGTTCAGAATGTACTGAACTATTAGAATGTAGAATCACTTCTGCATATAGGCAAGGGTAATGAGTTCTAGAAAGGCAAATTGTAGTGCTGATCATCACGTGACAATAGAGCTTGCTTGCTTGGCTTTTGATTTAGAAAAATGTCTTTGTTATCCTCCACAATCCATGACTTGACTATTTTCTGTCCGTGTTTAGAGAAAGTAGCCTAATTCTGAAATACAAGATGACAAAAATGTGCTTTTGGTGAAAGGAAGACTTGTGAGAACCCTGTAGAGTGTGGGGAAGAACCAGATTGGCTCTGAAGACTTTTGCCTTTGAAGCATTTGCCAAGAGTTGTAGAAGTTTGTCACCCCAATAGAGACTCTAGGAATGCAAGAAGGGCACATTCATAAACATGGACAGGAGGACTCCTGGTAAAACTGTCTTGTGAGTTTTGCTTTCCTTTACTGATCCCAGTTCTCATTTTTCACACATTCATCTTGTCTTCCTCTGGTGGCCTTGTATGTTTTTGTTCTATTTATCCCCAAACTTAAGTGATCAGGTTCCTACAGATTAGGATCTAATCCTGGTCCTTCTGCTATCTTCCCACAGTGTTGGACTAAATGGGTTTCTTTCCTACAGAGCCCACAGTTAACTGTTTTCTTTGTACTTAACCATGTATCTTTAGTTTCATTAAAATCCAACTGTGGCCAGTGAGGTGGCTCAGCAGCTAAAGCGCCTGCTGTCCTAGCCTAAGGAGCCGAGTTCCATCCCTGGAGCCCCCCAGCATACACATGGAAAGAAGACTGGACTCAACAGAACTGTCATCTGACTTCCACATGTGTGCCATGGCATATATATGTCTGCATATGTGTTCCCCCTTCATCCATACACACAATAATACATAAACAAATAATCTATAAAGCAAACACTGTACCACATAGTCTTCTATCTCCTCCAGAAAAAAAAAGAGGAGAAATTATTTAAAATCATTGTATGGCAGTGGGGACTGTCAGCAAGGCATAGAAAGATTAGTATAGGATCACTGATCTTATCCTGGGCGGTTTGTAATCAGCAGCACGCTCTTGACCTTACCCTTCTGAGAGCAAAGACAAATCCCCGAAGTAACTCAGGACTGTGTCACTTCTGTCTTGTCACAGAACAAATCCGTGGATCAGAATCCTTAAGTGCTCAATGCTGTTGGCATTAAAAGCTTCACAACTTGGAAGTCTGGGCTTCTCTCAACCTTTGCAGGGACTTGTACTTCTTCTCATCATTCAGCTGGCTAATGAGCCCCTTCCAGCAGGTGTAAATGAGTTTTCACACTCGAACCTGGCTTTTGTCAAGCCTTTAATGTAAGGAGCTAATGAGTGCGATTGCTCTGCGTTTTCTCCGGAAAGAAGGATATGTCTAGCGGGTGATATACTGACAAGTGCAGGCTGATGTTATTCTGTTCCGAGGTGCTGAAGAACACCAAGAATTTAAGAAAGATGAATCCCTCAAACAAAAGTGAACTAAAATATATTAAGCAGAGCTGAGCCAGCAGCCTAATTCCACTACATCCACACAAGATCTTGAAGCCACTTAAGCACATCGAAGGTACCTCAGAGGCAGGGAGGAGGGAGGCAACTGCCTCATTAAAAATGTAAGCTGAGCCTGGAGGCTGGCCCAGCATAGTAAATTGGCTTGGCTGAATAGGGGGGAGACAAGGAAGTGAAAATTGATTGGGTCAAACATTGAGACTTCAGCATTACAGGGTATGGGAAAGCTTGCAAAATATTTTCTTGCCAAACAGGGCAGCAAATGAATTTCCCCCAGGATTCTTGACGTTCCTGATATTCGTCTCTCCCTGCAGAGTGTTTTGTTTGTTCGTTTGCTTGGTTTTACACTGAGGATAAACTACCAGAGATTTGGAGAGTGCTAAATCCAAAGAAACACTTTGATATTCTTGTTGTGGTTGGCATGTGATATCTATGTTTCAAAAGTGATGGCATGTGTTTTACACCATTCAGGTAATGCCTTCGGAAGGAAAACATGAAAATAAGCTCTGGCACGTTTTTTTCTATGATGGCTATAAATAAGACCCGGTGGAAAGTGTCCTTATTGCTTAGTCCTGAGCATCGGGGTTGCACATTTGGATTTTGTATATGTATTTTCGTTCTTGCTAGGAAGTTGTGTTCTGTCTGACTCACTGCTTCCTCGATGAGTTTTATTTTCATTTTAAACATCTTAATCATGGTTTTCCCTTGCCTTCCACAAAAGAGCTATGCTTGGTTTATTTGTGGAGGACCCCGGACTGGCTGAAACAGAACGGTACTCACTGAAGGTGTACATGTGTGAATGAATACTGAGTGGATGTAATGATAGATTAGCCCCAAAGCATGTAAAACAGAGAACCCTGTAAACCCCCACATAACATCTTATTTTCTAATCTCAATGAAAATTATTTGTTCTTTACTTATTTCTGACAAGAGATCAGCTACCGTTGTCTAAGCTGTGCCCAACAGATTTTCCTTTCCTTCCTTCCTTCCTTCCTTCCTTCCTTCCTTCCTTCCTTCCTTCCTTCCTTCCTTCCTTCCTTTCTTTCTTTCTTTCTTTCTTTCTTTCTTTCTTTCTTTCTTTCTTTCTTTCTTTCTTTTCTTCTCTCTCTCTCTCTCTCTCTCTCTCTCTCTCTCTCTCTCTCTCTCTCTCTCTCTTTCTTTCTTCCTTTCCTTTTTTTCCCTCTTTTGGCCTAAAGAATATCAATATATTTTACAATGTATAATTTTAGTAGCTTTGAATGGGGAGTGAGAATTTAAGCACACATATAAAGTAATCTGGGTGCAGAATGTTTCTAGATATTCACAGCTTCCTCCAAAAATATTTTATAGCCCCCTTCTTGTTTTAATTCAACAGTTTTAAGGCTGTTCTATTGGTTTTCTGTTGCTAATGTAAATTATCACAAACGTAATGACTTAAGTAGATGCAAGTCTTGTTCTAGTTTGGAAGCACCAGAAGTCTGCAAAGGGTCTCAATGGAATGAAACCCAGGCATTGGCATAGCTATGTTTCTATCTTGGTGCTCAAAGATAGAACTTGTGTGTGTGCGTGTTTTAGAACTTCCTGTTTCTCAAGACTCTCTATAGTCTTTTGTCTTATAGGTCTGTTCATCACCAAGTCAGCCACAGTCAGCTGAGTCTGTCTCACAAAGGCATCATACCAGTCTCCCCTTTTCATTTTGAAGGACCTGCTTGGGGCTGGAGAGATGACTCAGCAGTTAAGGACCCATATTCTTGTGGGAGCCAAAAGGTTTAGTTCCCAGCACCTATGTCAAGTGGTTTGCAACCACCCATGTCTCGAGCTCCAGGGACTCTGATGACTCTGTTCTCCATGGACCCCGCACTTCTGTACACATGCCTATACACAGACACAGGCACATTCACCCAAAATTAAAAATAAGTTAAAAGACTTCTGTTAGTATATTAAGCTTATCTTAAATTTGACTTTTTATAGAGTTAGAAAATAACTCTGTAGGGATTTTCTTTTATTTGCAGCTGAATATATTGCAGAAGCACATGAATATGCCAGAGAGCTTCTAGAAGACTGTTAGCGACCTTCCTAGTCCGCAAACCTTTAATACAGTTCCTCATGTTGTGGTGACCCCAAACCACAAAATTATTTTTGTTGCTACTTCATACCTGCAATTTTGCTACTGTTATGAGTTGTAGCATAAATATCTGACATACAAAATGGTCTTCGGCAAGCACTGTGACAGGGTCATTTTACCTCCCAAAGGGGTCAGAGACCACTGGTTGAGAACCACTTGTTCTATAGCACTGAAAATTCGGGTTTAATGAGCTTTGAGTGGAAGACTTTACAGAAAGATTTGAATGAAGAGATTCATCAGGTGAGTTGGTCAGCTGAAAGGCAACTTACAGACATGCTACTGTCTGCTCTATATCTGCTTTCAGGCTGACATATGTCACATTTGCCTTTCTTGTAAAGTTATATATATCTATATATCTATATATATCTTATGTTTATTTTATATATATATATGTGTGTGTGTGTGTGTGTGTGTGTGTGTGTGTGTGTGTGTGTGTCTAGAAAATGACCAAATATAGTTAATTCTCAAAAGTATAGAGTATAGGCTTGTTAGGTCCATACAATATGAGAACCGTAGATACCCCAAATGCTGTGGCATATCACTTTCTGCTGTGGAGTGCTCTTCTGCAATGTAGCTATTTTTTATTTACCCATGATCCCGTAAATAACACCCCATCTGTACTTAACTCGCTGGTTGACAAAGTTAGTGTTTGGTAAAATCATTTTCTGTGGTCTGTTGTTGATGTCCTATCTGGGGTGAAGAGACTTTTTTAATGTCTTCCCAGGGAAAGTTATACTTCAGCCTGACCAGTTGATGGGACACAGGATAGTCTCTTTCTTACCTGAAGCCCAGTGAATTAGTCTTGATCTGTACTTATGCATCATCTCCCTGAGGAATGTAAAAAACTGGTGCTGATGAGGGACCCTTGGCCCTATCACAGGAGGCCTATCCTTTCCTGCCTCTTAAAAGCTCTATGGCATTAGGAAAGTTCATTATCTTTCTGTAGGTAGGACTTTTTTTAATTGTGAGAGAAAATAGTGTATATCCATCAACTATGTATCTATAAAGTTGATGATTTAATGTGTCCATATATGTCTATTCTAGCATATCACATATAATAACTGCTAAAATTGTTACTATCAAAAATAATGTTAACTACAGCATCATTGATGGCATAGCCCCTATCTGTGATGTGTTTGTGTGTCCTGCGATACTTATTATTTTTTAAATTAATGAAACCCACACTCTTTGAATCTCAGTGTTTGCACAAAGTCACTCAGCAAGTGACTGTTATTATAACAACTAGAAAGCATTTCCTGAGTCAGGGATCTACATATGAAGTGGTGAATTACTTCAGAAATGATCTTAGAATGCCTTGGGTCTATGCCAAATGTTTGCTGCTATGCAGAACAGAGGGATTGGGGTGGGAAGCCAGGAGGCAGGGATCTCACCCCCATTACCATAGTAGTGCTCCCTCCCCCGAACGTCCAGCGCTCCTCTTCTGAGCTGTCATTCTTTGCAGCTCGTGGTTTGTCATGAGGCATCACCAAATGCTAAATACGCATGTGTTGATTGATTGAAGAGCAAATGCCTCCACAGCACCAATAAACCATCACTGCTACCTCATTTAAAACTGTACTTCTCACAGGAGCTATGAAATCTGTAGTCCATTTAAAAACAATAGACATATTGGTAAGTGGACTTTAGAACAAATGAAGTATGGCATTTAAAGTGATATTAGCCAAGCCCTGATTGTTACACAGGGAAAATATGATGGGAAATATTTCCAGTGATGGGGCAGAATAAAAAAACACTCAGGACTTAAAATTTTTATGCATGATATGATCTGAGTTAATTTAAATTATACTGCTACATTCAAAGTTATTAATTCTCAGTGTAGGGACTATCATGATTAATTCTTCTTTATACATATGCACACACATGCAAGTTTATAACCAGTAGAAAAAAACTATTTTAATGAAGTTTTCAGGAAGCAAATAGACTATGTGAAATTATAATGATCTCTTTTAAATATGTAATGGATAACAGTCTCCTACCACTGCCTAATTGCAGAGCAAACGCTGATTAAATTTATTGATCTTTAGCTAAGTCAGGCATTTTAAATATCCCTTAAGACTTTTTTAACAGCATAATACCTTCAGGTTTGGGGACACTCAAAATTAGGTCACATGAAAATCCATGAATCTAAAATATAGCTTTTGACTCTGTATGATTCCAGTCTTACCTTACAGTCTGTGCAAAGAATTTCTCTGGCCACTTTTCAGACTTGTTCACTTTTGTACAGACAGAAGTTTTTGTTGATGGGAAATAAACCAATATGGGAGTTTCTCTGGAAGTTTCTGTGCAAATATAACTTTTAAGCCTCTGGTTTATAGTATTCACACAAAATTATATCCTTGAGCAGATTTATATTTGTGTGTGTGTTTAAACAATGTATATGAATATACCATTCCTTTCTTACAAAACTGTCCCCACCATATGTTTAGGAACGATAGGGACATATCACAAAGAGCTTAGGATTCACAGTCAGAGGTCAGCACACTCTTCAGTCTTCATGAAGTCCAGGGTTTTAAGAGAGCCATAGAATGAAGACACACATTGCTTATATTGTTGATGAAATATAGATACTGTATCTTCTTTTCCCAAAATCATTATCTAGTATATGTGAGATTGTATATTACTGTAGGAAATGTTCATCATTCAGGTACTGAATTTTATTTTTTTTAACTTAAATGTTTATGATTTGAGTAGTACCAACCTCATACCTTAGTGAAGAAGGGGCTGAGAAGATGGCTTGTTTGGCAAAGTGCTGCTATACAAGCAAGAAGATCTGAATTCCAATTTCCAACACTCATGTAAAAAGCCCAGCATGGTTGCATGGGTTTGTAATCCTATCTCTGGGCCCTCTGGAACTTGTTGGTGAACTAATCTTGCCTGATCAGCAAGCTCCAAGTTCAGTTTGTGAGTCTATCTCAAAAAATACAGTGGAGAGTAATAGAGGAGAACCCTGATGTTCACCTCTGATCTCCACATGAGCCTGCGCATGCAAATATGTGTGCCTGAACACACCTATACACACAAAGAATATTAAATGTCACATTGCCCCAACAGATGATGCCCAAGTGATACGAAAGTTACTAGACACAATGACAAACTAAGCAAGTCAGTGTTGCAGGAGATTTTGAAGTACTTGCTACTCTTTGGGGCAACCTCTCCATAATCACAGACTGTGTAGTATTTGTGTCTGAATTCTGAGCATCCTTCTGCCTTATCACTAACTCATGCATATACTGTTAGCATCAATTTCTGTTTACAATTTATCTCACACTATCTCTACCCCTGTTAATCTTCCGGTGGCTGAGGAATGTGAAGTGAAAGTAATTGGGTTCTGAATGAAGAATGTGATATTTCCTGTAGCTCACTGCCTGGAGTTAAATGTGTGTGGTTCATGAAACCCGTTAGAACATGTGCTTTTGTGTGTGTATGTGTGTTTGCATATGTGTGCATGAATGTGTGTGCAGAGGTGTCTAATATCTGGTTCTTGGATTTGTTCCGGTTAGATGAGATTATTCAGTAATATAAGCTTCTAATAAAATCATACTTAATAATATGCATATATAATGAGAATAATATTTTAAGTTTAAAGAGGGTTTTGAAAGCAGTAAGGTATATTTATACTACATTAATGAATGTTATAACTTCAATATGATCAGTCTCATATAACTATACACACATATAAACACACTAACATACAAGGTCCTTCTCTCATTTGTTTGTTTGTTTGTTTGTTTATTTGTCTCTAGGAACCAGAAGGCAATAAATCCCTACTTATTCATTTAAAGATATTATGAATAACACCAGTTCTTTGAGGTACATCACAATACTAAACAAACAAGACAATCAAAGAGGGAAAGGTGGGTGCTACATACACTAACAATGACAGAAGACGGGAAATGTGAGAATATTTGGGTTGAAAGTGTTTTTCTTCCTGATAAATATCACCTTTGTGTGTAACTCAGCATGTCTTTGAAGTGGCCAGTTTCAATTAAACCTTCCAAATTAAATTTCTACAAAGTATATTCCCCTGCCCCTAGGTTTTTTCTGACAACATAGTGGTCTGGTAATAGCTATTACTGACATTGTTTGTAATGTATTTTTAAGGAACAGAAAGTGATTTTCAGTTTTCACTATTGCCTCATCTTGCTTTCTCTATGATTCTTTAAAGAATGTGTTTATTCTCACAGAAATGCTGCAAGTCAGGTGTATTCTCTTCTTATTACCACTGAGGCAAACTAAGCCGTGAAAGTTCTGCTAACTTGCTCCAAGTCTTGCTGGGAAGGAGGACTGTATTCCATCCTGGGTTCACATCTAAGTCCTCCCTCTGTTGCAAATGGGTTTCTTGGGCCATAAGTCTGAGAACCTATATTAATAACTTTTCTATTGCTGTAATGAAACACCATCACTAGGGCAACTTACAAAGCGTTTAACTGGGCTTAGGCGCCCAGAGGGTTAGAGTCCTTGATGTCAGCATGGAGACATGGAGGAAGAAACAGCTGAGAGCTCAGATCTCTAGCCACAAGCAGCAGGCAGAGAGCATCCTGGGAATGGCATGCAAGTCCTTTGAAACCTTAAAGCCTAAACTCAGTGACATTTCCTTCCAAAAAAGCCATACCTTTTAATTCTTCCCAAAGAGTTCTATCAAACGGGAACCAAGTGTCCAAACATATGAGTCTACATAGGCTATTCTCATTCAAAACACCAAGGATGCATCAGGAATACATCCAGAAAAACAGTTTTGCTCTATGGGCACTGCCTATGACATCTTTGATTAAAGTCCTTGTGAGAAAAGTAAAAATTTGCCTAATGTATGACAAGAATTGTTTGACAGTAGACATACTCCTGGGAGGCTGCCTTTGAGGTAGTGCAATGTGGCCAGCACGACGCGAACACTATAAATATGTCAAGATTTGTCTCCAGGTTCTGATGTGGTAAGAGTGGGGCACAATGGGGTTTTGGACTTTTAAAAGTTACTTCAGTCTTCAGAATAGTCATTTTGTAAATGTTGGTACATAGAAGAAGCATCTAGGTGGCCTAGAAACTTCAGGCACTGAGACATGGAGCTCTGGGAGCCAGGACTTACCAGGCAATATACAATGGATACAGGAAACCAATGCTGTAAAATGGGGCTTTCGGTGGTGGTGGACAGCTTAGATCCCAGCACTAGGGAGGCAGAGACAGGCGGATCTTCAACGCCAGCCTGGTCTACATAATGAGTTCCAGAGTAGCCAAGGCTACACAGAGAAATCTTTTCTCAGGAAAAATAAAAATGAAGAGAGTGAGGGGTTGGTCTGAGGGACATAGAAGGCTTCCATGACACCCCCTACCTCTACCCTTAACCCCAGCCCCCAAAAGTAACAGCCGAAAAAGAAAACCATCAAAGAGAATTCTTAAACTTGTGATAAGGATTCTGAGATACAGCTTTCTACAACTGATGGCTTCTGGCTGGGGTGGAGGTGAGGAAGAACTTCATTTTCTTTAAGGAGCTGGCCACCAGGAGCTTGACTATGCTCCACTGAGTATGTGGGCAAAAAAATTGGACTTTGTTTTTCCTTTTTCTTCTTCTGTTTTGGGGGAGTGGGGATAGGGATGGGGTGGCGTGAAGGTCCCAAGGGTAAAGGGACAAACCTGGGAGGACTGGGAAGTGAGGATGCCCAGGGGTTCATGATGTGAAATTTCCAAATAATCAATAATAATATAATGATAACTAAACTAAACAAAACATGGCTTTCTCAATGACCATGGTAACATTCAGAGCTCAGTCAACTGCTGTTTTTCCCCTGAGGTGCTGTGTACTTACAAGCTAATACATTTAAGTCCTGAATCATTGCCCACTTATACAACTGAACCTGATATATAGGAAAATTACTGTATATTTCAACTTTAAATTTAAAAAGTGCATTAACCAAAGCCTCCCGCATGCACGATGTATTACCCTCCAAAGTCAAAGACATATTACTAAACTGTATTTTGCTCCTGTCACTTTGCTCCTGTTTAATGCTCCTTAAACTTCAATGTTGACATCTGTCCTCAAGCTAGAGAATAAAGGAGAAATCTTCAATGGTGCACGATAACAAAGCCAGTCTTTTCTCAAATTCGTACTTACTGCAGTCTTTCAGACTTGGTTATTCCATTGTTGTTATAAGCACCACATGAGGTATGGCTGTGTTAAATAAATATTTAAATATAAGTTCTTTGGCATACAGGACAGGGTCTGAAAGCATAGCAAGCCATATGTGAGTAGTGACTTGAGAATGCATACGCTAAACCCTCTATGGAACAGACTATGTGAACCCCAGACAGATGACTTTGAAATAGTTCTCTGACAAGTCACCTCCAAGCTGAAACAGGACAATTTACTGCGTATACCTAAAGCATCCTAGGATAGAAATAGAACAGGAACATAATCGCCCATAAAGAAGGGAGGCAATTTAGGGGTAAAAGAAGAAGAGGGACAAACTTCCAGGCTACTCCACAGCTTCTGTTTGCAATTCAGAGGGTGGTCACACTTAGATTAATAATGAGTTTTTTCATGGAGCGACTCTGTGAAACTTTACAGTATCAGTCTAACCCTCAACCACTATTAAAAGTGACAAATCTTTGTCCCTGAAACATCTTTTGTGTTAAATTTATTTCTTTAGCGTGAACAAAGCCTCTCTACTTATTCTCTGTGGCCCCAGGGGTTAATAATTTATTTTCTTCAGCCACAAGAAGGTCCTCGTCATTTATTTGGCACAGATCAGGGCAGAAGCTGTGTAGGTGCAGACCAAACTGTAGCACTGAGCGTGTCAGTTGAGGGACAGCGCAAGAAGGAAAGTTTATACCTCTGGCCTTGAACATTTTATGCATCTGAGAGTACACATTATTTAGGATAACCTAGATTTTACAATCAATTAGTATATTCAAAGAAGGACAACTGTATTTAATAAGTGATTTCTAATTATGTCAAACGAGATCCAACTGAATAAATAAAAATATCCACCTAACCTGAGTATGTATGTGTTTAATGTCTCATTATACACACCATGCTGGATATGAGCAGCTTCCCTAAAAGAATAGATTATTCTGGGAAACAGAAACAAGGGTGTGGAATGTTAAGGTATCTCTTCAAAATGAACAGATATATGATATTACTTAATTTTTGCTATTAGCATAGACAGAATAAACACCCTAAAACTGAGAAAAAGGAACTCTCCTTAATGCATAAATTAAGAGACTAGCATGACTTCTCAGGGAGGAAAGCAGTTGCTATGCATAAAATCACAGCAACAGCAGCTGCAGTTGCAGCAGCAGAAAACTCCTCAAATAGCCAGTAAATTTTTTTTTTAATGTTCAGCATCCTTAGCCATGAGGGAAATGTCAGTCAGAACTAGTTTGTTGTTACATCTTATACCAATCGAATGCCTTCCATCACAAAAAGAAGCAACAAATACCTACAAGGGTAAGGGAATCCATATCTATTGCTGACAGAATATCAATTAGTACAAGGCTATGGAAATCAGTGTGGAGATTTCTACAAACTTAAAAATAGAACTACTGTATGAGCCAACTACACCATCACTGGGCATGTCCCAGAGGACTTAGTCTTGTCACACAAATACTTGCATGTGTATGTGTGTTACTGCATGCTTCATAATAGCTAGGAGGTAGAACCAGCTTCCATGTTCCTCAACAGATGAATTAATAAAGAAATCATGGCATGCATTTATATATATATACACACACATATACCCACATATATATATATGACTTATTAGGACAAGAAGAAAAATGAAATAATGATGTGTAGTTGAATAGATAGAATTGTAAATGCTCTGTCAAGCAAAATAGACTAGACTCAGAACAATAAATACTGCATGTTTTCTCTCACATAAAGACTGTGTGTGTGTGTGTGTGTGTGTGTGTGTGTGTGTGTGTATGCACACACACATGCATGCATGTGCATAGAGTTCATGAAACTAGAAAGGGGACAATAAGAAAGGAAGAATAGCTCTTAAGGGGAGGAGTGGACAAAAGAGAGAGGTTAATAGGGCAATCCAGTACGTTTGACATGGAATGGGAAAGGGAACTGTTGAGCGGAGAAGAGGCAACCACTGAGGAGTTTCAGGAATGCTGAGGAGGGCAGCTCGTGTGGGCGCACAGGAGTACCATAGTGTACTGTGTGCTTGATACTTCATAAGAGTTTTTACTCCTATATCAAATCTGGTGCATCAACAAGTTTGCACATTTAATAGGTTTTTTTGAGTGGAGAAAACAAACAAATGTTGATGTTATTACCCAAGATGATAAGGGTATCTTAACTACAGTAAATCCTGGAAATTCGGTATTTCAGAGTGCAGAGGTCTCAGCAATGGCCAGTTGCTCCTAGAGCTTTCGTGAATTTAATACTGGAGCTATCAAAGCGTTATGAAATATTAAGCAAAACCACTTTAGCTTGAGTAATCAGAAAGAGGGCTTGAGTCACTACACGTGAAATTAATGTCCCTGATGTATTTTGAAGGTCAGCTTGTCAAGAAAATTAGTCTCATGTCAAAAAAAAGTTTGATCTTAGTAATATTTTTTCTTTTCTTTAATCATATATTTCAGGAGTGGATTGGGTAGTTCAGACAAATCGTTATTTATTTGGGAAATGGGAAGAATAAAGCGAGGGACCATCAGGTTCAAAGTGTTGGTGAAGACCTCTTACTTGATGCCCCTTCCTGCTGCGGCCCAGTGAGATCTTGTAACTTTAGCCTCTATTTCTCTGAGGCTGCTATTCTCACTGTAGAGGTTTCATTCTTAGGAAGCTTACTAGCATCCCCAAAGTTCAGCCTCCTAATATTCTCCCATTGGTAGTTTCAACACATAGATTTGGGAGAGAATAGCACACATAGTCCATAATAGAGCAGATCTCAAGAGTATCCTAGATAAAAACCTTCTCCAGATCAGAGATTTAGGACGCTAAAGTACTTCTGCATGAAAATCTCCCATACTGATATGTGTATTATCCGATATCATCAATGCATCCTCAGTGAAGGAGGAAGGGAACTCAGGCCACAAAAAGTCTAGACAAAAACTCAAGGAAGATGCTAAGAAGCATGAGCAGTGGATTAAAATGGAAGTGTCTCATGGGCAGCTTTTGTTAGTCTTTGCACTCCTGTGCCCTGGGATAATCTGGATATCCGTTGGTTTTGGCTAAGAGGAGGAAATAGCAATGAGTCAGAGAAGTGTGAGAGGAGAGGGAAGTTCAGTTGTTTATCTAGCTCTCTGTTGGCTTATGGACTGGCAACGGCTCTTCCTCTTCTAGGTGCTGTAGTCTATCCGGCTTGGTTTCCTCCCTCTGATAAAAGACTGGTTCTTCCTCTAATTTTCTTCCTTTTCTGTTGTGAGTTATACAAGGATCTTTCTTTCTGACAAATGCTTGCTTCTCTATCCTGACTGGATCTCCTTATTCCTGCTCATATCCTTGAAAAGTCCCTTTATTAGAATGTCTTCAATTACCTCATTTGGCAGTGCCATCTGCTTCCTGTCAAGACCTTGCTTGATATAATTTCTAATTTAAAATGCAAACTTTATCATAGTATTTAATTATCATATATATGAGTCTATTTCTGGACTCTATTCTCTTCACTGGCATGCTTCAATGTTCTTGTATCAGTAACACACTGTTTCAGTTAAGCTAGCATAATAGTGTGGTTTTCTGTCTGACACAGCAGCAGATCTTAAAATTTTGGCCTTAGGATACCCTTGCATTCTTTAAAATTATTGAACAGTCCAAGGAGCCTTTCATTATAAAACTATAAAGTTTCCAGTATTGAAATTAAACTGGAGTCACTTAAAAATAATGTGTAATTCATATTATAAGAATAGCAATAATAAATCCATTATGTGTTAATTATTTTATGTAAAAGTAAGCTGTTTCTTAAAAAATTTAATAAGTATTTCAGTTGTTATAAATTTATAAAAAAACTTTTTAATATCAAGTTAATGGTAAAAATAGTGTATTATTACATCTAGATTATACCTGTTGGTTGCAGTATGTTGTTTTCCTTGGGCTAAATGAAGAAAATTTATTCCACACAGATATAGAGTGGAAAGAGTAAGATCTATCTTAATAGCCTCTGCAAATTGTTGTGAATAGTCATTAATCCTACACCAAACTTTGAAATGCAGGCAGTTCTTAAAGATTATTTATAATGTGCAATCTGGAAGCTCTATCAATTAATTTCTCATGCATAAATTCTGTTTGTCTGTCTTTCAGTCAGAATGGATCATAGGTAAAAGCCTAATTTTGTAGTATTATGCATTGGTCATTCAGTAAAATGTGATTTTTCTATGTGTAAGTCTTCTAATCTTAAAAAAACCTAGGTTAATATTCCCATAGTGCTATTATGAGCATTTCAGCTGTTGGGAATCTCTCAGGCTATGTTAGCAGATTTTCATTTGTTTTTGAGACAATATCTAATATCCTAGGTCTAAAAAAAATAATAGTTTGTTGGTCACTTTCAAATAGAAGTGGGGGCTAGCTCAATTCACAATTCAATAATCTCCTAAGTCCTGTTCTATCAGAGTGTCATTTTTACTTCAGCCATAAATAAGTCTGCAAGGGTGGTTCTTACATTGTAACACAGTGTAATAAAACTACATGAACTCAAAGGTCCAGGTTTAATAAAATGAGCAGCATATGCTGCTTTTCTACAGACCTTTTAAAGTAGACCTGGCTTTCACTTTTTGTTATAAATGTGGCAGTGAAGAATACAGCTTCTGGTTGAGTTTTGTTTCCTTACTTTCCCGGATTCGTGTGAAGGTGCCAGTGGCTTACCCAGCAGTCCTTCTGCAGTATCAGGATAAACAACAGCATGGGGGAAATGGCAAATAACATCTTTGTGCAGTGTTGGCATTAGAGGCCCTCTACAATGGATTTAAGGTAGTCTCAGCTAAGTAGTCCCTGCCTTATGAGAGACTATACATAGTATAACACTTAGAATTGGAAGATCTTAAAAATTGGACGGGATGGGGCTCAAATCTGTAGTGGCCTCATCCCAGAGTCCATTATTTTTGACAATGAGGTAAGATGAAGTATACTTCTTACATAAAGATTGTCTTCTTTATCTCAGAGTATAATTACTTTTCATATTTTCTAAAGTGCTTTGTGTCCCTTTCTATTTAGACAACTTTTAAAATTGTGTTGTATTAATTCGTTTTGTTTCTCCTGCTGACTTAAGTGGCATAGCTCAGCTAGAAGAGGTGATGGTGTCCGGTTTTACTTCTTATTAGTTTTAGTTTTGCTTTTCCCAATTACAATTCATGCCCTAGTACAGTGGGCGTCCAAAGGTTGATGTCCAGAGTGAATACTGAGGCAGAATTGGTCCTGATTCACCTTTATGGTTCACTTCACACGTCATTAAGTTAGTTAAATCAGGAAACCTGTGAAGGGTTTCTTTCTTTCTCAAGGACAGCTTCAGTATGGAGAGAAGTTTACAAAGCATCTGTCTTGCTTACAAAGTGCCTTCAGTGAGTGCCTAGTAGGCTACAGGAACACCACTTCTTCTTTGCTTTTTAATTATTTTAATTTATTAATCATTTTATTTGTTTACATTTCAAATGCCATCCCTCTTCCTGGTCTTCCTGCCAAGAACTCCCCCACCCGTACCCCCTCCCCTATACCTCTAAGAGGGTGCTCTCCCACCTACCCACCCACCCACTCACTCCCAGCTCACCCCTCTAGCATCCCCCTTCTTGGGGGCATCAAGCCTCCACAGGCCCAAGTGCCTCCCTTCCCACTGATGCCAGTTAAGGCAGACCTCTACTCCATATGTAGTGGGAGCCATGGACAGACCCATGTATACTCTTTGGTTGGTGGTTTAGTCCCTGGGATCTCAAAGAGGTTGGGTTAGTTGATATTGTTGTTCTTTCTATGGGGTTGCAATCCCCTTCAGCTCCTTCAGTCCTTCCCCTATCTCTTCCATTGGGGTCCCCAGGCTCAGTCCAATGGTTGGCTGTGACTATCTACATCTGTCTTAGTCAGGGGGTGGCAGAGCCTCTCAGAGAACAGTCATATGAGGCTCTTGTCTGCAAGCACATCTTGGCATCATCAATAGTGTCAGGGTTTGGTGTCTGTGGATGGGATGGATCCCAAGGTGGGGTGTCTCTGGATGGCCTTTCCTTCAGCCTCTGCTCCATTTTTGTTCCTGCATTTCCTTTAGATGGGGACAATTCTGGGTTAAAATTTTTGAGATGGGTGGGTGGTCCCATCCCTCACTGGGGGCCATGTCTACCAACTGAAGGTGGTCTCTTCAGGTTCTATCTCCCCAATGTTGTGTATTTCGGGTAATGTCATCCTCATTGGGTCCTAGGAACCTCTCTCATCCCTGTCGTCTGGGACTTTCTAGTCATTCCCCAAGTTCCCCATTGCCCTCCCCCCCACTGCTACTTATTTTGATTGGTTCTCCTGGCCCTCCGGACTTCTCTCCTGTCTTTACCCATACCTGGTCCTGCCCCTCCCCACAGGTTTCTCCCTCCATCTGCCTCTAGTGATTATTTTGTTCCCCCTTCTAAGCAGGTTTGAAGCATCCATACTTTGGTCTTCCTTCTTGTTAAGCTTCATATGATCTGAGTTGTATTGTGGGTAGTCTGAGCTTTTGGGCTAATATCCACTTATCAGTGAGTATGTACTAAGACCTCACTCAGGGTGATATTTTCTAGTTCCATCCATTTGCCTACAAAGCTCGTGAAGTCGTCGTTTCTAATAGCTGAGTAGTTTTCCATCTAAAGAAATGCATCTTTTGTTTATTTTTATTTCCAAAAGTATGTGAGGCATTGGAACGAAGGAATGTGAAATTTTTGTCTAAGGCAGGATGCAGCATTTTCTGTGCTATGTCGGTTTCCTCTTGAGCATCGTTTGGTTCCTAATCAAAATAATAGTCATCCACAGAGAGTAAATTTAGATCCTGACAGGTTCCAGATGAAAAAGCCTTTTTTTGTGGGAAATTATGCTCAGTGGAGGTGAACAAGGATACCTTTCTTAATATTGCATTGAGTAGAAGGCAATCAACAATGGGCTTGTAGGGTTTTTCTTTTAATTTTTTTTCTCTTATTTTTGTTTAAATATAAAATATTCAATGTTTTAAGGATACTCATATATCTATGTAGGAGAGGAAGTAAGCAAGCAGTATCTTCTTCTCATAATGTTAGCTCCCAGTTGGGAAATGTCACCTATTGAACGCCGTCCCTTGGATGGGGGATATCGTAAAATACCTTAGCATTGATGTTCTAGCTCTTTTAATATATTTATTATTTCATGGTGAGGTCAATGCTGTGCATATTCATTCTTCCAATTTAAAAAAAAGCAATTTTGAAACTCAAGAAACTAAAATGACATTTTTTTTGAACAGGGATATCTCACAGAATTTATGGTATTCGTATTCATATCAAACTATAATAACTTCTCCAGTAAGTGTCCCCTATGTGTTCTTGATATCAATTTTAGCCTTTTAACAATAACAAAACTAAAGTTAAAAAAATGTCCTGAAGTGACAGTCCATTTTTTTCTACAGTAAAAATTTTTATTAGATCTGACACTACATCTGCCAACCAGTCACTTGGGATACTTTAGTCCTGTATATTAGCAATAAAATTTTGGAATTACTACCTTATCAATAGTAACTGAAGTTCATGATAAGATGTGCTCATGTTATCAACTGGGAGGAGTGTCAGTGGAATTTAGATTGACTTGGCTTTTTCCGGATACTTTACTACCCACTCATAGCCACACCAAGAAATTGAGGTAAACCCAGGCTAACAGATGCTCAGGACACAGACTCATCAGGAATAAAAATCTGTGTGATCTCTTGAGCTGTGTGAGTTGCTAAGGAGGAAGGAAATCTACAACTAGGGAAGAAATAAAAGATCAATACTGTATCAGGGACAATTATAGCTGTGGGGACTGGGGTCTATCCATTTTTTTGTACACAGCCCTTCTTTTTTTTTTTTTTTTTTTTTAAAGTGTAAGCACTTATCACCTTAAAGAACACCTCACAGAACAGAGTGAACACTGCCTGGAGTATGGCTGCCTAAGCATGTTTCAAGATATTATCTACAGCAGGAACTGTGTTGCCAGGCTCACACTGTATCAGTCTGACCATCGTAGTAACCACTCATCCAGTCCCCAAATGCTTTGATTGCTATTGTTATTATACGTGTATATGACTGCAGAGATATATCCATACAATCTGCTAAATCCATTTTTGGTTGTGTCTACATGATTTTAGGATGACCAATTTGTGTTGGATAAACAATTAAAGGACTTAACACTGAGAAAGGATAATTCTTCCTCTCTCAGAAATCATTAGTTGCTTCCAATTTTTTTTGTCTGAGGGTTGGACCCTGATGAGTCTTCTCTCCCCTTCTGCCTTAGCATGTCTATTGATATTGCCATTGTTGTGTCTTGCTTATGCAACAATTTTTAAGAGATATTGTTTCATAACAGACATTCTATTATTCTGGCTTTAGTAATCATTCCAAACCCTCATCCTTGTTGTTTTCTGACCCATAGATTCAGGAGCTGTGGTAGAGATGTATTCTCTGGGCCCCATAGTCCACTAATCTTTGATTTGCATTCATTCATGCTTTTTTGTGGAATCATCATTTGCTATAAAGAGAAACTTCTTTGATGAGAGGTGGTAGCTACACTTACGTGTGGCTATAAAGATAAGATTAAAAATATAGTTAGGAATTATGCTGGCCTAGCAAAGATGTTCCTCTTTTAAGATCTATGACTTCACTAGCCCAGGAAGCTGGCTACGTTTCTTGTACCAGGCATGTTTTCCTCCTGTTGAGTGGACCTTAAGACCAATTAGATGGTTGTTGGATACAATCGTGTGAACACCAGTTATTGCACTCTTGTAGATTTCTTGCCATGCTGGTCATTGTTGTGGTTCATAGGTGTAGCATCTGGCTAGGACTAATTGCTTCCTTCTCTTGTCAGCATGCACAGAATTCTGGTACTATGGATGGTAGACTACAGGAAGAAGGCTTATGGGTAAGATCCAGCTCAAATAACCTGAGTCTTGTATTCTAAATATATGATATCTTTAGCAATAGGAGTTTACCATCATCCTCTGGGAGACAATCAAGAACAATTTCATTAGTTTATATTGTTTTGAGAGTTAACTGGATTAAGCCGACCAAACAATCTTGAAGATTTTTCTCATGCCTGGTACTGGTTTTTTTGTTGTCTATGATTTTTATGGGGGTTATTGTCAGTCTATAAGTCTTATTTTAGATAGAGAGATATGGATTAGATATAGATATAGATATGATAGATATGGAGTTGGAGATGGAGATAGAGATAGATGTTTACACACACACACACACATATATATTCTTATTTGTTGTATATGACTTTAGTTAAATATAAAATAAAAAGTTTCCCTGAGGCTTAACCAATAACCTTGACATTATTTGTCCCTTCTCTCTCCTTCTCATCTTCTGTATTGGCCTTCGTCTACTCTCTCCACTGGGAGTCTCCTTCTTTATGTTTTTGTCTCCAGATTCCTATAACCTGTATCCTGTTGTCCATCTCTCCAGCTTCAGCTTCTTATTCTACCCCTCATAGCTCTTCAGGGCTCTTCACAGAAAATGTGACCGTGTACTAGATTAGACCTCCCTCTTCTCATTTGATGGGATTTCATTGACACCAGCTATAAGACTCATGCTTCATCTATTTGATATAATAAAATGGTCAACATTCTGCTACTTCCCCTCCCCCATTAGTCATTCCTCCCCAAGCTTTGCTTCTTGTTCCATCCTCACAAGCAAATGACTCATGTAGAGAAGCAGCTAACCACATTCCCAATTTCCATTATGGTTTCCTGCTCTATATTCTCATAGCAGCTCATCCTGATGACTTCAGCGGGTCTCTGTTGCCTTCATACAGATGTGTGTGTTTCCACTCATTCATAATTGGAGCATTGTTCTATCACAAACTACCTCATCACAGCTGGAATTCCATTCATCAGATAATTATGTTTTCGCATTTTAGAAATTCTGCTCCGTCCCTTTTAAAATGTGCCTGGTGATTATTTGTAGTTTGCTGTTTCTTAGCAAATTTCAAGCTGCATTCTAATTTGCTTGAGACATATAAAACAAGGCCATTCAGTAGAATCCTAGCATTGAGTCTCTCTCTAAACATGTTTCCTGCTTGTTTTATTCTCGTTCTTCTATATTGTGTGTTGTTGTTTCTTATGTGTTTGAGGGTGCGTTTTGTTTGTTTGTTTGTTTGTTTGTTTAAAGGGATCATTATGCTTGGAATATGATATGCTTCTCTGAGAATTGTTTGAAATCTTGGTACCATGTTCTAGGACAGATTTGCCTCAAGCCTAAGGAGTCTAGTGCTGGAAATCTTACAAATACTAACAGCTCTTTACCTTGATCTTGGTTGGAAGTTTTTCAGACCTCCAGAGGAGAGTGAATTTGGCTAGAAATTTCCACAAGGCTGATTTCTATTTACATTTTTTTCTGAGAACTCTGTCCCTTGTAAGACATGAAAGTGTTTTTCTTTAGGTTCACACAAGCCCTCTAGAGTTTTACTTTTTAAGGGAATATTCTCTTTTAAGAGAATCTTTTGTTTTCTGTTCTTCACTCATTCCGTGTTCTAGACCTGAAAATACTGAATCTTTTCTTTAGATTTGGCAAAGTTTTCAGAGTAAAATTATCATGTGTACTCTTTCAGTTTTTACTTTCACATATAATAGTATCTGTTAGATTACTTCTTTGATGTCAGTGTTTACATACTTTTTAGAGTTTTACAAAATATAACTTATTAATTATTTAAATTATGTTTCTATAAGAATAGAGTCTGATGTCTAGTCAGTCCTAAAACTGGATACACATATTTGTCATCAAAAACAACGTTAGTATGTGCTATAATCATTACCTGGTAAAACTCATTTTAAAAAATCCACAAACTAAAGTAAATAATAAATACTCTTAGGCCAATAACTGGATAGAGATACTGCTCATGCACTTAGTTCATTTAAATTCACGCAGCTTACTCTCTATTGCGCTGCCATATTTTCTGAGACTTTTATCTCCTTTATCAGAGGTTGCTCACGGACTTATGATCCTCCTGCCTCAGCCTCTTGAGTGCATAGATTACAGGTGTGCTAGAGCATACCTAGCTTTGTACATCTCACTTTTATTTATGAAAATATTTTTGTATAAATGTATGGAAGCATACATGTATTTGCAGTTGAACTACGAACTGAACTCTGGACACCCTGTATGCAAAATATGAGCCTCCTGACTGAACTGCACCTGCCCCTCATTCTCTCCATTTTTTTTATTGTTGTCAGCTCCAGGAACGTAAAAGCTTTAGGGTGCTTTCGTTTTAGTAAGATCATCCTATAAACTGACTGGAGTTTCAAGTCTTGATCTACTTAGCCTGAGAAACTAGAACAAGGCTATTTAAACAGAGCTGTGGCTCTTTAAGAAAAAGTAAAACTATCTTCCAGAATTGTCCTCAGAGACTCTCTCTTCCTAGTTCTCGAACTTGCTGTCTCTCATGGTGAGGAAATGCTAGCTGTGCTCAGGCCTGTCGACTTCAAATAGAACAAAAATCATGAGCTTTCTCGACCTCCAGCTTGTTGACTCATGTGAGGATCTTGATGCTTGCCATCTTCATAATAGTACTAGGCCAATATTATAAAATAAATCTCCCCTGCTCTCTTCTTTTCTCTTTTTTTCTTTCTCTTCTTTTATCTCCCCTCTTCTCTTCTCCATTCCCCTCCTCTTCTCTCCCCTCCCCCTTCTTTCTCCTTCGTCCTTCTCTTCTCCTCTCTTTTCTTCCTTTCTCTCTTCTCTCTTCCCCTCACCCTTGCCTCTCTTGTCCTGTCCTCTCCTCTTCTTTTCCCCCTTCTCTTCTCTCTTTTTCTCATCTAGATATAAATATACACATTATTCACTGCTTATGTATATTTCTGGTTGATTTACCAGAGAAATTAAACTAACATAGACATGATACAAAGAGTATTTCTACTGAAATAGAGGAAGTTTTTGTTTGTTTGTTTTGCTTTAAGGACATTTCTGACTTGTTTCTAGAATCCAGTTTCTAATTTGATTAGAGTTCAATGTGCAAGGATTCTATTCAAGTGTGAAGCTGCTCTGTGACTTACAGAGGACTGCATGCTGACAAATGTATCAGGAGTCACAAACATTGCAAGCTGGAGAATGTATTATAACCTATCTCATATATTGATCATCATGTCTTTGCTCAGTCTATCAAAAAACATTCTCAGAAATTTACATTCATTTCCAGTTAGGCAAGTCTATATAACATAAAACTTATTTTGTAAAAAGTTGAATATTTCATGCAAACTATCAAATACCTATACTCCCCACAACTCTGGTAATGGTAGAAATCTCTAGTAACAGTTGTTTCTTTTCACATGCCAAGCAGTTACCTGCTGCTGTCTTCTCTAGCCCAGCATCATAACAGATTAAATAGTGTATTTCAGAGAGTTAGAGAGAATGCTAATGATTTGTTTGTTTTACTGACAATTAGACAGATAAGTAGCTCAAGTGTGTAAGAAATAGCAGGTCTGTTCTGCTTTAACATAGAGAAAAGGGTCTAAGTCCTTAAGGAGTTCTGTGATTGTTCCTCTTTGCAAGTCAGCTACAGTTGAAAGGTGAATATTAAATCCAGAAAATCAACTACAATGAAGAGAGTTGGGCTGTGCTGGCAAAGACCCAAGGGAATGATTTCAGATGGGGGCATCGCGCAGAGGTGATTGATTTGATAAACAACAGTGTTTGGTCTGTACAAACCAAAGATGAGAACCAGGGACATGCAAGTAACTATGGCACGGTGTTACTCATTGAGGAAGCTATCATTTAATAAGTTTATGAGAAAATATTTGTCATATCCTAGAAGGTTACAACTGGTAAGGTTTTGTTTTGTTTTGTTTTGTTTTTGTTTATTTGTTTCCTTGGGTATGATAATTGCATGTGAATAATAAGGATTATACAAATTCTAAAAATCGAAGAAGAATTAATATTTGACTCATACCACATTCATAATTTATAGTTCAACATCTAAACAGTTTAGACTCTAAGCTTTAGGGAGATAAGATAGAGGAAGAGCATCCAACAGTTTTAAGTAAAAGAAAGTGGCCTTACATATCACATATCAATGAACTGATGAAATAAAGTGAAAGATACTGGATCAAGTAATAATAAAACTATGGCCAGCTAACAAAAATGAGGAGAGGAAAAGAAACCAGTTTCTTAGTAGAAACATAATAAATACATTGGAGTATCTTTACCCAGATATCCCAAATCTGATCGCTGTAGAAAGGTTACCAGGAAGACTAAGAATTCTAAATTCTGATCTTTACTTTTGAAAGAAAATGAAATCAATTTACTCCTACCACTCCAGCTACCAGCTTCCCTGAAAGATATTCTGTTTCCTTCTATGATTCTGTTATTATCATACATATTATTCACATTTTCCAACTGAATGGACCTTGTTTCCATTGTGTGTTCTATCTTCTTTGTCTTGAAGAGAAATTATGTTGAATATAGTTTACTCTCTTCTCTTGAAACAATTAAAGAAAAATAATTTCCACACAGTAACTAACACAATGTTTGTGTTTCATTCAATCCAGTACTTACTAGCATCTTTCATTGTTCACTTCTGATGCAATGGAAGAAAAAAATGCCATGGTGAAAACAAACACACAAACAAACAAACAAACAAACAGCCGTCTCTTCCAGCATCAGAAGGTTTGTAAACCTTTCTTTGGAATAAAACACAATCTTCTCTTTCATTTCCAAAGTTAGGGAGCTCAGCTTCAAATAATTTCAATGGAAACAAAGGTGACTAACAATGTCCTCCAAACAAGGGATGTGGATATGACCCACAGTCACCCACTTCCGGATTCTCTGCAGAAGGGAAGAAAGGAGAGTTGGTTACAATAACAGTAATGTTCTTTCAAACGTTGATCTCAGATCTTGAAAAACGTCTTCCCTTGGGATGTCAGCATTGAAGAATAGGTTCAGATTGTCAGAGCTATTTGTGATTGATATTGCAAGTACGTTTTAACAATAGGGAAATCAGTTTGTGTCAAAGCAGCTCAGGCCATTAGCAAGGACCATTTTTTTCCCTCAGTCAAACAAATAGCAATGAACTTCTTTTGAACAGATGTTCAAATTAGCTCAAGCCCACAGGCTGGAGGACTAAGCATGTAATTTGAGTGACCCCATTTGGAATTGTACTTTTGCAAGACAGAGCTCAGAAAATACATTGTATCACTGCTCCTAGCCTCCTTTTGAGCATTTGTTCTTTGTTCCTGATTTTCCAACTTGTGATAGTATTCTCATTCTCTTATTCATGCATTTCCCTTTTCTTTGTGTCTGACTTGACTCAGACATCGATCTCATTTTCTGAAGTCCTCAATCACAATAGCCTTGGCAAAACTATGTGAAAAAATATATATATATATATACCACATCACTATATATTTCATATATATATCCATCAGTGGGAGGAGAGGCCCTTGGGCCTGAGGGTGTTAGATGCCCCAGTGTAGGAGATTGCCAGGGAGGGAAGACAGGAGTGGGTGGGTAGGTTGAGGAATACCTTCATAGATGCAGGGAAGGGAGATGGGATAGGAGGTTTCCAAAAGGGAAAACATTTGAAATGTATATAAATATCCAAAAATTTAAAAAAAAAATTTGAAAAAAAATATATGTATTTAAAGGGAGATGGGGCAATAGCAAAATTCTCAAAATATAAAGAGGTGGGATAGAAATGAGGGAAATTTTCACCTCACCAATATTATTGTCAAGTATCCAAGGCCCCCACCCCCGAGAAGGACCTTGAGTGCTCTGTAATGCTGATAACAAACTTGATAGCGCATCGTACCAGTGGGGTGGAGGAGCAAGGAACAAGTTTGCAGATGTTGAAACGGTTTATTGTAGATACTGAGCCAAAGTTGTCATGGCGATTGTTTTTGTCCCCTTACTAGCTAGTTAGTATCTGCAATCTGTATCAGATCTGACATCCTTTCAACTATCAGGTAGAGTCCTTGGAATATGTTACCTTAGCAGACCACTGGAAAGCCATCTGAAAGCATCTAAGGCTGCAGCATATGTCTGTCCCTTGTCACCCGGACCTGATGTTTCCACCAATGTATTTGTAAATGCCTTGATGTATCACTTTCTTTTGTTCTGTGACTAAGAAGGGTTCATGCAACTCTCTTCATTGGAATCTGTTATGTCAAGTAACCTGAATCCATGTTCCTGATTCATGGTCAGTCACAGTAATCTATTAGCATATTAGCTGTTAGACATGATACCTGTGCTTTATGGGGATGAGTCTTTCTGCTTGGCTCATTAAGTGTCTTGGGAAAGAATGGTTCACTTGCCAAGTTGAAGTGTATGTCTTAACAAAGCAGAAACAATGAACTTCAAAGAAGCAGATGTGCTCAGAAATGCCAGACAGACTTTCACCTTGATAATGTAACTCCCATGTTTTCTGTTCTACATCAGTGGGCATGAGAAATAGATTTCTTGACTTCCCTTTATAAGGTATCTAAATGTAAACCATAAGTTGCCCTCAAAATATCAATGGAAATGCTATTTTCTATGTCATGTTGATAAAAAAACATAATCTTCTGCATTCTCTCTGTTCCCTTCAATAGTTTCTCAATTGAAATACAATAATCCCTCGGCTTGATCTTCCTTCCAAAAGCTGTCTGCTCAGTCCTTTTTAGAATTTGTCTGAGTCTTCACTGGCTGGCTGTGGTCTTTCAGGTAAAGCTGGCCACTGTAAACCTCATGGCTTCTGTTTAACCTCATGTGGTTCATTTTTATTGAACATGAGCACACATAACTATAGCCATTTAATAGTTGACAACAATGCCAAAAACATACTCTGGAGAAAAGAGAGCATCTTTGACAAATGATGCTAGGAAAACTGAATGTCTATGTGCAGAAAAATGAAATTAGTCCTGGATCAATTGTAGGGAGAGGAAGCCCACAGAATGGGAATCTTTGCCAAGGATTAATATCTAGAATACATAAAAAGACTGATATCCAGAATATACAAAGAACTGAGAGAGGGGGGAGGAAAAGGGAGAGCAAGAGGGAGATGGAGAGGGAGGGAGGGAGGGAGGGAGTGAGGGAGAGAAGGAGGGAAGGAGGGAGAGAAGACTGTTCAACATGACAAATTCAGAAAATGGGCTTGGGACTTAAGCAAAGAGTCTTCAAAGGAAGAACAATGTGGCAAAGCCAACAAAACAATCAACACAAATGCTAACGGAGGGACCCCCAACCCTCTTACTATTAGAGGGGTTGCAGACTTACTGGTCCACTCACTCTGGAAATCAGTGTGGAGACTTCTCAAAAAGCTAAAAATAAATTCCCTTCTTCCCAATAGGCTTGGTGTGGACACAGAAAGAAAGCAGAGAGGCTAGCATCTATTGTCTAAGAAGAGATTCCTTTGCCCTTCTGACTGGGATAAGATGGAATTTCAAAGTTGTTTGGATTTGCATTTCCCTAATCATTTGCGATGATGAATATTTGTTTTTGAGAAACTTCTTAACCATTTCTTTCTTCTTTTGAGAACTTTTTGTTATTGTTGGTGGTGATGGGACACAGCAAATTCTTGTGGGGTCAAGCTGAGCAGGTAAGCCCAGAAGAGCTGTAGGTATAGTTGGACCAGTGATGGTTCATCAAGCAGGTTCTAGGAAGCAGTGGTAACCAGGACAACCTTTGCTCATGAGAGAGGAAGTATGGTTAGCAGTAATGAGGCAGGCAAAGGTGCCAGGGCTTCTGCAGAAAGGCAACAAGAAGCTTTCAAACAACATGTTGCTTTTCCTTCTGCTCGCATGGGTGCTTCCAACACCCCGCAGGTGCC